>JBBBVM010000224.1:0-600000 GCA_037355625.1 Petunia x hybrida
AGAGTAGGCGGTCCGCCCAAACATAGAGGCGGTCCGCCCACTCTCAACTCCAGAGAGGTGGTCTTCAAGGAGGCGGTCCGCCTGGTAAAAGGGGCGCTCCGCCTCTTGCTGGGAGTTCTTGAAATGGATTAAAATGTGTCTCTCGATCCTCTCCTTTGTCGCCTAAGTGGTCCTCCTTCTATGACACTCCAATGCATGATCTTCAAGCCGCATCCGGAGCCCTTGACTTGTATTCCTTGTGCTCTCAAGCTTGTTTCTTGATGGTTGTCGTTTAGGCCAATTTATATTGCATCAATAGCCAACAAAACCACTCCTACTATTCTTCACCTCGGCTTCTTGTGTATTCATGGAACTCTTTCCTTTTGCCAAGCTTTGAACTTGAGCACTCATAGTTTTTATCTTGGTCCAAAGGACTTGAAGGTCAGCCTGAGATAACTCGGCCTTGCCCACACTTCTCTCACCGTCTCTAGCCATGTACCTACATAAACACAAATAAGGGAATGAGGAAGGGAAAGATTAGTATAAAAAACCTCACTTGCACTCCCCCATTTTTTATGGTGGCACTCAGCACTCGTTAGAGTACAGTCTCAAAATACCCCACCCTTATCTCTTAAGAACCACGGTGCTAAGAACACCAACTACTATGTCCAAGTAATGGTTCGGAATGGAGTTTATGTGACTCTATGGACGGACGGCTCTTTAAATTACGCACTTGAAGCAAAAAAAGTTCAAAGAATATTGGAAAGGATTTAATAAGGACGAGTTCCTAAACATTCAAGAGTTAGTACTAGTTGAGTAGGAAGATTACTCAAGTAATACTAACTAGGAGTATATAAACTAAGACCCAACAAAAACCTAGGAGAAAACTACTCACCTGCATGATCTGGTCTGGGGCGCTCCACCCTAGAATGGGGCGCTCCACCCTAGGTTCTGGAGGCGATCCGCCATGAAAATAGAGGTGCTCCACCTTGTGCAGATTTCTGCAATTTTCTGCAACCTGCAACTTTCTTACATGTCAGGTTTTTGCCCGTTTTTCACCAAATTCCAATTGTTCATCACTTGGGTTTCACTCCTAATGATGTCAAAAGGTGATTTATTTCCAATCCAAACCAAGCAATAACAAGCTCAAATTTCAGATTTGAAGCAATTTCAACTAGGGTTCTTCAATATTGGGCTTAATCTTTCAAATCTCCAATCACAACACCAAATCAAGTTTCAAGGGTACCAAACGATCAAGAAAACTTAGTATAACAATCCCCACTAACAATCAATGAATGGGGAATCAAATCCAATTTTTTTTTGTGAATTTCGTTGTTCAACTTTTTTTTTAATCGAAAATAAAATAACAAGCAATCTAAAGGATACTAGGCACGAAGAACAAGATTAGGATTGATGAAACAAACTCTTTCCTTGCTCTGATACCAACTGATGCAGGGTAAAATACACGGAAGCAATAAATGATAGAAATAAACAAGATAATAAGAAATTCAAGATGTGGAAGAACAAAAATAGAAGAAAGAATGTATTAAACTCATGAAATCATATTAATCAAAGGAAGAATATAGAAACTTGAACCTAATCAAGAATTCATACTAGTGATGAAATCCATAGGTTCTCAAGTTAAGAGATAAGTTGAAGCTTCAAGCTTCTACCAAAAAGGCAATTCCTCTCTTCCAATTCTTCTATGTTCAAGACTAACTAGCTAATGAAATAAACCCCAGGTGTGGTATTTATAGGTTTCTCCCACACATATTAATGCTATAAAAATAGCCCACAAGTTGGCTAAATTAAACAAAGACCATGTAGGGCCATAAAAGTAATAATGTTTTGAAAGTCAAATTCATCATGTAACTGACAGCTGGGCACATGGAGATCTGCCTTGAAGGGGAGGCACTCCGCATTTTGGAGTCTTCAGTGAAGTCCATCTTCAGGTGTCTGGTAAGGGCACTCCGCCCCAGAAACTTCAGAGAGCTTGTATTCCAATACTTAGTCAAATTTTTGAGAAAATTGAGCTTGGGCAGTCCGCTCATCAATGGAGGCCCTCCATCATGCTCTGGGGTGCTCCATCTTGACTCTGAGGTGATCCACCTTGAGATTAGAACCTGCAACCTCACTCTTTTGTTCCTCCAAGCTCTCCGCAAAAGCTCCTTAGCTTGGCTCCTTAGCTTGACTCTTGATGGTTGGTATCAAGGCTCAATTTGGCCTGCATCATAGATTTATGATTACATATTCATTAAGTATCACAAGCTTGTCCATAGGCTTTCTCCTCATGCTTTTCTCGACTAATAAAGAGACAACACATATTTTTAGAATCTTTTTAGGACTTTTTTTGGCTTGTAATATCAAGCTTCAGGTTGGTAGAATAACAAATATTTTTATAGTGACTTCTCTTCTTCTAGCTTGGAGCAGACATTTCCCTGTTCTTGATATTATTTACATCATTTGGTAGTACTTTTTTTTGGGTTATTTCCCTTCTTTGTCATATCATACACTATATATTAAAAAATTTCTCCTTTTTTTTTCTTCAAAACTTCTTCCTTACATGAACTGTATGAAAAGTAAGGCTTGGAGGACAGAAATTGGAAAGCTCATCCCCATTCGACGAACTACAAAAAAAAAAAAAATAGATGATGTACACTAGAAGATGGATATGCAGACAATATACATGGTTTATAAGGATTGTTCAAGGAGCCTCACAAGTTAAAATCTGCTTGAGCATGGGTTAAAAGGCTCAACTCTGAGGAGTTGTGATGAAGGTGGGTAGTGAAAAGTAATCGGTGTTAGCTAACAACTGATTTAGTTGATAAGTGATAATAGGAAATCACAACAACTGGCTAGCAATTAGATTCATCAAATTCATCTCCACAACCTTCATAGTCTTCATCACCCTCACGGTCATCATAGTGAACCGCTTCATCAACATAGGAGCCATGGGTTCCCGAGTCATCATAGTAAGGGCCATTAACATCATCGTGTGAACCATAGTCTCCATCATCACCATACGAGTCGTAGCAACTCGCATCATCCCCACACGAGCCAGAACATCCACCATCATCATCCGACATTGTTGCAGCACCAAAGACAAAACCTCTCAAAAGTCACTCCCTCACGTGTATCACTCAATTTATGAACACTTGAGAGCGAGGCCTTAACAACTTGGGAACCAAGGTGATCACAACTAGTATGTCCAAGTTAAAATTCGGAATGGAGTTAATGAGACTCGATGTACGGACGGCTATTTTATGTGCGTATTTGAGGCCAAAAGGAGTTCTACGACTCTTCTTTGAATTCTAATCTCCTCTACGCATTAGTGTCCTATGCTAAAGAGTTAGTGTCTTTCGAGTAGGCCAATTACCCTATAAACACTAACCAAGAGGTACGAAAGCAAAAGAAAATGGAAAACCTACGAAAAATCTACCGGGGGACCCTTCAGGAAAGTGGGCGCCCCACCTAGTACACAGAGGCGGTCCGCCCAAAAAGATCAGAGGCTGGGGTGGGCGGTCCGCCTACTAAGTGGGCGGTCCGCCTACTGTGAAATCCAGCACAGTTCAAACGACGGGTTTTTGCATTTTGTACCCAATTTTTCAATAGTTTTCGAGCTATTTTCAATTCTAATGATACCCAAAGATGTATATGATGATTCTAAATAATCCCCAATAGGTTTAAACCCCAAACAAACAAAAATCAATCGATTTTGATTCTTGAACAAAATTCTAGGGTTTTTGAAAATTTTAGAGATTTGAATTCTTCAAATTTTGGAATACACCACCAAATCTTGTAATTTTGGTACCAAAAGAACGAGAATATGATATAGAACAAACCTCAATGATATTCAATATATGGGTGTTCCAATCTAACAAGTTCCAACAATTTTTTGTGAAATTCTCAAGTTTTTCTATTTTTTTTATTTTTCTTCTAATTTTCAAGAACAAACAACACAATCACAACAATAACAAGAACAAGACCGAGGATTCGTAAGAAGGAGACCTAGCCGTGCTCTGATACCAATTGATGCAATGTAAACTACGCGGAAGCTAAAACACACGATACGGGGAAGCAAGTAATACGGGATAACAAGAAATCAAGACTAGGAAGGCAAGAATTTAGAAGAAAGAATTGAATTCAACTCACATACATTGCTTGAATTCAAAAGGGAGAAAGGGAAACTTGAACCTTACAATGGATTCAAACTAGGTGTCGAAACTCCATAGGTTCCAAGTAAAGTGATACACGAAGCTTCAAGCTTCAAACTCGAAGGGCTCGGCCTCTTCAATGTTCTCTCTCAAATCGATCTTCAATAATGGATAACTAATGAAATGAAAGACTAAAAGAAGCTTATATAGTTTTCCCACACACAATTGTAAAATGACTAAAAGCCCACAAGACAAGTTTGTGCTATAGAAACACTTAGGACTAGAATAGGAATTACACCACAAAAAGAAGTCTTCAAATACCCCGGAACTAGCCTAGTGGAAAGAGGCGCCCCGCCTAGAAGCTGTGAAGGACAACCAGGCGCCCCACCTCAGGAGTAGGCGGTCCGCCAAAACACGTAGGCGGTCCGCCTACTCTCAACACTAGAGAGGTGGTCTTCAAGGAGGCGGTCCGCCTGGTAAAAGGGGCGCTCCGCCTCTTGCTGGGAGTTCTTGAAATGGCTCAAAATGTGCCTCCCGAGCCTCTCCTTTGTCGCCTTAGTGGTCCTCCTTCTATGGCACTCCAATGCATGATCTTCAAGCCATATCCGGAGCCCTTGACTTGTATTCCTTGTGCTCTGAAGCTTGGTTCTTGATGGTTGTCGTTTCGGCCAATTTATATTGCATCAATAGCCAACAAAACCACTCCTACTATTCTTCAGCTCGGCTTCTTGTGTATTCATGGAACTCTTTCCTTGTGCCAAGCTTTGAACTTGAGCACTCATAGTTTTTATCTTGGTCCAAAGGACTTAAAAATCGGACTGAGATAACTCGGCCTTGCCCACACTTCTCTCACCGTCTTTAGCCATGTACCTACACAAACACAAACAAGGGAATGAGGAAGAGAAAGATTAGTATAAACAACCTCACTTGCAGTCCCTCATTTTTGGTGGTGGCACTCAACACTCGTTAGAGTATAGTCTCAAAATACCCCACCCAAAGATTTCTATTATCTCTTCAGAACCACGGTGCTAATAATACCAACTAGTATGTCCAAGTAATGGTTCGGAATGGAGTTTATGTTACTCTATGGACGGACGGCTCTTTAAATTACGCATTTGAAGCAAAAAAAGTTCAACTGGTGCAAGCCAAATCCGAAGATAGCTTAGCAACCTAAAACAACAGCGGAAACAAGACATAAGATAGAAGCAAGACAAGACTTGCTTCTCTTCGAAGGAACAGTGAGGAACCTGTCTCAAAGCTCAATCGAAAGGAGAACAAGAATCACCTAAACTATGCAACAATCCTCAAGAGAACATTGCCTCTTGCAAACTGAATGATCAGAGAGGAATGTTCAGTCGGATTCACCGAAAGCCACAAGCCCTTAAAAGCCCTCACCGGGGATACGCTCGCGATGGAGACAAAAGGAAATGCTCTCGGCAATTTCATTCAATTCATCAATATTAAAAAAACTAGCTACTTACAATGAAATGGAACAAGGTTTATATAGAAAATACTGCGGGTAAACTAGTAAAATAGTCACAGGTGACCAATAGAAATAAGCCATGCAGGGCTGAGCTAAATGTGTTCGGTAGCCTTGACTTTGGTTCTTGGTTGTCTGCTCGAACACACTGGTCCTCGGGCGCTAACTTAGCTTCGAAAACATGTTGTTGTGTTCGGCTCTGTGCTGCTCGGCGCCAAGAGTTGGTGCTTAGCTTCGAACACATGTTGTTGTGTTCGGCTCTGTGCTGCTCGGCGCCAAGAGTTGGTGTTCGGTCACCTTGTCCTCGGGCTCAAATTTGAAGATGTAGCCCTCGGTTTCAGCACTTTGCAATTCTTCACCCGAACACATGCTTCCTCCCAACCAAGCCAGCTGGATGTGCATGTCATGGAGCAGCTTGGCTTGGCTTCGTGTCATTGGCCTCCTCGGTTGATCAGTCATTGCCTTCGGCTGATTGTCGAGTACTTGATCAGCACTTTGGGCTGCATCATCCTCCCCTTCTTGAGAAGATTTCGTCTTCGAAATCGCTTCATCTTCCGTCTCCAGTACTTGGCCTACAACACAAGGAGTTAAGTCGGCAACATTGAAAGTGTTGGACACATTATACTCACCTGGGAGGTCGATAACATAAGCATTGTTGTTAATCTTGCTCAGCACTTGAAATGGACCATCCCCTCGAGGAGCCAACTTTCCTTTCCTTAGGTTCGGGAATTGCTCTCTTCGGAAGTGAACCCAAACCCAATCTCCCTTCTTCAATTCCAACTTTTTACGCCCCTTGTTCTTTTTCAACTCCACTTTAGCGTAAGCTTCCTCGAGGTTCTTCTTTGCCTTGGCATGCAACTCGAGCAGAGCTTTGGCTCGGTGAGTACCTTCAAAATCAATAACAATATCTCGAGGCAATGGGGTTAGATCAAGTGGAATTAAAGGATTAAAACCATACACACACTCGAACGGGGTCATATTTATCATTCGATGCACCGTTCGATTGTATGCAAACTCCATTATGGGCAAACGATCAGCCCAGTTTCCAACCTTGCCTTTGGTTATTGCACGAAGCAAAGATCCCAAGGTTCGGTTAACTACCTCGGTCCGTCCATCAGTCTGAGGATGGTGAGACGTCGAGAATAGTAGTTTGGTGCACAAACACTTCAAAAAATGACTCAAGAATTTTGAGTCTCGATCACTCACAATTGTACGAGGCACACAATGCAATTTCAACACATTAGAAACAAACAAGGTAGCTACATGTTGTGCATCATCACACTTTTTGCAAGGAATAAAGTGAGCCATTTTTGAAAAACGGTCGACTACGACGAAGATGCTATCATGTCCACCCTTCGACCTCGGTAAACCCAACACAAAGTCCATGGATATATCAACCCAAGGGCGATCAGGCACAGGCAACGGGGTGTATAAACCATGAGGGCTGGACTTCGATTTAGCTTTCTTGCAAACGAGACAAGCATTGCAAAGCTTTTCCACATCTCATCGCATTTTTGGCCAATGGAACTTCTCGGTTAAGATACCAAGAGTTTTGTCGACACCGAAGTGCCCCATCAGACCTCCGGAGTGAGCTTCTCGAACTAGGAGCTCTCTCAACAAAGGCACTGGCACACAAACCCTCCCATTCTTGAAGAGGTAGCCATCGTGCCACTGATATTTCTCAATCCTTCGGCCACTCAAGATTGCGTCATGAACGCATTTCAGCTTGGGATCATCTTCGTACATTGACTTGATGCTTTCGAATCCCATGAGCCTAGAGGCGAGAGTGGTCGCTAAGGCAAATTTCCTTGATAGCGCATCAGCCACAACATTATCTTTTCCCTTTTTGTAATGAATTACGTAGGGAAAGCTTTAAATGAATTTGACCCACTTGGCATGCCTTCGGTTCAGTTTTTCCTGACTTCGGAGATGTTTCAAAGATTCATGATCACTTTTAATCACAAATTCTCGAGGCCACAAATAGTGTTGCCAGTGGGTGAGTGCTCGAACGAGGGCGTACAACTCCTTGTCATACGTAGAGTAATTCAAGGTTGCGCCCTTAAGCTTTTCGCTAAAGTAAGCGATCGACTTCGATTCTTGCATCAGCACTCCTCCTATCCCAACTCCGGATGCATCACACTCGACTTCGAATGCTTTACCGAAGTCAGGGAGTTGCAACAACGGGGCAGAACACAGCCTCCGTTTCAATTCTTGGAAAGCCCTTCCTTGGGACTCTCCCCAAACAAATGGATGGTCTTTCTTTATCAGCTCAGTCAAGGGAGCTGCCACGGTGCTAAAGTCACGAACAAACCTTCGGTAAAAGCTAGCTAAACCATGGAAGCTACGAACTTGTGATACCGAGGTCGGAGTAGGCCAATCTTTGATGGCTTCGACTTTGGACTCGTCGACTTCAACTCCATTAGCACTGACAACGAATCCTAGAAAGACTACACGATCGACACCTGATGCAGCCCGAACACGTGCTGATCAAGTGTTCGATCCACCGAAGAGACCGATGACACGAAGTCAAGCCAAGCTGCTGCACGATGTGCACAGTCACTTAGCCTGACCGAAGGAAAACCATTGCTCCGAAGCTGAGTGGCCGGGCTCAAGAACAGAAGGCGTTATCTTCAGATTTGATCCCGAAGGCAAAGTGACCGAGGACAATGAGCTCGAAGACAAGTGAGCGTCCGAGGACAATAAGTTCGAGCAAGCAACCACACACCGAAGTCAAGACTGCCGAACACACATTTAGCTCAACCCTGCATGGCTTGTTTTTATTAGTCATCTGTGACTATTTACTATTCAGTGCTTAGCATAGCCTATAAATACTCTATTTTACTTCATTGTAAAGGATCCAGTTTTTAGTTATATGAAAAACATAGCAAGTGCTATTGTGAGTCTCCGATGGAGCCAAACTCCGACGTGGGCTTTTAAAGAACTTGTGTCAATCGGTGTTATTCGTTTGAACAAATTCTTCTTTATCATTCAATTTGCAAGAAGCAGGTCTTTCTTGAGGATTGTTGCATAGTATAGGTGCGTCTTGATTTCCCTTCAATCGAGCTTTGAGACAGGTTCCTCACTGTTCTTTCGAATCGAAGCAAGATTTGTCTTGCTTCTATCTTTACTTTTCTTGTCATTTTCTTCCGCGTTTGTGTTTAGCAATTCCTTCGGGTTTGCTTGCACCATCTTGGTATCAGAGCACGGTTTGAGTTTGTTTTACAACCTCAAATCCTGTTCAAGTTTATCTTTACTTTCGTGCGTTTGTGTCTTTGTTTTCCGTTTCGTGTTCTTGATTTTTGTTTGAGTTGCTGTTGTTGTTACTTTACAAAAAAAAAAGAAAAAGTAGAAAAACAAAATTCAAAAATTGTGTTTGATTGGTGGTTGTTTTGCTTAAACAACTATAGATTCTTGTTCACCATCGATTCCTGATTCCAACCAGTACCCGACGTACCATTTTCGTGACTAGGGTTTCTTGGTGAAATTTGGACTGTTTTGGAAGTTTGTTGGTGACTGGAACTTGAACCCCGTCGTGCTTGGTTGAAACCGATGAAGATTGGTGGTTCTTGAGTGATTTGGGTTTGTTTGGTGCTTAAAATTCGAAGTTCTGTGTTTGAATTCGTTGTCCGTACGCCGGAAAGTTGTTACAAGGTAACAGTGTACGACACGAAGAAGCTGAAATCTTAGCTCAAGAACTTTGTTTGAATTCCTCCGTTGATGTTTGAAACCGGAGTTGAAGAAGCAACCCAGGTCTGTTGAAACTCGTGGGCAGTGAACCGAAGCTAAATTGTCCGTACGCCGGAGCTAAAACTTCACTGTTCCATTGAAGAAGAAAGGGGTAAAGTGTGAACATCAAAACCCCAGGTGAAAGTTGTCCGCTGAGAAAGGGAAATTGGATAAGGTAAAACCCTATCCGTACCAAGGAGGGACCACTCTTGTACGGACAAGAGTTCGAGTGTTCGAAAAATATTCCAAAGGGAATCAAAGGGTAGATTCTCCTAGGTTTTCACTTTTTTCTGTTCGAAATTCTAGTTAGTGGATCTTTTGAGTAATCTTCCTACTCCAGGTCTTACTAACTCATTTGAGCTAATAGGAACTCGTGCGTGGGTGACCGAAGTCCAACTTCGTAGAAATTTCTTTGACTTCCTAAGCGCAAGAGTAAATAGCTGTCCATTCCGGTCGAGTCAAATCAACTCACTCTTCCCGAAGTAAGACATTGCAACTTGTCGAATTCGAAGGAATTGAGAGAAATTGATCAACCGAGGAAGCCATTGGCTACAAGTTCTTGAGTGACCAGAAAACCAAACCCATAAATTGAGTGGACCCGAGTGCCACCCATTAAAGGTGAGGAAGTGTGTGAGGTGATTTCTAACCTTAACATTTGTTTGGTATTTGATTTGTGCAGGTACCATGGCTGGGAATGGAGGCGATGGCAAAGGCATTGAGAAGCCCGAAGTGTCGTTAGCCGATCTCATCGCTGCGATACAAGGCGTCAGTGCCGAAGTAAGAGGAGTAAGTGTTCGAGTAGCTCAACTCGAACAAGAGAGTGCGTCCGTGGCCATGCATGGGTCCGGCACTGGAACGAGTAGCTCCACTCCAATGAAACCTGAGCTGTATGCCGAGCTTGTTCGACAGCATCAGTTGACAAGTGAAGCAATTCGAAGAGAACTCAACTTGGGCAATCCCCAAGCACATCAAAACTTGGGCATTCCTCGAGGAGAGAGGTTGCCACTTCCAAAGGCCCGAAGAGACCTTGGAGCTGTAGCCGAAGAGGTTGATGAAGAGGAGTTTCCCGAGGATGAATATGAGTATGAGCTGCCATTCGCTCAACGAAGGCAAGCTCACCGAGGTCGTGGAAATTTCTGAGGTCGAGGCCGAGGCGCAAATGTTGAGAGGCACATTGAGCGTGAGGTTGATGATCGAAATGATGAGTATCCCGAACAGGTTCGTGGTGTTCGAGACTCAAATTTGAGCAGTGTCAAGATCACTATTCCACCCTTTAAAGGAACTAGTGAACCAGATGAATATCTTGAATGTAAGCTTAAAATGGAGCGCATCTTTGAAACCAATGAGATGACTGATGAGAGAAAAGTTGCCCATGCCATTGCTTCGTTCGAAGCTTATGCATCTACGTGGTGGGAAGCTGATAAAAGGCATAGACGAAGGAATGCCTATCCCGAAGTCATTACTTGGCCACAGTTGAAGAGAGCAATGGATGCTAAGTATTTGAGTGCCATGTACAGGCAAACTCAGATGCAAAAGCTCTATGAGCTAAAGCAAGGGTCCAAGTCAGTCCAAGAGTATCATGATGAGTTCGAAAAGGTTCGATTGAATCTTGATCTGGTTGAAGACGAAGAGCAAGCCATCATCCGATTCAAAAATGGTTTGGCTAGGGATGTGTCATCTCAATTGAGGCTACACGTGTACCACACGTTGGAGGATTTGTTCGATGCTGCCACCGAAGCTGAAAAATTGGTGAAGGACGATAAGGCAAACCGGTATCGAGGAGTCACTGCTTCTACTCCCTTGAACCGAGGTAAAGAATGGAAGAGTCCAAACCAAACAAGTGCTAACACTGTTCGAGATTCGAAGAGACCCTTCGAAAGGGGTGTGACCGGTAACCAACCAAGAGAAGTGGGAGGTAAAGTTCATCTAAACTCTCCTAGTGCTTCAAATATTCAGTGTCACAAATGCAAGGGTTATGGTCACATGGCCAAAGAGTGTCCAACTCGCAAGGTTATGCTTCTGCTCGAAGATGGAACCGTCCATGAGCAAGCGAGTGACACCGAGGAGGAATTTATCGAGGAGGCTGACCGAGCTGAAGGTGATGATGATCATGAAGCTGCCGAAGCTGATCATCCGGAAATATTTCTTGTGGTTCGAAGGAATTTGAGCTGCATGACTCTTGAAGAAGAGGACAACCAAAGAGAAAATCTCTTCCATGCCCGATGTCGAGTGAGGGAAAAGGTGTGTTCGATGATCATTGACTCTGGTAGTTGTGCAAATGTGGTAAGCCAAACCTTGGTTTCACAAATGGGACTATCTACGATGAAGCATCCCCACCCTTAAGAATTACAATGGCTGAATGAGTGTGGAGAGTTGAGGGTTGTCAAACAAGTGTGGATCAAGTTTAGAATTGGCGAGTATCAAGATGAGATGATATTCGATGTGGTGCAATCGCAAGCTTGTTATTTGCTATTGGGAAGACCGTGGCAATATGACCGGTCAGTTGTTCACAATGGAAGATCCAACACTTACACTGTCAAGCTCGAAGGGAAGAGTTTCATACTCAAACCCTTGTCTCCAAAGCAAGTCACCGAGGACTATAAACGGATGAAAGAATTGAAAGAAGCGGCCAAAGCTAAGCTTCCGATGGGAGCAAAATTGGGGGCCGAAGAGACAAACTCACCGCCCGAAGTGAAAGGAATCTGTGCAATCATGCAACCGGGTGAGTTTCTTCGAGGCAGCGACAATGATCAGATGATGATTTGCCCCGTGCACAAGGGTATCTTTCTAAACTCTAATGATGATTTTTCTAACGATAACCCTTTGCCTAGTGCTGTACAAAGTGTATTGCAGGACTTCGGAGACATGTTTCCCGAGGAAATGCCAGGTGGATTACCTCCGTTGAGAGGAATCGAGCACCAAATTGACTTCGTACTGGGGTCTCAAATTCCCAACAAACCTGCATACCGGTGTAATCCCGAAGACACCAAAGAGCTCCAAAGGCAGGTTCATGAGTTGCTGAACAAGGGCCTCGTTCGAGAGAGCTTGAGTCCTTGCGCCGTTCCAGTTATTCTTGTCCCGAAGAAGGATGGAACATGGCGAATGTGCGTTGACTGTCGAGCAGTCAACAAAATAACGGTAAAGTATCGTCATCCTATTCCTCGACTAGATGACATGCTAGATGAATTAAGTGGTTCTTCATGCTTTACAAAGATCGACCTCAGGTCCGGTTACCACCAGATCCGAATGAAACCCGGAGACGAGTAGAAAACCGTATTCAAGACCAAATTCGGTCTCTATGAATGGTTGGTAATGCCTTTTGGCTTATCCAATGTACCGAGCACATTCATGCGACTGATGAACCATGTGCTCAAACCGTTCATAAACGAGTTCGTTGTCGTTTATTTCAATGACATACTTGTTTATAGCAGAACCATGGATGAACATGTCGAACACCTAAGGCTAGTGCTTGATAAGCTTCGAGAAGAGAAGTTATACGCTAACTTCAAGAAGTGTGCCTTTGGTGTCGAGCGTGTGGTCTTTCTAGGATTTATTGTCAGTGCTAATGGTGTCGAAGTCGACGAGTCAAAAGTCGAAGCCATCAAAGATTGGCCAACTCCAACCTCGGTATCACAAGTTCGTAGCTTCCATGGCTTAGCTAGCTTTTACCGAAGGTTTGTTCGTGACTTTAGCACCGTGGCAGCTCCTTTAACCGAGCTGGTTATGAAAGATCATCCATTTGTGTGGGGAGAGTCCCAAGAAAGGGCTTTCCAAGAGTTGAAACGGAGGCTTTGCTCTGCCCCGTTGTTGCAACTCCCTAACTTCGGCAAAGCATTCGAAGTCGAGTGCGATGCATCTGGAGTTGGGATCGGAGGAGTGCTGATGCAAGAATCGAAGCCAATCGCTTACTTTAGCGAAAAGCTTAAGGGTGCAACCTTGAACTACTCTACGTATGACAAGGAGTTGTATGCCCTCGTTCGAGCACTCGCCCATTGGCAGCATTATTTGTGGCCTCGAGAGTTTGTGATCAAAAGTGATCATGAGTCCTTGAAGCATCTCCGAGGACAGGAGAAATTGAACCGAAGACATGCCAAGTGGGTTGAATTCATTGAGAGCTTTCCCTATGTAATTCATTACAAAAAGGGTAAAGAAAATGTTGTGGCCGATGCGCTATCAAGGAAATTTTCCTTAGCGACCACTCTCGCCTCTAGGCTCATGGGATTTGAAAGCATCAAGTCGATGTACGAAGACGATCCCAAGCTGAAATGCATTCGTGACGCAATCTTGAGTGGCCGAAGGGTTGAGAAATATCAGTGGCATGATGGCTACCTCTTCAAGAATGGGAGGGTTTGTGTGCCAATGTCATCGTGGAGAGAGCTCTTAGTTCGAGAAGCTCACTCCGGTGGACTGATGGGGCACTTCGGTGTCGAAAAAACTCTTCGTATCTTGACCGAGCAGTTCCATTGGCCCAAAATGCGACGAGATGTGGAAAAGCTTTGCAACGCTTGTCTCGTTTGCAAGAAAGCTAAATCGAAGTCCAACCCTCATGGTTTGTATACCCCGTTGCCTGTGCCTGATCGACCTTGGGTTGATATATCCATGGAATTTGTCTTGGGGTTACCGAGGTCGGGGGGAGGACATGATAGCATCTTTGTTGTGGTTGATCGTTTTTAAAAAATGGCTCACTTTATCCCTTGCAAAAAGTGTGATGATGCACAGCATGTAGCTACATTTTTTGTTTCTAATGTGTTGAAATTGCATGGTGTACCTCGTACTATTGTGAGTGATCGAGACTCAAAATTCTTGAGTCATTTTTGGAAGTGTTTGTGGGGTGCCCTCGGCACCAAACTACTATTCTCGACGTCTCACCATCCTCAGACTGATAGACGGACCGAGGTAGTTAACCGAACCTTGGGATCTTTGCTTCGTGCAATGACCAAAGGCAAGGTTGGAAACTGGGCTGATCGTTTGCCCATGATGGAGTTTGCATACAATCGAACGGTGCATCGAATGATAAATATGACCCCGTTCGAGTGTGTGTATGGTTTTAATCCTTTAATTCCACTTGATCTAACCCCATTGCCTCGAGATATTGTTATTGATTTTGAAGGTATTCGACGAGCAGCTGCTTTGATCGAATTGCATGCAAAGGTGAAGAAGAACCTCGAGGAAGCCTATGCAAAGGTCGCCTTAAAGAAAAACGAGGGGCGTGAAAAGCTGGAATTAAAGAAGGGAGTTTGGGTTTGGGTTCACTTCCGAAAGGAACGTTTCCCGAACCAAAGAAAAGGGAAGTTGGCTCCTCGAGGGGATGGTCCATTTCAAGTCTTGACCAAGATCAACAATAATGCTTACGTGATCGACCTCCCTGGTGAGTATAACGTGTCCAACACCTTTAATGTTGCTGACTTAGCTCCTTGTGTTGTAGGTCAAACTTCGGAGGATGAAGAAGGCTCGATTTCGAGGAAGAAATCTTCTCAAGAAGGGGAGGATGATGCAGCCCGAACACGTGCTGATCAAGTGTTCGATCCACTGAGGAGACCGATGACACGAAGTCAAGCCAAGCTGCTGCACGATGTGCACATTCACTTAGCCTGGCCGAAGGAAAACCATTGCTCCGAAGCTGAGTGGCCGAGCTCAAGAACCGAAGGCGTTATCTTCAGATTTGAGCCCGAAGGCAAAGTGACCGAGGACAATGAGCTCGAAGACAAGTGAGCGTCCGAGGACAATAAGTTCGAGCAAGCAACCACGCACCGAAGTCAAGACTGCCGAACACACATTTAGCTCAGCCCTGCGTGGCTTGTTTTTATTAGTCATCTGTGACTATTTACTATTCAGTCCTTAGCATAGCCTATAAATACTCTATGTTACTTCATTGTAAAGGATCCAGTTTTTAGTTATATGAAAAATATAGCAAGTGCTATTGTGAGTCTCCGATGGAGCCAAACCCCGACGTGGGCTTTTAAAGAACTTGTGTCAATCGGTGTTATTCGTTTGAACAAATTCTTCTCGATCATTCAATTTGCAAGAAGCAGGTCTTTCTTGAGGATTGTTGCATAGTATAGGTGCGTCTTGATTTCCCTTCGATCGAGCTTTGAGACAGGTTCCTCACTGTTCTTTCAAATCGAAGCAAGATTTGTCTTGCTTCTATCTTTACTTTTCTTGTCATTTTCTTCCGCGTTTGTGTTTAGCAATTCCTTCGGGTTTGCTTGCACCAACACCGAAGGCGCATTTCTTGAAGTTGGCATACAACTTCTCTTCCCTAAGCTTTTCAAGCACTTGCCTTAGGTGTTCGACATGTTCATCCACGGTTCTGCTATAAACAAGTATGTCATCGAAATAAACGACAACGAACTTGTTTATGAACGGTTTGAGCACATGGTTCATCAGTCGCATGAATGTGCTCGGTGCGTTGGATAAGCCAAAAGACATTACCAACCATTCATACAGACCAAACTTGGTCTTGAATGCAGTTTTCCACTCGTCTCCGGGTTTCATTCGGATCTGGTGGTAACCGGACCTGAGGTCAATCTTTGTAAAGCATGAAGAACCACTCAATTCATCTAGCATGTCATCTAATCGAGGAATAGGATGACGATACTTTACCGTTATTTTGTTGACTGCTCGACAGTCAACGCTCATTCGCCATGTTCCATCCTTCTACGGGACAAGGATAACAGGAACGGCGCAAGGACTCAAGCTCTCTCGAACGAGGCCCTTGTTCAGCAACTCGTCAACCTGCCGTTGGAGCTCTTTGGTGTCTTCGGGATTACACCGGTAAGCAGGTTTGTTGGGGATCTGTGACCCCGGCATAAAATCTATTTGGTGCTCGATTCCTTGTAATGGAGGCAATCCACCGGGAATTTCCTCAGGAAACATGTCCTCGAAGTCCTGCAAAACTTTACGAACAAACAAAGGCAAAGGGTTATCGTTAGTTAAATCATTATTTGGAGTTAAGAAGATACCCTTATGCACGAGGCAAATCATCATTCGACCGGTGTCGTTGCCTCGTAGAATTTCACCCGGTTGCATGATTGCACAAATATTTTTGACTTCGGGTGATGGAGCTTTTGCTTCGGTGGAAATATGTCCACCGATGGGATTCTTTGCCTTAGCAGCTTCTCTCAGCTCCTTCATTCTTTTGTAGTCCTCACTGACTTGCTTCGGAGTCAATGGTTTAAGCACAAACTTTCTTCCCTCGTGAGTGGCAGTATAAGTGTTAGCCTTGCCACTATGCACAACATCCCGATCAAATTGCCACGGTCTCCCAAACAGAAGATGGCAAGCTTGCATTGGCAACACATCAAACATGAGCTCGTCTACGTAGTTTCCAATTTTGAACTTGACCTTCGCTTGCTTCGCAACTTTCAGCTCACCACACTCATTAAGCCATTGCAACCTATAGGGGGTCGGATGCTTTGAAGTGGGTAACTTCAGTTGAGAGACTAATGTTTGACTGACAACGTTAGCGCAGCTCCAGGAGTCAATGATCATCAAACAGACCACACCTTTGACCCGGCATCTAGCATGAAAGAGATTCTCACATTGTTCATCCTCATTGTCTTCGGCTAACAGTACACTTAAGCTTCTCCTCACCACAAGAAATGCTCGAGGGTCATCATCCTCGATGGCATCTTCTCCTTCGGAGATTAATTCCTCCTCATCACTAGCCTCCTCTTCGGGCTCACTATCCTGCTCTTGAGGCTTTCCATCGATAAGAGTTATGGCCTTTCGAGTAGGACAATCTCTAGCAAAATGACCATATCCTCTACATTTGTGGCATTGGGTAGAGGACGATGATGGTGTATTCAACTGAGCCTTAGAATTACCTCCCACATTTGGCGTCGGTTTCTCATAAGTTTTCTTAACTTCGGGTTTTGCACCGGTGCCACTAGTGTTCGGGCTCTTCCACTCCTTTGATTTCGTCACCGGGGTAGTAGTTGTACTCCGGTAACGGCTGGTTTTGTCCTCTTTTAGCCATCTCTCAGTTTCAACTGCAGCATCATATACTTCCTCTGGACTTTGGAATTTGTAGAATTTCAAATGGAAGGCTATATCTCGACTCAACCCATTTCTGAATCGAACAGCAGCTTGCTCCTCATCCTCTTCTTCCATATTCAAGGCCATTCGAATTTGCAAGAACTCATGATAGTATTCGTCCACTGTTCGTGAACCCTGCTTCAACTCATAGAGGCGCTTGAGTTGGTCATGTCGGTATGAAGCATTGATATATTTCTCTCTCATTACCCGCTTCAATTCTTCCCATGTAACATTTACGGGCAATGCTGACCTTCTCCTCGATCTCTTCACCGTTTCCCACCACACGGATGCATAAGATTCAAACGATGATATAGCATAGGTGGCTTTCTTCAGTTCGGTCATCTCATTTGTATCGAAGATTCGATCCATTGTCACCTCCCACTCGATATACTTGGAAGTATCACTACACCCCTTGAACGTGGGCATGTTGATCTTCACACTGTTGAGGTTGAAATGATCACGACCTCCTTGGTGAGGCTCCGGTTGAGCTTCCAAGTTTTCACCATAGACACCGTATTCTCTTCTCGGGTTGCCTCCTACGTAACCGAAGTGTGGCCCTCGACCTCGGCCTCTACCTCCGATTACATTTCTTCCTCCCATCATCGGTCTCAGATTCCGATGAAGGAAGTCGTAACCGCAGTCATCATTTCCGTCTTCGGCTCCCACTCCAACTTGCGCTTCATCTGCTGGTTCGAATGGTTGAGCATTTCGAACAGGTTTAGGAAGTGGAACATATCTTTGGGGATCGCCCAAAGGGTGGTAACTGCACACTTGTTGGGGATTGCCAAACTCTTGCTCTTGTGGAGCTACTTCGGTTCCCAACTCATACTTCTTCACTATCTCCTTGAATGGGGCAGGGGTTAGAGTAGAACCTCGGCTAGTTCCCTCTCCGGATTCGATTTGGACACTCGGGGTCCTCCTTTCAACATTCTCAAGCCTCAAACATATTTCATCCAACCTGGACATGATAAGATCCAAGGTTGCCTTCGGAGGCTCATCTCCTTCGTTAGCCATTGTACCTGCAAAACAACAAACGTTATCGAAACAACCTCACTCACTCTCTCACCTTTTTTTTTTGTAGCACTCGATAGCACTCAATTTGGGGAGGGGGGTAAGTGTCCTCGGTCACTCAAAGACTTGTTAGCAGTGGCTCGTCTGATTGATCGGTCCTCTAAGATCCTTCAAGTTCGACAATAGTCACTGTCTCTTCGGGAAGAGTGAAGTGATGTTCGACTCGATGGAACGGACCTTTTTTTTAAACTGAGCTCGGGGAGTCAAAAGAAATTTTCTACGAAAGTTTGGACTTCGGTCACCCCTCGCACGATTTTCTAAAAGCTCAAATGCGATAGTACGACCTCGAGTAGAAGTGATTACTCAAGAGATCCACTATCGTGAATTTTCGACACAAAGAAAGTGATAACCTAGGAGAATCTACCCTTTGATTCCCCTTTTGGAATCTTTCTCGATCACACCAACTCCTGTCCGTATAAGAGTGGTCCCTCTTTGGTACGGATAGGGTTTTACCTTATCCGCTTTCCTTTTTCAGGCCGACACGTTTTCACCTGAGGTTTATGGATTTAAAAATTTTACCCCTTCTTCTTCAATGGAACAGTGAAGCTTTAGCTTCGGCGTACGGACATCTTTACTTCATTCACTGACCACGATTTTCAAACAAATTTAATGGGTTGTCTTCGTCTCCGTTTTCAACAACAATCGGAGGAATCAGTTCAAAGCCCTTTGAGCTGAGGTGCAGCTCCACGTGTTGTACACTGTTACAACAGTAACCATTTTCCAGCGTACGGACACGGTGAAAATCAGGGAACTTCGAAAATTTAAGCACAAAACAACCACAAAAGCTCAAGAACCACCAATCTTTACCGGTAACAACCAATCCCAATGGGGTTCAAAAACAATCACCACTAACTCAAAACATTCCAAAAATATGGTTGAGAAACCCTAGTCGCCGATGGTGTACGACCGGTGCTCAAATCAGTCCTCGGACAGTGGTGAACAAGAATCAATGGTGGTTTAATCCAAATAACCAACAATCAATCCAAATTTTTGAATTTTCTTTTAAACACTTTTTTTTTTTGTACAGTAACAACACCAACCGTAACCCAAACAAAATCAAGAACACGAAACGGAAAACAAAGACACAATCGCACGAAAAGTGAGTATAACTTGAATAGGATTTGGGGTTGTAAAAACAAGCCCAAACCGTGCTCTGATACCAAGATGGTGCAAGCCAAATCCGAAGATAGCTTAGCAACCTAAAACAACAGCGGAAACAAGACACAAGATAGAAGCAAGACAAGACTTGCTTCTCTTCGAAGGAACAGTGAGGAACCTGTCTAAAAGCTCGATCGAAAGGAGAACAAGAATCACCTAAACTATGCAACAATCCTCAAGAGAACATTGCCTCTTGCAAACTGAATGATCAGAGAGGAATGTTCAATCCGATTCACCGAAAGCCACAAGCCCTTAAAAGCCCTCACCGGGGATACGCTCACGATGGAGACAAAAGGAAATGCTCTCGACAATTTCATTAAATTCATCAATGTTCAAAAAACTAGCTACTTACAATGAAATGGAACAAGGTTTATATAGAAAATACTAAGGGTAAACTAGTAAAATAGTCACAGGTGACCAATAGAAATAAGCCATGCAGGGCTGAGCTAAATGTGTTCGGCAACCTTGACTTCAGTTCTTGGTTGTCTGCTCGAACACACTCGTCCTCGGGCGCTAACTTAGCTTCGAACACATGTTGTTGTGTTCGGCTCTATGCTGCTCGGCGCCAAGAGTTGGTGCTTAGCTTCGAACACATGTTGTTATGTTCGGCTCTGTGCTGCTCGGCGCCAAGAGTTGGTGTTCGGTCACCTTGTCCTCGGGCTCAAATTCGAAGATGTAGCCCTCGGTTTCAGCACTTTGCAATTCTTCACCCGAACACATGCTTCCTCCCAACCAAGCCAGCTGGATGTGCATGTCATGGAGCAGCTTGGCTTGGCTTCGTGTCATTGGCCTCCTCGGTTGATCAGTCATTGCTTTTGGCTGATTGTCGAGTACTTGATCAGCACTTTGGGCTGCATCATCAACGAATGTTGGAAAGGATTTATCAAGGACGAGTTCCTAAACATTCAAGAGTTAGTACTAGTGGAGTAGGAAGATTACTCAAGTAATACGAACTAGGAGTATATAAACTAAGACCCAACAAAAACCTTGGAGAAAACTACTCACCTGCACGATCTGGTCTGCAACTTTCTTACAGGTCAGGTTTTTGCCCGTTTTTCACCAAATTCCAATTGTTTTTCACTTTGGTTTCACTCCTAATGATGTCAAAAGGTGATTTATTTCCAATCCAAACCAAGCAATAACAAGCTCAAATTTCAGATTTGAAGCAATTTCAACTAGGGTTCTTCAAAATTGGGCTTAATCTGTCAAATCTCCAATCACAACACCAAATCAAGTTTCAAGGGTGCCAAGCGATCGAGAAAACTCAGTATAACAATCCCCACTAACCATCAATGAATGGGGAATCAAATCCAATTTTTTTTTTGTGAATTTCGTTGTTCAACTTTTTTTTTTTGTAGAAAACAAAATAACAAGAAATCTAAAGGATACTAGGCACGAAGAACAAGATTAGGATTGATGACACAAACTCTTTTCTTGCTCTGATACCAACTGATGCAGGGTAAAATACACGGAAGCAATAAATGATAGAAATAAACAAGATAATAAGAAATTCAAGATGTGGAAGAACAAAAATAGAAGAAAGAATGTATTAAACTCATGAAATAGTATTAATCAAAGGAAGAATATAGAAACTTGAACCTAATCAAGAATTCATACTAGTGTTGAAATCCATAGGTTCTCAAGTTAAGAGATAAGTTGAAGCTTCAAGCTTCTACCAAAAAGATAATTCCTCTCTTCCAATTCTTCTATGTTCAAGACTAACTAGCTAATGAAATAAACCCCAGGTGTGGTATTTATAGGTTTCTCCCACACATATTAATGCTATAAAAATAGCCCACAAGTTGACTAAATTAAACAAAGACCATGTAGGGCCATAAAAGTAATAATGTTTTGAAAGTCAAATTCATCTTGTAACTGACAGCTGGGCACATGGCGATCCGCCTTGAAAGGGAGGCACTCCGCATTTTGGAGTCTTCAGTGAAGTCCATCTTCAGGTGTCTGGTAAGGGCACTCCGCCCCAGAAACTTCAGAGAGCTTGTATTCCAATACTTAGTCAAATTTCTGAGAAAATTGAGCTTGGGCAGTCCGCTCATCAATGGAGGCCCTCCACCATGCTCTGGGGTGCTCCACCTTGACTCTGAGGTGCTCCACCTTGAGATTAGAACCTGCAACCTCACTCGTTTGTTCCTCCAAGCTCTCCGCCAAAGCTCCTTAGCTTGGCTCCTTAGCTTGACTCTTGATGGTTGGCATCAAGGCTCAATTTGGCGTGCATGATAGATTTATGATTATATATTCATTAAGTATCACAAGCTTGTCCATAGGCTTTCTCCTCATGTTTTTCTCGACTAATATAGAGACAACACATATTTTTAGAATCTTTTTAGGACTTTTCTTGGCTTGTAATATCAAGCTTCAGGTTGGTAGAATAACAAATATTTTTATAGTGACTTCTCTTCTTCTAGCTTGGAGCAGACATTTCCCTGTTCTTGATATTATTTACATCATTTGGTAGTACTTTTTTTTTTTTGGGTTATTTCCCTTCTTTGTCATATCATACACTATATATTCAAAAATTTCTCCTTTGTTTTCTTCAAAACTTCTTCCTTACATGAACTGTATGAGAAAGTAAGGCCTGGAGGACAGAAATTGGAAAGCTCATCCCCATTCGACGAACTACAAAAAAAAAAAAATGATGTACACTAGAAGATGGATATGTTTTGTTATTAATGATGTCACTCGCTATTAGAGCAGAATTGTATATATATTCTGCCATTTTGCTTAATGTAGTTTCATATGGAGTTAACTATCAAATTGTAAAGGAGGAGTCCTCCTCAGATAGAGTAGATTTTTGCTCTCAGTTGTATGTAAGAATGTGCTCTGCCATTCTTCATCTTGTTCTGGAGGCTATGGTCTATGTCCTCCTCCAAGTTCTAATTTTCCATGATAATACACAGGTTGGGGTCAAAGCCTAAACCCCTCACCTCTATGGTGATATTTGAATTAAAAAAAAAAATATATATATATGATTTATAAGGATTGTTCAAGGAGCCTCACAAGATAAAATCTGCTTGAGCACGGGTTAAAAGGCTCAACTCTGAGGAGTTGTGATAAAGGTGGGTAGTGAAAAGTAATCGGTGTTAGCGAACAACTGATTTAGTTGATAAGTGATAATAGGAAATCACAACAACTGGCTAGCAATTAGACATGTTTGCAGTATTCAAATCTCTCAAAGACTAGGAGAATTTTATTGACTGTGATCGACCAGCTCAACCTTACAAGCAGAAGGTAATTGAAGCTCAATAATAAAATTATGTCAGATGGTATAAAGGAGGGGATAAGAACAAACTTTAGATTTAGCACCGTGTCCATCTTATATTGATGGAACAAGTATGCAAATTGCATGAAAAAAAGGAACGACACCAGTGGAGTTACAACTCAGAGTAGTAAAATGCTACCCCAAAGAGGTGCAATGAAAACATATGATGGACTAGCTCCTTTTTTTAAGAAGAAGAAGAAGAAGAAGAAGAGAGTTTTATTTTATAGTAATGCCTTAAGAGGATGGTTTAGGGAACGAAAATCCTTTCGATGGAGCCGTAAAATAAAATGAGACCAGGATCTCCATATGCTAAAATATATGGGAGCACTATAAAGTTGTATTGGAAAGCCTCAGACACCACTTGGATTTTGAAAGAATGCCTCGTCCATAAGAATTATAAGTGAAATCAATTTCCATTATTTGACAACCATTTATAGTGATCAGCTAGAAAGAATTGGAGTACACTCATGAAAAGAAAAAAAGATCATGTTAATTTAAAGGTTCATAAGTTCAAAAGCAAACAAATTGTGCGACATATCATGGACACGGAATGAGATATTCTTCAATAGAAAGGAGACCTGCCAAAGATTATGTAAGAGATCTACAAGGAAAAAGGGTAAAGCAAGAAACAAGAAGCGAAATCATGTATAGTAAATAAAAGCACAAGGAATGTGAAATTAAAATGATTCCACTAAGTTGAGAGCGCCATCGGCATTCAATTGAGGATATATAGAGGGGCATGTAGTGTATCCCCATGACCCCATGGTTAATACAAGTTCGCCTTCTGTTATGAAACAAAACCAGAAATAACCTTTGCAATGGGTCATTGTGAGTTTACTCCATCAGCAGTTCATCTATTAGCTTATTACAGACCAGAGCATAGCAGCTTATTTGGAAGCGCTAGAAGTAGTTATTAAGTTTTTTACGTGGTGTCTTAAGTTATCATATTTCCTTAATTATTAGTTAGTCACTCAGTTTGCGAATTCTGGATATTCAGAAATTTTAGCGTTCAGTTATTCACTTACTTGCCCCACAATATTTCAGTGCTACAACATTTAGGTGAATATTTATTAATGTTATTGGCTCGATACATCCTAGTAACAATTCCAATATATAGCTAAAGCCTCATGATTTTGAGTATCATAGAAACTTCTCTATATGTATACAAAAAATGTATGGGAATGTAAAGAATCAATTATTGGGGAAGTGGGAAATGGACATTGTTAAATTTGAGGTTAAGTGCCAAAAATTGCCTAGGTCCGAACAAACATGGCTTGATAGTTTAGCTCAGAGCATATGAATTCCACAATGCATGTGGAAACATAATTATATGGACCTTGTGGGTGATTTATCACAGACATTGAGAAATAATAGCTCTAGTTGGGTAATCGTGGATGACTCACTATTGCTAAAGCAGTTGTGCAACATTCCAGTATGGTCAGTTAACGAAAGAAAAGAAGAATGTATCTTTCAATTGCATGGAGCGCCAGTATCCAATATTTATGGCTGATGTGCACGTTTCACTACTCAATTTTGGCATAAATATTAGGAAGGTCTATAAAACCCATTCAAGTAAGTTTTTAACCCTCTGACTGATGGTCCATCAGGAGGAACATCTAGATCTTAGCTGATGTGTAAAAGTCTTGTGCTATTGATTTTAGAAAGTAGTTGGCACAATAATTCGTCTTTGATTGAATTTTTGTATAATTACCATTATCTGACCAATACTTAGATGGCTCTGTTCAAAGCCTTATATTGTAGGTAGTGTTGCCCATCTATTGGTTGTTTCGATTAGTGAAACAGAATTTTTTGAGCCATGAGTTATTCCAGAATTCTTTGAAAATGATAAAGTGGCTCAATAGAGGCTAAAATAGGCTGGACTCGTCAGAAATCGTGGTCAGGAAAATAACACCGGAAGCTTGAATCTAAGCAAGGTGACAAGGTGGTCTTAAAAGTATCATGTATGAAGGGTGTGATGCATTTTGACAAGATTGGTATGCTCAACCTAAAACAAAAAAATATTGGCCCATAAAGTTCTTAAAAGAAATGAACTTGCAGCTAATCGACTAGCGTTACCTACGTCTCGTTGTTGAGAAAAGTACATTCATGTCATGTGGTTCTAGTTCATGCCTTATAGGTGGATAAGTACTCTATCATACGAAGATGTACCGGTAGCCATTTTAGTCGGGCATCAAAACGTTTGCAACTAGAGAGAACATTTCCGTTAAAGTGCTATGTTAGAAGAAACAACTTGAGAAGGCTACATACTCTCAATTATTTAATCCCATCATTTAAGGACTCAACAGTTTAACTTACAAATGTGGCAAGAAGTTATTTTGGTGCAATGTTGTCCTCAAAACTGTTGTGTCAGATAATTTATGACTCACAACATGATGTAGTGGTTATAGATATATTAAAATTGCTAGTTGCGATATCATATTGTGATAGTTGGTTCGCTGGACGGCTAATATTTTGGTTCAGTGTAGAAACGAAAAAAACTCCCAAAAATTTTACGAATTTGGGAGTTAGCCCAATTTTGAAGCTAATCTAAAATATGAAAAAGGAATCAGTCTTATCCTTCCCTGTTTGTTCAGTAAGGGACCAAGGTTCGACATTCAACATTCGAGGACGGATGTCACATAAGAGGGGAAGAATGTAACGGCCCCGAAAATTTCGTAAACTCTTGATTTCATTGTCAAAGATGGCTATAGAAGAATAAAGTATCACTTGGACATGACAATAATTTTACAAATTATATTGCGAGTGCTTTATGGCATAAGGAGAGCCTTAGGGCCAAAACAAATTAGAAATTACCCAACGGACTGAAGGTTCAAACAAGTTCATATGATTTCACCTTTGTAAGACGTGAAATTCAGTATTCGAGGACGGTGTCTTTTATGGGAGGAAGAATGTAATACCTTATACGGAAAAAAATAAAAGAATCAAGTACAATTGTTCTCAGTTATATTTTCATTGTGAACTTTCTTGTTTACTTAGTTACTCTATTTTAAAAGGCAGTTTTTGGACTCGCCCGGAACTCGCCCCGGGGCGGGGCACTTGCAAAACACCCTGAGGTTTTTGGACGGGGCTTAGATTCGTGAGCCTTAGGCTTCAAGCGTCCGACGGTGCGCCCAGAGCACGCCTAATACTCAACGCTAGGGACTCGCCTTATAGAACCTGTGCAAATGATCTATCCAATTCCCTAATTAAAATTGTTCATCCACAATTTTCTTTAAACATGAGGTTATATTCATCTATATAAATTCAAAAATTGAGTGTAGCTCAATTAGCAAGACATAATATTGCATGTATTATAATTGAGAATATCATGATGGTGAATATAATCTGTATACCTAAAAATGCGTAGTCAATGTTTATATCATCACTTGTTATTGATCTTCATGTCTTATTTTTGTGACTCAAAATTGGTATACTTCAATTTTTTTGCAATTTAGTAGCAACTTTATATTTATCAATGAAGAATTAATATTTTAATTTTCATAATTTTTTTAATCTATTTTCGATATTTTTTTTTGCTCAGTATGCTATTTTATTAATTTAAAATTAATTAAAAATAAGATACATAGGATTTACGACCTCACGTCTCGGGGCATACGTCTCGCCCTATTGTAAGTAAAACGCCTCGCTTTGCACCCCACCTTTTATAATATTGCTTAGTTATATGTCCATGTATGATGAGTTATCAATATTGAGAAGGAAACGAAACTATAATACAGTGAGAAGCTTCAAGCGATCAACTTTACGACTTAAAGTGAACTAAGGATATTAATTCGACGGCGAAATTGATGTCTTATATGATTATTTTCATGGGCTTTAGAAGGAATAAAACAAAAATTTCTCCACATATACCTTTTATCCGTGGTTATAGTTTTTTGTCAACACTTAAGAATGGTTTAGCAAAATAGCCTCGGGAATGCACTTCAAGTTATAAATTGACAAGTGCTGCCTACGCGGACAATACTTCAAGTTATAACTTGACAAGTGCTGCCTCTTCGAAAAATATAAAGGGCAAGTGCTGCCTGTGAAGAGATAAAAGATGCAAGTGCTGCCGAGGCAACACTTCAAGTTATTTTGGAGGACGGGGGTAGCACTTCAAATTATCTGGGAGATAGTTGAAAGAGATAAAAGGTTAAGTGCTACCACGGAGGCAGCACTTACTTAAAGGGATGACGGGATACGGGCGTCAATATAAGATTTCGTAGGGGTATTTCCATCCGCGGGGTAGCACTTCAAGTTATCTGAAAAATATTGTAAGAGATAAAAGATCAAGTGCTACTGCGGAGATAGTACTTACTTAGAGTTAGCGGATACAGTCGAGCAAACCATTACCGTCGGTGTCATAGTTGTGTAATTCTCCCAGAATGAAGACGTAGTACTGCTGCAAAATTTCTAATATGACAGCATATTATTGTGTTTGTAAGGATACATACACATAACTAATTATAGGAAATAATGGGTTCTTATAAGAAATAATGGGTTCACTCCACGTTAATCCTTTTTGCATGTAATAACTCTCTTGTGGTTTTAAGAGATGCCTTACTGTTGCCACATGTTAAAGTAGGTCGAAAAGTTGATTGGCTAAGCTAGTACTTGATATGGTCAAAGAGGTCTTTCCTTGGGGTGTTTATATTATACTGTGAATTTGACATTGAAAAACTAAACCCCCAACTGTTGTTACTCACGGCACTTCGATAACAAGATAAAAGAAAGGGGCATCTCGCCCACTGCTGTATTTGTGTCACGAGAACCTTGATGGCGCAGATACAACAAGTCTCACTAGATCAAAGATGGAAACGTCCGCAAATTCATTAATACACAGTACTCTTCAGTCAAGATTCTTCAAGAATCAAGAACCCTAAAAGGCTAGGATTTGGATATTTGATTCCAAAGGTAATCTCCAATATTTTTATCTGTTAAATTAGTATTGTTGGATTACGCAATAACTGGTGAAACTGAGAAAAGCCATTAATGACATTAAAGTGAAGGTGTGGCGAAGATACGTATGGTGAAATAGATTTTGCTTGATGAGTTTGAATTATCCTACACCGCTTGATAGGATATTTTCAAACTAGATTGTCAAGTTAACCATGAAATAAAAATACACATAATTCAAGAAGTAGACTAATAAGAGGCCTATAACTTAGTTCAATAGTTGAACTAGTAAAGCATGTATTGACGAGTTTGGCAAACTAAATTGTAGATTGTCAATTGTTGAACGCACGTGGAGGTTGAAAGGGCAAAGGTAGAGGTAAAGCTTTGAGGTAAGTTGAGACAATTTTTTAATTGGGTCTTTGATAGATAGTATAATGTTAAATATAGCTCTATAAAAATTATTTATGTCTGACTCAGTTTTAGAATTATATAAATCTTGGTTAATTTTAGTCTTGTTTATGTAAACGTGTGAGTTGTTCTTACAATGTATTTTGATAGAATTTTATTGTTCAAACTCAGTTAGTATTGTGATCACATTATTTGTTAGGGAGATAGGACGATACTCCGTGTGTGTTGCCAGATCTCACGTACGTAGGGCAACAATTTATTTTTAGAGATTGGCGACACTCCCACATATGTGACACTAGTTACATGTATGCAGGGGCATTACTTGTTGGGGAGAGAGACTGAAACTCCCCCGTGCCTGTTGCTAGATCTCACGTATACAGGGTTACAGTGTGAAATCATGTTTCTTTACAATAAAATTACTCCTTTTTTAATAGCTCAGCTCAGTTTAGCATCAGTTAATAGTTCAAGTGCTTAACTTTCAGTTTAGTGTAATTCTCAGACCATAGATTAATTACATGTTTATAGATATGTATTTTCTTTCTTAATATATATGTATATATATCCTAGAAAGTCTTGTTCAACCTTTTAGAAGGGAGTCTATGAGATTTGGGTATCCTGGAGGTACTTAGCTCGTGAGGGGTGCTTACTTTTATATGGCAAATGCTGAGATTGTAGGTGATGAAGTTCGATGCTAGAGTCAGACCCGTTCATCGTCCAGTTGGTGAGCTCCGTTTTCTTTCTAGCGGCAGCCAGTTTCAAAACAATTTCAAACTTTATTTATTATTTGGTTTCGGGGAATTTCCCATAGACCTATGTGTTTATTCATTCAGTATATTCTCCTAGAGGCTCATGACTTAGCTCGTGAGTTTTTTAGATATTCATATTAATAAGATTTATTCGTTTTGGTGATACTTTTATCCATGAACCAGTTGTTAAAATAAAGTATGGTTTGCAGTGTCATTGATTATATTTCTCTTTAGTTGAAAGTTATTATAAGACTTTATGTCAGTTATTTCAAGGTACACTCAATGGTAGTATAGGTTGGGTGCCAATCACGTCCTCTCCTAGTTTGGGGGGCGTGACAGAAAAGATAATGATATTTATATATAAATATGCATATATAAAGGTATATACATGGGTTTTTTTTTTTGTGATTATTTTTTGGAAGAATTTCATGGTATTTGAAAGAAAAAGGTCAAAGCCCAAAGAGGGGTTCTAAGAGGTAAAATACATATATTTTAATAGAAATGAGATGCTAGAATTGTGTCTTAAAGAAGTCCTAATTTTATTTTAAAAATATCAATGTCATCTAGTTTTTCGCCTCAAAAAACATTCAGAACAAGTTGTAGTCAAATTTATCATAATTTTTCTCAGTTCCGATGATTACCTGAGTTGAAGATACTTGCTTTTGATTTGACAAAATAAGAATCATAGCATGAAAAATCATATGGTAAAGATAAAAAGAAATAATATTAAACAGAAGGTAAAAAATTTATTTTGTTAATTAACTACCCACAAGAAGATCATATGAGAGAAGAAAATACAAATAATTTTATAAACCAAATCAACCATCCCCCACAGTTGAACGTTTCATTGTCCCTGATGAAAACACAACGTGAGATGAACGAAGGAAAGGGTAACAACAATAACATACCCAGTGTATCTCACAAGTGGGGTCTAGGGAGGGTGAGATGTGTGCAGACCTTGCTCCCACCAAGGTGGAGAGGCTGTTTCTGATAGACCCTTGGCTAAAGAAAAACATTTTAGAAAACAAGTTTGAAAAGGAAAAAAAAAAAAAATATGACAATACCATTGTAAAGAGAGCATAAACATAAAAACTATATATATACCAAAGAAACAACAAACATCAATCACCAACAACACTAAAGACGAATAATAAGAAAAAAATGGTATACATTCAAATAAACTGCCGCTAGTATGACATAAATTGCTACTCTACTATCTAACCAGCTACCCTAATCCTCGGCCTCCACACTTTCCTATCTAGGATCATGTCCTCGGTAATCTAAAGATGTGTCATGTCATTTCTAATCACCTCGTCCCAGTTCTTTTTCGATCTACATCTACCTCTCCGTAGACCTAGCATAGCCAACCCCTCGCACGTCCTCACTAGCACATCTGTGCTTCTCCTCTTCACATGTCAAAACCATCGCAACCTCGCTTCTCGCATCTTGTCCACCACTGAGGCTATTCCTACTTTGTCACGAATAACCTCGTTCTTAATCTTATCCATCCTTGTATGCCAACACATTTATGTAAGCATTCTCATCTCGACTACCCTCATCTTCTGAATGTGTGAGTTATTTACAGGCCAACACTCTGCTCCATATAACATAGTTGATCTAACAACCACTTTATAAAACTTACCTTTAAGTCTAGGCGACACTTTCTTATTGCATAAGACACCGTAGGCGATCCTCCAATTCATCCACCCTGCCCCTATACAATATGTGACTGCATCATCAATTTCTTCATTATTATATAATATTTTTATTATCATATATTAGTAAATAGAAAATACTACTCTATAAGTAAAAATAATCTTTTTGGCTTTCGAATTTAAGATCACAGAAGAAAGCTTGGAAGAAATTGTGACCGCACATGTTATTTATGTAACATGCTGAACTAATTTAACACCATAACAGTCATGAGGTCCTGGTTTGAATATAAATCAGAAAATTACCTGGGCCAACAATAGAATTGATCAATTGAATGGTTAACTAGCCAATTACTTAGGCATAGCAATCACCATGAAGTTCTCCTATGCCGTGATAGTATTTTTTTAGAAGCCTTCATGAGATGTTCTGGTTGTACAATAATAATGATCTTGACCAGATCAATTAGTTAAGCATTTTCTTATCCAAATCTATGTTGGGCTTATGAGGCTGCATTGCTTCACCCTCAAAATCATTGTTCTGAGTTTAATGTCGTCAGCTCGACTTATTAAACTGCGGACTTTATCAGTCTATCAAAGGTACCGATGGTTGTTGCTCAAAGTGTCCTCTAAAATATTATTTTAACCTGTGACCATTTACCTTAAACTTGTCTCCTCCATTGATCTATTGAATTTCAATTGCTCCATATGGAGTAACATCTATTACATTGTAAAGACCTGTCCACCTCGATTTCAATTTTTCTAAAAAAATTTTGAGTCAGCTATTGTACAAATGTACCTGGTCTCCAATTTTAAAAGTTTTCTGTCAGATTAAATTATCATGCCATTTTGTTGTTTTTTCTTTAAATATTTTGTCATTTTCCTAGGCTTTAAACCTCATTTCTTCCAACTCATTAAGCTGAAAATATCTCTATTTACCAGCGTAAGTCAATTCAAAGTTTAGTGCTTTCGAAGCCCAAAAAACTTTGTGTTCCAATTCAACTGGCATATGACAAGCTTTTTCAAAGACTAATCTGTATGGGGATATACCAATTGGCGTTTTTGCCGTTCGGTGTGCCCATAGTGCATCATCTAATTTTAAAGCCTAGTCTTTTCTTGAGGTTCTCACCAGTTTTTCAAGTATCCATTTTAGTTCCCAGTTAGAAACCTGAAGTTTCCCTTGAGTTTGAGCATGATATTATGAGATTTTTTTTTGTGAGTCACACCATATTCGATAACAAATAAGAAAGTTGTCTATTCATGAAATAGGTTCCTTGGTCACTGATGATGACTCGTGGTGTACCAAATCTGGTAAAAATATTTTTTTTTTTGAGAAAGTTACACAGAGTTTGAGCATAATTTTTTCAGGTAGGAATGGTTTCAACCTATCTTGAAACATAATCAACAACCACAAGTATATATTTAAAAGAGTGGGATACATGGAAAGGACCCATGAAATCTATTCCCAGGCATCAAATATATCACATTCCTATATTGATTGTAATGGAGTCTTATCTCTTTTAGTGATGTTACCTATTCTTTGACACTTGTCACATTGTACAATGTAAGCACGAGCGTCCTTAAAAAGTGTTGGCCAGAAGAATCCAGCTTTCAAAACTTTAACAGTATTTCGATTTGCTGCATAATATCCTCCAATTTCTTCATCATGTCAATGATGCAAAATCATGTTAATCTCATCTTTGGGTACATATCTTCTAAGTATATTATCTGCACAAACTTTAAATAAGTAAGGGTCATCCCGCAGATAATATTTAGCATCAGATATAAGCTTATTCCTTTCCTAATAAGAGAGATCTTGGTGTGTCCATTTTCCAACCAAGTAATTTACAATGTCTGCAAACTAGAGTGGTTGAGTCACTAATGAGCTGACAGAAAAATTATGTTCATCAGGAAATTCTTCTTTTATATCACACAACTCAAGAAGGGAATTCTCTAATCTAGACAAGTGATCTGCTACCTGATTATCCAATCCCTTTTATCTTCTATCTCAAGGTCAAATTCTTGGAGAAGTAAAATCCATCTTAATAATCTAGGACGGGGATCTTTCTTTGCTACGAGGTACTTTCAAGCTGCATAATCAATAAAAATAGTGACGTTGGTTCATATCAAGTAGGAACGAGACTTATCGAAAGCAAACAACACTGCAAGTAATTCTTTTTCAGCTGTGGCGTAATTCAATTGAACATCATTAAATGTCCTACTGGCATAGCAAATGGGACGAAAAATCTTATCTTTTCTTTGAGCTAGAACAACTCCAATTGTTGTATCACTAGCATCACACATGACCTCGAAAAGTTGGTTCCAATCAGGGGACACAACTACAGGGGCAATTCATAGTTTTTCCTTAAGAGTGTCAAATGCTTTGAAACTATCATCTGAAAAAATCAAACTTAACATCTTTTATCAAAAGGTTAGTCAATGATTTTGAAATCTTTCAACAGTCTCTTATGAACTGTCTATAAAAACCTGCATGCCATAGAAAACTTCTAATGCTTCTAACAGTTGCTGGAGGGGGTAATCCTTCTGTAAGATCAATTTTTGCCTTATCAACTTCTATCCCTTTAGCAGTGATCTTATGTCCTAAAAAATTCCCTCAGTAACCATAATATTACACTTATCTCAATTAAGAATCAAATTTATCTCTTCACATCTCTTAAGAACTAAGGTCAAATGGTGAGGACAATTTTCAAATATATTACCAAAAAGAGTAAAGTCATCCATAAAAGTCTCTACAAACTTTTCAGTCATGTCTGAGAAAACTGTCGTCATGCAATGTTTAATGTGGCAGGTGCATTACACAAACTAAATGGAATTCTCCTATATGCATAGGTTCCATGAGGACATGTGAAAATTGTCTTATCCTGATCTTCTGGTGCAATTAGTATTTGGTTATATCCTGAATATCCATCAAGAAAATAGTAAAATCCATATCCTACAACTCTTTCCAACATTATCAATAAATGGTAAAGGAAAATGATAGTTTCTAGTGGCATCATTGAGACGTCTGTAATCAATACAGACTCTCCATCCTATAACTGTTCTGGTAGGTATGAGTTCATTATTTTTATTTTTTATGACTGTCATACCTCTCCTTTTCGACACTACTTGAACAAGACTTACCCAAGAGCTATTAGAAATTGGGTAAATAATACTTGTTGCCAGAAGCTTAATAACTTTATTTTTCATCACTTATTGCATTACTAGATTCATTTTCCTTTGGGGTTGGACTATTGGTTTGTGCTTATCCTCCATGAAGATTATATGCATGCGAGTAGCTGGACTAATTCCTTTGATATCAGCTACAGTCCATCCTAAGGCTCTTTTATGTGCTCTCAATTCTTGAGTCAAACTATTTTCCTATTCTTGAGTCAAGGAAGATTAAATAATTACTGAAAATAAATCATGTTCAAGATAAACATATTTTAAATGAGAAGGGAGAGTTTTGAGTTCTATTTTTTGTTGAACTTCATCAGATTGCATCTCCTCATCCTCATGGTCTTTTTTCAATATTTCAGCTTCACTTTTGATGATTGGATCAATATCCTCTGTAGTGCCAGATTTGGCCAAACATCTTTCCATTGAGTCCAAAATTAATTGGTCATCTTTGAATTCATCTGAAAGTTCACTAATCATTTCAATTGAAAAACATAAAGATAATGTCTCATCTCCTGAAAACTTTAGTATCTTTTGCATATCAAAAATTACTTTTTCTTTGTCAACTCTCAAAATTAGTTGTCTCTGATGGACATCTATGATTGCTCTTTCAAGTATTATAAAATCCACACGGAAAATAAACTTATCCACTTTTACAAGCACATTCTCAATTATTCCCTTAGGTCTAGTACTTCGATCTTCAAATTGAAGTGAAACAACTGTGTTTTTCATCTCACTAAGATCCAACTTTTTAAAAATAGAAAATGACATCAAATTTATTGAAGCTCTAGAATGACAAAGTGCTTTTCAAAATATACTCCTCCCAAAGTCTATGGAATTGTAAAACTTCCTCGGTCACCACGTTTTCACCAAGTTTTCGTGGTAGCTTATTCTGAAGTATTGCACTGCATTTTTCAGTAAGCATTACAATGGAAACTTCTTCTTATTTGCTTTTACTTGACAGCATTTCTTTTAAAAATTTGGCTTAGGAAGACATTTAAAATAAAGCATCAGTAAAAGGAATATTAATGTGGATCTGTTTTACGATTACCAAAAAATTACAAATTGACCATCAAACTTCTCTCTTTTTATTTTTTGTGGGAAGGAACTATCACAAGGAGTGGAGTCATTTTTTCACTATTCTTTTCTTTATTTTTTCTTGATTTTTTTCTTTTATGATGGTTCAGAAGGTGTGTCAATATTCTTACCCTTATCTACCATTGGTCTGAAAAATTATTGCACTGTTTATCTGCGTAGGGTTTATCAAGATTCTTACCTGACCATAAGTCAATGGCCTAAAAGTGTTCTTTTGGATTTTTTTCTGTATTTCTTGGTAAGGGACCTTGAATCTTTTCTGATACAAGAGTTGTCAATTAGCTTACATGAAATTTCAAATTCTTAAGGGCAAAGACAGGCTATAAGGAGTGTCACTTGTGTGATCGAGGAGGACATCCTCTGGAACGCTGCTATGAAGTTATTGGCTATCCGAAGGGGTGGGTGCATTATCCGAAGCAAGGTACTTCGAATGGAGGACGTGGTAGAGGAAGAGCTGAAGGTAACAAAGGTGGAAGAGGTCGTGGACATCAACAGTTTGGTTCAAATGCTGGTCGAGGACGTGGTAATAATCGAGCAAATGCTGCTTAGGCTGAGCTCGAGAATGGAGAAAACGGACACATGAGTGTGCCCGGACAGACTAACTTGTCCGAAATAACAGGTGATCAGTTGCAGATGCTGTTCGATTTGCTGAAAAAGGAGAAGGCAAGCACAAGTGAACCATCGATCGGTAAGAAAACTCATCCTTCATGGATTATTGACACGGGGGCGTCAAATCACATGAACGGACAGATAAGTGTTTTGGAGAATTTACGAACAATACCAAAGTGTCCGGTAGGTTTACCGAACGGAAGCAGTACGATGGAGACTCAGGAAGGATCCATCAGATTTAACGAAGACATAGTTCTTCACGGAGTGTTATATGTGCCCGAAATGACTTGCAACTTGATTTCTGTGTCTCAATTAATTAATCAAGTTGGTTGCAATGTAAATTTCACTAATGATTTGTGTGTTATGCAGGACCGGGCTACGGGAAAGTTGATTGGAGCGGGTGAACAAAAGAACGGACTCTACTACTTTCGGACGATACCCGTGGTGAAAGCTGTGAAGGTCGATGTGGTAGATTTATGGCATCAAAGGTTGGGACATCCTTCGATGCAAGTAACAAAATCTCTTTCAGTCTTAGAAGATAGTGGGAAAGGTAGCTTAGAAGAAAAAGCATGTGATGTATGCCTTAGGGAAAAGCAAACTAAAAATGTATTTCCTTCGAGTAATAATAAAGCTGCTGAACCTTTTGATTTAGTTCATTGTGATTTGTGGGGTCCTTATAGAACTGAGTCTTCGTGTGATGCATCATATTTTTTGACTGTTGTTGATGATTGTTCACGAGGAGTATGGGTGTTCCTGTTAGTTGATAAGAAAGAGGTCGGACAAAAATTGAAAGGTTTCTTTGCAATGGTGGAAAGACAATTCAATAAACGGATTAAGTGCGTTCGGAGTGATAATGGAACCGAATTTGTAAGTTTGAGAGGGTATTTTCTCGAACAAGAGATCTTGTTCCAAACATCTTGTGTGGGGACACCCCAGCAAAACGGTAGAGTTGAACGAAAATATAGACATATCTTAAACGTGCCACGGGCGCTACGTTTTCAAGCCAATTTGCCGATTGACTTCTGGGGAGAATGTGTGATGATAGCATGTTATTTGATTAACCGGACACCCACTAAGTTGTTGAATGGGAAGACACCTTACGATATCTTGATGGGTGTGACACCGAATTATGATCATTTGAGGGTGTTCGGTTGCTTATGTTATGCTCCCAATCAAGGACGAACAAGTGACAAGTTTGAAAGTAGGAGTCGTCGATGTGTGTTTTTGGGTTATCCAAATGGGAAGAAAGCGTGGAAAGTGTATGATTTGGAAGCAAAGGAGTTTGTGTTCTCGATGGATGTGGTGTTTTATGAAAAGGAATTTCCGTTCGCATCCAAGGAGACTGAGGTCGAAAAACGGACACAAGATACGGTTCCTCTCACCGTTGCATTGGAGGAGGAAGAGGAGAGTGTGCAAGGAAGGGGGGGCGTTGAACCCGAAGTGGTGACTCTGGAAGCTGAACCTGAGGTTGTTCCCATCATCTTCCCTTTTCTTCTCCAGTGCAACCGTTAGATTGCAAGTGCAGTTTCCACACGAGCAAGTTGGAAACTTATCACAATTCCCTAGTTCTTCCCACAACATAGCCAGTTTTCCATAGTAAGCAGCAATAGTTAATCCCTTTTGCTTACAACCGGCCAAAGCCGCTTTTAATTCCTGAATCCGTGGTCCGTTTCCCACAGAGAAACGTTCTCGAATACTCTCCCACAGATCTTTTGCCACTTCCATGTGCGATATGGTGGTCCGAAGAGTAGGCTCGGTCGAATTCCTAATCCACGGCACTAGAAGAGAATTGATAGTCCACCAGTCCTCATAATCGATCGACTTTTCATCGGGCATCTTGATCGATCCGTCAACAAAACCAAACTTCTTCCTTGCACGCAGCGCCGTTCTAACCGACGGCGCCCATTCCTCATTGTTTTCACTGGTCAACTGGACCTGCGTGATAATCAAACCAGGATTATCATTCGAGGTGATATCGTACGGAGAGATTGTCTTCCGTACGACTGCAACATCGCCTTTTGGAGCCTCCATTACTTTTCTACTTGAAGAGTTTCACGATGGCTCTGATACCATGTAAAACCGAACACACTCACACGAGAGAAACAATATTTGGGTGAAAACTCTTGCTTTCATTGATGAAGGGAGTCTCCTATTTACACAAGAGAAAACCTAAAGAAAACCTAAACCTAACCTAACTTATGGACCAAGTAAACTTAACGGGCTTGGCCCAGTATACAATTTACATAACTAACTATTTACAATATAACCTTCATTAATTATATTTTTCTCATCAAAAAATAATTAATTTTACACTCTATGAGGTTAGTAAATTAACTGAGTTATAACTAGTGACAGTTAAATCGAAATATTTTCTTGCTTGAATTGAGCAAAAAGGTAGTAAAAACTTTGTGAGAATATTTTTATTAAAATTCATTAATCTTACTTACAACAATTCTCTATAAGAACTAAAAAGCAGGCAAGCAGGAGTATGGATTTGGAACAATAGAATACTAAAATTTACTCTCACACTACTATTTTATCCTTTAGTCATAATATATTAATTTTCTCGGTGATAATTAAAAAATTAATATAAAAACAAGCTAGAGATAAAATATGTGAATGTGATCATAATAATTAATATAAGGTCATCATCCTTGCAGAGTATAAAATATAAATTGAAAGTATCAAGCGAAACATGTGTTAAAACTGAGATAATATTATAAAGATATTAAGCTTCATCAACAATTCCAACAAAAGAGATTACTCCATTATGGAGTAAGAATAGCTAAAAATGAAAGTACTTTGAAGAAATATTATTTCTTCTAATAAGGACAACTACAAGAACTTAGAAAGATAAGAGAGAGAATGAGGGAGCAAGTCTCTGCTCTTTAGAAAACCTTATGATCATCTCCTTTCTAACATGTGCCTATTTATAGAAAGAATCTTGTCAAAAGGCTTTGGTGAAAATCTTCTTGAAGAGGTCATCAAAAATATTGGTGGCAATCTTTTCCTCATAGCATTGGTAAAAATTTGCAGAAAGCCTTGACAAATCTCATGGTGATATTTTTTCAATTTCTCATTGTAGTAATTTGATATTTCTCATGGTTTCTATTGAGTGACAAATTTCACTTTCTTTTGTGTAGTATCTCGCATTTGCAGATGAACTTATTCGCCATGCATTTTTGCCCTGGACTTTTAGCTTATTATCTTTTCTTTTTTCTTGTATTCTTTTTGCTTCAAGATTTGTTAGAAAAGTGAAAAAATACGATATTATTATTCTTGTTTTATTTTAAAATCTTATCTTTTTATATAGGTAAATTACAATTATAATTATATCCACCAATTTTCATATTGAAATAAGGTTTTACTTGACGTTAGGAACCAATAACACATGGTTTAAGATGTGATCCAAGATGTACTCTTTCTGTTTTGTTGACTTGAAAGAGTTCTCCGTTTAGTATTGCTATCACCATAGAGTCACTTAAAAATGTTACATCAAGCATAATTAAAATGTGGGAAGTCATATGGTATGAATCTCCACTGTCAAAAACTCAATCCGTCGTACGAGTAAATATCCCCTTACCATATATTGCCTCTTGCACTTTCCTACCTTCAAACATGGCAAATAGCTGATTAACTTCTCATTTTGTGAAGCCTACCACATTACTCAAACTTGTGTCTACTTTTTTCTCTTCTTGTTTTGGCTAGCAGTCGCATTGCTATTGTTGTTACCTTCTTATTCCTTGTATGGTTAGACCTTATACTTACCCATTTAGGTGGGTAACTATTTATCTTGTAACACCCATCTTTATCATGTACCAACTTGTTGCAGTGCGTACAATTTGATTTATTTGAGCCCCTGTACTTTCCTCTCTTATTACTTGTATGAAATCCTGCTGCATCTTGTTTTGATTCCTGCTTGATGCAGTCCAAATTGGGCAAGCCATGTTTGTACAATCAAAACTATTCACGAGAAGCCAAACTAAGGAGCTTCATGATGTCCACTTGCTGATGTAGGGTAAAAATGCGGAACCAATAAAGTAAAGATAAGAGCGAGACGTGGCTCGAACACTTACCTAAGTAGCAACGATGAACTATGTCTCGTTACACCTCAGGTGAAGGTCAAGGAACACCTACACTAAGCAACTATCCTCGAGAGATAGTTGAACCCGAAGAGTTGGGTCATGGTAAACGAACTAAGAAAGAGAATATCTTGCTGAGAGACTTTGTTACTAATACGGTCCAAAAGATGAGTCACCGGGTATCGTCCTGTGTTCGAAAGTCTGCTTGTTCATCCATTTCTCAACAACCCTCTGGTAAGCCCTATCCTCTAGTACATTATGTCAATTGTGATAATTTCTCTTCGAAACATGTGAGTTTTCTTGCAGCTATAACGCAAGGACATGAGCCTACCTCCTATTCGGAGGCGGTAAAAAGTGACAAATGGAGAACAACCATGGGGGAAGAATTGAAGGCATTGGAAGCGAACAGAACTTGGGAGATAGTTCGCCTACCTACGGGGAAGAAGGCCCTCGGATGCCGATGGGTATACAAGATAAAGTACAACTCGGATGGAACTATTGAAAGGTACAAAGCAAGACTGGTGATTTTTTGGAATCATCAAATCGAAGGAGTTGATTATACGGAGACATTTGCACCGGTTGCAAAGATGGTGACTGTCCGAGTTTTTTTGGCCGTAGCAGCTGCCCGAAATTGGGAATTGCATCAGATGGATGTGCACAATGCATTTTTGCATGGTGATCTTCACGAGCAAGTATATATGAAATTGCCTCCGGGACATCGCATGACCGGGAGAGGAACGGTGTGTCGCCTTCGAAAATCATTGTATTGTTTAAAACAAGCTCTCCGATGTTGGTTTGCGAAGTTGTCTGCTGCTCTTAAGCAATATGGGTTTCAACGATCATATTCGGATTACTCTTTGTTTACGATGAAGAAGGGAAATGTGCAATTGAATGTGCTTGTTTATGTGGATGATTTAATCATATCTGGTAATGATTCGAAGGCAATTCGAATTTTTAAGTTGTATCTCTCGAAATGTTTTCATATGAAGGATTTGGGTGCCTTGAAATACTTCTTGGGAGTTGAAGTGGCGAGAGCTCCGAAGGGAATCTTCCTGTGTCAGAGGAAGTATGCTTTGGATATAATAACAGAAGCAGGCTTGTTGGGGGCAAAACCGGTTGGTACACCGATAGAACAAAATCATCGATTGGCGCTGGCAACTGGTCGTTTTATCAAAGATCCTGAACGTTATCGGCGACTGGTTGGAAGATTGATTTACTTATGTTTTACACGACCGGATTTGTCCTATAGTGTGCATGTGTTGTCGCAATTCATGCAGAGTCCCCGTATTGAGCATATGGAAGCCGCACTTAGGGTTGTTCGATATTTGAAAGGCTGTCCGGGACAAGGCATCCTATTTGATTCTCAGTGTGATCTGAGATTGCATGGGTGGTGCGACTTCGATTGGACAGGTTGTCCGTTGACACGTAGATCGTTGACAGGTTGGTATGTGTCGTTAGGGGACTCACCGATATCGTGGCGAACGAAGAAGCAACAGATTGTGTCGAGGTCCTCCGCTGAGGCAGAGTATCGATCGATGGCGATGACTGTGTGTGAATTGAAGTGGTTAACAGGGATATTATGGAATCTTGGAATCGATCACAGGTCTCCGATGAATTTGAAGTGTGACAGTCAAGCGGCGTTACATATTGCCCGGAATCCTGTCTTTCACGAACGTACCAAACATATTGAGGTCGACTGTCACTTTGTTCGGAATGAAATTATCGGAGGAATCATTCGTCCCAGCTATGTGCCTACGACCACACAACTTGCTGATATTTTTACGAAGGCGCTGGGACGTGCCCAGTTCGAGTACTTCCTTAACAAGTTGGGCATAAGGAACCCTCATGCTCCAACTTGAGGGGGGTGATGAAGGTTATATTGTAAATAGTTAGTGTGTAAATAGTTAGTTATGTAAATTGTATATTGGGCCAAGCCCGTTAAGTTTACTTGGTCCCTAAGTTAGGTTAGGTTTAGGTTTTCTCTAGGTTTTCTCTTGTATAAATAGGGGACTCCCTTCATCAATGAAAGCAAGAGTTTTCACCCAAATATTGTTTCTCTCGTGTGAGTGTGTTCGATTTTACAATAATTAAATTAGCAATAAGCAATTATTCTTACGAGAAGTACATGTAAAAAACTGAGATTTTATTACAATATTATCAAGTGAATTCAACGATTCCCAACTCTTTTTAAATTTGAAATCTTACGGAAGTTTTTTGTTTCATTTAAAATATATAAAAATTCAAAACTCTCTTTTCATATGTAATAGCATTTGAAATATTACAGTTCTGCAGCATAGATTGCCCAATCTTTGTAGCACGATATCTTAAACTATAGTAGAACTTGACAAAGCACGAGCAGAGAAATTCTATATATTTTGGCCTCGTCAAATTTTGGTGACGTTGCAATGAATTGACGTACATCTACTTCAGACTAAATATTTGGTTACTAATTTGGGAATATAATATTATAATATTATTAAAAGCTACTAAATACTAATATTATTATTGCTACTGTTTTAGTATTACATCGTTATTACTTTTCCTCTTCCGTTATTAGTACTATACCTATATTTTATTATTATCTTGTTTTCTTTATCCACTACTATTAATAGCTTTATATCTATATCATCATCGTTTTCTCTATCATTGTTAATAAGTATTGTTATATTACTTTTATATGCTATCTACGATTACTTATTAGTTTTTATTTTCTTATTTCTCTTTTTGTGCTACTGCCACTACTTAAGTTAATAATATAATATTATTTTTTTTTACTTTGTTAACTACATACATCTTTCTCATTATATACTGTCATATCATTACCAGTTATTCTACCTTCAGGATCATTATGTTTTTTCCCAGTTGTCACCAACTATTTTTTTTACGTTATTGAGCCTTCTTTACTATAATCGTTAAAAAAAGCTAGTACTTTTGTCTAGTAATAATATTACATTATTTCTTCCATTGTTATAGTTAGTACCTTATGGTTTCTTTACATTTTTTTTTAATTTACTACTTCTACTATATTATAACTATTTTTTCTTTTATTATTACATCTATAATACTATCTTTACTATCAGTTTGGGACCTAATTTTAATTTTCTATACTTAAAAAAACATAGCAAGTATTTTATGATCTACTCTTCTACAAAAGAGTTGGTCAATCACGATCCTGAAATTGAAAAAACTTTGCGATTGTGCAGGAAAGGACATACACCATCTTCTCAAAACATAATTTGTGATAGTAAGGAACACCAACTAGGAGATGACAACAAGCCACAGGAATTTCACCACCAGTCCATGTGGAGGAGCAGTTTGATGATGTGGCGCCAAGACCAGCAAACAAAATTCTAAGGGATTATGGTAGACCAAACCATTTCAATTGTGAATCTAGTGTTAGGAATCCACCTGTGGCAGCCAATAACTTTGAAATCAGGACAGACATGATTCAGAAAATTCAACAGTCATTCATCTTTACTGGTGATCCAAGTAAAGATCCATATAGTCATTTAATTGATTTCTAGGAACTGGTTGAAACTGCTACGTATAATGGAGTACATCTTGAAGCAATAAAGGTAAGCCTATTTACTTTTTCTTTAAAAGAAGATGCCACAACTTGGTTGAGAAGTTTTTCTCAAGGTTCTATTACTACATGGGACCAGATGACTCAACAATTTTTAAATAAATATTTTTTCCCTACTATAAAAATAAAGTTAAGACAAGATATTTCTAATTTCTATGCAGACTGACACTGAGTCAGTTTATCAAGCATATGAAAGATTAAGAATTGTGCTAAAAAAATGTCCTCATCATGACATTCCTGAACATATGCAACTGTTCATTTTCTATCATGGGCTAAAACAGTCTTGGAGAAATGTGATAGATGCAACTGTAGGAGTTTCCGTAATGGGCAAAACTTTTGTTGAAGTATTGCAATTATTGAATGAAATTTCTAAAAATGTCATTCAATAGCTATATGATCGTGTAGTAATAAAGAGATCCGTTTAATTAAATTAGGCAGACACATCAAATACACTAATACAGCAGATTGTTTCTTCAGCATAAAAGTTTGAATCTTTTCAGGTTAATACACAACAATTAAGCCAAACTGAGGCATGTGACATGTGTGGAGGAAAGCATCTGAACCATGGATGCCGAACAACCAATCAGAATGATGAACATGTCAATGCCATAGGTTACAAATCGTACCCCATTGGAAGTCCAATGACACAAAAACACCCAGGAGCAATCCAAATGGTGATGAGAATTCTCAAAGCGTCCACAAGCAACACGAACAAGGTCCATCGGGATACCAAAACCGTGGGCGATCAAATTTTAGGCCATATCAACAAGCAATTTTGTATCAGCAAAGGCCTCAACAAGCTCTTCCAAGTCTTGATAACCTTTTGTATAAGTACACAAAGGCCGTTGATGAGAAAATGGAAAGCCAAAGGATTGAGATTCAACTTGGAATCAACCAAGTGAAATCAAGCCCACACAAGGTGTTTTCATTGAGATTCTCTCAAAATGTTCACCATTCAATATTCAAGGTTTGCTAATAAAATGAAATGGCTAATTGTGGTATTTTTAGATTTCCCACACTTCAAAGTGAAATGTCTAAAAAGCCCTCAACTAGGGTTAATACATAAAAGGCCACATAGGGCTAATATAGAAAATACACCTAAAATATAGTAGAATCGCATCTTCAAGTAGGCCTCTACCTAGAAAAGTGGGCGCCCCGCCTAGAAAACAGCCCCCCCAAGTAGGCGCCCCACCTGCTGAAGTAGGCGCCCCACCTGCTGACTCTTCAGAGCTCCATCAGAAAAGAGGAGGTCCGTCTCTGTTAATGGGCGGTCTGGCCAGTACATGTCCAGAGAGTAGCATCTAAAACAGGCGGTCCGCCTAGTGTAGTGGGTGGTCCGCCCTAAGCTGTGACATTCAAGGCACTCAAGTGTATGGTCTTCTAATCATCTCCGAGGCCTCCATATTCTAGACTCTTCCTTGTGCACTCTCTTGTGTCCTTTAAGCTTGGCTCTTGATGGTTGGAACTAAGCTCAATTTGGATTGCATCATCCTCCCCTTCTTGAAAGGATTTCGTCCTCGAAATTAGACCATCAAGACCTACAATCAAAGACAAGCACAACCAAAATTTTCTAGTACGAAAGTAGAATAGCTTAACAAGAATAAGTGCAAATAGTGTGGAAACACACTCTTGTGATAGAACCAAGCATCAATACTTATTAAAAAGCTTATGTCTCCAAAGGAAACAATAAGTACTTGACTCAACACGGAAGTGCACTCAATACAAGAACAAATAAAGAGATCAATAGGACATGGAACATACAAGATGTAGCAATCAAATTCCCTACGACCCCTAAGCTCATGACCAACACACCAAGCCTTCAATGCATTTTCACCACATTGAGGTACAATGGCTTTTGCATGCTGAACACTCAAGGTGTGATCGACATATAGAATGGTGTAAGTAAAATAGTTCAATCGACAACTAACATCAAATACTCCACTCCCCTTCTTAGAAGCACTCTTACATACCCCAGGAGGTACCTCCTCACCTTCATTTTCATCCCTAAGACAACCCTCCTCACAAGGTAAACTCTCAAGGAAAGCATTAATAACGGCTTCTTCATCATCATAACCCAAACAAACAATAGTAGGGTCACTAGAAGAATCATCTACCTCACCCGAAAGTTCAAACAAAGAGTTTTCTATGGAGTCAAATCCTTTACACCATGGAGGTTCCAACTCATTCTCAACTCTAGTTTGATACAAATCATCACCACAAATAAAGATGCCCTCAAACAAAGGATTAGAAAACTAGACTTCTCAACTTCATTTTTAAGCATAGGTGAAGTATCAAAACTAGGTTCATCACTCTCACTTGAGGAGTCATCATAGATAACTCTATCCATCTCATGCAATAGAGACTCCTCAAGGTCGCTACTATCCTTACTATGACACACAAATCCACCATAATCAATTATATCAACAAGGGTAGAGTCAAACAACTCATCTTCCCCTTTATCAAATATGGGTGGAGTGTCATAACAAGGGTCACAAGCAAGGTCAACTACTACTTCTTCACTAAAGAGAGGTTCTTTGAATATCGGGCTCACATCATGATATGGCTTATCAATCCTCTCAACTAGTGGTTCACATGCACACACAAGTTGATGTAGGGAAAACTACGAAAGCGGAAAAGAGATAAAAACAAGACGAGACTCACACGATTGTTCAAGTAGCAACGAAGAACGATGTTTCGTTACACCCCGAACGAAGGTCAAGAATCACCAACGTTATGCAACTATCCTCAAGAATCACGAGGTTCTTGCAAATAGAATGATCAGAAAGGTTTGAAGTTCAACTTGGAATCGTCCAATTGAAATCAAGCCAAGATTCATGGGTTTCAATAGATAAAATTCTCTTGTGTTTTTTTGTATTCAAAGATAGGTAAATGAGTTCAAGGCCTAAGGAAGACTCTTATAGTCTTCTACATACATGAAATGAAGTGTCTAAAATGCCCCTAAGTGGGTTTAAATAATAGAAGCCACTTAGGGCCAAAGTTGTAATTACACACAAAATAACTCAAAAACACGGATTGGCATGCATCAGGGGTAGGCGGTCCGCCCACACCCTCTAGGCGCCCGCCCCCTTCAGTCTTCAGCAGAGTAGGCGGTCCGCCCACTCAAGATCCAGAGAGTGCAAATTTCAGGCGGTCCGCCTCTTTGAGTAGGCGGTCCGCCTCTTCCTGAAGCCTCTTGAGGCGCCACAGTTTGTGTCTCTTGAGCCTCTCTGTGTGGCCTAGATGGTCCTCCTTCCAGGGTGCTCCAATGCATGATCTTCAAGGTGGTTCCGGAGCTCCCATCTTCCACGTCCAAGCCTTTCCATACCAAGTGAAGGCGAGCATCATGGATTTCCTTGGATTGGCTTGGCTTCTAGTAAAGGGTCTTGTGGTGGTTTGCCCCGCATCACAAGTTGACCATTAGACTCTTCACTAGTTGCAAGTTCAATAGATGCATTACAAGCAACAACTAGCATTGAGTCCTCAAAAGACAAGGAACTAACATGTTCATGAAAAGGTGAAGAAACATTTACACTTGAGTTTCTTCCTTGAGCACTCACAACACTTGAAGTATCATGTTCAACTTCCTCTTCATGAAGCTCACAAGGAGGATATTTATCACCTTGCCTTCCTTCCAAACCACATGGTTGAAGCTCCATTAGCTTGCCTCCAAGAGTACCTACACAAAAGCTTAAACAAGTATAAGAAGAAGAAGATAAAGCATGGTTATAACAAAAGGTGTTCTCACTCTCAATTTGTCTTTCCTATCCTCTCCTTTCTCTCATTTTTTCCTCAAGGCCAAGTGTAGATTTTGGTGACAATCCACTCACATCACTCCTCACTTCCTCTCATTTTTCCACTCTAGGATTGTCCCCGGTCACTCCCTTACTCCTCTCTATCTTTTGTCTCTCATTTTCAAGAGCATTGGGATGAGGCCCAAGAATGCCTTCACCCGGAGTAGGTGGACCTTTTACTTCAACCCGCAAGGGCATAACAACAAGGTTTACAGCTTCGGGCTCATTCACCATGGGTGACTTAACTTTAGCCGCCTCTTTAAGCTCCCTCATAAGCCGATAATCATCACTCACTTTCTTGGGTGACAAAGGCTTAAACACATAGCTCTTGCCCTCATGCTTAGCCGTGTAAGTATTGTTTTTGCCATTATGAACCTCATGTCGATCATATTGCCAAGGCCTACCCAACAAGATATGACACGCTTGCATAGGCACAACATCAAACAAAAGCTCATCTTGATAAGTCCCAATCTTGAACTTAATCAAAACTTGCTTAGCCACTCTCAACTCCCCACATTCACTCAACAATTGCAATCGATACGGTAGGGGATGTTCAAGAGTAGGCAACTTCAATTTTAACACCAACGTTTGGCTCACCACATTAGTGAAACTTCCGAAATCAACAATCAAAGAACATACTTGTCCCTGCACTCTACACCTTCCATGGAACAAGTTCTCCCTTTGCACATTCCCCTTCTCGTCAAGACTCATGATTTTCAAACTCCTACGTACCACAAGTATCATGTTAAGCTCTTTATCCTCCGCTACTTGCTCACCTCCTCCAACTCCCTCATTTCCGGGCTCACTTTCTTGCTCACACAGCCTACCATCATCCATGATAATCATTGTTCTACTGGTGGGACAATCTTTTGCATAGTGCCCATAACCCTTACATTTGTGACATTGGAAGGAAGAAGGACTAGGAGTATGACAATGAATTTAGAGTTACCTCCCAACTCCTTAGAGTTACTCCTTGGTTGTACCTTCTGAAGGGCTTCTTCACATCTCGGCCTCCACTAGCACCAACGGTACTCGGGCTCTTCCAATCATTAGTTCGGCTCATGGGAGTACATGAAGTGTTGCCTTCATAGTGAGTAGCTATATCACCTTGGGGAATGCCCAAGTTGTGGGGAATGCCCAACGCCCAATCTATACGGGCTATACCTTTGGGAATGCCCAAGTTGTGGGGAATGCCCACTTGTTGGGGAATGCCCAATGCCCTATCATTACGGGCTTTCTCGTTTTCGGCTTCTTTTGGGACTCTCGAGGTCCCTACTCTTTCAATGCTCTCAAGCCTCAAAATTATGGTGTTCACCTCGGGCAAGAGGCAGGCCAAAATGGATTCCGGTTCCTCAACGGTCTCGACAACGTCTCCGGCCATGTACCTACAATAACCAAAGACTAAGAAAGAGGTTAGAGTAAACACCTCACACGCTCCCTCACTTTTGAATGTCACTCGGGTACATTCAATTTAGTGGGTTGGATCACTCAAGATTGATTTCAAAGGCTTCCTCGTAGTTGAACAACCTCCTCAATAACCAATCAAGTTCACAAGAGCTAAATAATCTCCGGAAAGAGTGGAGTTGATGTGACTCTATGAACGCTAGGCTATATAAGCGAGCACTTGAAGCAAAAATGTTCTACGAGTCTTCTTTGAATTCCAAGCACCATGACACATGAATGTCCTATAAGCTCAATGAATTAGTACTAATCAAGTAGGAGAATTACTCTCAAAGTACTAACCGGAAGAAATGGAAGCAAAAGAAACACGAAAACCTAAGAAATAAACTACCCGGACAATCCTTCAGGATTGGGCGCGCCACCTCTACAGAGTGGGTGGTCCGCCCAGTTAAAATCTAGAGAGCTGCCACCAGAGTAGGTGGTCCGCCTGGTATAGTGTACCAGAGTAGGCGGTCTGCCTACTGCAACCTTCTGCAACTTTCAACAACACGTTTTTGGTCTTTTACACCCAAATTTTTAATGTTTTCAAGTTGGTTTTCAATTCTAATGGTAACCAATGATGTATATGATGATTCTAAACAATCCCCAATAGTTTTAAACCCCAAACAAACAACAACAAACTGATTTTGATTCTTGAAGCAAATTTTCTAGGGTTTTCAAAATTTTGGGAATTGAATCTTCACATTTTTGAAATACTTCACCAAATCATGAAATTTAGGTACCAAAAGAACGGAAATAAAACATATAACAGACCCCAATGATTTTTAATGTTTTGGTGTTCCAATCCAACAAGTTCCAACAATTTTTTTGTAGTTTTCTCAACTTTTCTATTTTTGTTCTTCTTTTTCTAAACAAGAACAACAAGAACAAATAAGAACAAGATAAAGAGGCACGATCGAGGATTTGTAAAAACAAAACCTATCCGTGCTCTGATACCAACTGATGTAGGATAAACATGCGGAAGCAATAAAGTAAAAATAAGAGCGAGACGTGGCTCAAACACTTACCTAAGTAGCAACGACGAACTATGTCTCGTTACACCTCGGGTGAAGGTCAAGGAATACCTACACTAAGCAACTATCCTCCAGAGACACTCAGCTCTCGCAAACAGAATAATCAAGAAAGGATTGAGGTTCAACTTGGAATCCACCAAGTGAAATCAAGCCCTCACAAGTGGTTTTCATTGAGATTCTCTCAAAATGTTCATCATTCAATATTCAAGATTTGCTAATGAAATGAAATGGCTAAGTGTGGTATTTATAGATTTCGCACACTTCTAATTGAAATGTTTAAAAAGCCCTCAACTAGGGTTAATACATAAAAGGCCATAATAGGGCTAATATAGGAATAACACCTAAAATCTAGTAGAATCCCGTCTTGAAGTAGGCCCTCTGACTAGAAAAGTGGGTGCCCCGCCTAGAAAACAGGCCCCCCAAGTAGGCACCCCACCTGTTGAAGGAGGCACCCCTCCTGCTGACTCATCAGAGCTCCATCAGAAAAGAGGCGATCTGACTCTGTTAATGGGCGGTCCGCCCAGTCCATGTCCAGAGAGTAGCATCTAAAAGAGGCGGTCCACTAGTGTAGTGGGCGGTTCACCCAAGGCTGTGACATCGAAGGTGCTCAAGTGTATGGTCTTCTAATCATCTCCGAGGCCTCCATCTTCAAGACTCTTCCTTGTGCACTCTCTTGTGTCCTTAAGTTTGACTCTTGATGGTTTGAATTAAGCTCAATTTGGATTGCATCACTTGCATTTAGTGTGGAAGGGATTGGATTGTGTGAGCTTTCGAGGAGCGAGCAGCATGTTTTAAGTGTCATTGAGCAAGATAGCAAGCTTTGAAGATGGTCGGGCGCTGCTAGGAAGGGTGGCCGAGAGTGGTAATGCTCAACAAGCACTAGGCGAGCAAGGGCTTGGGCGCTAGCTGCCTAGCATTCTCTTGGGCAGAATTCTCATCATCTAAATTAGCTCTTAACGAGATCCTTTACTCTACATTGCATAGATAGTAAGCTTTAATATAATGGCACTTTATTGGTCCTGCGTGATCTTTTAAATAGAGCCATTTAGTGGCTGATTTGATGACAATTCAGGCGTGTGGGGCAGACCTATTTAAGCCCGTACTTAAGCATATTTTACATTCAGTTTACAATATGGAAAAAACAGCGTACACTTTGCTTTCAAAGCACAACCTTGTGAACTTGTTCCTTTTGATGAATTCTAATTGAACATCTTCACTTTCTTGATCAAACTGTTTGCAAGAAGCACATGTCTTCTTGTGGATAGTTTGCATAACTTAGGTGCCTTTTGGTTAATCTTGCATCAGTTGATATCAGAGCAAGGAAAGAGAGTATTTTTAGAACCCCAATCCTGTTCTTCATGCCTCAGTTTAGAGTTTCTAGTTTTACATTTCTTTAAATTTTGTTTTTTGATAAAAAAATAAAGAAAGACGAGAGACGAAGAAGAAGAGAATCAGCCGAGAATGATATATATTTAGGGTTGAGTTTCTTAAAATTCTCAAAAAATCATTGAAACCCTATATTGAGTTCTTGAAGTGCTTCTTTAATTTCTTTGTGTGTTTGATTGAGTTACCCATTATTCTCGCTTGAATTCTTGAGTGTTCTTGAGGAGGAGTCTTGAAACCTTGTAGAACAAGTAGGGCATCATGTTGTAGGGATTTTTGGGTGTGTTTTCACTGCTTCTTGTGGATTTCTTGAACAACAACTTGTTGTTCTTGAAAAGAAATAAAAGTAGCCTGAATTGATCTATGAAAACTATCGCATTATACACGTTAATTGTTGATTAGCTTGCTGAAATTTTGAGGAGAAAAGAAGAGAAAAAATCGGCTGCCCATTAGGAAGAGAAGGGAATAACCTAATCCTGGTTGAGGTGGAAACAACTCCCATTCAAAAAATGAAAAGTTTTACCTAATCTACAGGGAAGGGAATTAGTTTCCTCTAGGAATTTGGAGAGGGGAAAAATTGGTTGAGCATTGGGAAAAAAAGTGGAAAAATCGATTGATGTAGTTGGAAAACACATAAAAGTTCTCCCAAGTTGAATTGGAAAACAAAGTAGAAGGGAGAACTTATTCCACTTAAAGATGGAAAGGCTAAAGGCGTTTTTTCCTAAGGGGGATGGATTAGTTTGTTTCAAAAATTTCCTTATTTCTTCGTAGAACTACTTCTAGTTAGTCTTTTTTGAGTATTTATTCTACTCAATTTAATACTAATTCTTGAGCTTTTAGGAAATCCACGCTTGCTGAATTTTTCAAATTCTCGTAGAAATTTCTTGGCTTCAACTGCTTACTTAAAAGAGCCGCCCATCCATAGAGTCATACCAATTCACTCATCTCGAAGAGGACTAATGATTCTTGTAGAACTTGGAAGGTCGATAGGGAAGCTGTTTAATTCGAGGAAGCCATTTGTGGCAAGTTTGAGTGATCTTACCCTACAAATTGAGTGAACCCGAGTGTCACCCAAAAGTGCGGGAGCTAGTGAGGATTTTTCTAACCTAACCTTTATTTCAAGTGTTTGACTGTGTGGGTACATGGCTGGAGAAGGTGATAAAGTAGTAGGTTTGCCCGAGATATCTATGGCCGGCCTTTTGGCCGAGATAAGAGGGCTTGGAGATGAAATTAGAGGAGTGGGTGCCCGATTTGATAATATTGATCGAGAAAAGTCATCTTTGGCTCCAAAAGAGGCCGGGGAAGGAACTAGTAATTCTACTACAATGAAAACAAGCTCAGTTTAATGAATTGGCTCATCAAATAAAATAGTATGATGGAGCTGCTCGTAATGAGCGAGTCTTGGGCAATCCACAAGCCGAAATACCACCACTTATGAGACCCCGGAGGAACTTATTGCCTGTTCAAGAAGAGAGTAGGGCTATCGATGATGAACAACCTGAGGATGTAGAAGAGTTTGAACCACCATATCCACGGAGCGGGCAAATGCAAAGAGGTCGAGATAATCGTTGAGGCCGTGGACCTTGTGGGGGTTATGTGGGTAGGAATTTGGAGCGTGAGTATGATGACTACTATGAGTGATATCTAGAACCAACTTGTGGCAGGCGTGATAACAATTGTAATAATGTCATGATCACTATCCCATCATTCAAAGGGACTAATGATCCAGACAAGTATCGAGAGTGGAAGTTTCGCTTGGAGCAAATTTTTGAGACCAATGATGTGTCAGAAGAGAAGAAGGTACCCTATGCCATTATTTCATTTGAGGCCTATGCTTCCACTTGGTGGGAGTCGAAAAAGTGATCGAGAAGAAGGAATGACCAGCCCAAGCACATTACTTAGGTGGAATTAAAACGAGTGATGGATGCTAAATATGTCACTGCCAAACACCGTCAAGAGAATATTCGAAGATTATATAAGTTGAAACAAGGTCTCAAATCAGTGGAGGAGTACTTTGATGATTTTGATAAGATCCTAATGGCTCTAGACAAGGTAGAAGATGGTGAGCAAGTAATCATCCAGATCAAGGGTGGGCTGAATCGTGAGTTGTCATCCCAATTAATGCTCCATGTGAAATGACCTTGATCAATCGTTTTGAGAGTGAAATATCCGATTGATATGCCAAAAGTCTTAAAAGCTCTGTAACATCCATTAGGACCTGTCTGTAAAATTTAAGCTGATTTAGACCTCGTTTGGTATGTCTCAGAAGAAGATTTCTATTTCAATTGTTGGTAAAGCTCAAAAGAGATTTCGAGCTCGATTTGAGTAAACGAGCTTTGATTCTAAATCCAAAAGTTTCGTTAGGTTTGTATGGTCATTTATAACCTGTGTGAACTTTCGAACGTGAATTCCAAAGTCGTTTGAATAGTTTTCGCTAGTGTTTTAAAAGACGAAGGCATTGGGCGAGACATTTTATCCATCTCGAGGCTAGGCGTAAGTCCTGAGACGTGGGGTATAAACCTCGCGGATAATTTAACTTATCATTTTTTTATACATTAAATTGTATAATGTATAATTTGTAGATTTTGTAATAGTATTTGCCTTGTTTAGTAGAATTATATTACCAAATATTTTTTAAAATATATACTATGTATATTTTATTCAAATTAAAACAACTACTTACATTACTTTGGCTTTTTAAAATGGAAAACAGAAGGCTTGCTTATCTTAGGAACTCGTAACTAAGAAACTGCCTTAGTAAGAAAGTTGCTTCGTAACACGTAAGTCTTAAAGGCACATTTGTGAATGTCAATTTACAATCGCTAAACTGAAACGACCTCGGTTAGTCGTTTCAGAAGGTAGGACTCCAATTGCCGTGCCGATAATTTTAAAATATTCGTAATATCCATTAGGACCTGTCTGTAAAATTTGAGCTAAATCAGACCTCGTTTGGTAGGCATCGGAAGAAGGTTTCAGTTTTTATTGTCGATAAATATTAAAGAGAGATTTTTGAGCTCGAATTTGGCGAATGAGCTCCGATTCGAAATCTGAAAGCACCGTTAGGTTCGTATGATTATTTGTGACTTTTATGAACTTTCGAAAGTAAATTTCAATGTTGTTCGGCTAGTTTCCGCTAAAATGCCGAAAGTTAAATAATTTGATCTTTTTCTATTTAATTTGCATATTGAGTTTCGGGAGTCCGATTTGAGATCCGCCTTCGCGAGTATGTTACATATATTTTGTATAACTTGTATGCAAAAGTTGGAATTATTTCGAGTAGAATAGGGAACTATTTTAATTTTCGAAAAGAAAAGAAATAATAAAAGGAAAAAAAAGGGAAAAGGACAAAAAGGTTAGGCGGTGCCTAATACATATATATCAATACGTTTAGAGTTGAGGAACGAAAAAGTAACAGAGAAGCAGAAACGAAAATCTGAGAAACGCAGCAAATAAAAATGCCAGAAAATGAGAAAAGAGCAGGAGAAAGATAGAATTTTTACCCTGAAACATTCAGGTAATGATCTTAATATATTATTTGAGTTTATTACGTGTGTTTGAATATATTTTGACAGTAAAAATTGGGATATTAGACATTATTTTAATAATATATATTCGTACTCAGTGAGTTATGGGCAACATATAAATGTAACTTATTTAGGGTTTGGTTATGTGACCATAAACCCTGTACATAGGCCTGGCCTGCGTATTGCATATGCGAATAGGGTATCAGGTTCCTAACCGGATTGCCCTAAGATGTAAGGAATGAAGCCTTTAGCCTAATTTGATATATTTTTCTACTTATTGAATAGAGTGGGATCGTTTGGCAATAAAACCAAAGGATAAAGTAGTTGTTGATTAGCAATGCTAACTTTGGAAGAGGTAAGTGTTTATATCCATTTCTTTGGAGGCACCTGGCCTCGTAGATTTTCTACCACGTGTTCCTTACGTGTGTGGCTGCCGATAGGCGTACTCATTACGCCTTGGCTTTGAATTTACATTGTATATTATATGTTATGCCCTGTTGTTGGTATTGCATTGAGCATATGAGCATTGCCCTCTTGTTTTGAGCATTACATATGCTTCCCGGATGGCGATGAGAGTCCCGCACCGGTGAAGGGTCATTATTGCATATACTTCACGGTTGGCGATGAGAGTCCCGCGCCGGTGAAGGGTCATTATTGCATATACTTTCTGGTAGTCGATGAGAGTCCCGAGCCGGTGAAGGGTCATCATTGCATATACTTCTTGGTAATCGATGAGAGTCCCGAGCCGGTGAAGGGTCATCATTGCATAGACTTCCCGGTAATCGATGAGAGTCCCGAGCCGGTAAAGGGTCATTATTGCATATATCTCCTGGTAGACGATGAGAGTCCCGCACCGGAGATTGGTATCAGGCATATGTGATTGCATTGCATCGTACTGCATTCTTCTCATTTCATTGCACCGCATACTGACTATTGTGTGTATTGTGTTGAGTTTTATGTATGCGGTATGTATACTATGTCATGGACATATCTCAGTTTGTCTATATATTTCTGGCTCGTATTTTGGGTTGCGGGGATCGGGTTGTACGCCGCAACGATATAAATATATGGATCGGGTTGCACGCCGCAACGGTATAAATATATGGATCGGGTTGCACGCCGCGACAGTATGAGTATATGGATCGGGTTGCACGCCGCAACAGGATGAAATATGATTTTTGATGTGTTCGGGATACCTATATGTTCTGGCTATCTTACGTTCATGGTTGTTGATGAGTTTGTGATTCCATACGTGTTTCTAGTTATTATCTGGCTATGCCTTTTCATAATTTAGATTAGAGGAATTTGGTTTATCTGTTTCTTTTCTCCCTGGCTAGCTATCCTATTCTTTGAGGTGGCTAGTCTATCCCATATATTGAGTCCTTTTGACTCACCCTTGTTTGTTGTTTGTTATTTGTTTTTGTCTATCTACTTTGTTTCGGCAGGTTCGCTCCAGGATTGAGTTCGCCACGTTGTGAAGGAGCGAAGACGACTTCAGCTGTCAGGGTGAGCCATCTTTTATTCCGGATGGCCACCAGCTTTATGTTTACTATTTCAGTTATATTTTGCTCCCTTCAGGAGGTATCTGTCTTCTTTTGTACTCTTAGATGTCTAGTCTGGATAGCCCTAAACCTAGTATGATGGGTAGTCAGCTGTAATTTTTTTTTGTACAGCTTAGAGATATCAGTATGTCTTTGCTTTTGTTTTAAGTCTTGTCCTTATTTCTGAATTGTTATATTTATTTTCCTAATTTAATTGGTAAGGGTTCGCCCGACGGGTCTAGGGGAGGATGTCGGGTGCCCGCACTGCCTAGTCGAAATCCGAGCCGTGTCAGTTGGTATCAGAGCCCAGTTTAGAGTCTATCCAGACTAAGACAGTGTCTAGTAGAGTCTCGATGATGGGTACGTAGACGTCCGTACTTATTTACGAGAGGCTATGATGGCATTTAGGAAGTTTTACTTCCTTATTTCTGGATCGTGCGTCGGTCTAGGATGCAAAAGTATTTTCGTTAATTCCTTCGTGGTAATCGTGAACCCTCGTGCAACAAATCAGCAAACGATATGAGTTCAAGATGAAGCAGTCTAGCCTGGGGCTAAAGCTGCTCAAGCCCTTAGAGTTGTCGTGCTGACGATCAAGTCGCGCAGGCCCCAGCTGTACGAGCTCGCGATGGGCTTGCCTTGTGGTTCCCTTGGCTCTCTACGATGCTTTTACGAGAATATTGGCGACGCAGAGACTACAAGAATCTATTATTCTCTAGGCAGCTTATCAAGTCGATGCATATACAGATGTTCGGACATAGAGAGTTCCTATTCCAGTTCTTAATATTGCTGTAGTGAATTATGTTCCAGAAGCAATATGTGTTGCGCTACGAATTGTTACGGCTGGTTAGCCAGCCGAGGTAACAGTTTGGTCTGAGTGCCCAAAGAGGTTGCATTATTTTACGCGGTTGAACCTTCCGATATTCTTAAGCCATGCATCAGATAATCCCTGTGTAATTTTTTAAAATACAATGATGTCAGCGTATCCTTCAGGCTCTTGAATATATCCAGCGGTATGGTGTTGATTATTCTACTTTCCAGTTTTAAGGTCTAGCCCTGGATTGGTGGACCGCTCTCTTATTAGCTAACTTGGTTCAGTTTTCCTTCTAAGATTCGTGGAAAAGTTCCTTTCGAGTAGCGAGCGAAAAGATGAAAACTACTGCCAGTTTGAGTGGATTTGACAGGGTAGCCTGTCGGTTGGCCTGTTGGTATTTCAGAATATGAGATTGAATTCTTTAGGATGGCTGGATATGCACTAGAACTAGTCTATGGATCTTCCGAGAATGTTCAAAAATTTATTGATGACCTTTCCCATTCCCATAAGGTCCCAGATGGCTCGAGAGATTGAGGTCGAGATTTTATTTGATGTTGTTGTTGATATTGGTCAGAGGTATTAGGCATACCCTTAGTTATAGCGGAAAGAGTTAGAGCTGGAGAGCGAGAGATCCCACAGCCCTGGTGGGTACCATACCCCTTTGGAGGTAAGAGCTCTGATTATTTCAGGACGTCACCTTCCAAGTTATCTCAGCTTGTGTTACGTGATTCTTAGAGTGCGCCAGTAGCTCGTCAAGATCAGATCCAGTTTTTCTCTTTGTAGCTATCAAGAATCTATCCTGCTTCTATTTTCAGCAGAAAGGTATTATCATTGCCATGAGTCGGGTTATCTTTTGAGGAGTTTTTCCTTACTCCGGCAAGTAGGCAGTCGTCCTTTCTCTTGTCATCAGACACCTGCACAGTCGCAGGGAATTTCATTTAGAACTCAATCAGCCAGAGAAATACCACCGTCCAGTAGACGTTGAGAGCGTGGTGGCAGTGGTTCTTCAGAAAGTGATTGTCAGGGTAGTGGCTCAGTTCAGCTGCAGAGGTAGTTCTATGAACTACCAGTCTGGCAGGATGTTGAGGTATCTGATGTAGTAGACCCAAGTATTTCTTCCTCACTTATATGTGTGTAAGCTTTGATTCTTCCGATCGATTTGGAAATGGTTGTCTTATCATGTTTTCATGGCTTTCTTGGATGTCGTTTTTTTAAGAATCGGTTGCGATAGAGGGGTGAGCTTCTTGTATGATTTATTCCTGGCATTTATGAGATCCTCCTAGATGATCTGGTTTAAATGTGAGAAATTTGGGAGTGAGTGTCGGTATTGTCTGCTTGGCATCTTGTTACGCCACCTTCTGTTATTATGTCAATTTAGTTTACCTCTCTTCTCGGAATTCCGTTTGGTTGGATTATGGGATTCTAGTTCATCACCATAAGGGAGTGTCATGGTTTCTTCCGGTGTAAAGTGATAAGTAATATTCAATCTACCTGTCTCCTCTTGGTTCAAAACACTGGTAAAGTCATGTTATTCTATGAGCTGGTCTTGGTTATAAAAGGGTTTCTGGTAAATTGTCGGAGTTTCCTTCTTATTGGAAGGTTAAGTTGGCATAGATGTTCCATAAAACTCATTTAATATCTATTTCTTCAATTGCGATTCTTGGGTTAGCCGACTCGGATGTACTCTAGCTCTGGTAGCCAAGAAAATAGAAAGAAGAGCTTCCTAAAACTCTAATTATTTCTATCCTCAGTCCGTTGCCATCTCTTCTTTATTCGGCACTGATGAGCTTAGGCGGTCAGTAACCTATTGTGATGTTCCCTGCGTTGAGCCAGAGTGCGTGCCAAGGTAGCTGGGTAAGCACATTATCATTTTTCAAGGCTACTAAGGGTAATGAGAGGCGTCATTTGACCTTTGATTTGATCCACTAGGTGGTGGTGCTTATAGAAAATGTATGGAGTTGTGACTCGAGAGTTGCAGCTGTTTGGCAACTCGAAAGGGTAGTTGGTAGCTTAGGTCTGCCTACGTTCAACTTTTAGCTAAATCTTCTTTAGTCCAGCAGACTGTGCGGGGATGGTTATTCGTATTCAAAGAGCTGCATGAGTTTGTGCTTTAAGTGGAGGAGTCTTCCTCCAAATATTGAATGGTAATACTAAATCTCTAAGGCGTTGATACCACTTTTGCCACGACCCAATCTAGGGCCACGACACTAAACCCACTATTAATCTATTAATTCCAGAGATAAGCTGGCAACCTGATCATATATATACGTACCTATCTGCTGAAAGCATAAAGTCTGGAAAGATGACACGACTTTAACTTGCTGGCAATTAGAACATTGAGCCACAAATTCTGCTATGTCACACTTCATTCCGTCCCACCAATAAATCTGCTTAAGATCATGGTACATCTTAGTCGAACCTGGATGAACAGTGTATTTGGAATAATGTGCCACTATCATAATCTGTCCACGTAAATTTGCAACATCAGGAACACAAAGTCTATCTTTTTACATGAGAACACCGTCAGTAGTAACCATGTATGGTGACTCCGGTTTTCTTCTCGCGATCTGTCTGTATTCAACTAGAACTGGATCCTCATACTGATGCTGTTTTACTTCATGAAAATTTAGAGTTAAATGTCTAGTGCAGCTTGTCGTCCATCCATCATTGACATATCTCCTTCATACCTCAGCTTTTTGAGAAGTTACTTAGTGTTATAAGTGCACCTGTAATCAACTTTGTTGCTGGTATTCTGCCTCAGCTCATGGTCCAACTACATGTCATTTTTATTTTTACTTTTTCAAGTCATAATATTTTCAATTCAAAGATAATACCCTGGAGTAGATGTTCAATCTGAAGATCATTCCTGGTCTGCATCATACTATCCAGTAGTATTTGCATGATCCATATCCTTATATGATAGACCCTGTTCAGATGAACCTTTGATATACATTAGGATATGAGTAACTACATACCCACAAGGAGCTTGCGAAACAACACTAACATCAACTGAGATGTTGCATAGTGCGTTCGTAAAAATAATATAGCTTGCATCAAATCTTCTATAGTGTGTAATGACAAGGTACTTCAAAAGCTCCCCTATTGCATCAAGCGTGAGCTAATTCTTAGTTCCATCGACCTGTTCTATATCAAAAGGTATATCGAAAAGGTGATTATCGGCTGAATAATGTTAATCCATCCAGAGTTCCCTGTATCTTTGTTTCGAAAAAGTAAAACTCTCCTCTCGTGATCGAGGAAGGGTCAGTCTAGTCAAAATCAGATGGCCAATGGTGTTATCATATTATCCAGATATGTTTTATTCCAAGAGTTTGGTGTTCGTGTTATAATTTTGATTCTGTAATCATGAGAAAAATTCCATGGGATAGTTTATGAAGGTCGTGCAAGTTCTTTTGTTATCAGCGTGAATCTTGCTTTAGACTTAGGCTCGTTCGAGGACGAACGAGAGTTTAAGTAGAGGAGAATGAAACGACCTCAGTTAGTCGTTTCGGAAGTTAGGACTCCGATTGGCGTGGTGATAATTTTAAAATATTCGTAATATCCATTAGGACCTGTCTGTAAAATTTGAGCTAAATCAGACCTCCTTTGGTAGGCATCGGAAGAAGGTTTCAGTTTTTATTGTCGATAAATATTAAAAAGAGATTTTTGAGCTCGGTTTTGGCGAATGAGCTCCGATTTGAAATCCGAAAGTGCCGTTAGGTTCGTATGATTATTTGTGACTTTTCTAAACTTTTGAAAGTGAATTTCGATGTTGTTCGGTTAGTTTCCGCTAAAATGCCGAAAGTTAAATAATTTGGTCTTTTTCCATTTAATTTGCATATTCAGTTTTGGGAGTCCGATTTGAGATCCATTCGCGTGTATGTTACATATATTTTGTATAACTAGTATGCAAAAGTTGGAATTATTTCGAGTATAATAGAGTACCATTTTAATTTTCGAAAAGAAAAGAAATTATAAAAGAAAAAAAAAGGGAAAAGGACAAAAAGGTTAGGTGGTGCCTAATACATATATATCAATACGTTTAGAGTTGAGGAACGAAAAAGTAACAGAGAAGCAGAAACGAAAATCTGAGAAACACAGCAAATGAAAATGCCAGAAAATAAGAAAAGAGCCGGAGAAAGATAGAATTTTTACCCTGAAACATTCAGGTAATGATCTTAATATATTATTTGAGTTTATTACGTGTGTTTGAATATATTTTGACGGTAAAAATTGGGATATTAGACATTGTTTTAATAAGTTCAACTGATAGTTTAAAGGGTCAATTGGACCCCGATAATGAAATTAATTATATATTCGTACTCAGTGAGTTATGGGCAACATATAAATATAATTTATTTAGGGTTTGGTTATGTGACCATAAACCCTGTACATAGGCCTGGCTTGCGTATTGCATATGCGAATAGGGTATCAGGTTCCTAACCGGATTGCCCAAAGATGTGAGGAATGAAGCCTTTAACCTAATTTTATATATTTTTCTGCTTATTGAATAGAGTGGGATCGTTTGGAAATGAAACCAAAGGATAGAGCGGTTGTTGAATAGCAATGCTAACTTTTGATATATTTTTCTACCACGTGTTCCTTACGTGTGTAGCTGCCGATAGGCGTACTCATTATGCCTTAGCTTTGAATTTACATTGTATATTATATGTTATGCCCTGTTGTTGGTATTGCATTGAGCGTATGAGCATTGACCTCTGGTTTTGAGCATTGCATATACTTCCCGGTTGGCGATGAGAGTCCCGCACCGGTGAAGGGTCATTATTGCATATACTTCCCGGTTGGCAATGAGAGTCCCGCACCGGTGAAGGGTCATTATTGCATATACTTCCCGGTTGGCGATGAGAGTCCCGCGCCGGTGAAGTGTCATTATTGCATATACTTCCCGGTAGTCGATGAGAGTCCCGAGCCGGTGAAGGGTCATCATTGCATATACTTCCCGGTAATCGATGAGAGTTCCGAGCCGGTGAAAGTTCATCATTGCATATACTTCCTGATAATCGATGAGAGTCCCGAGCCGGTGAAGGGTCATTTGTGCATATATCTCCTGGTAGACGATGAGAGTCCCGCGTCGGAGATAGGTATCAGGCATATGTGACTGCATTGCATCGTACCGCATTCATCCCACTTCATTGCACCGCATACTGACTATGGTGTGTATTGTGTTGTGTTTTATGTATGCGGTATGTATACTATGTCGTGGACATATCTCAGTTTGTCTATATATTTCTGGCTCGTATTCTGGGTTGCGGGAATCGGGTTGTACGCCACAACGGTATAAATATATGGATCGGGTTGCACGCCGCAACGGTATAAATATATGGATCAGGTTGCACGCCGCGACAGTATGAGTATATGGATCGGGTTGCACGCCGCAACAGGATGAATATATGATTGTTGATGTGTCGGGATACCTATATGTTCTGACTATCTTACGTTCATGGTTGTTGATGAGTTTGTGATTCCATACGTGTTTCTAGTTATTATCTGGCTCTGCCTTTTCATAATTTAGATAAGAGGAATTTAGTTTATCTGTTTCTTTTCTCCCTGGCTAGCTATCCTATTCTTTGAGGTGGCTAGTCTGCCCCATTTATTGAGTCCTTTTGACTCACCCTTGTTTGTTGTTTGTTTTTGTCTATCTACTTCGTTTCGGCAGGTTCGCTCCAGGATTGAGTTCGCCACGTTGTGAAGGAGCGAAGACGACTTCAGCTGTCAGGGTGAGCCATCTTTTATTCCGGATGGCCACCAGCTTTATGTTTACTATTTCAGTTATATTTTGCTCCCTTAAGGAGGTATCTGTCTTCTTTTGTACTCTTAGATGTCTAGTCTGGATAGCCCTAAACCTAGTATGATTGGTAGTCAGCTGTAATTTCTTTTGTCCAGCTTAGAGATATCAGTATGTTTGTGCTTTTGTTTTAAGTCTTGTCCTTATTTATGAATTGTTATATTTATTTTCCTAATTTAATTGGTAAAGGGTTCGCCCGACGGGTCTAGGGGAGGATGTCGGGTGCCCGCACGGCATAGTTGAAATCCGGGCCGTATCATAAACTTAACTTTGCATATTATTAACTTTCCTAGCTTTGCTTTGCCATTTTTTCCTTAACCAGTTTACGGAAGTTGTCTCTTCCGTTCGTTTTCCTGACTTAAAGTCGCCTATTCTCCACCCCAATCCAACACCATGCTGTTCTTGAAATGTTGATGTAAAAGCACTACTTACATGTTTCAACGAAATGAGATTTTGCAAATTTATTTTCGGGACTTTAAGTTATGTGTTGGAGCTATTTGAGCTGCGAATCACTCTATTGAATTGAGTGGACTCTTTTGATGGGACTTGAGCATGAAAAGATGATCACGGGATAGTTAGTAATTGTGGGATCGAGGTAAATAGTTTCATCCTTTCTTTCATGGCCTTTGTCTTTATGGATGTTCTACGCACGTATTATTCACGTGTGTAGCTGCCGAAGAAGCGTACTTATTACGCTAGAGCTTCGTGAATACTTGTTTACTATGTTGTTAAGTGTTTTTTTGTGTTTACTATGTACTTAGGAATATGATACTCCGGCTGTGAGCGTGAAATGTTCGTGTTGCCTGGGTTGTGTGTTAGGATGTACTGTATTTATTGTCGGATTAAGGATAAGAGAGTTATGTTCGTTATGATCGCTAATTGAGGAGCTATAGTCTAAGATTATGAATAGAATGCAAAGGTTTAGATTGGACTATGATTGTCGATTGAATAATTGTTTATTGTTTTGTGAGATGTAGCTGATAGGTGTATTATATTGGGTTCAGTGTTGAGCCATGAATAAAGGTAGCTTGTTGGTAATATGAAATTGAATGGTTAGGCTATAACGCGTGTATGCTATTTGAGCATAGAAGCTCTATTATAGTTAAAAGTACCTATTGCTTAAACTTTAAGCTTAACATAGAATTTAGAATGGAGGTTCGGGTATGATTGTGGGTATGAATTAGGAGATACAGAATCCTTCTAGGTTTGGAACACTTATAGAGTCGCAAGGCTTACTTATTGTATTATGGTTCGAATTACATGACATTACATATCATATCGTTATAGATGAGCATTGTTTGGGAGCAGGAGTATTCTGTCCAAGGAACAGGAGTATTCCGCTCGACGAGCATGAGTATTCCGCTCAGATTGTATATTATACCTCCGGACTCGATGAGATTCTAGAGATGGGGCAAGTTAATATTGAGTTACGTATCACACGGTGGCGATGAGAGTGCCGCACCGATGGGGGTTATCAAACATTTGGGCACATGTGATCCTATTGCATCATACTGCATTCATTTTATTTCATTGCATCGACTATTGTGTCTTCTGTGACTTTGCACGATGTTTTATGTATGTGTCATGTATTTCTGGTTGTTGATATGTTTTTGGCTTGTATCCCTAGTTGTTTATGAGTTTATTGTTTCTTACGTGTTTCTAGTTATTATCTGCTGCCTTTTTACGTGCTTTTCTTTGAGGTGGCTAGTCAACCCCTGCTTACGGAGTCCTTTTGACTCAACCTCTGTTTGTTTCTTGTCTATTTATTTCGTTTCAGCAGGTTCGCTCCAGTATTGAGTTTGGCAATGTGATTGAGTAGCAAAGACGACTTTAATTGTCAAAGTAAGCCAAATTTTGTTCAGGATGACCACTAGTTTAGGTTCTATTATATCAGTTGTATTTTTCTTCCTTCAAAAGATGTATATACTTCATTTGTATTTTTATATGCCTGGTCTGGATAGCCTTAAACCTAGTATATTGGGTAGGCAGTTGTACCTCTTTCTTACCAGCTTTTCTGTATATCTGTATATATTAGCACGTCTTTTGGATTATTCGATGTCTATTTCAAGGTAGATGGTTTCTATTTTATTTACTCAGTGATAAGGGTTCACTCGATGGGTCTAGAGGAGGATACCGGGTGCCCGCATGACCTAGTCGGAAATCTGGGTCGTGTCAGTTGGTATCAGAGCCTGGATTAGAGTCTATCCAGACTAAGACAGTGTCTAGTAGAGTCTCGGTGATAGGTACATAGACATCCGTACTTATCTACAAGAGGCTATGATGGCATTTAGGAAGTTTCTCTTCCTTCTTTTCTAATCGTGCATCGGTCTTCTTGTGGTATGTTGAATTTTTTTCTGTTCATTCCTGCGTAGTAATGGTGAACCTTGGTGCAGCAAATCAGCATAGGGTAGGAGCTCAGGACAAAGCAGTCTAGCCTGAGGCTAGCGCTGCCCAAGCTTTGAGAGTTGTGGATCATGCTGACGATCCCTTTGCGGAAGCCCCAGCTGTGCCAACTCATGGTGGGAAATGGGAGCCACGCCTTGTGGTTCCCCTGGCTCTTTACAATGCTTTTATGAGAATCTTTGCGGTGCAATCACCGCAGTAACTTCCTATTCCCTTGGCGGCTTATCAGTTTTCTGCAGATGCAGATGTTCAGGCTCAGGGAACTCCTGTTCCAGTTCCTGATGTGGCCCTAGTAAATTATGCTCTAAAGGCAGCATGTGTTGTGCCTCCAAATGTTCTGGCTGGTCAGCCAGCCCAGGTACCAGTTCGGTTCGAGTCCCTGAAGTGGTTTCATTATTTTACCTGGGTGAACCCTTCAATATTCTCAGGCCATGCATTAGATAACCCCGTGAAATTAAAAAATATAATGTCAGTGTATCCTTCAAGCTCTTGGTTATCTCGAGTAGTATGGTGTTGATTATACTGCTTTCCAGTTCCAGGGTCCAGCCTTCGATTGGTGGACCTCTCTTTTATCAGTTAGGCAGAGCTTGCCTAAGCCGACTTGGTGCGGGTTTTATCGTAGATTCATGAAAAAGTTCCTTCCGCACAGCGAGCAAGATGAAAAGTATCGCCAGCTTGAGTGTGTTGGACAGAGTAGCCTGTCTATTTCGGAATATAAGATTAAATTCTCTAGAATGGTTGGATATGCTCTAGAGCTAGTCCATGAGTCTTCTGAGAAGGTTCAAAGATTTATTGATGATATTTCTCCTTCCTTGAGGTCCCAGATGGCTCGAGAGATTGAGGTCAGGACTTAATTTGATGTTTTTGATATTGGTCAGAGGTATGAGGCATACCATAAGTTAAAAAGGAAGAGTTAAAGTTGGAGAGCAGGAGATACCGTGGTCCAGGTGGGCACTATGGTACCTCTTCTGGAGGTAAGGGTTTTGATTATCGTGGGAGGTTACCTGCCATGTTATCTCAGCTTGTGGCGCATGATTCTCAGAGTGGGCCAGTAGTCCGTCAAGATTAGACACAGTCTTCCCTTTATTTCTTTCAGCAGTCTATCCAACATCCATTTTTAGCCAAAAGGTATTATCATTGTCGTGAGCCTCGTCATCTTAGTAGGAACTGTCCCTTACTTTGGCAGGAAGGCAGTCGTCCTTCTTCTCGCCCTTAGGAACCTGCAAAGTTGTAGAGGATTTTATTTAGATCTCAACTAGCCAGAGATATGCCAATATCCGATAGCGGTCGAGAGCGTGGTGGCAGTGGTTCTTGAAGAGGTGATTATCCGGGTAATGGCTCAGTCAATCGCAGAGGCAGTTCTATGAACTTCCAGTCTAGCAGGATGCTGAGGCTTCCGACGTAGTAGACCTAGGTGATTCTTCTTCCCTTATATGTGAGTAAGATTTGATTCATCTGATCGATGTAGAATTCATTCGTCTTATCATATTTTCATGGTTTCCTGGATGTCATTTCTATTAAGAATCTGTTGTGATAGAGGGGTGAGCTTCTGGTATAATTTATTCTTGCCATTTGTGAGACCCTACTAGTTTGTTTGGTTTAAATATGAGGGATGTGGGAGTGAGTATCGGTATTGTCTGCTTAGATCTTGTTGTGCCATCTTCTATTATTATGTCAAGTCACTTTACCTCTCTCCTTGGAATTCAGAGTTGGTAGGATGATGGGATTGTTATGCATCATTAAAATGTGTCATTGTTCCTTCCGATGTAAAGTGATTAATAAGTAAAATTCGATCTATGTGTCTCACCTTGGTTCAAGATGTTTTTAGAGTCATTTTATTCTCTGAGCTGTTCTCGGTTTTAAAAAAGGGTTTCGGGTAAATTGTCGGATCAACCTTATCATTGGAAGGTTGAATTGGCATGAATGATGTTCCATAAGCTCATTTGATGTCCACTTCTTCCATTGCGATTCTCTGCTAGTTTGATTCGGAAGTAGTCTAGCCCTGGTAGCCAAGCAAATAAGAAGATGAGCTTCCTCAAGCTCTCATTATTCCTATCCTCAGTTCAGTGCCATCTCTTTTTCTTCCGGCACTAGTGAGCTTGGGCGGTTAGTAGCGGCTTGTGATGTTCCCTGTGTTGAGCTATAGTGCATGTCAATATAGCCAGGTAAGTATATTGTTTGTGTCTCAAGGCTGCCAAAGGCAATGGAGAGCGTTGTCCTACTCGTGAATTGAAGCCCTCAAGGAGTAGTGCTTGCGGTGAAGGCTTAGAAGTCGTGAATTTGAGAGTTGTTGTTCCTTGGAAACTCGAGAGTGTAATTTGGTTGCTCAAGTATGAGTTGCATTCTATTTTTAGCTAAGTCTTTCTTAGTCCAGCGGACTGAGGGAGGATAGCTATTCCTATTCAAATTAGCATGTGAGTTTATGCTCTAAGTAGAGGAGTCTCCCTTCAATTCTTAATGCTAATCTTAAATCTCTAAGGCATTGCCGAAATGCAAGCTAAATCATGGATTCATTGGCTTGTTTTTTATCAAAAGCATATCGACGAGGCGATTTTTCGATGAGATCATGCTAATACATCCAGATTTATATATATCTTTGTTCCAAAAATATAAAACTCTCCTCTCGTGATCAAGGAAGGATCAGCTTAGTCAGAATAAGCCAGGCAATCGTGTTATGATATCATCTGGATATGGTTTATTATTAAGTCTAGAGCGCATGTTAAAATTATGATTTCATGATCATGAGATAGGGTATGTAGAGTAGTTGATGAAGGTCGTGCAAGTGCTCTTTCTATCTATGTGAAATCTGCTTTAGACTCAAGCTCGTTCGAGGACAAATTAGAGTCTAAGTAGAGGAGAATGAAACGACCTTGATCACTCGTTTTGAGAGTTAGAACTCCGACTGATGGGCCGACAATCTTAAAGGCTCTGTAAAGTCCATTAGGATCTCGGAAAAAGGTTTCCATTTTGATTGTCAGTAAAGCTTAAAAGAGGTTTTCGAGTTCGATTCGAGTAAATGAGCTTCGATTCGAAATCCAAAAGTTCTATTAGGTTCGTATGGTCATTTATGACCTGTGTGAACTTTTGAAAGTGAATTCCAAAGTCGTTCGGATAGTTTCGGCTAGTGTTTTAAAAGGCGATGACATTGGGCGATGGGCGAGGCATTTTATCCATCACGGGGCTAGGCATAAGTCCTGAGACACTAGGTATAAACATCACATATAATTTAACTTATCATTTTTTATACATTAAATTGTATAAAGTTATATAATTTGTAGATTTTGTAATAGTATTTGCCTTGTTTAGTAGAATTATATTACCAAATATTTTTTAAAATTTATACTGTGTATATTTTATTTAAATTAAAACAACTACTTACATTACTTTGTCTTTTTTAAATGGAAAACAAAAGGCTTGCTTATATTAGGAACACATAACTGAGAAACTGCCTTAGTAAGAAAGTTGCTTCGTAACACGTAAGTCTTAAAGGCACATTTGTCAATGTAAATTCACAAATGCTATACTTAACTTTACATATTATTAACTTTCATAGCTTTGCTTTGCCATTTTTTTTCTTTAACCAGTTTGCGGAAGTTGTCTCTTCTATTTTCGTTTTCCCAACTTAAAGTCGCCTATTCTCTACCTCAATCCAACACCATGCTATTCTTGAAATGTTGACGTAAAGGCCGATCTACTCACTGGTTTCAATGAAATGAGACTTTGCAAATTTATTTTCAGGACTTTAAGTTATGTGTTGGAGCTATTTGAGCTACGAATCACTATACTGAATTGAGTGGACTCTTTTGGAGGGACTTGGTCATGAAAAGATGATTACAGGATAGTTAGTAATTGTCGGATCGAGGTAAGTAGTTTCATCCTTTCTTTCAAGGCCTTTGGCCTTTATGGAAGTTCTACGCACGTATTGTTCACGTGTGTAGCTGCCGAAGAAGCATACTTACTATGCCAGAGGTTTTTGAATACTTGTTTACTATACTGTTAAGTGTTGTCGTGTGTTTACTATGTACTTGGGAATCTGATACTCCGGCTGTGAGTGTGCTATGTTCTGGTTGCCTGGGATATCTGTTAGGATGTACTATATTTATTGTCGAGTTAAGGATATGAGAGTTATGTTCGTTATGAATACTAATTAAGAAGCTATAGGCATAAGATTATGAATAGGATGCAAAGTTTTAGATTGAGCTATGATTATCGATTGAATAATTTTTTATTGTTTTGTGAGATGTAGCCCTATTATAGGTGTATTATATTGGGTTAAGTGTTGCGCCAAGAATAAAGGTATCTTGTTGTAATATGAACTTGAATGGTTAGGCAATAACGCGTGTATGCTATTTGAGGATAGAAGCTCTGTTATAGTTAAAAGTACCTATTGATTGAACTATAAGCTTAATATAGAACTTAGAATGGATGTTCGAGTATGATTGCGAGTATGAACTGGGAGATAGAGAATCCTTCTAGGTTTGGAACCCTTATTAAGTCGCAAGGCTTACTTATTGTATTATGGTTCGAGTTGTATGACATTACATATCATATCATCATGGCTGAGCATTGTTTGGGAGCAGGAGTATTCCGCTCAGGAGCAGGAATATCCCGCTCCACGAGCAAGAGTATTCTGCTTGAATTGTATATTATATTGCCAGACTCGATGAGTATCAAGAGCCGGGGTAGGTTAATATTGAGTTACGTATCTCACGGTGGCGATGAGAGTGTCGCACCAATGGGGGTTATCAAATATTTTTACACATGTGATCCCATTGTATCATACCGCATTTATTTCATTTCAATTCACTGGCTATTGTGTATTGTGTGGCTTAGCGCGATATTTTGTGTATGCGTCATGTATTTCTGGTTGTTGATATGTTTTTGGCTTGTATCCCTGGTTGTTTATGATTTCATGGTTTCTTACATGTTTCTAGTTATTATCTGCTGCATTTTTATAGTTGGAATAAGGTAAATTTGGTTTATCTGCTTTTCTTCTGCCTTGCTAGTATATCTGCTTCTTTGAGGTGGCTTGCCAGCCCCCACTTACGGATTCCTTTTTACTCACCCTCTGTTTTTTTCTTGTCTATTTATTTCGTTTCGGTTGGTTCGCTCCAGGATTGAGTTTGCCAACGTGATTGAAGAGGAAAGACGACCTCAACTATCAGAGTGACCCCACTTTTGTTAAGGATGGCCACTAGTTTAGGTTCTATTATATCAGTTGTATTTTTTCCCTTTGGGAGATGTATATACTTCATTTGTATTATTAGATGTCTGGTCTGGATAGCCCTAAACCTAGTATATTGGGTAGGCAGCTGTACCTCTTTCTGAATAGCTTTTCTGTATATCTGTATATATTAGCACGTTTTTTGGATTATTCGATGCCTGTCACAAGGTAGTTGGTGTCCATTTCATTTACACAGTGATAAGGGTTTGCCCGACGGGGTCTAGGGGAGGATATCGGGTGCTCGCACGGCCTAGCCAGAAATCCGGGTCGTGTTACCATGTATTCTATTCACTTCATGAAGCTTTCCATGCCGCTATTGAAGCTGCAAAATGGGCTAAAGAAATGTAGCACTAACTTGATACTCACCAGGAAGATCAAGTTTGTAAGCATTGTCTCCAACTCTCTCAAGGACTTCAAATGGTCCATCTCCTCTACGGCGCAACTTGTTTTTCCTTTTTGAAGGAAATCTTTCATTTCTTATATGAACCCAAACTAGATCTCTAGGTTCAAATATGATAGATTTTCCACCCTTATTCCTTCTCAAGGCTACTTGTTCTTTCTTCTTCTCAATTGTGAGCCTTGTCTGTTCATGAATCTTTTACATCATTTCAGCCTTTTTTCTTCCATCAAGACTAGCAACATCATTAGTGGGTAAAGGTAATAAATCAAGAGGCGTAAGGGGATTGAATCCATATACAACTTCAAAAAGAGACATACCAGTAGAAGAATTGATAGTTCTATTATGAGCAAATTTTACCATAGGTAAGTGATCTTCTAAAGAACTTAGTTTTCCTTTTAAAACAACCCTTAACATGTTTCCTTAGGTTCTATTAGCTACTTCCATTTGCCCATCAGTTTGCGGGTGACAAGATGTAGAGAATAGTAGTCTAGTTCTCGATTTCCCCCAAAGCACCCTCCAAAAATGACTTAAGAATTTAGCATCCCTATCACTAACAATAGTTCTAGGTATCCCATGCAATTTAACCACTTCGTTCACAAACAAGCCAGCAACATGAGATGCATCATTTGTTTTTAAGCATGGAATAAAACGAGCCATTTTGGAAAATCTATCCAATCCATACCATGCTTAGTCCTTGGGAACCGTAGAACAAAATCCATAGAAATAAATATCCAAGGAGACGTAGAAACATGTAAAGGAGTATAAAGACCATGTGGTAACACTTTAGATTTGGCTTGTTTACATTCAAGATATTGTGAACACATTTTTTCTAACATCTTTTCTCATGTTAGGCCAATAGAAATGTTCAGAAACGATGTCCAAAGTTTTAGGTTCACCAAAGTGTCCCATAAGCCCACCATAACGTGCTTTTCTAAAAAAAAAAACTTCACGCAAAGAGCAGTTAGGAACGCACAACTTATTTTTCCTAAAAAAAAATCCATCTTGAAGTGTAAATTTCTCATTAGGACCCAATTTACATTTATAAAAAGGCTTCAAAAAATCATAATCATTAGCATAGAAACACTTTATTTGTTCAAAACCCATCAACTTTGAAGAAAGAGTAGAAACTAGAACATACCTTCTTGAAAGTGCATCGGCAACCACATTATCTTTTCCTTATTTGTTAGAAATTATATAAAGAAAAGTTTCAATGAATTAAACCCATTGGGCATGTCTATGATTAAGCTTGCCTTGACTCTTCAAGTGTTTCAAGACTCATAGTCAGTCTTTATTACAAACTCCCTAGGCCACAAATAGTGTTGCCATGTTGCTAAAGCCCGTACCAAAGCATATATCTCTTTTTCATAAATTGAGTAGTTCAATGTAGCTCCCCTCAACTTTTCACTAAATTATGCAATAGGTTTAGAATCATGCATCAAAACAACACCTAGTCCTTTGCGAGAAGTATCACACTCAATTTCAAAAGATTTAGAAAAATAAGGTAATTTCAATAGTGGAGCAGAACAAAACTTGTCTTTCAATAATTTAAATGCACCGTCTTATTTTTTCCCCATGTAAAATCCCTATATATCTTGATAACTTCACTTAGAGGAGCAGCAATGGTGCTAAAATCTCTCACAAACCTCTTATAAAAAATAGAAAGCCCATAAAAACTCCTAACATCAGTTATACTCTTAGGTTTAGGCCATTCTTTTATTGCTTTTAATTTCACCTCATCTAGTTCCACACCTTTAGAAGTGACAACATAACTCAAGAAAACCACATGATCAACACAAAAAGTACAATTCTTGAGATTAGCAAATAAGAGTTGCTTTCTAAGAACTTGAAAAACTTGTTTTAGGTGTTTTACATTCTTTTCAAGATTCTTAGAATAGATTAGAATATCATCAAAATACACCACAACAAATTTTCCTTTAAAATCCTTAAAAACATGGTTCATTAATATCATGAAAGTACTACGTGCATTAGTCAAGCCAAAAGGCATAACTAACCACTCATACAGGCTATATTTAGTCTTAAAAGCAGTTTCCATTCATCTCCAGGATTCATACGAATCTGATGGTAACTGCTTTTTAGATCAATCTTAGAAAAGATTTTTGACCCATGCAATTGATCTAACATATCATCAAGACGAGGAATAGTTGATGATACTTTACCGTTATCTTGTTGATAGCTCTGCACTCCACGCACATCCTCCAAGTTCACTCCTTTTTAGGAACCAATAAGACCAGAACAGAACAAGTGCTCATGCTCTCACAAACAAATCCCTTTTCAAGCAATTCCTCACCTTGCCTTTGAAGCTCCTTTGTCTCTTTCGGGTTACTCCTATAAGCAGGCACAAAATCTATTTGGTGCTCAATACCACGCAAAGGTGGTAAGCCTTTAGGAATATCCACTGGAAATACATTATCAAAATCCTGCAATGGAGAAGAAACACTACCAGGCAAAGAAGAAGTTACGTCAGAGTTAATCAAAAATTCTTTATATGTAAGTAGTATTATGGGCAACCCTCTTTCCTACATTTAAGCACTCTTTGGCTTTTATATAGAGATTTTTTGTCTCTCTCTTAGCCTCTTTCTTCTAACCAAAGCTCTCCGTTTTTTCACTCAAGCCCTCTTTTACCTCTTTACTCATGTTTCTTCCCACTCTCTCTTTCTCTTGGCTATCTCTCTTTTCTTTTCCCTCAAACTCACTTTTTATCCCCTCCTTCCTTTCCCATTGTTTCCCTCAATCTTTTTTTATCTTCAAACACTTGAGAAGGAGATAAAGGTGAAAGAGTATAATTCTTGCCATCAAGCTCAAGAGAATACCTATTTTTCCTCCCATCATGCATAGCACACCTATCAAATTACCAAGGGCGGCCAAGCAAAACATTACAAGCCAACATTGGAATCACATCACAAAGAATTTCATCCACATACCTCCCAACAATGAAAGAAATCACGCATTGTTTGTTGACCTTTATCTCATTACTATCATTCAACCATTGCAATCTATAGGAAGTAGGGTGTTTTATGCAATGAAGTCCTAGTTTATTCATCAAGTGTGAGCTCACCACATTAGAACAACTTCCTCTATCAATGATCATGGAGTAATTCTTACCCTTTATCCCATATCTAGTATGGAATATATTCTCCCTTTGTTCATCATGAGAACTACAAAAATTAATGATCAGAATTTTCCTAATTACCCCAAGAAAACAATCATTTGGTAGTGCTACATCTTCCTCACTCACATCTCCCTCATCGTCTTCTTCTCTATCATTTTTTTAACTCTCATAACCTCCATCATCCCTAAGCAATATTGTCCTCCTATTTGGGTATTCATGTGCCTTATACCCCCTTCCTTTACAGTTAAAGCATTCAATAGAGCTAGATAGTGGAGAAAATTTAAGATTATAGATTTTACATTCCTCCTTGACCTCAACTTTATTTTTTCCCTTGTCTTCTTGAGAGGTAGGAGTGTTTTTAACCTCTTATTTCGGCCGAACCTTTTTGACATCGTTGTTTGGCCGACTTCTCCATGAGCTAGTTTTCTATCTTCTTTTATTTTGCTTCTCTATTTTCAAAGACAAATCTACTAACTCATCTAAAGTCACATATTGTTGAAATTCTGCTACATCACCTACATACCTATTTAAACCATTAATGAACCTGGCTATAGTAGCTTCTTCATCCTCCGTGCAGTTAGCTTGGATCATTGCCATATCCATCCCTTTGAAGTACTCATCAGCCGTCATCGATCCTTGCTTCAATGTTTGGATACGTTGTTGAATATCCCTTTGGAAGTGTGATGGCACAAACCTCTTCCTCATCACCCTTTTCATCTCAGCTCATGTAGTAATAGGTGGTTTTCTTTCTAGTTGTCTGTCCCTAGTAAGCTTTTTCCACCAAATAACAGGATAGTCAGAGAATTCAACAATAACAAGTTTAACTTTCATACCCTTATAGTTGTTGTGGCAGTCAAAGATGGCTTCAACTTTCCTCTCCCAATCAAGGTACAAGTCTGAATCCCTTGTGCCCATGAAAAATGGCATCATCATCTTTATACTACTAATGTTGTCATCTTCTACCGTACCTTTTTGTCCCCTCCTATATCTTCCTACCTTATCTGGATCAACATCATCATCAAATTAATCATTAGGTACATTTCTTCTAACATAGGGCGTATGATTATTTCCCCTCCTCAATTCAGCTATGGTGTCATTTTGTTCCACAATGGTTTCCCTCATCCCTTGGAAATGCCAAGTTATTCGACGAAACTCTTGTTGCATTTGCTCGTAGGGTGAGAGCATCCCTAGCAGCATGGTCACCAGTACCAATCGTTTTCTCGTCGTCACCTTTTAGAGGCATCTTGTAAGAAAATGACAAGAAAATAAAGTGTATCACTCAAAATAACCTTTGGAAAAATACTTTATATATTTATGATTAAACCTCAACTTGTATCAAGCCGCAGTAAAAAGATCTTGAATTTTTGGGGAACATGATGAAGTAAAGAACCAAACTCTAGTAAGGTTAGTGTTTTCGTCGTAACAAAACACGAACAACATGGACAATTTTAAAAGTATAATGCAAAACAATAAGAAAAATTGATTTTCTCTTATCTTTACAGTCTAGGATCCCCTCTTCTTGTTTCTTTCTTGATATAGAAACACTTGAAATAATAATAACAAAGAAACCTTAAAATGAAATTTCTTGGAGAGCAAGCAAATATAAATAATTTTTTTTTTTTTGATTTTTTGTTAAAAAAATTTCTTGTTTTTTTGGGGCTCTTAGTATTCAAGAAATCCCAAAATTATCAAGAATGAAATCTTATATAGAACCAGCTCTGATACCAGTTGATAACACAATGGATGGAAATCCAAGACAAGAGTAGAAATTAACAGCATAATACAAAAACAACAAAGAGAAACGAATAAAATAAATGCGACATTTAAAGGATACGGGAAATTCTAAGGGACTATCTTGGAACTTCCAAGAACATAGCAATTTCTAAGCCTTAACAGGATCCAAGTAACAACATTTGATTTATTTGTAAAATCAGCGCCTTTACTTGAGATACGAATCAATACTTAGACTCGAATCTTGACCTTTAAGTGTATGATTTTATAAAGACAATGATCTAATAACAAGTATTAATCGCCTTCTTGTAAATCAACACAAGCAATTAAAAGATATCAAAGAAAAGAATTTAATCTTATACCTTGAACTATAAATTAGTTAAGGTCGTAAGATAAATCCTAAAGATATAATTACACAAAGGTTCAAAAGAACTTGTGTGAGCAAAAATACGCCACCTATTATTACGAGGATATGACTCCAGCTGCCGAGATTAGACTTATCCTACAAATCACAGGGCATAGAGGATACACTCCTATTCTATGAGTTACGATCGTTCAGGCGGTACGGGCGTAGGATGCAAAGCATATATCTCGCCATCTTAGGGTTACAGTCTCGTAGTTAGGGTTTTATATATACCACCGCCTTGAGTTTATAGGCCCATGAGCCTCATTAGTCTTTGTACTTTATCATAATTAGGACTGAGTAATCTCTACTATAAATACCCCTCCCTACATTGTATTGTACATCAAGTGATTCACCATTGAATCCGGCTATTCTCAAGGAATAAAACTCTTTACTTTCTTGTCTATTATTTTCTTCTCTATTTACTTACTTTTCCCTCGAATTTTACTGTATTGCTTGTGACCCATTCATAAATTTAAGTGTTTAACCTAGACGCACAATTTTAGGCATAAACAGTTTGGCACCTACCGTGGAGCCAAATAATTATAGGTATTCTACGAGGAAAAGGCATAGTCATGTCAGACGACAACGACAACACCCCAAAGAACACTGCCGACGCAGTAGATGAGTGTGTATAGGATCCTGGCGATCCCAGCATGCAGCCATAGGATCCCACCAAGGAGCCAGTCCTTGTGCCCAGCAATGACGAAGGCGATCAATCACGTGAAGGTAATTTCGATCTCAGAGGTTTCCTTGTTAGTCTCCTCAAAACCTTCTCAGAACGGGCAGAGCATAACTTGATCAACATGGTCGACGACATATCTCAAATGTTAGGAACAATGTTTGTTGTATCGTCTCAAAGGCTAGCATCCCCACGAGGACCAGCGCCTATGACCGATATACCATCATCCGCTCCTAATCGTAGACTTGACATGGAAGCCGCTTCTGAATGCTCAACACAGTCAATAATCAAGTCCTCAAAGCAATACCATCATTCAGGATATCCTAAAAGAGATGAAGGCCATCCACAATCGGATCGATAACATACCAGGTAAACCATCTCAAGTTACCATCGTATATGAGCAAAAGTTTTATAAGCATGCATATAAAGCAAGCACTGCACCGATCAACGTACCAAAGCACTTTTGCTTGCCGGATAACTTGAAGTACGACGGAACAATCAATTTGGATTAGCATATTGCCGCGTACTATACAACTATCAAGAGCAACAACATCTCAGAGGAAGAAGTCCAGTATGTTCTGGTGAAGAGGTTTGGCTCGACCTTGACTAAGGGTGCGCTTGGTTGGTACACTTAGCTACTGATGGGCTCCACAGAGTCATTCACCCAGATGCAAGATTTGCTCAAGAAAGCGCATCCTGGCGCCATAAGCGGGAGAAGTGTATGGAGGACATCTTTGAGATTCGGCAGCATGATGACGAGTTGTTGAAAGGCTACCTTGAAAGGTTCCAAAGGGAACGCATAGAGCTTCCTCCAGTCCCTGATAATATTGATGTGTAGTCTTTGGCAAGAGCCTTAATTCCACAGGGTCATTACCTACCAAGGAGTTGTAGTGGAGTTTGACTCAACACTCTGTGAAAACATGGAACGCTTTGCATCAAAGGTACATCGAGAAGTTGCGCTTGGAGCCCGAACATTCTTTAACCCCCATTATATAAGCTCGCCCAATTGTCGAAGACATCACCCGTCAAGGACATAAGCGGGGATATGCAGAAGAATCAAGAGTGTGAGACAAGGGAAAGAGGAGTAGGTGAGACTACAAGGATGACTTCCCTAAGCCGGTCGAAAAGCGGGAGGATAACCGGAAAGCTCCGACGCCACTTCACAAGAGGTCACTCAGCATAGATTGGGTACCTGATAGGTTTGAGGAGTTGGGACTGCGCATCAACACCGTGGAGTTCATGCGAGATCATATAAAGGACGCCCAGGTACGTTGGCCAAGCAATATGAGGGCCGAACTAGGTAGAAGAGACAAAAACTTATATGGCGAGTTTGACATGGATCATGGGCATGAGACCATTGCCTGCAGGGCCTTGATTCTAAAAGTGATGAGTCTGATCGATAAAAGTTATTTGAAGGACCTACTTACTGAAAGAGGAAAGCGAACCTATGCTAAGAGCGTAATCCCAGTGGGACCCCCAGACTTGCTGGAGACTAAGAGGTCCATAAACATGATAGTCGGTGGCCCGACGTTACTTGGTGACTCAAAATACGGTAAGGCAGTGCCTGATGAGGACCACGCCCAAAAAGAGATGATCTTATTCAGTGACAAGGACGGCACTAGCTACAACACTACTCACTACGATGCCTTGGTTATAATGCCCCGGATAGAGGATGCAGACGTTAAGCGCGTCATAGTCGACGCTGGCAGCGCCGTGAACCTCATTATATGGGACACTTTACAGGCGATGGGAGTTGAAAACAAAATGACTCAGAGTGTCTACACGCGGACAGGCTTCAAGAACTCTTACGAGAAGTCTGTCGGGCAAATCAGCCTCGCTACACACATGCAGGGAAAAGATTATGTTTCTTCTTTTCAGGTTATAAAAGAGGAGTCCTATACAATGTAATCATAGGGCGGCCGTGAATTCACCAGGTTAAAGCAGTACCTTATACCTGGCATCGCCACCCCACCAAGTGAGGAATAAAGGAGATCAATGGAGATTAGGAGGCAGCAAGGGAGTGCAACACCGCAGCGGTCCTAGGAGCATCTGACCCCGAAGAGGCACCAAAGGCTTGTCGCATCCTATTTTTACCGAACCGGTTAAGGCTCGAAATAGGGCTCGACTTATTGGGTAACTCATGGATAAAGAGTTGGAGTCTCCACCTAACATATTTTTTAACTAGGCATATTAGGGCACCTATTTTGTTTCTAGCTAATTCTATAATTAACTTCGAAACTTAGTCTACGAACCAGAAATCTTGGTAAGGGTTCAAGTTAACCCGAGAGAAAGGGGTTAGGCACCTCTCAGGCTCCACCAAATGTAGTTTACCGGTCGGACTAAACAATTGGGATTCTAAGCAAATAATTAAACTAACTAAGCAATAAATATTTGAATATTAAACTACGATATGTAATTTTAAAGACAAGTAATAAATATTTGTCTCTTTTAATGACTACACTTTATCCGAATATGCCTTGCGAAATAAACACACAAGTTAGTAAGAATTGCAAACGAAATTTATAAAATGAAATTCAATAAAGTCAATGATTTTTGATATTTTGTCCTTTTTCGAAAGTGTCGCCTTCTCTTAATTCCGCCACGATGTACCTCGTAAAAAAAATAAGAATTAGTACGTCAATTAATAACAATTATAACAATAATAAATAATAATAATAATAATATTAATAGATAATAATAATGAAAATAAAGAAAAAAATAATAATAAAAGGATTTTTCTTCTAGTTGTTCTCTTTCGAAAATAGAACGTCGTCTTTCATCCAATTTTACCTTGGACAAAATATAGAGAAGATAAGTTATTGTATTAATAATAATAGTATAAAATATCAATAATAATGGATATAAAATAATAATAAAATGAAGGGGAGGGGGAAATGGATTTTATAAAAATATAGGCTTAGAATGGTGTATTGCATCAAGCAGAGGTTAGGGATGTCAGTACGGCTGCAAACGCAGAGCCCGGGCCGGTTTGCCATGCCAGGTACCTTCAATCCCACCACTCCACTATCGCTTACTTTGCAACGTGATATGCATCATCATCGCCTATTTGTTTTTAGGGACGCAGGGAGTCTAACGGGACTGATTTTAGGCAAATCAGTACATAGGCCACAAATGAATGTATATAAGTATTTTCCTTGGCCTAATTTTGACAGGAAAGTGCTAAATTGATATCAATTGGTATCCCCATAGATGCTGTAAAAAAATCTCAAGAAAATATAATCAGTAGTACTTGGTTAATCAGCATTAGCAAAAGAACAAACTGAATAATAAATGAGATTCACAAAAATCGTGGGACCCAGTCAAATATAACAAAAGTCAATCGATCAGAGCAAAAGGAAACAAGAAAAAACCAGAACCAATATGCATCATCAGTAAAACGCAGCAACAGTGTAATAAACAAAACCACAGCCAATCAAAAGGTACAGGAACGACAGCCGGCTGGGAATTCCAGCAGTGTTGCTACCACCATCCATATCCTCCTTAATTAAATTCAACAATAAGAACGGCTACAGGGATAAGAGAACGTAGAAAGGGGTCATCAGAATGGTGGTTTTCCAGTGGGACAGCGATAGTTAAAGCTGTAAGAGCTTCCGATCAAATTTCTCCAAGGAGGCAGAGGTGAGTAGGTGGGGCGACTGCCGACGGTTATGCGAACAGAACTGTGGCGTCACCTCCTCGGCCATGGTGGTCGTCTCGATGGTGTTGGCTATGTAAAACCACTGCTCCATTTCACCACAAAAATTCCCGATCTCCCTTCTGATCCGTTTCTGATGTTTCCACCATAAACGGCGGTAGTTCCTTTGGATCTGTTTTATGTGGGTGCGTGTGTGTGTTCTCTTTGGAGAAGAAGATAAGATGTCTGATATGTTTGTCTGTGCGTTAATGATATGTGTGGGTGTTGGGTATTGTCAGATGTTTTGTACTGGTGGTGATGTTTCTTGTATAGGTGGTGTGTGGAGTGTGTATGTGTATTGTGATGAAAGTGAGGGCAGTGCGGGTGAGGAAGAAGATAGAGAGCTGGGGTCTACATTGTATTGTTTTTTTTGGGAGTGTGAGTGAGGAAGTAAGTGAGTGATTATGAGAAGAAGTACTGATGATCCTTGTGAGTAAAGATGATTTGCTAATTTGTAAGATTTTTTGAAAAAAGAGTTGTTACGAGTTTTCCAAAAATATGAGAGGAAAATTAGGGATTTGGGAGTGATTTTAGGGGAGAGATTTAGGGGATTAGGGACTAATTAGGAAGGAATGTTTGAATCAGATTTGGAAGATATTTTCTTTCAATATTTAAAAGAAGATGAATTTAGACCACATTTTGTCTAGATTCAAGTAGGAATAGGAAGATTGAGTTTAGGAAGAGGAGGATTCAATGTAAAAATGTATTTGGTTAGGTATTGTGTCTAGGTTCAAATGAAATTTGAAAGAATTGAAATAAAGTGAAAAATAAATTTTGTATAAGTAATATGTATGGTGCAAAATGAACGAATCTAGACGAACACTTGTCTAGATTCATGACAAAGGAGGATTTTAAAATAATGGAAAAGAAATATTTTGAAAAAATAGCAATTGGTTTCTAACGGAATGGACGTACCTAGACGGACTCTTGTCCAGGTTCGTAGGAAAGATTTTATGATGAGTGCTTTAAAAGAAAGACTTGCACATATTTAAATTCAAAAGGAACTCAAATATGACAAATTAAGAAGTTGAAATGAATTGATTATTTGATCGGCTAATATTTTACTTAAAGGTGCTAAACAAATAAAAATATAAATATATGTATATACATATTGTATAGAATGGATGATCAAATAGTGAAATGCACACATAAAAAAGAATTGGAATGCAAATTAAATTAATTATGTATAAATATTCACAAATAATTGCTAAATGCTATAAATGCACTAAAATTGCACAAACAATCACATTTTGACAAATACCCTAAAGGATGAAAAATTACGTAATAGAGCCATAATTAAATATGTAATATATAAGTAGGAAATAACACACGTAAATGCACGCTTTCTAATGCACATTTTTTCCAAATAGTCAAATTGCACCTTTAAGTTAAATTATAGTCGATTTTAAAAAAAGGAGGGACAAAATTGGGTGCCAACAGCTGCCCCTCTTTGTCTGGGGATAATGAAAAGAATCTTTGGGCAAAGATATTTGACAGAGTAGCCAATTTTGTCACGACTGGTAGGCAAAATGATTGAAAGGGGAAAATGGATGTTTGGGGTGTTTTTGACCGAACCTCGGTCTCTGAGTTGCCTACATATCTCGAGTTTTATGAGAATCAGGCCGTGTGTAGTTCTAGAATGGCATTTTGCCTGTGTGAGATGTTTATGACGCACGATTTTGGATGTAAAGACTAAACCTATCAGAGTATGTAAAACTTAGGATTGTGTATTTTTTGCCTTTCGGCGAGATAAACGAAGAATGAGGGAAGGCCCTAGCGAAGCTGAGATAACATCAATAAATCGAGCATGGGAAAAGAGGCTTATAATCATCCTAGTTATGAAAATGTGGCGCGCTACACACCCATAAAGAGGAGTTTATATGTACATAGTTTCCACTTCATCTCGATGAATGAGTAATCTTGGCCTCAATATTGCCTTGACTGAGCTGAGAAGAATCTGAGGAGCGAGTTTTATAAATGCGCACGACTCAAATGGATGGGCATGATTAAGCACGAAGACACGCATGATTGACGCGGATATGCTTGATTAGACAAAGGAGGCATTGGAAGGAAACACAAAATGACATCCTGATTTGTGATGAAAGACAAGGCAGATTACTTGCGAGGGCATGAAATGATCTGCTTTTGGATGTGTCAGAATTCGACAGAATAGGTGTTTTGTAGGTAGGACAAAGGCGTTGTCGAAGTCGAGATAACATCGTCGAGTGTGGTGAAATAGGCTTGTAAATGTCCTAGTTATGAAGATGTGGTGCATGAGACACCCATAAAGAGGGGTTTACATGGGTATATTTTCCACTATAACTCGATAGAGGAGTCATCTTGGCCTTAACATTGTCTTGAATGAACTGAGGAACATTGGGGAGTAAAGCACGATGAATATGCACGATATAAACAGATAGGCACAACTGGAAGGAATACGAAACTGACACCCAATTGGAAAGGAAGGATTAGGTAGATCACTGGTGCGAGTATGGAACCGTGGCTTTGGGCGCTTTGGAACTCGGCCAAAATAGGTAGCTTGTGGGTGTAGCAAAAGCATGGTCTGTGGGATCAAGCTTCTTGAATTGGGTTTTGCGATGATGCTTTGTATGTATTTGAGGTTTGGTGGTTGCACAATTGGTAGTGGTTTTGGGAGCGATTGTGACAGTATGGCACAGGGGTTGTCGAGAGATCGGGGAGTCCCTACAGCAAGATCAAGATAAATGCAAATTGAGATAAAAATAAAGATAAAATAAACTTCCCTGTTGAGTTGATCTCTCCTTGTCTGGTCCGCTTTAAGGAGCTCAGTGCTAGGGAATGTGTGCCTCTCCTCAGGGAAATATCCATTTGCTAAGTGCTTCTCATCAGGAGGTAATTGCTTTGTCATGCCGGGCTGTTGTTGGATCATCTTTCCAATGCAATGCCGAATTTTATGTCCATTGCTTTTCGTCATCTAAATGTGTGCTTGTTACGTCAGACCGTATACTCCTTTTGTATTGAGCAGTGTATCTTTTCATGCAGGGTTACCTATCATTCTTTCATTTTGGTTGCGCACCTTTTGTCATGCTATCCCCAGGCTGTCTACCCTCTGGGCTGTCTGGCCTTTGTCATGTTGTCCTTTCGGCAGGTTGTCCACCTGTTACAATGTCAAACTTTGTATCAGGATGCATACCCTCCGCTGTGTTAAGTGCTAAATTCGACATCAGGCTGTATACCCTCAGTCGGTGCATTGGGCTGTGTACCCTCCGCAAAAATTAAAATGCTAGAATCGACATCGGGCTGTGTACCCTCAGTCGACCCATCAGGCTGTGTACACTCCGCTAATTTAAATGACAAGATCGACATCGGGCTGTGTACCCTCGGTCGACGCATCAGGCTGTGTACCCTGCGCTAATTTAAATAACAAGATCGACATCAGGTTGTGTACCCTCCGCTAATTTAAATGACAAGATCGACATCGGGCTGTGTACCCTCGGTCAACGCATCGGGTTGTGTACCCTCCGCTGATTTAAATGACAAGATCGATATCGGACTGTCTACCCTCGGTCGACGCATCGGGCTATGTACCCTCCCTAATTTAAATGACAAGATCGACATCGGGCTGTACACCTTCGGTCGACGCATCGGGCGGTGTATCCTCTGCTAATTTAAATGACAAGATCGACATCGGGTTGTGTACACTCAGTCGACGCATCGGGCTGTGTACCCTCCGCTAATTTAAAAAAAAAGATCGACATCGGGCTGTGTACCCTCAGTCGATGCATAGAGCTGTGTACCCTTCGCCAATTTAAGTGACAAGATCGATATCGGGCTGTGTACCCTCAGTCGACACATCGGGCTGTATACCCTCTGCTAATTTAAATGACATGATCGACATCGGGCTGTGTACTCTCGGTCGACGCATCGGGCTGTGTACCCTTCACTAATTTAAATGACAAGATCGACATCGGACTGTGTACCTTCAGTCGACGCATCGGGCTGTGGACCCTCTGCTAATTAAATAACAAGATAGACATCGGGCTGTGTACCCTCTGCTAATTTAAACGACAAGATCTACATCGGTATGTGTACCCTAAGTCGACGCATCGGACTGTGTACCCTTCGCTAATTTAAATGACAAGATCGACATCGGGATGTGTACCCTCAGTCGACGCATCAGGCTGTGTACCCTCCGCTAATTTAAACGGAAAAGGTGCAAATTTACCCCTCAACTATCAAAAATGGGGCAACTATACCCTCCATTTGTAAATGGTCTCAAATATACCCTGCCGTTAGTAAAACGGGTCACTTCTACCCTTAAAAACTAACAGACATTACATGTCATCTGTTGACCCATTTTAAATTATATTATTGATGACATGGATGTCCAACAAGGAAAGAAGTCTCTACCTCTTATTGTGTGTCTTCTTCTTCCTTTAACCAATGAAAGGAAAGAACTTATACCCAAATGAGATTCAAGGTCCAGTAAACAATTTCCTAACAATAAATAACTCTATAAATAGATCTAAGATAAAATGAAGGTGAAGTGTTAGTATCAGTCCCAAAATCTTCCTAGGTATGGAGCAGGTAACCAACTAAATAACATTGTATCTTTTAGCCACCACAAAATATGACTAAAATTGGAGAAACTGTTCGCATCAAATGCTGAGATATTCCAATTTCCAAATGACATTATTAAGCTAAATTGTAGAATTCTACATGACAAAATATGTTATGTAATTGTTATAATTCTTTGATAATTTACAAAGAATTCAACAGAAAAAGAATTTTTACAAATTAAAGAAGATTTAGAGAGAATAAAACACACACATAGAGAGACCCATAATTTTCAGTACCCCAACAGTAGGTTGAAACATACACACACAATGAATTAAAAATAGTTAAGATCCAGCTAAGGGCATTTTAATTTGGAAGAATTTTGCATAATCAGAAAAGAAATTGAATTTTCCATGAGGTATAATTTGAAAAGAGGCTAACTTTTTCCCATAGAGCTGAAACAAAAAGTTAAAAATTGCAAGGAGAAGCATGACCAAGCTGCTCCAACTTTAGCTATTTTTTTCTACTTTATCTTTAGAATCTATGATTTTAGTTAAAGGAAGAAGAAGACACACAATAATAAGAGGGTAGAACCTTCTTTCCTAGTTGGACATCCATGTCATCAATAATATAATTTAAAATGGGTCAAAAGATGACATGTAAAGTCTGTTAGTTTTTAAGGGTAGAAGTGACCCGTTTTATTAACGGCAGGGGTATATTTGAGACCATTTGCAAACGGAGGGTATAGTTGCCCCATTTTCGATAGTTGAGGGGCAAATTTGCCCCTTTTCCGTAATTTAAATGACAAGATCGACATCGGGCTGTGTACTTAGTCTACGCATCGGGCTGTGTACCCTCCGCAAAAATTAAAATACTGAAATCGACATCGGGCTGTGTACCCTCAGTCGATGCATCGAAAGCAAAGTAAAGTGTAACAAGTAGGATGCTATTGTTATGTCATGCGATGCGCTAAGGAGGCTATCATGTTGCTCTTGTAAGGACTTTTCGTGAAATTTTTGAGGGGACCTCAAAAATTTCTGCCCCAGTGTTAAGTTTGCATCTTTTGGACTTTTTGAGGGGATCCTCAAAAATTCTGCCCCAGTTTATTGTTTATGACCGATCACCGAAAGAAGGTGGTTGCATTGCACTGAACACCAATGTATTGGCTAGAATCTGCATCCGCCCTTTAGTGTGACGATTGGGCATATCGGTGACTATGATTATATAGATACTTGCATGCCCAGACTAAGGTTAGATGTCTGGATTTTTTCCGGATTTGAAGGTTGTCAAAAATGGTATTTGTCTTAGGTTAATCAGACACTGAATTCTGTTTTTCAGTGTTGGATGTCTCGCGGTGTCATGTTATGGAATGTTTGAGTGACGAGTGTAGATCTTTTTGTATCGAATTTAGGAATGGGTCTTTTAGGGAGAGTTTGTTCGTTGGGGGCAATATCTTTTAACTAAACTAAGGAATAGAGATGTGAGGCTTCATCTTTTGTATGTCCCTGATTGTGTTGAGCCTGATAGGGTTATAGTTGAAAGTCTTGACATAAGAGAGGTTGTTTATTGTGTGAGTTTGGGTTCAGTATGAGGCTGTGAGTTTTGCCAGCCTCGGTTGTATAGTGATCGGATTTCTTTGTTGTGACTCTCGTGCGAGTGTAATGCGGGTTATAGGCATTGGGATGGTTCAAAGGATTTTGTGGTAGGAAAAAGTGTTTTCAGCTTGGCTTGTCGTTTTGGCTTTTCTAAATGCAGATTGTTGACCAGTTTCAGTGTCCAAATGCAAAGCAACCGTAACAAAGTGGTGAAATGCACAAAATCGTATGGGCATGTTAGCAATGACTTGAAGCAAAAATGACATATAAGTTTAAGAGAAAGCCTAGACCATGGAGGACGGATTAGCGCTTGAATTTGGAGGTTGTGATAGATCGTATAGATATCACAAGAGATTGTCTAATTGCTTTATGTAGCAATCAAGGCAAGGATTTTGGCCAAACGACCGATACTTGTTTAAGCGGGAGATGAGGAGTTGAATGTCAATGAGAGGTGGTAAAGATGTTGTGTAAGGAATAGATTGTGTTGTGCGACAAAAAAGGAGGTTGGCTTTTGTTGAACACCGAGACCTTGAGTGCACTTGTCATCTTTTCTTGCAATTTGTCTGTCATGATAGCTATGTGTCTTTCAACATCTTTCATACTCGCCGACCAACTGTTGCAATATAGTCCTTGCACCAACCTTCCTTGTTGGATAATATTTTATTGCTGAGCCGTTGAATTCAATGTAGGTTGGCTATGTATCATGTGTATTCTTAGATTGTTGCGTTCTATTGTAGTCATCGTCATGAGGATTCATATCACCCTAATAAAGCCTTCGACCGAAATGGGTCCAAGAAGTCGATTCGTCTGTGCTTTTATATCAGCTCAACCCTTGCTATGGTAAGTGTCTCAAATAACTTCACCGTCTTTCTTTATCTTTGCTAGTGGTTAAAGATATACTTCCAAATGCTCCAGGGGTCTCCAGGTTTGTCATATAATGATGGTTTTGTCATTGTATCTTTGCCTCTCCTTTTCGAGTTGAATTGGTTTGCCTGTTTTCGGTTGTTGTGCACAAGTATTTGCTACATCTCTGTCTTCCCAATATTATCTTTCACTGGCCCTTTGACTGCTATTTTGATCATGATAGGAATAAGTTGGAAAGTGCTTTGGGTCACAGTCATGTATTGCAAGTGGTATGACTGTGCAGACTAGAGTAACAAAGATGATCCTTTGATATTGGTGTCAAATGGTCTTAAGGCGAGCCATGTGTGCCTTCGAATTTGACCGACATTTTTCTTGCTTTGTCAATTTTCCTTTCCATGTGCATAGAGCTTGCCAGAACAATTGGGGTACCGAGTAAATAAGCCTGGCAGTTTCCAATCCCTCGAATATTTGAGTGTGGGATTCGGCTAGTAGAGTGTAGTTTTTTTTGGGTCATTGGTTGGCATTAGATGAGGCCAAGGAGAATATGGTGGTGCATTTTGGTAGTTGGGTTAAGTGTTTTGCTGATATGGTTGACGATTTGGTGTTAGGATATGGAATATAGGTCGAGTAAGATGAGTATTTTGTAAACTGGATAATTAGGTGGTATGTGAGGGTAGGGATAAAATGGCGGGGCCGTTTGATAATAGTGGTTGAAAGTAGGGTCTTGAATGGTTGCAGCAAAAGAGACTTCGTCTTCGTTTTAAAAAGGCTCACATTTCCAGACTGACTAGCCTTATTGGTAGTTTGTAGTGCAGTGGAGGTATTGTAGAGAGAGGAGAGCGCTGGTGGGAATTGCTGTAAAAGACTTTCTTATTTCAGAAAATCCCAGACAAATGCACTTGCTTAATCATATCTTTTGCCTTGGTATTCAACTCGAGTCAACCCTTTTGGGTAATAGACTTTTGAGTTTGGTAGGCGAATTTAGAGACAATTTGGACATGCGAAAGATTTTAGATATCAGGATTTGGGCATAGAGTAGGGAGAAGAGGTGCCTTGGTAGGTGATTTGGAGAAGAGATTCCTTAGGTAGACCTAGAGCAACAGACAAATTCAATGCAATGCACACATACCAAAATAGAAATGCATCCTACAACGTGGAGGACCATTTTACGCACGATGATTTTGAAAAGCGCCTTGAGCCACATGCATCATTTCGCTTGCTAACAAAATGCGAAGCCTAAAAGATAATATTGTACTCATTGAACTTTTATTACATTGGCTGGTATTGAAATAGTGTAAAGGTGGAAAACATTGCTAGAGGGTTAGATCATGGCCAGGTGAACATCTTTCATGCTGATCCTTCTCGAAAAGATTATTCTTCTTCTTCCTCGAACGAGTCTTCCTCGGACAAGCTCGCCTCTGATGAGTATCCTTGGAAGATGATATTGTCTGCATCAGTCAAAAGCTGGGATATGTCAAATGTGAAGTTTTTAAACGTTTCCCAAGCCTTTCGTACTTTCTCCTCTATTCCTTTGTTTTCCACAGAGTTCATCCCCTCGCTAACCCACACGCCGATAGACTCTATGCGTTTTGTCAGGAGTTCTACCTTACTGCGCCATTTGCCTTTTTCTTCGTTCTTTGCTTCGACCAAACTTTGCTTCTTTGCTATTTTCCCTTGTGCCCTTGCTAGTTGTTTGCATAACCTTTTGTACTCAGATTCTAACTCATTATCATTCCTTTTCCTTTTTGTTGTTGCACTTGGTTGAATTGCACTTGCTATGTCTTTCCTAAGCCAGTCTGGATAGTCTTCGTCATAGCCAGCGTCGAACCTGTCTCGTCCAATAGTCTCGATCCCCATTCATTGCCTTTCTTTCCAAAGTTCTATTATCTTGTCTTTAAACGGGATCTCTCCTCCAAGAGTATTTGCTTTGAAACTTCTGATGTCCGCAATTTGGGGTACAGTCTTCTTTCTCCCTGCTTGTCTAAGTGCCCTTAAAGAAGTATATGGGTAAACTCTTCTAAAGCCTACTAAGATGAGAAATGAGTCTCTTTAGGATCGTGTGATTACTGTTGTTTTGGGAAAGTAATCAAACATCCATTATAAATTGTCGGATATCAACTGACAGAATATATGGTGCCAGCCTTTGGCCGTTGTTGGTTGGTCCCATTTCTCGAGAACGTTGTCCATGCAAAAGGTATGAGTCAAGATGTAGTTTTCTCTCGGTATGAAATGGAAAGCTTGGTCTGTGCTAGCCATCCTTTGCAAATGCTCCATCAGCCAAATTTGTAAAAGCAAATTGCAACCTTCAAAGAAACCAACACCCTTCTTGAATCTTTCTAAAGCTCGGTACATTTCTGTAACAATCATCGGTACCAAAGTGTATTTCTTGTTAATGTCTTTGAGTAAGGCATCAACAATTGAGACCATGCAAACATCAACTCGTCCTTTGTGTTGTGGAAAGACGACAGTCCCTAAAAAGCTGGTGATAAAAGCACGTACCCTCCGCTCTTGCCAATCTAACTGGTTAATGCTGAAATAGTCTTTGGATTCTTGAAATGCTTCTCCATACCCAAATTTGATGTAGAGGGAAGTTTGAGAAATTCCCGATTGCCTTATACTGTCTGTACATAATTCGGGCTTAAACCCTACCATTTCGAAGAACTCCTCGGGTGTAATGCTCTTAGGCATCAAGATTTCTTCACTTTCAAATGGTAATTGAGTTAACCCGCTTATTTCCTCCAGTAATGGTGTCAAATCTACACTCCCAAAGTGAAAAACTGCTCGGTCTGCATCCCAATAGTGTACTGCTGTTTCTATCATCTCTTCCACTGCAGTGTGCTCCATTAGTGAAATCAGGTTCCCATCTACTTTAAATCGGTCTTGTTGATCTATGCTTAGGTTTCCCCACCAATCTCTGAGCAACTGAGCGATTTCAACAACCATGTCAAATGTTCTAGTGGCCATAATCTTTTGAAAAAGGTAAAAGATGACAGGGAAAGGGAGAAGAAAAATGCCTAAGATTTGCTTTATTGTGAGCAAAATGATCAACGTGTGGCACAAGATTTTGAAAACAATGCAACAGAGGATATGAAGAGATGTGTCGTTATGACTTGAGAAGCCTTTAGACGGAAGTTGCTCATGGACTTTTGACATGCCAAGGATATCAAGTCCTTATATAATGCTTAAAGGATAAACGTACTTTATGTGTCATCCCATCTATCGAGCAGTCGTTTCTGCTTCGAAATGGGCTTTTAATACCTCTTCGCTTACCATTTAAGCCTTCAAATAGCATTGAATACAGAATGATTCCAAGCCTTTAGGACTAAACAGTCATTTTTTATTCAATTTGGGCTTTTAATGCCTCTTAGGTTACCTTCGTGCATTTGAATAGCATTGAATACAGAATAATTTTGACTGTCTATGAACAAACAATCATTTCTGATTCAATTTGGGCTTTTGACGCCTCTTAGGTTACCTACATGCCTTTGAATTTCATTGAATACAGAATAATTTCGACTGTCTATGAACAAACAATCATTTCTGATTCAATTTGAGCTTTTGACGCCTCTTAGGTAACCTTTGTGCCTTTGAATAGCACTGAATGCAGAACAATGCCAATAAACAGTCCACATTTGCACGTTCGGTCTTTTAAACAAATGCAAATAAATCATGTTCAATGCTCCTTGGGGTCAAAAACCCGTTCGGATTGTTTGAACAAGTTGGCCTATTGGACTTGAGAACAAGTCGACTAATGATATGTCATGATGTATGATTCCTAACGCCGCTACTAAGGAGTGGAGTTAGCTATACCGGGTTTTATTATCCTCCCAAGCAGATGGCTCAGGAGCGAGAACGTCTCGAACCAGCTAGATTCCAAGTCGTTCCCCCAAAAGAAATTTTTTATGTGAGGGAAGAGGTGGTTGTAACCACCGTGTCTTCAACGCACGATTTAGAAAGTTACCAGGAGCGGGGGAAGGTATGCATGCACAAGTTAAAAATGTACAAGTTTTGAAAAAAATGCACAAGTCAACCTCGGGAGTGGGAGTAAAACTAACACATGAAACAACAAGTCAGTGTTGAGATAATAATTTTCAAAGTGTATCATGTTTTATAATGCAAGGAACCTCTTTTGTGCGGAGATAGACCTAACAACATCAATACACATAATATGCATGATAGGCATCATATGATGACGCTTTTTGACGAAGTTGGCTAATAGACTTTAACATGCCAAGGATGTTAAGCCTTCTTAATTTTGATTAATGGTATTTAAAATTGAACGAGTATTTTGCGTCATCCTATTTGTTCTCATAACCCAAAAAAAATGAAAGGAAAATAATTTTATTAAATAAATATAGAAATACCACATTTCCTCTTTTTAGGTAAATAGGGATAAATAAGTTATCTTGTTACATTAAAAGTAAAAGAAATTAATTTAAAGTCTATGATTTTGTTTACATAAATGTAGAAAAAATTAACTTCGTTCATGACCGAAAAATAATTTATAAAATAATTGGTTTTGATGTATAAATATGGAAATAACGATTTTAGGTAAATAGAAATAAATAATTTGTTTTGTTACACAAAAGTAGAAAAAATTAATTTAAAGTCTAAGTCTTCGTGACTTGTGATAACCTCCAACCAAAATAAATAATTAGATGATCCACACTTTTGAGAACAAATGGTCTACATTAGACACGTTCAATTTTAAATAAACGCACACGTAGCACATTTAAACCTCCCTTAGGGTTGGAAACCCGTTTGGTTCGTTCAAATATGGTGAACTAATAGACTTAGACCTGAGCCGAAGTCAAAATGGTCCTAGATATGACATGATGAATGATCGCTAAAAAGAGTCTTCACTAAAAGTTGGCTAATGTAGACAAGGACATGGTTCCCCTAGGTGGACAACCAAGGGGTTGGAACGTTTGGAATTGTTGGTTATACCATGGACCAACTATACTCCAACCACTCCCCCTAAAGGGTTTTTGAGAGTGAAATGATTGTGAGGTCCACGTAACTGCTTATGGTGTGTGCAAGTGTAAACTTTCCAAGAGTGGAGAAAGTGTGAGTAACATAAATACAATTAAGAAAATATAACCAAGCAATTCAAATAATAGAACTCCAAAATTTAAAAATAAACTTTAATCCAACAAAAAGGAAAGGAAGAAAAGTTAGTATCGAACTAAATGACAAGAAAATAAAGCAAGTAAAGAATCCCAATTTAAAGTCCGTTATGGTATGAATCTTGATATCCCCAGCAGAGTCGCCATTCTGTCGCATCCTATTTTTACTGAACCGGTTAAGGCTCGAAATAGGGCTCGACTTATTGGGTAACTCACGGGTAAAGAGTTGGAGTCGCCACCTAACATAATTTTTAACTAGGCGTATTAGGGCACCTATTTTGTTTCTAGCCAATTTTACAATTAACTCCGAAACTTAGTCTACGAACCAGAAATCTAGGTAATGGTTCAAGTTAATCCGAGAGGAAGGGGTTAGACACCTCTCAGGCTCCACCAAATGTGGTTTACCGACCGGACTAAACAATTGGGATTCTAAGCAAATAATTAAACTAACTAAGAAATAAAATATTTGAATATTAAACTACGATATGCAATTTTAAAGACAAGTAATAAATATTTGTCTCTTCTAATGACTACGCTTTGTCCGAATATGCATTGCAAAATAAACAAACAAGTTAGCAAGAATTGCAAACAAAATTAATAAAATGAAAATAAAATAAAGTCAATGATTTTGATATTTTCTCCTTTTTCGAAAGTGTCGCCTTTTCTTAATTCCGCCACGATGTACCTCGTAAAAAATAATAAAAATATGAATTAGTACGTTAATTAATAACAATTATAACAATAATAATAAATAATAATAATAATAATAATAATAATAATAGATAATAATAATGAAAATAAAGAAAATAATAATAATAATAATAAAAGGATTTTTCTTCTAATTGTTCTCTTTCAAAAATAGAACGTCGTCTTTCATCCAATTTTACCTTGCACAAAATATAGAGAAGATAAGTTAGTGTATTAATAATAATAGTATAAAATATCAATAATAATGGATATAAAATAATAATAAAATGAAAGGCGGGGAAATGAATTTTATAAAAATGTAGGCTCAGAATGGTGTATTGTATCAAGCAGAGGTAAGGGATGTCAGTATAGCTGCAAACACGGAGCCCAGGCCGGTTTGCCATGCCAGGCACCTTCAATCCCACCACTCCAGTATCGCTTACTTTGCAAAGTGATATGCATCGTCATCGCCTATTTTCTTTTAGGGATGCAAGTAGTGTAACGGGACTGATTTTAGGTCTCCAAACGTCATTGGCCGTTATGGTGTAATATCTGTTCAAATCAGTGCATAGGCCTCAAACGAATGTATATATCTATTTTCCTTGGCCTAATTTTGACTGGTAAGTGCTAAATTGATATCAATTGGTGTCCCCGTAGATGCTGCAAAAAGTTCTCAAGAAAATATAATCAGTAGTACTTGGTTAATCAGCATTAGCAAAAGAACAAATTGAACAATAATTGAGATTCACAAGAACTGTGGGACCCAGTCAAATATAACAAAAGTCAATCGATCAGAGCAAAAGGAAACAAGACAAAACCAGAACCAATATGCATCCTCAGTAAAACGCAACAATAGTGTAATAAACGAAACCACAGCCAATCAAAAGGTACAGGAACGACAGCCGGCTGGGAATTCCAGCGGTGTCGCTACCACCGTCCATATCCTCCTCAATTAAATTCAATGATAAGAAAGGCTACAGGGATAAGAGAACGTTGAAAGGGGTCGCCGGAATGGTGGTTTTCCGGTGGGACAACGATAGTTCAAGCTGTAAGAGCTTCCGATCCAATTTCTCCGAGGAGGCAGGGGTGAGTAGGTGGGGCGACTGCCGACGATTATGCGAAGAGAACCGTGGCGTCACCGCCGTGGCGATGGTGGTCGTCTCGATGGTGTTGGCTATGTAAAACCACTGCTCCATTTCACCACAAAAATTCCCGATCTCCCTTCTGATCCGTTTATGATGTTTCAACCATAAACAACGTTAGTGCCTTTGGATCTGTTTTATGTGGGTGTGGGTGTGTGTGTTATATCTTTGGGGAAGAAGATAAGATGTCTGATATGTTTGTATGTGTGCGTTAATGGTATGTGTGGGTGTTGGGTATTGTCAGATATTTTGTACTGGTGGTGATGTTGCTTGTATAGGTGGTGTGTGGAGTGTGTATGTGTATTGTGATGAAAGGGAGGGCAGTGCGGGTAAGGAAAAAGACAGAGGGATTGGGTCTACATTGTATTGTGTTTTTTGGGAGTGTTAATGAGGATGTAAGTGAGTGATTATGAGGAGAAGTACTAATGATCCTTGTGAGTGAAGATGATGTGCTAATTTGTAAGATTTTTTGAAAAAAGAGTTGCTGGGAGTTTTCCAAAAATATGAGAGGAAAATTGGGGATTTGAGAGTGATTTTAGGGGAAAGATTTAGGGGATTAGGGACTAATTAGGAAGGAATATTTGAATTGGATTTGGAAGATATTTTCTTTCAATATTTAAAAGAAGATGAATTTAGACCACATTTTATCTAGATTCAAGTAGGAATAGGAAGATTGAATTTAGGAAGAGGAGGATTCAATGTAAAAATGTATTTGGTTAGGTATTGTGTCTAGGTTCAAACGAAATTTGAAAGAATTGAAATAAAGTGAAAAATATATTTCGTATAAGTAATATGTATGGTGCAAAATGAAGGAATCTAGACGAACACTTGTTTAGATTCAAGACAAAGGAAGATTTTAAAATAATGAAAAAGAAATATTTTGGAAAAATAGCAATTGATTTCTAACGGAATGGATGTATTTAGACGGACTCTTGTCCAGGTTCGTAGGAAAGATTTCAAGATGAGTGCTTTAAAAGGAAGACTTGCACATATTTAAATTCAAAAGGAACTCAAATATGACAAATCAAGAAGTTGAAATGAATTGATTATTTGTTCGGCTAATATTTTACTTAAAGGTGCTAAACAAATAAAAATATTATTGTATAGAATGGATGATCAAATAGTGAAATGTACAAATAAAAAGGAATTGGAATGCAAATTAAATTAATTATGTATAAATATTCACAAATAATTGTTAAACGCTATAAATGCACTAAAATTGCACAAACAATTACATTTTGACAAATAGCCTAAATGATGCAAAATTACGTAATATGGCCATATTTAAATATGTAATATATAAGTAGGGGATAACACACGTAAATGCATGCTTTCTAATGCACATTTTGCACAAATAGTCAAATTGCACCTTTAAGTTAAATTATAACCGATAACAGTTCAGGCCATGCGCCCCTATTTATCTGTAAAACTGCTATTTTACTTAGTTAGTTTTACAATTACAATTCAGATCCATCTACGATCCAATTATTCATAGCCCCGGCCAAACGCAAGTTGAAGTAATACACTCACTTTTCGTGACAAAAGTAGGGTAAACTACTCGCTTGAAGTTGGACCATGTCTAACTCAGCCACCAGGCATTATTCGTAAGTTGAACTAGTCAATTCAACAAATTTGCTCCTACATGGCGGTGGGGACACCCACCTGCAGTGCCAAGAAGTCTTAAAATACTCGAGTAAACAAGCAAAGACGTTCTATATCGGAACCCAAAAATGCTCCATTTCTACACGGGCTAAAGTCGACCTATTGTGGGTGCAAAACAGCCGTCTATCATGACGCAATGCAAGCCGCTAAACACTGGCACACACAACGGGCGAAATTGCCCGAGCAAGCTCACTGACAAATGTTCTAGACATTAGAACATGCAGGACATCTGAAAGCTGCTTAACATTTAAGCGCACTCGCTCATGCGACCTCAATTTTGCAAGGACAATACATAACTGTTTACGGCGGAAACTGAAATCATCACAAACAAACTAACAAGTAATTCAAGTTAAAAGCATCAAAACGGGCCAAAACCATATTATAATGCTTGCAAAACAAGGACAATTGTTCACAAAATAGATGCAAAGAAAATCTTAAGCATCAAAGGGGGGCGAGGGATTTCTATTCCTCTCTCTGGTAACTCCCTTCAACAGCAATACTCTTCAAAGGCCTTGCTTCACCAGCTGCAAGTCCCCCAGCCAATTCTTCATCTCCTCTTTCGCCATTAGCTTCTTCAGAACCTTCTTCAAGGTCGGATCCCATCTGATCATGTGCTTGAGCCATGAGCTCGATGAACGAAGCAATCTCATCCTCCAAGTCCACACTAGAGTTGTCACAAACCTAGAGAAAGGTGGCGAGAGCAGCCGCGATGCAAGCATGATCCACCTCAGCTGTGCGACGAGCATTTAGGGTATTCAATTTTTTTTCCTTGAGATGAGCATCATTGCAAAGTTTGTCGCAAACCTTCTCCAGGGACACCACTTTGCTTGTGAGCATATCATTCTTATCTTGAAGGAAGGCGGAAATGCCCCTAGCATCAGAGACACTCTTTTCAGCAGCTTCAATCCTCTCAACCACCCTAGACAGCTTTTATGGAAGAGCCCCCATAGCTGCCTCTAGGCGAGCCACGTTCTTGGGTAGAAACTGCTCTAAAAGCTTGGCCTCTGTACGAGAAGACTGAAGGGTTTCCACGGCCTGTTTATGCTTGCGGATCTCATTTCCCAAAGCTTCATGGAGGTTCTTACCTCTCAGGGATTCCATTTAATAAGCTCTGCGCGTAGTATAAAGCTCACCTGTCAGCCGTTCAGCTTCCTCCATGAAAGGTTGCAGGCTAGTAACTTGTCCTAGCAGGGCTTCATTCTCCTCTCTCAGATTCTCATTTGAGCCACGTCGATAGAGTATCTCATGATAAACCATCAGCCTCTGGATGAATATTAGAATAGATGTTTAGCAGAGGGAGAGTAAGAACTCGATACGTAAGATGCTGAAAAATGAAAAAGAAAGTTTACCCGAAGAGAGCAACTAGCGGCGACCTCAAGCATTTTCTGACGGCTATAACCAGCAAGATGCCTTTGTTCATTAGGGCCGATCGACTCAACGTATGGTCTATCAAAACCCTCAGGGTCTTAAAAAGGTTAACTCTTGCAACAATGGGAATAACAACCTCACAGGCACCATCAACGAGTTCAGCTACAACATCTGCATCCATTGCCACCGGCTTACCAAGACGGCGTTAGAAAGAGTTAGTTACCTCGAGGGCTGGAGTCAGAACAATGGGCTCTACATTTATACGAAAAATATTTGCTTATGAGGTGCAAAAGGAAATTTTACTAGCTATGCATGAAATGAAGAACTGACCTGATGACTGAGGCTCAAGGTGAATGGGAGGTAGCACAACTTCGTCTTCCACGACGGCTTCATCACTAGCCTTAGGAGATTTGTCCATTAGGTGTTTGCGCTTTTGCGTAGATAGGCCATATTCAGCAGCAGCAGAAGAAGGGGTCTCAACCGCCTCAGGCTCATGCATTCTGGGAACTTTGCCCTTACCATCAGAAATCAAAAGGGTTCACTAGTAATCACCACATTGTCAAGCTTGGAAGACCTTCTTCTCTTCGAAGAGCGAGAATTGCTCGCCCTCTCAACAATTCTCCCGCCAGACGCTCGCGCATCAGGCAAGGGAACAATATATGGGGCATCGATTTTTATGTCCTTCAGCAAGGGCATCTCAAAACGGGATAACCCTAGAACAAAGAGGAGGTAATGAAGACAATGGGAGCCGAGATCAAAAGAGAAATTCGGATGGGATGACTTACCATAGTCCTTTTGATAGAAATCAAATACGTTAAGCAAAAAGATAGAAGAGCGAGACACTTCTCGAACTCCCTTCGAAGTAACCACGGGGAACTTGTCCCGAGATACCCTCGAATCGGCGTCTAGAAGGACCTACACTATGCAACGACCCTCGAGACAATACCGGACTCGCAAGTCGAATGGTCGAGTTAGCGGTTCAAGACTCAACTAGGTTCCACTAGTGAATTCAAGCAACCAAAGACAAAGGTTTCTTCCAAAGAGTTCAACTCAATTCTCATTCAATGTTTTAATCAAAGTGTAAGGTAACTGTTTGAAAGATGTTTGTGAAGTATTTATAGACTTCACTTACATGTAATGAAAGCTCAAAAATACCCCTAAAGTGGGTTTAAACAATAAAGGCCTCGTAGGGCTAAACTTGTCCAAAACATAGCATAAAACTAACAAATCCCGCATCAACTCAACAAAGTAGGCGCCCAGCCTACTCCAGGTAGGCGCCCAGCCTACTCCAGGTAGGCGCCCCGCCTGTTCCATGCTTGCTGAGGGACTAGGCGGTCCGCCTGGTTTGCAGAGGCGGTCCGCCTAGTTGAAATCCAGAGAGGGCTCAAAAACTAGGCGGCCGGCCTAGTTGAGTAGGCGGTCCGCCTGGTTCTGTGGGCACTTGAATTGCCTCCAAACGCGCTCCGAATGCCTCGTCAAGTGTACTAGAAGGTCCTCCATCCATGGCACACCAAAGCACAGTCTTCAAGTCACTCTTGGGACCTTCTTCCATACCCTTCCATACCAAATGAAAATGGGTGTCTTGGATCAACTTGGCTTGGCTCTGAGTGAGGGGTCTTGTGGAGGTTTGGGTCTTATCATCCTCCCCTTCTTGAGAGGATTTCGTCCTCGAAATCGAAGCATCATTCACGACCTCTTCATCATCATTCATGACCTCTCCATCATCATTCACGACCTCTTCATTACCTACATTCAAAGGAACCATGTCACTGACATTGAAAGTATTAGAAACTTGATACTCACTTGGCAAGTCGACCACATAGGCATTGTTGTTTATCTTCGAGAGCACTTGGAAAGGGCCATCTCCCCGGGGTGCCAACTTCCCTTTCCTAAGGTTTGGAAACCTTTCTTTCCGGAAGTGCACCCACACATAGTCACCCTTCTTAAGTTCCACCTTCTTGCGTCCTTTGTTCTTCTTGGCGGCAACCTTAGCATAAGATTCCTCCAAGTTCTTCTTCACCTTTGCATGTAGCTCAACCAAAGCCTTGGCTCTAGCTTTACCTTCAAAATTAACAACCATTTCCCTTGGCAAAGGGGTTAGATCAAGGGGAATCAAGGGGTTAAAACCATAAACACATTCAAAAGGAGTCATGCCAATAGCGCTATGCAATGTACGATTGTAGGCAAACTCCATCATAGGCAATCTATCAATCCACGTCCCGGCCTTACCTCGGGTCATGGCCCTAAGAAGAGCACCCAAGGTTCGGTTTACCACTTCGGTTTGACCATCGGTTTGTGGGTGGTGGGACGTAGAAAACAAGAGCTTGGTGCCTAAAGCACGCCATAAACTTCGCCAAAAATGGCTTAGGAACTTAGTGTCCCTATCACTCACTATAGTTTGAGGCACACCATGTAGCTTCAAAACATTTTCAAGAAACAAGGAAGCTACATGTTGGGCGTCATCACATTTTTTGCACGGAATGAAATGAGCCATCTTTGAGAACCTATCCACGACAACAAAGATGCTATCGTGGCCCCCCCTAGTCCTTGGTAATCCCATGACAAAGTCCATTGATATATCCAACCATGGACTAGTAGGTACGGGGAGTGGGGTGTATAACCCATGAGGGTGGGATTTAGATTTGGCACGCTTGCACTCAAGGCAATTAGTGCAAAACTTCTCCACATGCACCCTCATCTTCGGCCAATAGAATTGTTCTTGAAGAACGGCCAAAGTCTTTCTTACCCCAAAGTGACCCATGAGTCCCCCACAATGTGCCTCTTGCACCAGCGATTCCCTCCATGAGGACTCGGGTATGCACACTCTACCATTTTTAAAGATGAATCCATTAGACCATTGGTACTTTGCAACTCTCTCCCCTTTCTCTAGAGCATCATGGACACTCTTTAGCTTTGGATCATGAGCATACATCAATTTGATGCTCTCGAATCCCATGAGCTTAGAGGTGAGAGTGGTGGCAAGAGCGAACTTTCTTGAAAGCGCGTCCGCCACAACATTGTCCTTCCCTTTCTTGTATTGGATCACATAGGGAAAGGACTCAATAAATTCAACCCACTTGGCATGCCGTTTATTAAGCTTCTCTTGGCCTCTCAAATTCTTGAGTGACTCGTGGTCACTCTTGATTACAAACTCACGAGGCCAAAGGTAATGTTGCCAATGGGCAAGGGCTCTCACAAGGGCATACAACTCCTTGTCATATGTAGAATAGTTCAAGGAGGCCCCTTTCAACTTTTCACTAAAGTAGGCGATGGGTTTGCTATCTTGCATTAAAACACCACCGATTCCCACCCCCGAGGCATCACACTCAACCTCAAATGCTTTCCCAAAGTCGGGCAATTGTAATAGGGGGGCGGTACTCAACCTACCTTTCAACTCTTGGAAAGCCTTCTCTTGAGGCTCTCCCCAAACAAAGGGTTGGTCCTTCTTGACCAATTCGGTGAGTGGAGCAGCTATCGAGCTAAAGTCTTTCACAAATCGCCTATAAAAGCTAGCAAGACCATGAAAGCTCCTCACTTCAGTTACGGTAGTAGGAGTAGGCCAATCACGTATGGCCTCTACCTTAGACTCATCCACCTCTACTCCTTGGGCACTCACTACAAACCCAAGAAAGACAACCTTATCCACACCAAAGGCACACTTTTTAAAATTAGCATAGAGCTTTTCGGCTCTCAAAGCTTCAAGCACTTGCCTAAGGTGGTCAACATGTTCATCAATTGTCCTACTATATATCAAGATATCATCAAAATAGACAACGACAAACTTGTTGATAAAAGACTTCAAAACATGATTCATGAGTCGCATGAAAGTGCTAGGTGCGTTGGAAAGCCCGAAGGGCATTACCAACCATTCATAGAGACCGAATTTGGTCTTGAATGCGGTTTTCCATTCATCCCCGGGTTTCATCCGGATTTGATGGTAGCCGGACCTAAGGTCGATTTTAGAAAAGACACGCGACCCACTCAATTCATCCAACATATCATCAAGCCGTGGAATAGGGTGACGATACTTGATCGTTATCTTATTCACGGCTCGGCAATCTACGCACATTCTCCAAGTGCCGTCTTTCTTTGGGACAAGAATGACCGGTACGGCACAAGGACTCAAACTTTCCCTCACCAAGCCTTTTGAAAGCAAGTCATCAACTTGTTTTTGCAACTCCCTCGTATCCTCGGGATTGCTTCTATAGGCCGGCTTATTTGGGATTTGAGAGCCCGGAATAAAATCAATTTGATGTTCAATACCCCTCAAGGGAGGTAAGCCATCGGGCATCTCATCCGGGAACATGTCCCCAAAGTTCTCCAAAACATTTTTCAAAGCACTAGGCAAAGGACTAGAAGAAAAATCACAATTGGAGTTAAGGATCATACCTTTGTGCACTAAGCATAGGAGAAACTTGTTGCCATCATTACCTCTTAAGAGCTCGCCCGGTTGCATCATGGCACATATGCCACCGGTAGATGAAGAAGGTGGGATTTCCACCATGCTTTTGGACAAAGGGCTAGTCTCAATGATTGACTTGGCCTTCGCCGCTTCCCTCAACTCCTTCATTCGATTGTAGTCATCAGTCACTTGTTTAGGAGTTAGGGGCTTCAACATAAACTTTCTTCCTTCATGTTGGAGCGTGTAAGTGTTAACACGTCCATTGTGAACCACTTGCCGGTCAAATTGCCAAGGCCTTCCAAAGAGAAGGTGGCAAGCTTGCATGGGCACAACGTCGAACAAGTGTTCATCAACATAACTTCCCATTTTAAACATGATCATTGCTTGTTTCACCACCTTGAGCTCCCCACATTCACTAAGCCATTGTAACCGGTAGGGCTTGGGATGCTTCATGGTAGGCAACTTCAATTGGGTTATGAGAGATTGACTCACCACATTAGTACAACTCCCGGAATCAATGATCATAGAGCACACAACACCCTTAACACGACACCTAGCATGGAAGAGTTTTTCCCTTTGCAAGGTTTCACCATCTTCCGCAATCATAGCTCCTAAGCTCCTCCTCACTACTAGAAAAGTATGAGGTTCCTCATCCTCCACCGTGTCATCTTCACCATCCTCCACTACTCCCTCATCTCCCTCTACTCCCTCTACTCCCTCATCTTCCGACTCACTCTCCTTTTCATATGCATCATTACCAACAACAACCATGGTTCTTTTCGTAGGACACTCTTTGGCAAAGTGCCCATACCCCTTACATTTGTGACATTGAATGGAAGAAGAAGTAGGAGTATTTAATTGGGTTTTAGAATTACCTCCCACATTAGGTGTGTACTTCTCAAATGGCTTCTTCACATCCTTGTTTGCATTGGCACCATTCGTTCCACTTGCACTCGGGAACCTTGCATTTGTGGTAGGAGTCTTCCAACCCTTTGTATTGCTTGTTGGAGTAGTAGTGCTACTCTTGTAGCGAAGGGACTTCTCCTCTTTGATCCACTTCTCGGCTTCAACCGCATCTTCACATAGCTTGTAGAGATCATCATATTTGTGGAACTTCAATTGTGAAGCTATGTCTCGGTTTAAGCCCCCTTTGAAACGGATCATGGCCATCTCATGGTCTTCATCATCTATGTCAAGGTTCATTCGGATTTGCTCAAATTCATTGAAGTATTCCCCAACCGAATTGGAACCTTGCTTCAACTCATAGAGACGCTTTTGTTGCTCAACCCGGTATTGATTAGTCAAGTATTTCTCATCCATCACCCGGATCAACTCTTCCCAAGTAAGATTAATAGCCATTCCCGTCCTCCTTCTATTCCTCTTTACCGACTCCCACCAAGTAGAAGCAAAAGACTCGAAGGAAGATATTGCATACTTGGTTTTCTTCACCTCGGGCATGTCATTAGTTTCAAATATTCGTTCCATAGACAATTTCCAATTTCTGTACTCCACCGGGTCACTACTTCCCTTGAAAGAAGGAATAGTGAGCTTCACACTATTGAGGTTGTTGTTGTTATCACGACCCCCTTGGAAAGGCTCCGGTTGGCCTCCATAGTGATCCCCATAACCACCATAACCTCCATAATCTCTCCTAACATCCCCTCCAACATACCCCATAGGGTGCCCTCGACCTCGGCCCCTACCTCTATCTACATTCCGACCCCAATTCATACCTCGCCTCGGTTGAAAGTGTTCATCAAACCCATACATGTCATTTCCATGATTGGCTTCCTCCCCTTCTTGAGCTTCATCAACTTGCTCAAGAGGTTGCACATTTCGGATGGGTTGTGGAAGCGGAATGTTTCTCTGAGGGTTGTCTAAGATACGGGGAATGCCCGTTCGTTGGGGATTGCCCAACATTGGATCAACTCTCTCTCGTTCCTCCTTTACCCGTTGTTGACTGAACATATCAATGACAAGGCTCATTTGCTCCGGGGTAAAGTTTGGAGTACTCGAGACTTCAACTTGGACACTCGGGGTCCCTTTCTCAACTTGGACACTCGGGGTCCCTTTCTCCGACTGGGCATTGGAAGTCTCTTGCTCAACTAGGGCACTTGAGGCACCCTTTTCAAGAGACTCAATTCTTTGGCTCATGAGGTCCACCTTGGCAAGAAGGTTAGCCAAGGCCTCCTTTATGAAATCTTGTCCTTCGGTAGACATTGTACCTGCACAAGCAACAAACGTTAGCGAAAACAACCTCACACACTCCCTCACAAGTTTTCACTCCGATCTCTCGTATAGTGGGTGGTGGATTTTTCACTCTTGCTTGAACCAAAAGCTTCACTAAGTTGAATAGTAAACCTCAACTTGATCACCCAACTCAAAAGCCCAATGAGCTCCGGGGTGAGTGGAGTTAATAGGACTCTATCGGAACGATAGCTCTTTAAGTGCGGACTTGAGCCAAAAGAGACTATGAGTCTTCTTTGAGTTCTAATCTCCGGTCTAGGCTTGAGTTCCTAATAGCTTAGAAGGGTTAGCACAATTCAAGTAGGCAAGATTACTCAAAGAAGTGCTAACTAGATGTGATGCAATCAAACAAACAAGCGATCCTAGAAGAATTCTACCCGAAACCACACCCGACAGAAGTAGGCGCCCCACCTGTTTGGACTAGGTGGTCCGCCTGTTTCTCTGCACAGAGGAGTAGGCGGTCAGCCTTCTTCAGTAGGCGGTCCGCCTGGTAGCAAATGCAGAGAGCAACAAAAATTCAGGCGGTCCGCCTGCTTCACTAGGCGCTCGGCCTACTGCAGGTTTCAGCACAGATTCAACACGAAGTTCTTGGTTTTGCACCCAAAAATCCAACGATTCCAATGTTGTTTTAGTAATTCAAAGGTACCCCTATGTTGTTTCAATCACAAGGAACGAACCCCAATCAATTTAATCAAACCCCAATCAAAATTCAACAATCTACCATGTTCATAGCTAGGGTTTCAATCTTTCAAGGGATTCAAAATTTCCAGTTCTTGTGTTTCAACTCCAAATCGAACGTCTAGGGTACCAAAAGAACGGGTTTCCAATCAGTAACAAACCCCAATAACAATCACACAATGAATGCAACAATCCAAGAATCTATGATCAAAAATTTTTTTGGTGTTTTTTCTTCTTTTCAATTTTTTTTGTAGTTTTTCTTCTTTTCAAAAGCAATAAACAAGAACCTAAAAACGAAACTAACCTAGGCACGAAGAATCAAGGGTCGGGGGTTCGTAGAAACGATACCCGAGCCTTACTCTGATACCAAGATGATAGAAATCAAATACGTTAAGCAAAAAGATAGAAGAGCAAGACACTTCTCGAACTCCCTTCGAAGTAACCACGGGGAACTTGTCCCGAGATACCCTCGAATCGGCGTCTAGAAGGACCTACACTATGCAATGACCCTCGAGACAACACCGGACTCGCAAGTCGAATGGTCGGGTTAGCGGTTCAAGACTCAACTAGGTTCCACTAGTGAATTCAAGCAACCAAAGACAAAGGTTTCTTCCAAAGAGTTCAACTCAATTCTCATTCAATGTTTTAATCAAAGTGTAAGGTAACTGTTTGAAAGATGTTTGTGAAGTATTTATAGACTTCACTTACATGTAATGAAAGCTCAAAAATACCTCTAAAGTGGGTTTAAACAATAAAGGCCTCGTAGGGCTAAACTTGTCGAAAACATAGCATAAAACTAACAAATCCCGCATCAACTCAACAAAGTAGGCGCCCAGCCTACTCCAGGTAGGCGCCCCGCCTGTTCCATGCTTGCTGAGGGACTAGGCGGTCCGCCTGGTTTGCAGAGGCGGTCCGCCTAGTTGAAATCCAGAGAGGGCTCAAAAACTAGGCGGCCGGCCTAGTTGAGTAGGCGGTCCGCCTGGTTCTGTGGGCACTTGAATTGCCTCCAAACGCGCTCCGAATGCCTCGTCAAGTGTACTAGAAGGTCCTCCATCCATGGCACACCAAAGCACAGTCTTCAAGTCGCTCTTGGGACCTTCTTCCATACCCTTCCATACCAAATGAAGATGGGTGTCTTGGATCAACTTGGCTTGGCTCCGAGTGAGGGGTCTTGTGGTGGTTTGGGTCTTATCACCTTTGCACGCGAACTATTCGCATTGGCCTAAGATGTGAAAGTCATTGAAGTAGGGGGATTCTTGCAAAGATTGTGGTAACCACATGGTTAACTCATCATGAGTTGATTGTATATCAGTTACAGAATTCACTAAGGAAGATGCAAAGTTAGTTTAGAGAAGAAAAGGACGTGGAATGTATAAATGAGAACGAAGAAAGTTACATCTCCTATTGAAGACCTCTGGAAAGGGAAGAGAGGAAAAGATATCCGGCATTCTCACCGTGATATACCGGTTGACCCATCCGCAATCCTTGGAATCTTCACTGTTGGGAACCACGTCTTTCTTCCCCTATTTGATGAACATCAGCACACCCGCTTTGTGGAGACGGGGAGAGTAGAAAGAAATAAGGTGCCACAAGGAAAAATTTACCCTGGAAGGGCCCACTTGACCCAGGCAGATATTGTATTGGCGGCATATCTCTTCAACGATTGAATGAATGCGCTCGGTGAGGCGCAGAATAAAAGCTTACGTTGAACCATCGAGTAACCAGCATGATGGGAGGAAATCTTCTCTTCAGCAGAAGGAAAAATGATGTCTATTACTTCAGGCCACTTACAATCAAGCCTGATACGAGTTATGTCATCCCTCACAACTACAGATGGATAGAACTCAATAGAAAGGTTGTTATTTTCACCTTCCTGCTTGGGTATTTGACCCTGCATTCGGCCATCACCTTCAAAGTTAAATGCTGCTGGAAGATAGTCTAGGGCTCAGAAGTTTGCAAGGAGGAATTTTTGTCCTTTGGCCATGACTAAGGATGGAATTATTGTTAGGGCTGGAATAAGGTTCGTCTTTTGAAGGAAAGCTCTCAAAACTATTTAAAGATCGATAAAAAGCCTCTACTATTACGGCATATATATACATGCCTAAGAGGAATCTTGAATGAGAAGCTGAACAATCTTGGTAACGTGGGATCGTAATTATGAAAGATTGTGAATATTGTAATTTACGTGATGTGTATCTCCATAATTACAGAATATAAACAGAACAATGGTAGCATTGGAAAGATATGCAAAAAACCCCTCCAGTCACGAAGGAACACGTCATTATACTGAAGAATTTGCATTTAATGCAATGCATGCAGAGAGATAGGGATGTGTATCCGTACAGTCACACCTTTACGTCTTCTATCATGCTTCTTTCACTTCCTGGCTACTCCCGTCAATACTCAATAAGTGGGGGGACTGACTGTGTGAGCAAAAATATGCTACCTATTATTACGGGGATACGAGTCCAGCTGGTAAGACTAGACTTATCCTACAAGTCACCGGGCATAGAGGATACATGCCTGTTCTATAAGTTATGATCGTTCCGGCGGTACAGGCGTAGGTCGCAAGGCAAACATCCTGTAACCTTAGGATTACAGCCTCCTAATTAGGGTTTTGTATATACCACCGCCTAGAGCTTATAGGCCCATGAGCCTCATTAGTATTTGTATTTTACTATAATTAGGACTGAATAATCTCTACTATAAATACCTCTCCTTATATTGTATTGTACATCAAGCGATTCACCACTGAATCTGGCTATTCTCAAGGTATAAAACTCTTACTTTCTTTTCTATGATTTTCCTCTCTATTTACTTACTTTTCCGTCGTATTTTACTGTATTGCTTGTGACCCATTTATAAATTTAAGTGTTTAACCTGGACGCACAATTTTTGGCATAAACAGAACTCACAAAGAAATAATCTTTATTAATGTTGAAATAGTGAATAACAATGAAGGATAGAACCCCTTTATATAGGCATAAAGTAGAGTAGTGGCCAAGACTAGGAGTCCCAAGAGAGAGTAATTTCGTTCAACCACTATTCCAGGGTGTTCTAGAAGCAAACAATTTTCTCACTAAGAAAAGAAATACTAATTAATAAAAGAAAAATAAGATAATGCAAAAATAGTCCCTTAAAATGCTAGGAAACTAAGTCTTCTAGAAAGTTGATCTTCAAGCTGATTTGAGGCTTATTCGGATGTCATTTTTATGATATTTTGGGCCGCAAATATCAGCTAATAGGCGGCCTTAATTCCCCCCTTAATGGGCTCCTTAGGGCCGGCTAAAATCATCCACAATTGGGTTGTTTTGTGCAGCAATTTCCTCTTCTTTTGTAGCTGATTATTGGCCATAAAATAGTTGTAAGTCTTGGCCCTTTGATCTTCTATGTACTTGAACTCTTCCTCCCAAACAATGTACTTGATAATTGCTAATTGAAGCCCAATAAGCATGTTTTGAAATTTCCTTGCTTGAGATCTTATCATGGACCTCCTTGGAGCTTCCAAAGCTTCATTGTTGCCTTTTAATGGAGTAGAAGTTCCATGGATGATATCAGAAGGGCCCGACCAACAGTGACTCTAAGGAGTTGGGAGGTAAAACTCAACTCAATACTCTTAGTGCTTCATCTATTCAATGTCATAAGTGCAGGGATTATACGCATATGGTCAAGGATTGTCCTAATCGTCGGACCATGATCTTGCTTGATGATGGAACGGTCCAAGAGCAAGACAGTGACCCGGGGGTTGAAGATGATGAGGGGATTGATAATTTGGAGTGTGTTGCTCCCAACGCACACGCAAGTATACGTGGTCGACAAGTAATAAAGTGATAAGTAGAGTATCGTTCCCACGAGGACTATTGTTATGACTGAATTCTAGCAAACAATTTCCTAAGAACTATTCAGGGATCTTTTTCCAATGGTTGAGATTTTTACTAACTAAATGCAATAATTAAATTAAGTAACTGAAATCAAGTATTCAAGAGCAAACTATAGTTGTTATCAATAAAGAAGAAATGGTCCAGGGTCAGAGTTACAAACAATCCAGTTGAGTTCTCCAGTTGATTCTACTTTTTGATTTCCTAGATTGCTAACTAACAGGTTAATTGTACCCGTGAAAACCTTTCGATTCTTCACGGTCTATGCAGGCTACTCCAATCCCTATATGTCTATGGGTTGAATCACGTGCACGCATTAACGAATTCTGTGATTAGTTAAGCTAGGCGAGCAAATATATGTCTATCCTACTCACAAATTGGTTCCCCGATGCCCAGGATCACAATCTAGCCCTACTCTTTCTTATTTGCGTTTACAAGTTCTCTCTGTCGAGTTCAACTTGTAAACCGTAGATAGTGTTCAATTATTAGGCCTCAATAACCAAACAATTAGGCTCAAGAAAGACTAAACAATCCGTAATGGTAAATCAATAGGAAGAAATCAACTTTCAAACATCAACCTTCATTTATGTGCTCTAACCCTAGAACGAACAAACTATAGAATTAAAGAGAAGAATAAGAGAAAGAGAGAAAAAACTTGTTTAGAAGACATCTAGGGCTCCTCCCCTCTCCTCAAAAACTTGCTCCAAAGTCTGAACTTCGACCCCTAACATGAAATAAAAGAGGTTTTATATTGTTTACAAAGTGCTAGGATAAGTTAAACCAAAACCTAATCTAGTTGGGGGAACTTTTGTCTCGTCAGCCTCAAAGCTTTCTTGAAGCCACGCCTCACGATAGCCTCCAACTTTTCATGGCTTTCTTGAAGCCTTGCTCCAGAATAGCTTCCAACGCTTCAGGGCTTTCTTGAAGCTTTGCTCCAATATAGCTTTCAACGCGTCCATTACTCTAATTTGCTCGTTCAATTCATCCGCACCATTCCTAACATCACAAATACGATAGGTGAGCACAAGAAAAACATTTATCACACATAACGAGCGCATAAAGTACTAAAATGTGAGAATATATTAAGGTAAAATAGACAAATATTGCCAAACATCACCACCCCATACTTAGACTTTTGCTCGCCCTCGAGCAAACATCAAAGACTAATTCCCAACTAGATCCTAACACTTAATAGAACAGGTCTTCCTATGATTATGGTTGATACCGATCATTGAACAAATGCGCAAATGACTCCTATGGGTCCAACAAACATGCCACAATTTACAAACTCAAAAATATGAGAACAACCACCCCAAAATAGCTCAAATGCACAATTTCAACCCATTGCAACCATGCTCCCACAAAATCACACCTATCTACTCAACCAAGAAGCCGTCAACTTCACCTATTTCATGCAAACCATGTGCCCTCACCAAAATGAAGCAAGAGAGTGTCCCCCAAATATCACACACAACAATGAATATCATGAATAGAACGGGGACAATAATATAGAACGAATTCACTCACTCTCATGAAAGTCTCACATGTCACACACAATGTACCATAGGCTTGCCCGTAGTGTAGGACTCCACTAATGTAAGCTCACTCCAATCGGGATTAACTAGGACTTTAAAAAGGTTGTAATGTAGGCTAAGGGGTTGGTAGGATACATATGGGTAATAGTGACTACCTCCCAAAGCACTTTAATACATCACAATTATTTCAAACACAAGTCTCATCAAAGCCACCCAATCAACAACTTTCACACACACCTTCTCAACAAGTAGCAAATTTTTTCTTTTAAGCACACACTAGCAAGGAATGGATATTCTTTTCTCTTTATTTCTTTTTCCAATTTTTTTTTTTCTTTTCAACTTTGCTCTTTTTTTTTTCTTTCTTTTTTTCTTTTTCTATTCACTTCTTTCCTACCTTGCCAATACTCATAAACAACAACTACACAATTCATTCAAATATTCCCCTCATTGGTTCCACTCAAAAACCTCCCAATATTCAACCACAACTCCGCAATAGTACCACAATATCAACTAAAGTGCTTAAGGAGTAAAGGGACAAAAGAGAACAATTTAGAACAAGTGGGTAGGCTCGGGGTGTGGGTTCCAACGAAAGGTTAAAGAATTCACAACAACTTTTCCAAGGTGTATATGTAAGGGTAGACAAATCAAAAGAAGGCCTGTATCATTTCCCGACTAGAGCAAACCTAGGATTTCGCTTTGCACACACACGGGGCAAGTTCTAGACATTAATATGCAAATATGGAGCAAGCAAGAATATGCCTCACATACACATTGCACATGATCCACACAAAAAGGCTCCATCAACAACTCTCAATCAAGCATATAGAGTGCAACTTGTGGAAAATTAAGTACTAATGCACATAGGTTCACAACAAAGTCAAGCAAGTGGACTCAAGCATCTCAAGGGGGTCGTTCCATTTTTTTCTCTAGGCATGCATCTCAATTTAAAACCCAAGGACACCACAAATAGCACATGCAACAAGTTCAAGTCCACCGGTATCAAACAAATCAAAGGTACCTAACATTCTATCAATTTTTCCTAAACTATTCTACTAACTACTACTACTAAACTACTCCTAAAAATAAAAATTACCCGGTTCAAAGGTCTACCCGTGGAAAAGAACCGAGGCCATAAGAAAAACCACGGGGTGGATACCATGTACCACTAATAAAAACTAAAAGGAAAATCTTTTTGGAATTTTTCATTGGTTTTCTAATTTTTTTCAATTTTTTCATATATTAAAGCATGAAATAAATCAAAATAAAGTCAAGTGACAAAAGAAAATCCTACGGTACATGCATCCCTAACCTCAAAAATAAATAAAGGGTAGTTCCCCACCCCACACTTAAACTAAGCAATGTCCTCAGTGCGAACAAAACTAAAGTTCAAGAGTGAAAAGAACTTCCCTGAGGGCTAAACAACCTAGCCTTTGGCGCTAACAGTGGCACCATCTCTGTTACGAACCAACCAATTGTCCGTAGAGCAAGGGGTACTAGGACTTCCCAAGGATACTCATAAAACAATCCAATTCATAGCTAGTATATGCCTAAGCAATGTGCGCAAACGGTGAGCAAGCACCCCACACTTATACCTAACTATAGCAAGCCTTTATCAACTCATAGCAAGTGTAACAATGGTGTATAGCTTAGTGTGTGCTTTGAGCAAATCAAATCCCATACAATCGCGATCAATTCTACACTTTTAGAGCCTCACGTAGTTCCAGTTATGCCTACAAAGCTGTATGTTACTCAGACTTCACATAATTTAAGCATTTTAGTCACTTAGGCAATTTATCAAACACGTGGTGTGCTCTGGAATTTATTACAAGTTTCATTCATGTTTGAAAGTGTTGAACCCTCCCAAATTTTTGGGAGATTACTTTCCAATTCCAAGCACATCTCAATACTAGTTTCAATTAAAAATACTCAACCACGCTGCCTACTTTACCATTCGAAATCAGGGCAGCCGTGAAAGCGAATTACCAAAGCATACTTGAGCGGGGAATTACCCTTGTGAAGGGAAACAAGAAGTAAGGAGCATACCTGAGCAATCTTGGATTAATGGAAGAAGAATTGGAGTCCGAATGGATGTTGTTAGGATGTTATTTTATGCCCTAGGTGCTGAATTTTTATGTTTCCTGTTGGTTTTGAGCGTGAAAGGGAGTGGGAGAGGGAAAGAATGTCGCGTGTTTTTGTTTAAATTCTCGCGGGTCAACGGGTCAAGCTTGGGTTGACCCGCAAAAATTCCCAGCTTCTTACCTGAGCCGACGCCTCCTGAACGCTTCAAAGAAGTCGCGCCAACTACCTAAGCCAAGGCGATGGCTGGGCGACGCTTCAACTCAAGACTGTATGCAGTGAGGGCATTCCGGAGGCGACGCCCTGGAAAAGCCTTAAGGTTCTTGACGCTACTGATTAACCAAGGGCGTTCGTGAGGGTGACGCCTTGAGACTTGGCAGTTCAGTTGGGAGCCATGGCCATGCAACGCCTCACGATCGCACCACTGCTTTTGTGGGGCACTGATGTTCGCCATGCGATCGTGAGGGCGACGCCCTGGCTTTGCCTTGGCCTGGATCGCTTGACTTTGCGTGGATGCAGTTGGAGGCTTTCCTGGGGCGATGCCTTGGGAAAGCTTCGAGCTTTTTGGATCTTTTTGGACTCCAAAAATAATCCACCGTGCCACCGTCCCGCGCCCTGCAAAAACAATGAGACTACGTAACACTTAATGAAATAAAATGACGAAAACAATAAAAATTGGGTTGCCTCCCAACTAGCGCTTGATTTAACGTCGGGGCACGACGAAGACAACTTCACCACTTTTGCCTCCACCTTGAACTTATGAATTGAATCCCCAACTTTGCCTCAAGCTTATGACTATGGTATTGGCGTGGTGGCAAAAATACAAAAGGACCAAGTAACCATTGTCGCATTTTGCACTTCTTGGCCTTTAAATGAGGGATGTGGTTTTGTCTCCTCAGCATCACAAACTCTAAAATATAGGCACCTTGTTCCTCCTCCTTTTGTTTCTTCATAGGCTCGGGTAGCTCAATCTTCATGTCACTATCCAAACACAATGTTGAAAAATGATTGGAATGAGGTCCAATGCACTTCAATTCTAAAATTACATTACTTTTGACACCCTCACTTGCACAAACACTAGAGTCCTCAAATATGATGTTTTCTATTTCCTCACTTGACTCTAATGTGATTTCCTCAACTTCGGCATCATCAACTAATATTAGATCGAATGGTAGGAATTCCACTTTTTGCTCTTCAAATTGGTTCCTAAGCTCTTCTATCTCAAATCTACTATTCACGACAACTGATAATTGGGCTTCAGACACCTCAATTATATCACTCAAATTTGCCTCTAGATCATGAATAGCTAAACTAAATTGATCAATTTCTTGTGTGAGCTCCACTCTTTCTTCCCTAAATTGCCCCATCATACTTGTAAGTTCACTTCTAAAATTCCCATATGCTTCTAAAAGGTAGGCTTGCTCCGTTAGAAAATTTTGGCTCACAACCTGCACTTCTTCATTCCTGTCAGACTCACAAACATCGTTAAACACATCACACACATTGATAGAGGAAGAAGTATGACACTTAGGACAATCATTCCACTGACCACCACATAATTTACAAAAATTCCAATCAAAGGTGGTAGAAAATTCACATAACCAGTCTCGTAGGGTTGAATGAGTTGGACAATTTTCCCACAAGTTGGTTCCTCCGCAAAGCAGACAAAGATCATCAAAATTAGAATTACAACCACTCGACCAATTTTCATTAAAAGATGCCATGATAAGACAAGTAACACAATGCTAAACTAAACAAAAATCAAACCTGAAATCAAGTATTACTAACTAAATGCAATAATTAAAACAAGTAACTGAAATCAAGTATTCGAGAGCAAACTATAGTTGTTATCAATAAAGAAGAAACGGTCCAGGGTCAGAGTTGCAAACAATCCAGTTGAGTTCTCCAGTTGATTCTACTTTTTGATTTCCTAGATTGCTAACTAACCGGTTAATTGTACCCGTGAAAACCTTTCGATTCTTCACGGTCTATGCAGGCTACTCCAATCCCTATATGTCTATGGGTTGAATCACGTGCACGCATTAACGAATTCTGTGATTAGTTAAGCTAGGCGAGCAAATATATGTCTATCCTACTCACAAATTGGTTCCCCGATGCCCAGGTTCACAATCTAGCCCTACTCTTTCTTATTTGTGTTTACAAGTTCTCTCTGTCTTATCAGGCCTCAATAACCAAACAATTAGGCTCAAGAAAGAATAAACAATCCGTAATGGTAAATCAATAGGAAGAAATCAACTTTCAAACATCAACCTTCATGTATTTGCTCTAACCCTAGAACGAACAAACTATAGAATTAAAGAGAAGAATAAGAGAAAGAGAGAAAAAACTTGTTTAGAAGACATCTAGGGCTCCTCCCCTCTCCTCCAAAACTTGCTCCAAAGTCTGAACTTCGACCCCTAACATGAAATAAAGGAGGTTTTATATTGTTTAAAAAGTGCTAGGATAAGTTAAACCAAAACCTAATCTAGTTGGGAGAACTTTTGTCTCGTCAGCCTCAAAGCTTTTTTGAAGCCACGCCTCACGATAGCTTCCAACGCTTCAGGGCTTTCTTGAAGCTTTGCTCCAATATAGCTTCCAACGCGTCCATTACACTAATTTGTTCGTTCTTGCCTCGAATTCATCCGTACAATTCCTAACATAACAAATACGATAGGTGAGCACAAGAAACACATTTATCACACATAACGAGCGCATAAAGTACTAAAATGTGAGAATATATTAAGGTAAAATAGGCAAATATTGCCAAACATCAGAGTGTGAGGAAGAGCTTGCGGAGGGTGATGAGCCTAGTATATTTCATGTCATGCATAGGAATTTAACCACCATAAGTGTAGTGGAAGAGCAAGATGTGCAAAGGGAAAATCTATTTCAAGATGCCGTGTAAGGGGTAAGGTTTTCTCTTTGATAGTTGATTTAAGTAGTTGTGCTAATGTTGTGAGCCAAACGTTGGTGTCACAATTGGGCTTTCACATTGAAACATCCCCATCCATATTGGTAACAATGGCTGAATGAGTGTGGTGAGTTGAGGGTTGCGAAGCAAGTGTTGGTTAAGTTAATGGTGGGGGCTTGTCAGGATGACTTGATGTTTGATGTGGTGCCTATGCAGGCTTTCCATCTGTTATTGGGCAGTCCGTGGCAATATGATAGGGTCGTTGTCCATGATGGCCGAGGCAACACCTACGCTGCTAAACTTGAGGGTAAGATTTTCACACTCAAGCCCTTGTCACCTAGGCAAGTTAGTGAAGACTACAAATGAATGAGGGAGCTGAAACAGGCGGCTAAAACTAAGTCTCCCGTGGGGAATAAGTCTGTGGCCATATCTAATGCCATAGCACCTTCTATGTCAGGTAATACATGCGCCATGATGCAACCAAGTGAGTACTTGAGAGGTAATGATAGCACTAAATTGTTGATTTGCCTAGTACATAAAAGTATACTTTTGAGCACTAATAGTGATGATGTTAGTAATGCTAACGCTTTACCTAGTGCTGTTGATAATTTTATGTAGGAGTTTGAAGATATGTTTCCTGAGGAGATGCCTATGAACTGCCTCCATTATGGGGCATTGAGCACCAAATTGATTTCGTCTCGGGATCCCAAATCCCAAACAAACCAGCCTATAGGTGTAATCAGGAGGACACCATAGAGCCGGAACATCAAGTGCATGAGTTGATGAGCGAAGGGCTGGTTCGTGAGAACTTGAGTCCGTGTACCGCGCCGGTGATACTTGTGCCAAAGACGGATGGGACATGGAGGATATGTGTTGATTGTCGGGCAGTCAAAAGGATTACGATTAAGTATCGTCATCCCATTCCTAGATTAGACGACATGCTTGATGAGTTGAATGGTTCTTGTCTTCTCTAAAATTGATCTTAGGTCTTGTTACCAACATATTCGAATGAAACCGTGTGATGAATGGAAAATTGCTTTAAAGACTAAATTTGATCTATATGAATGGTTGATGATACCTTTTGCCCTCTCTAACACACCTAGTATGTTCATGAGGCTAATGAACCATGTGCTTAAACCTTTCATCCACAAGTTTGTGGTTGCCTACTTTTATGACATACTGATCTATAACAAGTCCGTAGATTAGCATATAGAACACCTAAGGCAAGTACCTGATAATTTAAGAACTGAAAAAGCTATATTCTAAATTTAGAAAGTGTACCTTTTGTGTTGAACGTGTTGTCTTTCTTGGGTTTGTTGTGAGTGCTAATGGTGTAGAAGTCGATGAGTCCAAGGTAGAAGCTATTAGAGATTGAACTACTGCTACTAGTGTGTCACATATTAGGAATTTCGATGGCCTAGCTAGCTTTTATACGCGATTTGTTAGGGACTTTAGCACCTCGGTAGCACCTTTCACTGAGTTAGTAAAGAGACCAACCATTTGTGTGGGAGAGTCTCAAGAGAAGGTTTTCCAAGAGTCGAAGCGTAGGATTTGTTCTGCCCCATTGTTGCAATTGGCCAACTTTAGTAAGGCTTTTGAGATATAGAGTGATGCATCAGGGGTCGGGATAGGTGGAGTGTTGATGCAAGATGGGAAGCCTATAGCTTACTTTTGTGAGAAGCTAAAGGGTGCAACCTTGAATTACTCTACATATGAGAAGAAGTAGTACGCCTTGGTGAGAGTGATAGCCCATTGATACAATCCAAATTGGGCTTAGGTCCCAACCATCAAGAGCCAAGCTAGGAGGATGCGAGGATGCAAGGGCAAGAGCTAAGGAGATGATTTGAAGGTCATGCATGTCACACCCGATTATAGACTCAACTCGGAGCGAGTCGGGTTTCGGATTTGACTGGGTAACTCGTTTGAGTTCAAGAGTTGGAGTTGCCACCTAATATAGTTTTCCAAGGTGTATTAGGCTACCTAAGCATCTAGGGTCAAGTTAATTATCATACTAGTCTGATTTCAGAGATTCAACGGGTAAGAAGTCCAAATGACTCGGGGAAGAAGGTGTTAGGCACTTCCCCGAGCCCCACAAAAAGTGGTTCCCGCCCAAATCTATATTTTGGGATATCTTTGTAAAGTTATGAACATGCATTACTAACTTAAAGGATCAATTTTGTAATCAATTTATAAAACCAAGTCTATCTATGCAAGTTAAAATAGCAAACATACAATTAGGCCTTAAGTTTTACACATACGACCTATTTCACGCCTAATCGCGTTCCAAGGCCTCTAATACAAATGCCTAATCGAAAATGTGATTAATCATGCAAAGGGTACTGAATTTTGGTTTATTTGTGCAATTTCAACGTTTCAATCAGTTTTGCACAAATGGTCAGTTTTACGAAAATAGACAGTTTTCATTAGTAGCTTCAGATTTTGTCAAAAAACCGAATGTATGTTGTTTTTAAAACAAAATATTAGCCATTTAGGGTCGGTGTGACTCGTCATATATTGTCAAGCCCTAACCTTAATGGCTATTTTTTGTTTAGGGGTCAGTTTTGAAAAAGTATTTAGATAAGGGGCTGTTTTTCGAAATTGGGTTACACAAAGCATAGAAATGCAAATAAAGGGGCTGCCGCACATAGATATAAATAATAAACATGCAAATATATGGATAATTAATAGTTTGAAACTTTTAGAAAACTTTTACATATTTGTATAGTCGGCCCCTATCACTTATACACCCCTATACACTATTAGATTAGTATATAGGAACTTTAAAGCAATGAAAATAGTTTTAACACATATAAAGGCCATGTTTGAAAACAGTTTTGGGCCCAGTTTATTTTTACAAAAGCGGGGACAGTTTTAAATTGCAGAAATAGGCAGATTACGAACAGTTCTTTCAAAAATGGTCCCTGTTGCTAAAAATTATCAATTTCAAGTGAGAAAAGGTTTGGATGACCGAATTGTTATCTGTTCAGAATATGTTTAGCACCACCCACACCAGATTTTCATGCTAAGTCACCATTTTAAGGCAATGATGCAGCACATAAAAGGATAGAGTTAGAAGTGGCCCCTAGGTAGCCATGTACAAAACCTATAAGGCTGTATACCCTGTTTTAACTAGTACAGATAGGGAATCCTAAAAATATACAAGTTAGGGACAGTTTCTAAGGGGCAGATCACACAAAAAGGGGCAGAGGTCAGAAAGGTGCCCTTTTTTACACCAGTTTAACAGACTGCTTGGCTTGGCTTTCCTAATCAGATGAGCCCTTTATCAGGCTCGAACAAGACAAGACTAAAAGCCTTGTAAGCTACACTTTGGTATAGCCAGAAGGCTATCCATACAAACTGCAAAACAATAGTCAGTAGTGGGGAAAAGTAGGCCCCCAAACAAAGCAAATAACAGCTAGACATGTCAAGGAATTCATAGGAAAAGAGACAGTGCAAGTTTAGAATGAAGAAGGGGCAAGTATCATGTTTTACCTTGCAATCAGATCAGAAAAAAAGATAGAGATGAATGGAGTAAGCAGTGTCCAGTTATTCTCCTAGAAAATATCCAAAAGAGGGCGATAATGCTTCTTAGAATGCAACCACAGTTTCTTCTTCTTCAGTGAGAGTGCATGCTTGTGAATGTTCTTTCCTTCAACATGTACTATATTCTATCAGTGAGAGATTGTAGAAGAAGTATGCATAGTGTTCAATGTATGAAAACTGTGTGCTAAGTGAATGAGAGGACAGGTTTTTATAGGTGTAAGGGTGAGGGGATTTGAATTCAAACGGGTAAACACTATAAGGCAAGAAATATCGCCTTCCAGAAATAACAGGGGACAAGCCTCGAAATTCTTTTCAAAAATACAGCAATCAGTTCCAAATGAGGCAAATCAATCCCCAAATGATTCGGATTCCCTCCTCCCCTTAACATAGTCTAGGTTCACAATTCAGCACTAAAAAATTGTCTTTAAACACTTAGGTTTGAAATCATGGACTGCCTTAACGGATTTAAATCAAAATCTTCTAATTAATACCATGTCAATCTTCCAAACAGTTTTCATTCTAATTATCAATCAAAGATTATCAAGTTGAACATGTTGTGACCACTTCAATTAGGCCATACCAGCTTTTTCAATTTCGAGTTTGAACATGTTACACAATTAGGCATTTTAATAGGCAAAAAGGTTGGGCACACTATCAATAGAGGCACACACTTTGCCAAAAAAATTAAATCCTAATCCTATAGTGGTAACATGAAACACAGGCCACAAGACTGTCAAACTCAGGCATACTAACAGTGCAAGAACAATGTTTCATTTTAACTAACATATTAAGATGAATTCAACAAGTGAAACTTTGTCCTAATTGACTAACAAACCAGAATTCATGCTAAGCACAGAGGAACTAGGCAAATATAGGTTCAATTATCACATAGGTTCGCAGAACACACACAAAAAAGAGAAGGGATTAGGGTTACCCATCGTCCACCGGAATTGGATTACTTGCGACCCGCTTCGATCGTGTTTGCATGAGGGATTCCACTCTTCCTATTAGCAAGGATATCATCGTAAGTTCTTCCTAGGCATGGCCAGAGATTTTTCCGGCGAAGGCAAGTGTCCGTCGACGAGAGGTCAATTTCGACCTCCGTCGAAACGATGAAATAGTATAGTGGTTTTGTTGCGGAGGTTGAGAGGAGTACGATGTTGTGGTTTATTTTGCATTTCACCGGCGTGAATGGCCGAAAAATGAAGAAACCGTGGCGAGGCTAGAGTTTCGCCGAGAGAGAGAAAAGAGATGAGGGCGGCGTGGTGTTTTGAGTGAAATGAGGAGAGTATAGGGTTTGGGGGGGGCTGTGTAATTAAAAAAGGAAACTTGATTTTTGGTCGTTGGATCAAAGGAATGAAGGGCCAGGATGAAGCCAAGATGATCCATCGTCAGGATGGATCAAATATGTATAAGCTGTATAAAATGTTTATGAAAAGGTTATAAAATCAAGAAAAATAATTAGCAAGGCTAACTAATTGGAGAAAAATCTATTATATTGGGTTTCAAAATATTTTAGGTGTCCTCCTTAAAATAGAAAAAAATTGTAAAAATATTGGCAAGACATGCAGGTTTTGTAAAAATGTGACCGTTCGTGCAAATGCTTCTAAAGTAGCCTAATTGGTGTGCGTGCATGAGACAACGGCTCATGATATGAGTGAGTGTAGGATAATTATGTGGTTATCAATGCAATTTTCCTGAATAATGGCTATTGAGACAGGAGGGACAAAATTAGGTGTCAACAGCTATCCCTCTTTGCATAAGGATGATGAAAGAGTCTTCGGGCAAAGACGTTGACAGAACGACTAATTTTATCACGACTCTAGAAGAGTGCCTATGACTTACGGGAATTGTTGAGAAGTTAGGTCGTAATGTTCACATTGTCCGAGTATATAGCCTGCAATGAACACGAGTCTGTAAAATAATATATGTATAAACGAATGTAGAATGTACCTTCACCTCGGGCTGGATTGTCTTTCTAGAATTTTTTGTCGTATGTAGTTGTGTCTGCTATGCCTGACTGTGTGTCCTTTGCTGTGCCAAGTGTTAGATTCGACATCGGGCTATGTACCCTCAGTCGATGCATTGGGCTGTGTACCCTCCGCAAGGAATTAAAATGACAAATCGATATCGGGCTGTGTACCCTCAATCGACAATTCGGGCTGTGTACCCCCAGCAAATTTAAATGCAAATCGATATCGGGCTGTGTACTTTCAATCGACGCTTCGGACTGTGTACCCTCAACAAATTTAAATGTAAATCGATATCGGGCTGTGTACCCTCAACCGACGCTTTGGGCTGTGTACCCTCAGCTAATTTAAATGCAAATCAATATCGGGATGTGTACCCTCAACCGATGCTTCGGGATGTGTACGCTCAGCTAATTTGAATGACAAATTGATATCGAGCTGTACCCTTAACCGACGCTTCGGACTGTGTACCCTCATCTAATTTAAATACAAATCGACATCGGGCTGTGTACCCTCACCCGACGCTTCGGGCTGTGTACCCTCAGCTAATTTAAATACAAATTGATATCGGGCTGTGTACCCTTAACCGACGCTTCGGACTGTGTACCCTCAGCTAATTTAAATACAAATCGACATCGGGCTGTGTACCCTCACCCGACGCTTCGGGCTGTGTACCCTCAGCTAATTTAAATACAAATTGATATCGGGTTGTGTACCCTCAACCGACGCTTCGGGCTGTGTACCCTCAGCTAATTTAAATGCAAATTGATATCGGGTTGTGTACCCTCACCCGACACTTCGGGCTATGTACCCTCACCTAATTTAAATGAAAAAATGATATCGGGTTGTGTACCCTCAATCGACACTTTTGGCTGTGTACCCTCAGCTAATTTAAATGTGATAGGAGGAATTTAATAACCTTTGTCGAAACATGTCTGTTATGTGTTGCCGAGTTGCGTATCTTTTATGCCTGCATCGAAAGAAAGATTGGTGAGTTGTGCGGGGTGGTTTGGTTTGTGCATTCTTGACTTGCTTCACGGTCGCTGTCTATGAGTCCCGGGAGCTTGGCCGAGCTGATAGGGATATGCATAAAGTAGTTAATAATGCAAGGCGGAATAGGTTACCAGCTACCTAAACTTGGCATGAAAAGTCACTTAGATACTTTAACGGAGGTCTGTACCAATGAGCTACCTCAACCCTATTGATTTTGTGCCATCCAAGCACAATTTAACTTTCAAGCAGACCAAATAGAGCGTGTGGGCTTCACGCGCAGTGATATGGAAAACTTATCAAATAAAAGAAAGCCATGTGGCTTTTGACAATAAAGTAACTAATAAAAAAAGATTTTGTAAAAAAGAAAAAGAGAAAGAAAATAAAAGGTTAATTACCCCTCTTCCCCTGTTTATCCCGTCCCCCTCTTCGTTAAACAATCACACCCTCCCCTCCCCCTCCCTAAATCATCTTCCATAGCAACCACATATTAAAGTCCTAATAGTCTTCCATAGCAGCCATATTTATATTCAAAAACCTAGTCCTTTCAAAGGCTCTTTTTCTTTTCTCAATAATATGCACAGCTACATAATGATAAAATGTATAAAATTTGCTAGATTCTTTACAATTTGACTGGAGTTAGCGGCGGATAAATTGTTGCGCCAGAGAATTAAAGGATTATGTTTCTGATACAGGAAGAATTTTTTACTTGTGGTGCATAATTTTTATTAAGTTACGTGTTCCTCTTGATTTTATTAATGATTTTGTAACTAAGGGATTTTTAATTAATTAATATTGATGTTGTCGTTGACAGTGGTTTTGTACTGCCATTTTTGGTTCCATCGACGACGAAGAACTGTGGCTGGAAAATTGAGAAGTTTTTCTCTTAGTCATCATCTTCATCCACCACCTCAATTTTATTCTCTGCATATTGGTATAAATGAAAAGTTCAACTAGAACTCAAATGTATAATTTCATAAAAATTGCTTCTTATTAGTTCAATCGGAAAGATGGGTTGTTTTTTGCTTATGTTTTAGTGGTGAATTGTAATAGAGATCAGTAAAAGATGTAGTAGCAGCTACTGGTTGCGAAAATGGCGGAACAGTGGTGGTATGAATGGTGTCCATGGTAATTTTTAAAAAAAGTAAAAGAAAAAAAAGGGTATTTTAAGTTTTTCACTCGCCGGAGGGAAGTGAGAACCACTTTTCTTGCCATGTTAGCAACTTGTGCTTGGATGGCACAAAATTGAAAAGGTTGAGGTAGCCAGTAGATACAAGCCTCAGTTGAAGTACCTAAATGACTTTTCGTGCCAAGTTTAGGGAGCCGGTAACCTATTCCGCCATAATGCAATTGTTTCAAAATACTTTTATAAGAAAGAAATAAAATGAAATATTTTATCCCATTGAGTCAGGAGTCGCGTTGTGTAAAGCCATAGTTGTTGCCCTTCATGCTGCTCCAAACTCCATCAAATGAATTTTGAGGGCGACTTCAAAATTCTGCCCCATTTTGTGTTTGAAATTTTTGAGAGGTCCTCAAAAATTTTTGCCCCAGTATCGACTAAGTTTGTCCTTTATGAATTTCTGAGAGTTCCTCAAATCGACTAAGTTTGTCCTTTATGAACTTCTGAGAGTTCCTCAAAAATTCTGTCCCAGTGTTAACTATGTTTGTCCTTTATGAATTTTTGAGAGTTCCTCAAAAATTTTGCCCAGTGTTAACTTTATGGGAAAATAAAAATTTTGTATGTATGCGACCGAACCTTGGGTAGGTTGCCTACGTATCCCACTTGGAGAATCAGGTCGTAACGTAGTTCCAAATTACATGATGTATTGCAGAACAATTAACTAGTACAAGCTCTTATACATAGTATCTTTGACAGCGTGTGAGTTGATTGGTTTCGGCCAAACTTCTCCGTCCATTTCTGCCAGTATCAGTGCTCCTCATTCAGAACTCGGTGAACCATGTACGACCCTTGCCAATTTGGTGCAAATTTTCCCTTTGCCTCTTCCTGGTTGGAAAATATCTTCTTCAGTACCAATTGTCCAGGTTCGAAGGATCTTTCTCGAACTTTCTTGTTAAACGCCTTAGCCATTCTCCTCTGATATAATTGCCCATGACACACTGCATTTAGTCTCTTGCCGTCGATGAGGGCCAATTGCTCCATTCTTCCTTTGATCCATTCAGCGTCTTTCAACTGTGTCTCTTGGATGATTCTCAAAGATGGTATCTCGACTTCAGCTGGTATCACCGCCTCGGTGCCATACACCAACAAGTAAGGGGTAGCCCCCGTTGATATTCTCATTGTGGTGCGGTACCCTAACAGAGCATAAGGTAGGTTCTCGTGCCATTGCTTTGAATTGTCTGTCATTTTGCGCAATATCCTCTTGATGTTCTTGTTGGCTGCCTCGAGTGCACCATTCATTTGGGGTCTGTATGCAGTGGAATTGTGATGCTTGATCTTGAAAACCTCACAGGTTGCTTTCATCAGGTCACTGTTGAGATTGGACCCATTATTAGTGATGATGGATTCGGGAATGCCGAACCGACAGATCATTTTGTCACCAACAAAGTTCAACACCACTTTCTTTGTTACTGACTTGTAAGTTGCAGCTTCTACCCATTTGATAAAATAGTCAATGGCCACCAATATGAAACGATGTCCATTGGAAGCGGCTGGCTCGATAGGCCCTATGACATCCATTCCCCAAGCAGCGAAAGGCCAAGACGATCCCATGATATTTAATTTATTAGGAGTCACTCGAATCATATCTCTATGGACTTGGTATTGATGACATTTCTTTGCATGCTTTATGCAATCATGCTCCATTGTCATCCAGAAATAGCCGGCCCTCAAAATCTTCTTTGCAAGCACGAAACCGTTCATATGTGGGCCGCACGTCCCAGAGTGTATCTCTTCCAATAATTTAGCAGCTTCTTTTGCGTCCACGCACCTCAGCAATCCCAAATCAGGTGTCCTCTTGTACAAAACTTCTCTGTTAAAAAAGAAACCATTTGCTAACCTCCTCAGCATCTTCTTTTGGAGACTTGTTGCATCCTTTGAGAAACCCTTTGATGTCGTAGAACCAAGGTTGTCCGTCTGCTTCTCCTTCTATATTATAACAATATGTTTGTTGCTTCCTTAGTGCCACGGGTATTGAGTCAATATAGTTCTTGTGGGGATGTTTGATCATGGAAGATATGGTAGCAAAAGCATCCGCGAACTCATTTTACAGCCTGGGCACATTTCGGAACTCTATCTTAGTGAACCTTTGCTTCAGCTCTTTTATGCACTCAAGGTATGACAGTATGTTGGAGTTCTTTGCTGTCCATTTTCCTCGGACTTGATGAATCAGTAAGTCATCTCCGATTGCTAACAGCTCTTGTATATTCATATCTACTGCCAATCTAAGCCCCAAGATGCAGGCTTCATACTCCGCCATGTTGTTGGTGCAAGGGAACCTCAGTTTGGCTGTGACAGGATAATGCTGTCCAGTCTCCGAGACTAACACCGCTCCAATGCCGACTCCTTTGAAATTCACTGCTCCGTCGAAGAATAACCTCTAACCATCATACTCTTCGGTGATATCCTCTCCTACGAACATGACTTCTTCATCGGAGAAATAAGTGTGCAGTGGTTCATAGTCATCTCCTACTGGATTCTCGGCCATGTGATCAGCCAGGGCTTGAGACTTTACCGCCTTTTGAGTGACAAAAGTGATGTCGAATTCACAAAGCAACATTTTCCACTTAGCCAACTTTCCAGTAAGCATTGGTTTTTGGAAGATATACTTGAGAGGGTCTATCCTTGATATCAGCAATGTTGAGTAAGATGTCAAGTAGTGCCTCAGCTTTTGTGCTATCCAGGTCAGCGCACAGCACGTGCGTTCCAACAATGTGTATTTGGCCTCGTAAGGACTGAACTTCTTGCTTAGGTAGTATATTGCTTGCTCCTTTGTTCCAGTTGAATCATGTTGCCCCAATACATAACCAAATGCCGAATCTACCATAGACAGGTACAAGATCAAAGGTCGCCCAGGCTCGGGTAGAACCAACACAGGTGGGCAAGACAAGTACTCCTTTATCCGATCAAATATTTTTTGGCAGTCCTCCGTCCACTCGATCGCTACGTCTTTCCTCAGTAGCTTGATGATTGGCTCGCAGATGACCGTGGATTGTGCTATGAAACGGCTAATGTAGTTGAGCCTTCCTAGGAAGCTCATGACCTCTTTCTTGCTTCTTGGCGGCGGCAATTCTTTAATGGCTTTGATCTTGGATGGATCCAGCTCGATACCCCTTCTACTGATGAAGAAACCCAAAAGCTTCCCCGCTAGAACACCGAAAGCACACTTCGCTGGATTTACCTTTAAATTATACTTTCGCAAGCGATTGAAGAACTTGCGCAAGTTGTCAAGGTACTCTAAACTCTTCTTTGATTTGACGATCACATCATCCTTCAATCTCTTTGTGCATCAAGTCATGGAACATAGTTGTCATTGCCCTCATGTAAGTTGCCCCAACATTCTTTAACCCAAACAACATAACCTTATAGCAATAAATTCCCAAGGAGGTAGTGAAAGCTGGCTTCTCTGCATCCTCCTCATCCATGAGCACTTGATGATAACCGGCGAAGCAGTCCACGAAGGATTGTAGCTCGTGTTCCGCATAATTATAAATCAGTATGTGTATATTTGGAAAAGGAAAATCATCTTTCGGGCTTGCTCTATTCAGGTCCCTGTAATCCACACAAACTCTAAGCTTCCCATCTTTCTTCAGCACAGGGACAATGTTAGCTAACCAAGTTGGGTATTTGACCGTTTTCAAGATTCCTCCATTGAGTTGCTTGGTTACCTCCTCCCCAATCATCAATAGAACCGACGACTTAAAAGTTTGGGCCTTTTGTTTGACCGGAGGAAAGCCCGGATTGCTAGGTAATTTGTGAGCTACCACATCCGTGCTTATACCAATCATATCATCATACGACCAGGCGAATACATCCTCATATTCTTTAAGAAACTCAGTGTATCATTTTTTATCTTTGGCGGTGAGATGCACACTGATCCTGGTCTCCTTTACGGTTTCTTCATCTCCCAGATTTATCACCTCAGTTTCCTCTAGGTTTGGCTTAGGCGAATTCTCGAATATTTCAATTTCCTCTTGTGTGGTTTTATCAAAATCATCATAATCAAACCCAGTTTCCTCAAGGTCCATTGTTTCATGACACGTTGCGATTGTGGACTCAATGGAATTATTAGTTTGAATGCTGAAAAATAAAATATTGTAAAATTAAGAGATTAAAGCAAAAAATTAAACGAGAAATAGTGCGATATTTTATTTATGAATCCTTGCAAAACAAAGTTTGTAGGGAGACATATGAATCAAGAAAAAATGTAAATTCCACGACTCAAAGTCGGGTTTTATTTTGGAAAACATGAAATAAAACCTATCCCAGCTCTACCAAGGTCCACGGTAAGCTCGGGCCCAGTTGCTGATCTAATTATTTAGTATAGCTCTAGATCCAGCCTTTGTCAGTCCAGGAGGTTCAACATGTTCTTCCACGATCACACAGCAGTCCTCATCAGATATGAACAGATTTTGCATTGCCGCCAGTAGGTCCTCTTCAGTATCAGCTATCTTTGGCTCAACTCCCTGCACTGCAGACACTTCCCCCTTTCGGCCATCAAAGTATCCAGACGAGACGAAAATATGCAGGAGAGTCTTGGTGCTTTTCTTGTAGAATTTGAAGTCTAGTGATTCTTCTTCCATACTCTTCTCATAAGTTACAATATACCCTATGCCAACCTTTTCATTGTCGGACCTCATCACAATTTTGATCGGCTCAACCATGCCATCCAGGTTCTTGCCCAAACCTTTACCAGGTTCATAACCTTGCTTTACCATGATGCCTACAACCCAATCTCCAGGCCATTTTGCGGGTTGTGGGAGTACATATGGCTCTTCAATCACCACCTCCACAGGTTCGGGTGCTTTAAGCAGCCATACTTGTTTCCCCTTTGTTTCTTCAGAAATGCGCTTCCAATTGGGATGAGCATTAGGTGAGTACATTGGTCGCTTCTCTGTCTTAGCCGGTAAGGTCTCACGAAATTCACGTGAGGGCACACCCCAATTAGATATGATTGGTTCCCAGACTAAGTTTCTCCCTTCATAGCCTTTGCCTCGGCCATCCAAGTAGGCACTGTAGAAACTTCTCTTTCTCTCTTCAATCCCAGGCCGTGTATTGACCAACTTGGGAGCGAACTGTGCAGTAAAACCTCCTTGGTTTTTGTCTGTGGGACTCAAACTTGGGTTGTAGTTTTTGCGACGTCCCCCTCGAGTATCTTGCACTGCTCCCACGAGCTCTACAGTATAGAAAGTCTGCCCATCAGGAGTATTCCCTTCGATTGCTGGTATGGTTTGATCATTGTAAATTGAGTTGTTCCCTTCACCGAACAATACCACCTCTTTGTGGTCCCACTCGAACTTCACTGTTTGGTGCAATGTAGAAGGCACTGCTCCAGCCATGTGAATCCAAGGTCTTCCCAGCAGCAGGTTATAAGAAGCGGAGATGTCCATGACATGAGATTTGGCAGTGAACTCTACGGGACCGACCATGATAGTTAAGTCAATTTCCCCAATGGTGCTTCTTTGCGATCCATCGAATGCCTTGACCTTCATGTCACTTTCTCTTATCTTTCTTTGATTAATTCTCATTCTTTTCAGAGTGATGAACGGGCATATGTTCAGACCAGAACCTCCGTCGATCAGGACCCTTCCTACGAACCAGTCTTTGCATTTGATAGTAACGTGCAAAGCTTTGTTGTGGCTCAACCCTTCAGGTGGTAACTCATCTTCATGAAAAGCAATTCGGTTGGTCTCCATGACTTGTCCGACCATGCTAGCCAGATTTTCAACCGAGGTGTCCACTGAGACATGTGCTTTGTCCAACACTTTCATCAAAGCGTTTCGGTAGCTTTCCGACTTGAGGAGTAAGGCTAAAACAGAGATTTGTGCAGGAATCTTGCCCAAGTGTTCAACCACGGAGTATTCCTTTGCTTGTACTTTCTTCCACAATTCTTCGGACTCCTCCTCGCTAATGCCTCACCTTCCTTGAACAAGATGCTTGGGAGTATAAATCCTCCCACTCCTAGTCATTCCTTGTGCAGCAACAGTCTTAGCTAATGATTTGTTCCTCTTCTCTAAATCGTAGTCCCATGGTACCGCCTTGTCACTGTACGAGGGAACCACATCAACATAGAATCTTGGAGCTAATTCTACCTCGATGGGCTCTGGTGCCGTAGTAGCTTGAGCAACTGAAGCAAGTGCTGGTGCATCTCCCTTTGCTTTAACAATGTTTCCTTCTAGGTTGCATTCTTCATCTAACTCAATCAGATTCACCCTATCGTCTCCGTGGTTAGGCAGGGGATTGTTGTGCACGTTTGGAGTTTTCAAGTGTATCACCTTTTGATCAAAAAAAGTCTTGTATCTTGTCTCTCAGGGCATAGCACTTTTCAGTGTCGTGACCAGGTCCTCTAGAGTGATAAGCACAGGTTTTGGTTTGATCAAAACAGGGTGTCATCCTGTCAGGGATTTTAAATTGTACGGGTTGTATATGATCAGCTGCTTTGAGTCTCTCGAACAACTGAGTGCAAGATTTGGCCAATGGGGTGTAGTTTCTTTTGGGTCTTGGGTTGTTGTTGGCATGAGGCCTTAGTGAATAGGCATTGGTGTTTTGGTAGTTAGGACTTTGTGGACATGGTGGTCTTTGTGGTGGTGGGTTTTGGAACATGGGCTGGGTATTGTATACTGGATAGGTGGATGTGGGTGGAATGTATGGGTATGATGGAGGAGGTGTTTGGTAGTAGTGGTTATGTTTAGGAGAGTGGTCGAGTGATGCGGCCACGAAGGAGACATCGTCCTTCTTCTTTCTTGATGTAGCGATGTTCCCAGTTTGCAGGGCTTTGTTAGTGGCTTGTGGTGTGGCCAAGCTAATGATCCTACCAGTCTTCAATCCATCTTCAACCATATCCCTCATCTTGATCAACTCTCCAAACTTCTTGTCTTGTAGATTCAATATCTTGTCAAAGTAGACGTCTTCTTGTATGGGGATGAAAGTTGCCACTATCTCGGCGTCTTCCATAAGAGGTTGGACTTTAGCAGCCTCGGCTCTCCACCTAGTTGCAAATTCTCTAAATGTCTCGCTGGGCTTCTTCTTCAACTTCTCTAAGTAGAAACGATCAGGCATGGCATTAGTGTTGTGCCCAAAACTGTCAACAAAGTCCCCAGCCATTGCTTCCCAGCTCGTCCACTTCTTTGTTTGTTGCTTTGGGTACCATACGAGTGCATCTCCAGTCAGACTGCGGTTGATTAGTTGCATGTGGATCTTTTCATCATGTCCAACCCCAACCAGCTTGTCACAATAAGACCTCAAATGGGCCATCGGATCACCACTACCGTCGAACATATTGAACTTGGGCGTTTTATAGCCTTCGGGTAACTTCAAGTTAGGGTACATGCAGAGATCCTCATAAGCTAAACCTCGGGCTCCTTTGGTGCCTTGGAACTGCTTGAACTTCTCTACCAACCATTGGACTTGCTCCTTGGTGTTGTCTGGGTCTTCCTTGGTCAATGCATACATTTCATGATCTTTGGTGGGTGATGCGATGGTTTTTTTTTCAACAGTGAAGGAGGGTAAGTTGTTTTGTGGTGCTTTTGGTGGTGCAGTGTAGGTAGGGTAAGGAATGTCTTTTTCAGGGTATAGTAGATCTTTGTCGTGAGGGCGGGTGGTTTTGTTTGGTTCAATGATCTCATCAGTACGGGCAAGAGGGATCCTATTCTCCAACTCGGATAGTCTTTGTTCCAACTTAGCATAGTCTTCATAGGAGTTCCATTTCCAGCTTTGTCAAACTCAGCCATTATATTACGTCTCGTCCATGTCCTTGTAGGTAAATGGGAGGTGTTGGGATTGATCCTCTGGATCTCAACCGGTATTGCGGCGCGGCTAGAATGCACAAACTGAACTTTCAGGGACTTGGGGACTGACATATCAAAAACAAAGAAGAAATGTGAGTATATATATGTTAGCTTAAAATAAAATTGCGTCCTATCATGTAGGGGACCTCTTTTGTGCCAGAGGTAGGCCTATTGAAGATTCGAAGTAATGTTTACACCGAATACGTCATTTCATATGCATAAACATAATCAACACAAGCCTAAAACCCAAAAATGATGAAATTTTATTTAATTTGCTTGGCTTTATTACAACCACTAACTTAAGATAACGACTTCACTGAACAAAAACAAAGACAAAAAGAAAAGACGACTCGACTTAGGACGACCAGGCTAATGTGCCAAGCAAAGAGGTTTTGAATCAAGCATCAGTTCCAGCATCTTTTTTCTTTTTCTTCTCTTTGGCTTCTTCTTTAGGCTTGGGAACCAGGCTCATAGGCGGAGGAGCGGCGAACATCTGCATCAGATCCTTCCCAGCTTGCATATCTCCCAGAGCTTTTGTGAAGAATTTACAAATTTCTATCCCCATTGCTTCCTTCTCTTCTAGTGGCACTGCCTTAAAGTACTCTCCCCATCCTTTGAGCAAATCTTTTAGATTCCCAGCAGCTTGCCTGGCAGCCATGACCTTGCCTGTCTAATACTTGAGCTCATCCCCTTTGATATTGTCCTTGTATTGCCTCCTTATCTCCCTCTCTTGTGTTACCCTCAATTCTTTCTTACATTTATCGAATTCATGTCGCAGCCTTTTGTATTTTTCAGTGACACTTGGAGCCTTGGTTTTCCTTTTTAGCGTAGTCTTGGATCGGTACCTTTCCTTATCTTCGCTGAGCCATTGAGGATAAGCCAGAGTAACCGCGGGATTCACCCTACTGTCTCGGCCACGACAAAACTGCATAGTAAGCCTCTTTTCCCACATTGTCAAGATAGTCCCCACCATTGGCTGCTCGATGTCTTTCATGTCAACGTTAAAGCTTCTTCCCTCAGTCAACTGCGGAGTCTGTTGTGTCATCCCCACTTGCCGGAGAATTCTTAAAGGAACATAGTAAGGAGTCCTTCGAAATCCAATTAATGTCAAGAAAGTGATGTCTTGACCTTGTATCAGTGAAGCCAGCACAGTTTTCAATCACCCATTGCACCTCTTTTAACTCCTTGAGCTTGGTGTACCATCCTTCCATGTTTGCAGGGTCCTCCCATGCCGTTGTTCCAGCCATGCGGGTGCTATGTGAGCGGATCCCTCATTTCCACGATGGTTTTGGTGCTACCGGACTGATAGGGACACTGTGCAAATGCTCTATCAACCATATTTGTAGGAACAGATTGCACCCTTCGAAAAAGTCTCCTCCTCTTCTACATTTGGTTAGAGCCCTATAAACTTCTCCCAAAATCATTGGAACCAAACTTACTTGACATTTGTGAGCTCCCTTGCGTAATCCTTCTACTACTCTCTCCAAGCTTATGTCGATCTTTCCTTCCTTCTCGGGGAAAACCATGCTTCCCAGAAAAGCAATGCTGAAAGCATTGGATTCAGTCCACTCCCTGTCTTGAATTTTCCATGCCCCAGTCCAATCATGCCTAAGCGTTGGATCTCCAAACCTAGAATGCAAGTACTCAAACGTGACTTTTCCATCATGCACCCCTTCGACGTATGGATCATAAGGAGCGCCCAACAATTCAATAAACTCCTTAGGGTCCACGTCTCGGGGATAAATCATAGTCTCGTGCCCAGGCTCTAACCCTGCTAGTTCTCCAAATTCCTCCAACATTGGCGCCAATTCCAAACCATTGAAATGAAACACAACCCTCTTGTAGTCCCAGAAATGTGTAGCAGCCTCGACCAAACCAGGCATGTCAGTGTAGGCCTTGAGAGCCACCAGTTCTCCCAACACCTTTTAAGCGTGAGCCTTACTTACAATAACCAGATCTTCCCACCAGAGTTGGATCAAGTGAGAAGGTCGGGAAACAATCTTGAATTGAAGTGTACCTCTTGCAGCCATAGTCTAAAACCAAAACAAGAAAAGGTAAAGACCAAAATATTCTTATAGTCTTGATCATGTTTAAGCAAACGATCAATATTTTGTGCAAACATTTCTTCGAATCCATGCAGAGATGCAATTTTATCATTTCTCGGGTTAAGAACCCTTTTGTAGTTTGGACAAGGTTTCCTAATAGACCTTAACGCGCCATGGACGTAAGGCCTTCCTATGTTTAAATGATATGAGGAAAAATAAACATGCATTGCAAATTGTTCTCAATATTTCCCAAAACTTCATTATATAACTTGAAGTCTAATACATAAAGACCTTTTGCAAAAAAAAGTCAAAATGAAACTAGACATCGGGTTCCTCCTCTAGCCTGGCCTTCTTTGCTGCTCTCACTATCTCTTGAGCTTCCTCCAAAACCTCCGCCAAATGACCTTTAGCTGCGAACAAATGGAGTATGTCCACGGCATTGCATTCGGCATTCCATCGCCCGAGTTTTTCCATCAATCCCTCTACTTTTCCTTCTAAGTTAAGTGCACGTTTCTTCCATGTAACTGTCCTTCTTTGGTGCTCCGTTTCCGATTCTGATACCCTGCGCATTAGCCACTTGTATTTGATTTGTACCTCTACTTCTTTGTCTTTGATAGTATCGCTTCTATTCGGCCCTGGTGTAATCATCCCTCTCAATTCTGCTTGTAACCAGTCTGCATAGTGTGGTTCATAGCCCGCCCTATACCGATCTTGTTCTATAGATTCTGGACCCATTATGCAACGATTTTTCCAACTATCGATGATTTCCTCGGTCAAAGCAATCTTTTCCTCAGTGTAATCATGTTGATATCGTCCCGTGAAAGCCATTTGGATTATGTATTGTTTCTTGCCAGCTTGCCTCATGACTCTTCCAGAGATGTATGGTTGAAGGCCTCGCAGCACCATTAGAGTCAAAAAGGGAGTGGCTTTAGGTCAAATTGTGAACTCATTCATTGGGAACCAAGTAAACATCCATTATACTGTGTCGTCCATTATGCCATTAAAGAGTTTCAACCATCCTTCAATGCTACTTTCTTTTTTTAGGGTTCTAACTCCATAGCGTGGTGTTGTTATGCGATTAATGCCTGATGATTTAAGTATTTCTGCGCTTCCTTTCACTATTTCCAAATGCTCCTTGAACCAAAGCTGTAGTAACAAGTTACATCCCTCGAAATACTTAGCCCCTTTCTTACAGAGTCCCAAAGCTCTATAGATGTCAGTCAGAATCATAGGTACCAAAGTGCATTCTCATTTTTCAACCTCGTTCATTATAGCTTCTACTACCTTGATCAACCGTATCCCAATGTAATAATGCTTTGAACTTTCAGGAAACACCATAATACCCAAGAAACTAACTATGAAGGCGAAAATCTTTCCTTTATGCCAATCATCGTAGGAAGTGAAATCCTCACGCTTTTAGTCAAAAGCACCATCATGACCAAACTTCTCATACAAAAAAGACAAAGGTATACCGCCCTTTTGTATGAATGTCACTGCATCATTTCCGGCAAGGCCAAGCAACTTGCGAAAGTTGCTCAAAATAGGAAACTTTGGAATGATGATTGTCGTTTCTTGCCATGTACGCTTTTATCTAATCATACCTGAATCTTCTATAAAACCACCTATTTCTTATAACAAAGGTGTCAATTCTACGCCATTGAACCTAAAAACATTTTTTTGCTCATCCCAAAATGTTACTGCCACCTCGATAACTCCACGACATGGTTCCACTTCCATCAGTAAAGGTAGATGCCCCAAGTACTTATGAACCCGCAAACGACCATGACCTCCCAAATTGCTCCACCATCATGCCAGTAGAGAAGGAACACCCATGACCATACCAAACCTTGGACATTTTTGAGCCATAAAGACCTACAAATAAATAAGAAAGTTAAAATAAACACCCCACCCTTATTTTGAGAACAATATGGCCGTTACATGTTTATTTTCTAGAAATGCAAATAATCATGTCCAAACGCTCTTTAAGGTTAAAAACCCGTTTAGATCGTTGAACAAGTTGACCTACTTTGGACTTGGAAATAAGTCAACTAACATGGTATCATGATGCATGATTTCCTATCGTCTCCACTAAGATTTGGTTTAGACAATGTTCCTCCAAATGGACAATTTTGAGGTGGAAAAGTTTTAGGGACCGTCGGCTGTACCACGGACTCGACCTATCCCAAACGTTTTCGAAGGATGTTTTGTGGAAGTGAGAACGGCCGTCAAACCGACGCAACCATTTTATTTTTCAAATATATCGCATGAGTGAACGTTAATGAGGAGGTATGTCAAATAAGATGCATTACAAAATTTGAAAAGATATTACAACCAAAAATTAAAATAAAATAAGAAAAACAAAACAAAAAGAAAAAAGTTAGTTCCGGATAATAATAATAAATAACAAGATAATAAACAATTAGAAAAATCCCAAAATAAAGGCTCGTTATGGTTAGGACTTTGAATATCCCCAGAGAAGTCGCCATTCTGTCACACCTGATTTTAGGCTCAACTCGGAGCGAGTCGGATTTCGAATTTGACTGGATAGCTCGTTTGGGTTCAAGAGTTGGAGTCGCCACCTAATATAGTTTTCTAAGGTGTATTAGGCCACCTAAGCATCTAAGGTCAAGTTAATAATCATACTAGTCTGGTTTCAGAGATTCAACGGGTAAGAAGTCCAAATGACTCGAGGAAGAAGGTGTTAGGCACTTTCCCAACTCCCACAAAAAATGGTTCCCGCCCGAATCTTTATTTTGGGATGTCTTTGTAAAGTTCTGAACATGCATTACTAACTTAAAGGATCAATTTTTTAATGAATTTATAAAACCAACTCTATCTGTGCAAGTTTAAATAGCACACATACAATTAGGCATTAAGTTTTACACATACGACCTATTTCATGCCTAATCGCGTTCCAAGGCCTCTAATACAAATGCCTAATAAAAATGTGGTTAATCATGTAAAGGGTACTGAATTTCGGTTTATTTGTGCAATTTCAACGTTTAAATCATTTTTTCACAAATGGACAGTTTTACGAAAATAGACAGTTTTCATAAGTAGCTTCAGATTTTGTCAAAAAAACCGAATGGGTGTTGTTTTTAAAACAAAATATTAGCCATTTAGGGTCGGTGTGACTTGTCATTAATTGTTGAGCCCTAACCTTAATGGCTACTTTTTGTTTAGGGGTCAGTTTTGAAAAAGTATTTAGATAAAGGGGCTGTTACACAAAGTACAGAAATTCAAAAAAGGGGCTGCGTACATAGATATAAATAATAGACATGCAAATACATGGATAATTAATAGTTTTAAACTTTTAGAAAACGCTTACATACTTGTATAGTCGACTCCTATCACTTATACACCCCTATATACTATTAGATTAGTGTATAGGAGTTTTAAAGTAATGAAAATAGTTTTAACACATATAAAGGCCACGTTTGAAAATAGTTTTGGGCCCGGAATATTTATACAAAAGCAGGGACAGTTTTAAATTGCAGAAATAGGCAGATTACGAACAGATCTTTCAAAAGTGGTCCCTGTTGCTAAAACTTATCAATTTCAAGTGAGAAAAGGTTTGGATGACCAAATTGTTACCTGTTTAGAATATGTTTACCACCACCCACACCAGATTTTCATGCTAAGTCTCCATTTTAAGGCAATCATGCAGCACATAAAAGGATAGAGTTAGAAGTGGCCCCTAGGTAGCCATATACATAACCTATAAGGCTGTGTACCCTATTTTAACTAGTACAATAGGGAATCCTAAAAATATACAAGTTAGGGACAGTTAAGGGGCAGATCACACAAAAAGGGGCAGAGGTCAGAAAGGTGCCCTATTTTACACCAGTTTAACAGCCTGCTTGGCTTGGCTTTCCCAATCAGATGAGTCCTTTATCAGGCTCGAACCGGACAAGACTAAAAGCCCTGTAAGCTACACTTTGGTATAGCCAGAAGGCTATCCACACAAACTGCAAAATAATAGTCAGTAGTGGGGCAGAGTAGGCCCCCAAACAAAGCACATAACAGCTAGACATGCCAAGGAATTCATAGGAAAAGAGACAATGCAAGTTTAGAATGAAGCAGGGGCAGGTATCATGTTTTACCTTGCATTCAGATCAGAAAAAGAGATAGAGATGAATGGAGTAAGCAGTGTCTAGTTATTCTCCCAGAAAATATCCAGAAGAGAGTGATGATGCTTCTAAGAATGCAACCACAGTTTCTTCTTCTTCAGTGAGAGTGCATGCTTGTGAATGTGCGTTCTTTCAACATGTATTGTATTCTATCAGTGAGAGATTGTCGAAGAAGTATGCAGAGTGTTCAATGTGTGAAAACTGTGTGCTAAGTGAATGAGAGGACAGGTTTTTATAGCTGTGAGGGTGAGGGGATTTGAATTCAAATGGGTAAACTCTATAAGGCAAGAAATATTGCCTTCCAGAAATAACAGGGGACAAACCTCGAAATTCTTTCCAAAAATACAGCAATCAATCCCAAAACTTGAGGCAAATCAATCCCTAAATGATTTGGATTCCCTCCCTTCCCCTTAATATAGTCTAGGTTCAAAATTCAGCACTCAAAAATTGTCTTTAAACACTTAGGTTTGAAATCATGGACTGCCTTGACGGATTCAAATCAAAATCCTCTAATTAATACCATGTCAATCATCCAAACAGTTTTCATTCTAATTATCAATCAAAGATTATCAAGTTGAACATGTTGTGACCACTTCAATTAGGCCATACCAGCTATTTCAATTTCGAGTTTGAACATGTTACACGATTAGGCATTTTAATAGGCAAAAGGTTGGGAACATTGTCAATAGAGGCAAACACTTTTCCAAAACAATTAAATCCTAATCCTATAGTGGTAACATGAAACACAGGCCACAAGATTGTCAAATTCAGCCATACTAACAGTGCAAGAACAATGTTTCGTTTTAACTAACATATTAAGATGAGTTCAACAAGTGCCGCTTTGTCCTAATTGACTAACAAACTAGAATTCATGCTAAGCACATAGGAACTAATCAAATATAGGTTCAATTATCACATAGGTTCGCAGAACACATACAAAAGAGAGAAGGGATTAGGGTTACCCATCGTCGACCAGAATCGGATCACTTGTGACCCACTTCAATCGTGTTTGTACGAGGGATTCCTCTCTTCCTTTTAGCAAGGATATCATTGTAAGTTCTTCCTAGGCATGGCCGAAGATGTTTTCGGTGAAGGCAAGTGTCCGTCAACGAGAGGTCAATTTCGACCTCCATCGAAACGATGAAATAGCATAGGGGTTTTGTTGCGGAGGTTGAGAGGAGCACGATGGTGTGGTTTATTTTGCATTTCACCGGCGGGAATGGCCGGAAAATAAAGAAACAGTGGTGAGGCTAGGGTTTCACCGAGAGAGAAAAATGAGACGAGGGCAGCGTGGTGTTTTGAGTGGAAATGAGGAGAGTATAGGGTTTGGAGGGGTCTGTGTAATTAAAAAAGGAAACTTGATTTTTGGTCGTTGGATCAAAGGAACGATGGGCCAGGATGAAGTCACGTCGTCCTGATGTGGCACTGAGGTGGGGTCTACGTGGATAAGTGAGGTGGATATATGAGGTGTAAATAGGAGTGTATAGATAGTGTATAATAATGCATAAATTAGGTACAAATGCGTATAAATTACATAAATATTTATGAAAAAGTTAAAATCAAGAAAAATAATTAGCAAGGCTAACTAATTGGAGAAAAATCTATTATATTGGGTTTCAAAATATTTTAGGTGTCCTCCTTAAAACAGAAACAATTGTAAAAATATTGGCAAGACATGCAGGTTTTGTAAAAATGTGATCGTTCATGCAAGTGCTTCTAAAGTAGCCTAATTGGTGTACGTGCATGAGACAACGGCTCAGGATAGGAGCGAGTGTAGGATAATTATGTGGTTATCAATGCAATTTGCCTGAATAACGGCTATTGAGACAGGAGGGACAAAATTAGGTGTCAACAATGCATTTGAGCTTGATTGAAGGAAGGAAGCCTACGCATTAAGGCCAGGCGGAGCGCCCAGAAGCCAGGTGGAGCACCCAGCCTCAAGGCCAACCAGGCAGAGTGCCTGACTAAGAGACGGAGCGCCTCAACCAGAGGCTGCCTTGGTCAGAGCGCCCAGCCTCCGCATTTTCGTATCGTTATTTGCTTCCGTTAGTTTGCATTGCATCAGTTGGTATCAGAGCAAGATTCGGGTTATGTTCTTACAAAGCCCCGTTCCTTGTTCATTTTGTTGGTATCGTGTTCTTGTTATTCTTGTTTTTCTTGAAAAAGAAGAAAACAAAAAAATTGAAAAAGTTGAAAACTAGAAAAAAATTTTGTAGATCGGGTTGGATTCGAATCTCCAAGTGTTCAAAAGTATTAGGGTTTGCTCTATATTGTATAACCTTTGTTTTGATACCCTCATAGCGTGTTTTGGTGTTATGAATCAAAAATTCGAAAATCAAATTCTCAAAATTTTGAGAACCCTTGAAATCGCTTCAAAGTTGAATTGAAGCGTGTTGTTGTTGTTTGGGGTTTAAAAACTATTGGGGATTGTTGATAATAGTTAAATACATCATTGGGTATCGTTGGTTTTGAGTATCGGGTTGAAATCGTTCGAAAATTTTGGCCAAAAACCCGTTCTTGGTGACTGCTGAATCGCATCCCAGGCGGAGCGCCTAAAGCTAGGTGGACCGCCCAACTTCTTGGGCAGCAACTCAGCCAGGCGGAGCACCTGCCAATAAGGTGGAGCACCTCCCCCTACTGGGCGGAGCACCCACCCCTGAAACGTGTCCGAATTGTTTCCGTTTCCTAGTTTTTGTATTTCCGTTGCTTCCTAACTTCTTGGTTAGTATTTCTAGGGTAATTGGCCTACTCTAACGACACTAAGTCTTGAGCGTATTAGGACACTCGTGGGTAGAGGAGATTAGAATTCAAAGAAGAGTCGTAGAACTTTCTTTGGCCTCAAGTGCGCACTAATAATAGTCGTCCGTACATCGCACCTTGGTTTCTAAGTTATTAAGGCCTCGCCCTTGAGTGTTCATATATTGAATGATACACGTGAGGGAGTATTTTTGTGAGGTTTTTCTCTTGGTGTTGCAACTATGTTGGATGAAGATTGTGGAGGGTATGACTCGTGTGGAGACGAGGAGACTATGGTTCCTACAAGGGTAATGATGGATATTGCTATGATGACTCAGGGGACTATGGCTCGGATGAGGATGAAGTGGTTCGCTATGATGATCGTGAGGTTGATGAAGACTATGAAGCTCATGAAGACGAATGTGTTGATCCTTATACTTCTAGTCAAGAATACGAAGATGGTGACGCTTCAAGGTACAATGTTCCTACTTACTCTACTTGCGATGAATATGAAAATGTTGATAGTGACATAGAAAGAGTTGATGGTGAAGTTGCTTATAGAGACTATTCATGTGCATCTTCATCTCTTAATGTTGCATTTGAAAAAGGGAGTAGTAGATGTCCTTCCATTAGTATGGGAGGAGGAGGTGGTTGTTCCATGGGAAAGAAGAAGCTTGCATCTAGGTACGCTAAGCGGCCTAAGTCTTCTAATTCCCATGTGGAGGTTGGTTTGAGAGATGGTGTTGCTCTTGCTACAAAAGACTTGTATTGTTCTATCAATTCCGTGAAGGGTAGTAGTAGGAGTAGTACTATGGGCTATGGAACCAAGGCGAGAGGCACTTATGGGTTCTATGGAAAGGCTCCTTCCTCGACTTCCAACAACATTTCTAATATCTGAAGGGTGACGAAAAGTGGAAGTTACTCTAGCAATCTTGCTAGGAGAGGAGGGATAAGGGAGACCCAAGTTGTTGCTGATGACATTCGTGGGCATTCAAGTTGTCCCTTGGATGCATCTCTAGGAAACTTGGGTAGACAAAGGTTCGTTGTTGAGGTAAATGGTATTGGAGGATACTTGCTCAAGATTGATGATACCAATGCCAATTGCATTAGCACTTCTTTGGTTGATAGGCTAAGGATACTATGCCGTGAGCTAGAGAGTCCTTATGAGTATGAGGGAGTGTGGGTTTCCAATGAAGCTCGGGTACTTCTATCTCATAGAAATTATAAATATTATATTTGGTGTGATGTGTATCCAATGCAACATGTTGATATTTGGCTAGGTGAGCCATGGTTGTATGACAAGAGGTTGCAATATAGTGCTATGAAGGATGTGATTCTTGTGGGCATAGGACAAAGGGTTTATGACTTTGTACCTTATCGGGCAAGAGGCCAATTGCCTACTAGTGCACCTTCTTTGGCTATGCAAAGGAGTAAGGAGGGAGAACTTAATTCCAAGAAAGAAATTGTGCAATCAAGGAGTCCTACAATTACAAGAAGTGGTGGGACTAGTGCAAATAAAGGGTTGACAAGTCTCGACAAGGTGAACCCGAAACCACAAGTTTCAAAGCCAAGTGGTTCACCAACGAAGAAGAAAGAGACATCAAGTGATGAGTCTCCAAGTCCTAGATTCCGAGTTGATATAAAGAGTCCACATACACCAGCTATGGGTATTCTTGGGCCTCGTCCCAACTCACCTACATATGAGAGACAAAAGATAGAGAGAAGTAAGGGAGCGACCGGTGATAGCTCTCGAGTGAAAAAAGAAGAGGTTGTGTTGAGTGACGTGAATGGGTTTGATAAGAACAAAATCGTGACAAGATGCTTTCCAACACTTTCCAACGTGTGCCAAGCTTGGAAGATACAAAGGACTTGAAGTCAAGAGCTTTGGAAGTGTTTCGGATGGTTTCAGCATTAGGCCCCATGCCTAAGGAGGCCCAGCACAGTCAGGCGCCCCGCCTAGCCAGGCGCCCCACCTAGCCAGGCGCCCCACCCAGCCAGGCGCCCCGCCTGGAACGCTGAAGAGTTTTTATAACTTAGGTGTTATTACTATTTTGCCCTACGTGGCCAATTTGATGAACCTTATTAGTAAGGGTATTTTAGTCTTTGTGCAAGCTTGGAAAACATTATAAATAGCCAAGCCTAGCCTATTTCATTAGCTAGCTTATTTTGAATGATGAATTAACATTGTAAAGAGAGATCTCTTTGGGTTTATGAAAACCAACCTATGTTTGGGATTTGTGTGCTTCTAGTGGATTCTAGTTGGACAACGACCCCACCCCGACCATTCTACTTGCGAGTTGTAGTTGACTTGAGGGTAGTTGCCTAGTGTAGGTGTTCCTGAAATTCTCTCAGGGTGTAACGGAACGAGTTCTCCGTTGCTACTTGAGATTATTGATCGAGTTACGTCTCGTTCTTTATCTTTTACTTTTTCCGCGTTTGATTCTTATCAGTTTGGTATCAGAGCAAGGCTCGAGTTTTCTTCTTACAAATCCCCGACCCTTGATTCTTCGTGCCTACGTTAGTTTCTTTAGTTTTCTTGTGTTTGAAGTTATTGAAAGAAGAAAAATACAAAAAAATAGAAAAATTGAAAAATCCAAAAATTTGGTGTATCTTGTTGGTTTGGTTGATTCATGATATGGGTGTTATAGATTCTTGATCCTAGTTGAAATCTGTTGTTTAGGTACCAAAAATACTTGGTTTGGATTGGATTTGTGAAATTGAAGAATTGAAACCCCAAAATTCCCTTAAACCCTTGATTAACCTTGTTCTTGATGATTTTGGCTTGATTCTTGGGTTGAATGGGTGTTTGATTGAGAACTTGATATTGGGGATTGATCTTCATTGAATAAAAAATGAATCGGTACCAATTTTGTGGGATTTGAACATGTATAACACCAAATTTGATGAATCACAATCCATTTTGAACCCTTTTGAAAAACCCTTGTGTTCTTGAGTTTCTTGGCTTTGAATCTCGATTTGATTGTTTGTTTGGTTGTAAATTTGATTGGGTTTTGTTAGAAAAGATCAAAAGCAACTTTGGGTATCATTGGATTGTGAAAACAAGTTGAAAACATCGGATTTGTGGATTGAAAATCGGATTGGAACAAGTTTGGAACGAATTGGGCTGCTCCAGGGCCAGGCGCCCCGCCTAGCTTGGACACTGCATAGGCGCCTAGCCAGGCCCCCGCCTGCAGGAAGCCTAGGCGCCCCTCCTGTACTCTAGGCGCCCCTCCTGCTGCTGAAACTTGTTGTTTGGGGTAGTTTTTCCTAAGTTTTCCTATTTCTTTGTTGCTTAACCTCTAACTAGTGCTTATCTAAGTATCTTTCCTACTTAATTAGCACTAGTCCTTTGAGCTATTAGGTAATTCGTGCCATAGTTGGAGAATAGAATTCAAAGAAGACCCGTAGATTCTTTTGGTTCAAGTCCTCACTACAAAGTGCTTAGCGTTCATTGAGTCATATCAACTCCACTCACCCCGGAGTACAATTAGCTTGTGAATAGTTTTGTTGAGTTGAGGATTGTTGTTCAACTACTTGAAGCTTTTAGTATTCAAGTCCGAGTGAAATAGCCACCACTACTAAACGAGTGAACCGAGTGAAACACTTGTGAGGGAGTGAGTGAGGTATTTTACTAACGTTTGTTGCTTTTGTAGGTACTATGGCAAATGATGGAGATAGTCCTATGAAGGACTTCATGGCCACCATTATGGCCAAGTTGGAGGACATATCCTTGAGACTTGAGACCGTCGAGAGGAATCAAGTTGAGACCGGTGAGAGGAGGACCCCGAGTGTCCAAATTGAATCCGGAGAAGGCACAAGTCATAGCACTCCTATGACTCCCGGACACTATTTTGAGCTAACCAAGAAGTATGAACAAAGCAAAGTTGAAGCTCTACAAGAGCGTTGGTTGGGCAATCCCCAACAAGAGGGCAATCCCCAAGGAAATGCTCCATTTCGAAGACCCGTTAGATTTGTTCCACCTCTTGAGCAAGTTGTTGAGGCTCAAGAAGAGGAGGAAGCCGAGTATGGAGATGAAGCCTATGGGTATGATGTTCCTTATCAACCTAGGAGGCAAATTAATTGGGGTCGAAATGTAGATAGGGGTAGAGGCCGAGGTCGAGGGCCACCCATGAGATTTGATGGAAGGAATGCTAGGAGAGAATATGTTGCTCATGATGGCCATTATGGAGGCGAACCGGAGCCTAACTATTGGGTACGTGACAACAACAACAATCTCAATAGTGTTAAGCTCAATCTTCTATCCTTTAAGGGAACTTGTGATCCGGAGGCATACATGGAATGGGTACCACTCATGGAAAGAGTGTTTGACACAAATGAGATGACCGATGAGAAGAAAGGTACTTATGCTATTTCATCCTTTGAGTCTTATGCTTCTACTTGGTAGGAATCCATAAAGAGGACAAGAAGGAGAGCGGGTGTGCATGTGAATGTGACTTGGAATGAGTTGAAGGACCTCATGAATACCAAGTATGTGACTCCTAGATATCGTCAAGAGCAACTCAAGAAGCTCTATGTTCTAAAGCAAGGTGTCAAGATGGTTCATGAGTGCTATGATGAGTTTGAGAAGATCCGGATGGCATTGGACATGGAGACCGAGAGTGAAGAACAAGCCATGATTCGTTTCAAGAATGGTTTGAGCTATGGTATAGCTTCTCAATTGAGGTTGCATTCTTATCCTTCACTCCAAGATCTATTGGAAGCCGCAATTAAAGCCGAGCAATGGCTTAAGGGAGAAAAGTCCAACCGATACAAGAGTAGCACTCCTACTCCCATGAGCCAACCAAAAGAATGGAAGACTCGAAATACAAACTTCCAAAGTGCAAGTGGTGCAAGTGCTAGCAAAGAAGTGAAGAGAACACATGAGAAGTCTACACCACCATTGGGAGGTAATTCTAAAACTCACTTGAGCAATCCTACTTCTACTTCTACTTCTACTCAATGCTATAAGTGTAAAGGGTATGGACATATTGCTAAAGATTGTCCTACAAAAAGAACCATGATTGTGGTAGGCGATTTGGTGTATAAGCAAGTTAGTGAAGACTACAAGCGTATGAGGGAGTTGAGGGAAGCGGCTAAAGCAAAGTCACCCATTATACTTGAACCTGAGGCAAACAATGTCATTGTCTTGCCAATGCATGGTGAAAATGAGAGTCACTCCACTTCAAATGAGAGAGAAAAGATAGAGAGAAGTGAGAAAGTGACCGGTGACCATCCAAGAGAGGAAAAAGGAGAGGATTTGAGGAGTGATGTGAGTGGATTGTCATGACAAACTACACTTGACCATGAGGTAAAACTGAGAGAGAAGAGAGTGAGGAAAGAAAAATTGAGGGTGAGAGCACCCAATGTTCTAACAATTCTTCATCTTCTACTTTTTCTTGTGAAAGTTCTTGTGTAGGTACAATTGAAGACAAGCCATTGGAGCCTCAACCATGTGCTTGGAAGGAAAGACAAGTGGAGGAATGTTCTCAATGTGAGCCTCATGAAGAAGGAGGTGCACATGACACTTCAAGCCTTGCGAGTGACCAAGGAAGTACTACAAATGTAAGTGTTGCTCCACCCTTTCATGAGCTTACTAGCTATTTTCCTTGTGATGACTCAACACTAGTTGGAGCTTGTGATGCATCTTGTGAATATGCCACTAGTGAAGAGTCTAGTAGTCAACTTGTGTGTGATTGTGCATCACTAGCCGAGAGAAATGCCAAGCCACATCATGATGTGAGCTCATTGTTCATTAAATCTCTCTCTAGTGTAGATTTGGTAGTTGACAATGATTGTGACTTTTGCTATGACACACCGCCAATCTTTGATAAAGGGGATGATGGGATAGTTGATCACACCCTTATTGATTTGCTTCTATTTGGTGGACCAATGTGTTGTGGTGAGGATAGTGATCTTGAGGAGTCCAAATTGCATGAATTGGACAAGGTTGTCTATGATGACTCCTCAAGTGAACCTACTCTTGATAACTTGTCTATGCTTGATCATGATATTGAGATGCATGCTTTTACTAATCCGTTGTTTGAAGGCATTCTCCTTAGTGGTAAAGACTTGTATCGGGCTCGGGTGGGTAGAAAAATTGAACCCCCATGGTGTGAAGGGTTTGACTCCCTAGGCAACCCGTTGTGTGAGAATTTTGAATGAGGTAAGTGACTTTTTGAGTGACCCTACAATTGCTTGTTTGGGTTATGATGAAGAAGAGGCCATTATCAATACCTTTCTTGATAGTTTGTCTTTTGAGAAGGGTTGCTTAGGTGGTGGAAAGGGAGGTGAAAGGGAATCCCTTAGTGTGAGTAAGTATGCTCTAAAGAAGGGGAGTGGAGTACTTGATGTTACTTGCATGTCGGGTTATTTGACTCACTCCACTCAACACGTTGATCACACTTTGAGGAGGGATTGGTTTGTTGATCTTGAGCTTAAGGTTCAAGGGGATTTTGATAGTTTGATCTTATATTTTCCATATCCCCATGGCCTATTCGATCACTATTGTGTTGAGTGCATGAGGATCTTTAACCAAGTACTTACTGTTCTCTTTGGAGACTTGATATTTGTGCTTATCATTGATGCTTAGTTATATCACAAGAGTGTATTTTCTACACTTCTTGCACTAACCTACTTTCAAAGTAGGAAATCTTGTGTTTGCTTGTCGTTTCTTGTAGGTTCTAAGCCCCATGTTAAGGCAAGGGAGATCTTGGAAGAGGCCTATGTCAAAGTGACGATCAAGGGTTACAAGGGAGGAGAGCAATGGGCACCCCGAAGAGATGATGCCATGGACGTGAATGCATTGATTTCGAGGACGAAATCTTTTCAAGAAGGGGAGGATGATAAGAACCAAATCGTGACAAGACGCTTTCCAACACTTTCCAACGTGTGCCAAGATTGGAAGATACAAAGGACTTGAAGTCAAGAGCTTTGGAAGTGTTTCGGATGGTTTCAGCATTAGGCCCCACGCCTAAGGAGGCCCAGCACCGTCAGGCGCCCCGCCTAGCAAGTCGCCCCACCTAGCAAGGCGCCCCACCCAGCCAGGCGCCCCGCCTGGAACGCTGAAGAGTTTTTATAACTTAGGTGTTATTACTATTTTGCCCTACGTGGCCTATTTGATGAACCTTATTAGTAAGGGTATTTTAGTCTTTGTGCAAGCTTGGAAAACATTATAAATAGCCAAGCCTAGCCTATTTCATTAGCTTGCTTATTTTGAATGAGGAATTAACATTGTAAAGAGGGATCTCTTTGGGTTTATTAAAACCAACCTATGTTTGGGATTTGTGTGCTTCTAGTGGATTCTAGTTGGACAACGACCCCGCCCCGACCATTCTACTTGCGAGTTCTAGTTGACTTGAGGGTAGTTGCCTAGCGTAGGTGTTCTTGACATTCTCTCGGGGTGTAACGTAACGAGTTCTCTGTTGCTACTTGAGATTATTGATCGAGTTACGTCTCGTTCTTTATCTTTTACTTTTTCTGCGTTTGATTCTTATCAGGGTTGTCACCACCCGAATCTACACCCGATCTTGAAAAGAAAATGAGGGAAAAGAAAGAGGGAAAAAGAATCATTGAGAGTGAGGGCACCCCTTATTCTAACCTTAACCCTTTATCTTTTTCTTCTACTTGTTTGAATTCTTATGTAGGAATTCTTGGAGGCAAACCGATGGAGCCTCAATCATGTTCCAAAAAAGGAAAGGCAAGGTGAAGGAGAGTCCAAGTGTGAGCTACAAGGTGAAGGAGCTACCCATGATGCTTCAAGTATATTGAGTGAGCCCGGATGCGACTCAAATGTAAGTGATAGTTCTTCTTTCCTTCAGCATGATACTCCCTTGTCATGTATTGGTGTTTGTGATAACTCGACACCAGTTGATAATTTTTATGATTACAATGTGTTTGCAACTAGTGTAGAGTCGAATGGTCAACTTGTGTGTGAATGTAAACCACTAGTTGAGAGGGTTGAAAAGCCACATCATGATGTGAGCTCGGTTTTCATTGAACCTCTCTTTAGTGAAAATATTGTGGTTGACCTTGTTTGTGAACCTGTTATGACACCCCACCCATATTTGATAAAGGAGAAGATAAATTGCATGAATATCCCATTCTTTTCTTTGATTGCTTACTTGATAGTGGTGGTCTCTTCTGTCGTAGTGAGGAAGGTTGTGACCTTGAGGAGTCTCTAGTTTATGAGATGGATCGAATTATGTTCGATGACTCCTCAAGTGTAAATGTCGTCTCTAGTTTTAGAACTTCACCTATACTTGCTAATGAGCTTGAGAAGTGTGCCTATACTAATCCTTTGTATTAGGGCAACTTCAATGGAAATGGTGATTTGTATTAAACTAGAGAAGAGTGAGAGTTTGAACCTCCATGGTTTGAAAAGCTTAACTCTATAGATAATCAATTATTTGAGACCTCTCTTAGGAGTTTTTCTAGCGAGGAGGGTTGTCTTGGAGGAAAATTTGGGGGTGAGGAGGTACCTCTCGGTGTGTGTAAGAGTGTTTCTAAGAAGGGGAGTGAAGTATTTGATATTAGTTCTAAAATGAACTATCTTGCTTATTCCATCCCATATGTTGATCACACCTTGAGTGTTGGGCATGCCAAAGCCATTGTGTCACCTTGTGATAAAAATGCATTGAAGGCTTGGTGTGTTGGTCATGAGCTTAGGGGTCATAGAGAATTTGATTGCTATATCTTGCATGTTCCATGTCCTATTGATCTCTTTGCTTGTCGTTGTGTTGAATGCACTTTCTTGTCGAGTCAAGTACTTGTTGTCTCCTTGGGAGACATGAACTTTTTAATTGTTATTGACGCTTGGCTCTATCACAAGAGTGTGTTTTCCCACACTTATGAGCACTAACCGACTCTTGTAGTAGGAAGTTTCTTGTTTATGTTGTCTTTGGATGTAGGCTTTGATGGTTTGATTTCGAGGACGAAATCCTTTCAAGAAGGGGAGGATGATGCAATCCAAATTGGGCTTAGGTCCCAACCATCAAGAGCCAAGCCAGGAGGATGCGAGGATGCAAGGGCAAGAGCTTAGGAGATGATTTTAAGGTCATGCATTTGAGCTCAATTGAAAGAAGAAAGCCTACGCATCAGGGCCAGGCAGAGCGCCCAGAAGCCAGGCGGAGCGCCCAGCCTCAAGGCCAACCAGGCGGAGCACCTGACTAAAAGGCGGAGCGCCTCAACTAGAGGTTGCCTTGGTCAGAGGCTCAGCCAGGCGAACCGCCCAAGACTAGGCCGAGCGCCTACTATGCTGAGTCCCCAACTTTTAGGTGTAAACTTCCTATTTTTCCCCCAAGTGTTGTGTATTTTTTAAACTTAGCTTGAGGGCATTTAAGACATTTCACTTTGTCTTGTGAAAAATTATAAATAGGAACACTTAGCCATTTCTTCATAATTAGTTTAGACATTAAATAGAGACAAGAAAGAACGTAGAAGAGGCCGAGCCTTTCTAGTTCAAAGCTTGAAGCTTCGTGTATGTCTCGACTTGGAACCTATGGAGATTCATCGCTAGTATGAAACCATTATAAGGTTCGAGTTTCAATTCTCCCTTTGGATAATAACTTCTTGTTTGAATCGATTATCCGTTCGTTCTTCTATTTCGTGCCTTCCTAGTCTTGAATTTCTCGATATCTATTTGATATCACGTATTTTATTTTTATCGCTTCCGCATTTTCATATCGTTATTTGCTTCTGTTAGTTTGCATTGCATCACCTATTCGCATGACTATCTATGGCCTAGGGAGTTCGTGATTAGGAGTGATCATGAGTGGTTGAAACACCTTAGGGGCCAAGAACAGCTGAATAAGAGACATACCAATGGGGTAGAGATCATGGAGAGTTTCCCTAATGTAATTCATTACAAGAAGGGAAAGGAGAATGTAGTGGCCGATGTGCTTTCTAGCAAGTTTACCTTAGAAACCACTTTAGCTTCTAGGCTTATGGGTTTTGGGAGCATCAAGTCGATGTATGAGCATGACCCTAAGCATAAAGGTGTTTGTTATGCCATAGTGAGTGGGCAGCGGATGGACAAGTATCAATGACATGATGGCTATCTCTTTAAGAAGGGGAGAGTCCGTATACCCGAGTCCTCTTGAAGGGAGTTGCTGATTCGTGAGGCACATTGTGGGGCCTTGATGGGTCCCTTTGAGGTGGATAAGACCTTATCTATTCTAGGCGAGCAGTTTTATTGGCCTAAGATGAGCCGAGATGTGGAGTGCTTTTGTAGTACTTGTCTAGAGTGCACGAGAGCTAGGTCTAGGTCTAGTCCACATGGATTGTACACACCCTTACCTATTCCTACTAGCCCGTGGGTAGATATATCTATGGATTTTGTGATGGGGCTGCCACGGTTTAGGGGTGGCCATGATAGCATATATGTCGTTGTGGATAGGTTTTCCAAGATGGCTCACTTTATTCCTTGTAAAAAATATGATGATGCACAGCATGTTGCTTCTTTGTTTATTCTTCATATCTTAAAGTTGCATGGTGTGCCTTGTACTATTGTGAGTGATAGGGACTCTCAGTTCTTGTGTCATTTTATGAAGTGTTTGTGGGTGCACTAAGCACTAAGCTACTGTTCTCTATGTCCCATCACCCTCAGACGGATGGGCAAACTGAGGTTGTTAACCAAACCTTGGGAGCTTTACTTAGAGCTATGACCAAATGTAAGGCTGGGATGTGGGCTGATAGGTTGCTCATTATGGAGTTTGCATATAATCGTACTTTGCATAGGATGATAGAAATGACCCCATTTGAATATGTGTATGGGTTTAACCTTTTGATTCCGCTTGATCTTACCCCTTTGCCTCGAGATGCTGTTGTTAGTGTTGAAGATAAAATCCTAGCAACAGCATTGCTTGAGCTTCATGCTAAGGTGAGGAATAACTTGGAGGAAGCCTATGAGAAGGTGGAATCCAAGAAGTACAAAGGGCGAAAGAAGTTGGAGTTGAAGAAAGGGGATTGGGTTCGGGTGCTTTCCGGAAGGAGAGGTTACCAAACCAAAGGAAGGAAAAGCAAGCCCCGAGGGGAGATAGTCTTTTCAAAGTGTTGCAAAAGATCAATAGCAATGCCTATGTGATAGACTTTCCAAGTGAGTGTAACGTTTCTGACTTGATTACTTGTGTTACAGGTAGTGCCACTTTGTGGATGATGGTGGTTCGATTTCGAGGATGAAATCTTCTCAAGAAGGGGAGAATGATGCAGTCAAGACAGATCAAGCTATGTTCGTGCCATCAAGATCATTCACGAGAAGCCAAGCTAAGGAGCTTGATAATGTTCACTTGTATTTGGTGTGGAAGGGATTGGATGGCGTGAGCTTTAGAGGATCAGGCAACATATTTCAAGGGTCAATGAGTGAGATAGCAAGCTTGGTATATGGAGGGGCGCTGCTAGGAAGGGTAGCCGAGAGTGATAGTGCTCAACAAGCACTTGGCAAGCAAGGGCTTGGGCACTAGCCTCCTACCATTCTCTTGGGCAGAATTCTCATCATCTCAACGAGCTCCTTTACTCTACATTGCATAGATAGTCTACTTTAAAACAATAGTATTTTATTGGCCATGCGTGGTATTTTGAATATAGCCAATTAGTTGCTAATTTGATGAAAATTTATGCGTATGGGGCTGACCTATTTAAGCCCACACGTAAGCGTATTTTCTATTCAGTTCACAAAATAGAAAAACAGCGTACACTTTCCTTTCAAAGCACAACCTTGTGAACTTGTTTCTTTTGGTGAATCCTAATTGAACATCTTCACTTTCTTGATCAAACCATTTGCAAGAAGCGCATGTCTTCATGAGGATAGTTTGCATAGTTTAGGTGCCTTTTCATTTTAATAGGAAAGTATTTAGAATCGTTCCTAACTATTTCCTTGTTTAAATTCAAATTGTGTCTCGCTTTTATCTGTTCTTGGTTAATCTTGCATCACTGTTCTCCTTACGTATCACACTTGCAAATTCCTTGCTAAGGCTACGCAATGGTAATTAAGAATCTTTGAGGTAATTGTCCCATGAAATTTATGATTCAAACCCATCAGGAACTGGTGCAGTTTTTCCTATTCTTGTCACTATATTAACTCATTCGAGGCACCACAAGTACATTGTGGCATAGGACTATAAGCTCCTTGTTCCTCAGGCAGCCCCTTCAATTTTGCATAATAGGCGCTTTCTATTAGACCTTCTTGACTTAGGAGTTCCAACTCTCACCTTATTTAATGTGTTCGTGGAGTATTTCCTTGTCCAAAATTTTCCTCTAGATCCCGCCAGATTTCTCTAGCGGTATCCATATATTTCACACTTCCACGCAAGGTACCGTCCAATGAGTTGAAAATCCACGCTATCACTATGGAGTTTCACTTCTCCGAAGAAACGATCTCTACGTCATTTTTCCGAAGTTTTGCCTATGAGTCATCAATGAACGTTAGCCTATTCTTGGCCCTACGGGAGTTTCTTATTGCCCTTGCCCATACGTTATAGTTCTCTCCATCCATCGTGTTAGGAAGAAGCATCAATCTAGGATTGTCTAATGATGCGAGGCAGTAAAGAAAATTAGGGTCGATGGACAGAGCATTGTTTTTCTTCTCTACTGCCATATTCTTCTTTGATACCATAAAAGATTATTCAACTAAATGAGTTAATCGCTCATGTTACACATTACATCTTTAAATAGTTACAGCACTCTAAGAGTTTGTGAATTTTCTAGCTAGCTATAATTGAATGAGTTACTTATCCTAATCCTAACTAACTCATACTTTTCATGTACACTATATTACATGTACTACTCCGATAAGAAATAAATAAGTGAGATTTCTAGAAGGACACTATCTCCTAACTATAATTCAAAATTAAACAAGTCCTACTATACAAGCTCACACCAAAAGTACAATTTTATTGAAACTTAAAATCTAACTCCACACATATTTTTGCAGCTTTTTTCTTTCTAAATTAAAAAAAATCTTGAGACTTGCTGCCGGCGTGCAGCAGTGGGAGGGTAAAACACTAATTTTTGTGTTTTGTTGGAATTTGTATATGTACGATTAAAAAGTATTGCTATGTTTTGTAAAGTGGTATAGTATTGATATTTTTTGTAATTTAGAGGTAGGTTTGTATATTATGTAAATGCCCCTTATTAGTTTGAGTTGAATGAAATTCACTACCTAAACACATTTTAGAGCTCTCATGAGTAGAAAGAAATAATTTCTATCTTTACATGTCTAATTTTTGTCCCCTCTAACATAATGTGTAGTAGTTACATCCTTGTTCTAAGGAACATTTATCTTTTATCCTATATAATAGTACTAGTGTAAACTTTAGTCGACAACCTATGCTTTAATATTGGGATGACTTTTATTTTAGGAGCTGAAATGTCCTTCTAAAAGATAAAAAGGATAGAAGTAATAACTAACATTACAAACTATACTAAAAACATACTATTAGAAAAATATGCACAACAAACAAAGATTTGGAGGCTTGAAATTGTGTGGGCAAAAATACGCCACCAATTGTAATGGGATGTGAGTCCAGCTGGCGAGATCAGATCATCATACAAGTCACCAAGCACACTGGATACACGTCTGTTCTACGAGTTACAGCTATTCAGGCAGTACGAGCATAGGACGCAAGGCATACATCCTGCCGCCTTATGGTTATAATCTCCTAGTTAGGATGGTATATATACCACTGCCTTGAGTTTATAGGCCCATGAGTCTTATTAGTCTTTGCATTTTACCATAATTAAGACTGGGTATCCACTACTATACCTCTCACTGCATTGTATAGTACATCAAGTGATACACCGCTGAATCCGACTATTCTCAAGGAATAAAATTTCTTTACTTTTTTGTCTATTATTGTTCTCTTTATTTACTTACTTTTCATCGTATTTTACTGTATTACTTGTGATCCCTTCATAAATTTAAGTGTTTAACGTAGATGTACAAATTTAGGCATAAATAGTTTGGCGCCCACCATGGGGCCCAAGCAATTATAGGTATTCTACGAAGAAAAGGCCCAGTCATGTCAAATAACAGCGGCTATTCCGCATAGAATACCAGTATCGAGATCCGACACACGACTCATAACTTGGCTAATACGGTTGAAACTATGAATGGATCTCCAAGGTTAACATCCTTTCATTCGCTGTCATGGCCGGAGTCCAGCCAAGATACAGCGCCTTATAGTGATTTAGACGAAGCAATAATGGCGGTCCAGGGGGCCCAGGAGCCTATCAATATGATTTTTGGAGGACCCAGAGTTACTAGTGCCAGCACCAGAATCGTCATTGTCTTGAGGTGCATCAGGAGATAACCAAGAAACCTCGTATCAACGCCATCGAGTTCGAGAACAAAGACTCACGGCAACTTCTATACCCCCACTATGACGCCCTAATAATTACCTTGCAGATGCATGATGCCCAGGTCAAACATATGTTGTAGACCGCAGTAGTGCGGTGAACATCATTCACTGGATGGAGATGCAAAACCAGGTAATCCCGAGTCCATACACTATAACAAGCTTTAACTGTTCTAACGAGATATCTGTAGGGGAGATACTCCTTCAAATACACCTACTAGGGGCAGTGAGGGTAACGTCCTTTCAAGTGATGACATGCGACATCTCATATATATATATATATCAACAGCTGGAATTAAATTACTAAAAGAAAGAGATGCCTTTTCATATGAAGTCTTAAGAAGCATGGAAAAGAAGAGTGTATCAAGAAGCTTGAACTCATGGAAAACCCATACATACCTACTGAAGCTGGAACTCATGGAAAACCCATATATTTTACCTACTATAATTATCTAACAATAAAACTCAGAGTAAAGTTCTCATCTTTTAAACTTGAATGTGTTTCAAGTTCAGGACAAAAACTACAACTTAGGAAGAATTAAAGATTGAAACTTTTAACTATACTAATTCTAACATTAGAAGAAAATAGTCTATTCCTCAATTTAAGTAAATTTAGAGATTTTACATATTATCATAGAAAACAAGAGTAAACTTATAGCTAACAGAAAACTACTCAAGAACACATTCATACACTAATCATTAACGACAAGCATATCACATTCTAAACTAGAAAATAAGTTAGGGTAAGGTTATTATCTGTTTCGGCGCAGCGAGCTAAGGCGAGGGATCCAAAGAAATATGACTCGAACAAACCAATGACTTGAAAGGCGAAGCGACGATACCAGACTTTTTCAAGAATCAGTAAACAAAGACTTTAATATTAAACTAGAAATCCTATAAATGTGCTAAATTTTTTTTTCTTTCTACTCTATAAACTTCTCAAATTAAAAAAAAAAGACGTAAAAAAAATGAAAATATTACCTTTTATACTGCAGCCTAGGGTTTTCAGAATTTTTGCCTTCAAAATTTCAAAATATGCCTAAAATTGAAATTTCATTTGACTGATAAGGGTCAAAATTGTCTATCCATCAAAGATGGTACAATTTTGGTTCTTATCCTCAAGGAAATACCCATTTGAGAAATGAATCAATGATCCGATTAAACTCGTACTCGAATCAACGCTTTAGATGTGTCCAACTCAGCATCGTACGGAGAAGAAGACAAGAAAAATAAGCTGGAATCGTGTTTGGATCAAAATTTACGCGTTTCTGATGTAATTTGAAAGAGGGTCGTGGGTTAGGGGTCTTGAAGTCGGGTTAACGGGTTGGGGTTGAAAATTTTGGGGAATTTTGATTTACTTGGGGATTTTAGATAGTTATAGGTCTTTGCACGGGTGGGTAAGGTCTGGGGTCATGTAATTCAATTATATTTTCTTTTGAAATTAAATTAATTCAATTAAAAATTTAAAATTTACCTTATTTTTTAAATAATTATAATTTCCGGGACAAAATTGGGTGTCAACAGCAGCCCCTCTTTACCCGAAAATGATGAAAGAGTTTTCAGGGTAAAGAAGTTAACATAAAGTTAATTTTGTCACAGTAAAGCTTATAGACATGGTCGAACTCCGGTCTCTGAATTGCCTACATATCTTTGGCTAAATAAAAATCAGGCCATATGTAGTTCGACGCGATTCGAGAAAGGAAAATGAGATAAGAAAGACTATTTTCTCTTCAATCTCGAATCTCGAAGTAGGTTTGACTTCAGCTGGAAGTACGTGATAGGAAAACATAAAAGCTAACACAAGAAGGGGTTGAAACAAGACAGACCTCTAGGGTGACAACTTGTTCGAGTGTGATTCTTCAAATCTTCGTTGATGAGTCTAGCTCATATCAACGATTTCCCCAGTTCACTGCTAAGAAAAAGTTTCACGTTGTGCTCCATATGCTGCTGCGGCGCTGCTAAAATTCTGTAATAATCTCGATAAACGGTAAGCGAGCAACTGCTAATAAACTTTGATAATTAGAATAAGGAATAAAATAAGTATTGATAACATAAGTTTTTAAATGCGAGTTGCGATATCATTGATATGTTCTTCTTTCAATCAACTGACGAGGCACTTCAACCAGGGAACCTCTAGGCTAATTATTATTCTGAGTAAAGTAAGACAATAAGTAAAGCGGGTATGAATTGCATAATACAAGGCTATTACAAAATAAGTCGACTAACGTGACATAAGGTCTCAAGTTGACTTGCCTAATCTATAATCTACGCAGGTACAAAAGTTATTGCAAGACAACCAACTACCAGACACTCCCGATATGGTGTCTCAAATTGACTTGTCTAATCTATAATCTATGCATGTACTAAAGCTATTGCAGGACAACCAACTAGCAAGACAATCCGAATATGATGTCTCAAAGTTGACTTGTCCAAATCCTGATTCAAAGCAGGCTTCAGAATAACGTTTATCTTGCAATAAGAATCATAAAGACATAAATGCTGCATGTTCGGCAACAAACCATGCGCATAATGCTTTTAATCATGAAGAGGCATTTTGCAACGCAATCTTGGACTGCGTTCCACGCACTTAATAAAACAAATGAGACATCTGGTCCTGAAGTATCCAATGTCTCAATGCAACTTGAAAGAAACCTGCATATCCTATTTGTGGGTGGAAGGACCCAAAATATCCTATTTATGGGTGGAAGGACTCAAAGTATCCTATTTAAGGGTGAAATAACCCAAAATATCCTATTTGTGGGTGGAAAGACCCAAAGTATCCTATTTGTAGGTGGAATGACTCGAAGTATCCTATTTGTGGGTGGAAGAATCCGAGATATCCTATTTGTGGGTGGAAGGACCCGAGATATCCTATTTGTAAGTGGAAGGACCCGAGATATCCTATTTCTGGGTGGAAGGACTCAAGATATCCTATTTGTGGGTGGAAGGACCTGAGATATCCTATTCGTGGGTGGAAGGACCCGAGATATCCTATTTGTTGGTGGAAGAATCCGAGATATCCTATTTGTGGGTGGAAGGACCCGAGATATCTTATTCGTGGGTGGAAGAACCCGAAATATCCTATTTGTGGGTGGAAGGACCCGAGATATCCTATTTATGGGTGGAAGGACCCAACATATCCTATTTCTGGGTGGAAGGACCCGAAGATATCCTATTTGTGGGTGGAAGAACCCGAAGATATCCTATTTATAGATGGTGGAACCCAAAGTATCCTATTTGTGAGTGGAAAGACCCGAGATATCCTATTGGTGGGTGGAAGGACTCGATATATCCTATTTGTGGGTGGAAGGACCCAAGATATCCTATTCATGGGTAGAAGGACCCAAGATATCCTATTTATGGGTGGAAGGACCCGAGATATCCTATTTGTGGGTGGATAAACCTTGTATCTTGCAAAATCTGAGATTGTCTGGCTTGTGCTAGTGATGCTGCAACGTGTTGAATACCGTAATTGATCCATATTGAATATGATAATTGATTCCTACATAATTCAAAACAAAAGAGTTGGTAATAAACCGATGATCGAGCAAAAGCTAAAATTACAAAGAGAGAAATAGAGTTGTTCTACATATGCGATGAGGCAAATATTATTCGATGAACTAATCATTGCAAGTTCTCCTCGTTTTTCTGCTTAGAATTCATGCATTCAAAAAAAAAATCGTAAGTTCTATAAAATTTCTGTGGAGTTGCGACACTCTTCATTGCTTCTTCCACCTTGATGTTGAACTTTGCGGTAAATGCAATAATTTGCCCTTGTTTGATTAAAGAAAAATTGTTAGTTTTGATCAAATAACGGTTGGCTTGATTGAACACCTAATTTGGCTTCAAATCTACATTTTGCTTGTATGGCGATCAGATGTGTTGTTGCTGCGAAAATCTATCATTCTTGAAACTCTTGCTTTTGCACAAGAAAAATCATCTAAAACTGCTTTGGCTTGGCTTATTTTGGGGGAAATGGAATTTCATTGATTTTGGTACTAAACCCGCTAAGGGTAGCAAAACATAAAGTAGTTCATTACCACAAGGATGAATAAAATTGCAATGGAGTAGTAAAACATAAGATAATTGGGCAACGAAGTGCCATTTTAAGCTGCAAAATGCAGTCCTTTCAGTCTTCTTAACTTGCCAACCGCTTCTTCTTTGAATATCTTGAGGCTGATGCCTCGCCTTTAACAAAAATTGTGCGTGCGGATGGAATGCTGCAATTACCACTTAATGGATCTTCTTGCACAATTATTTTTCCACTATCAATTATGCTTTGAATCTTGTATCTTAAGCCAGTGCATTCTTCTGTATCATGCCCTTGGATATTTGAATGATAAGCACAATGCTTTAATGGATCAAAATATGGAGGCAAGTGCTTCGGAATTGTTCCTTTCCTTGGTTGCAAAAGTCCTTCAGCTTGCAATTTTTCAAATATGCTTGTCACAGACTCGTCTAGAGGAGTAAATGTATCTGACTTCCTCTTCATTGATGTCGGATAATCGGAGTGTGCTTGTTGAAACTGACTTAGAGAGCCTTGTAAATTTGGGGATTTTTCCGATTGAGTGGAGTACCCAAATGAACCAGAAGGGGTTCTTCCTGTTGCTACGCCTTACAACAACAACAACATACCCAGTGTGTCCCACCAGTAGGGTCTAGGGATGGTGAGATGTACGCAGACCTTATCCCCACCAAGGTGAAGAAGCTGTTTCCGATAGACCCTTGGCTAGGAAAAAGAACATAAGAGAACACCTTTGAAAATAGATAATAGCTAAAGCATGTTAAAACTAAAACATATTATGCTTGCATGTCAATGATGGATCAATTCAGAGAAAGTGCTTGCATTATTGACAACTATTTTGGCATAGTATATGCCTTCTTGCATGTATTTGAAAGATGCTATTAACTTCTTCTCAGGCAAGGGCGGATGTATCTTAGAAGCCTCTAACCTCCATCTCATAGCATATTCTGCAAAAAGACTCATGAGACATCTTTTTAACGTTGCGCATATCAATCAAATCAGGATCTTCTACTATGTTGAACTTGTATTGTTCCACAAAGTCATGAGCCATATCCTCCCATGTGTACCATTTGGTAAAATCTTGCTTGGTATACCATGCAAGTGCCAATCCTGATACACTTTGAATGAATAATCTCATCCGCAAAGCTTCATTCTTGCTAATTCCAACCAATCTGCTGCAATAATCTTTCATATGAGCATAGGGGTTCCTTTTTCCATTGAAATTGTTGAATTTTCGTATCTTATACCCATGTGGAAGTTCGATGTCTGGGTGAATGCATTAGTCTTCATAAGATAAACTCTGAATGTTCATAGAGAGAAATTTATCTCTAATGACCTTCTTCAAATTGGAGATTCGTCCCTCCATGCTATGCAAATTGGTTGCCTCAACTTCTTTCCTAGGCAATTCTTGTGGATGCAGTATTACTTGATTTGATTGACTCCCTACAGTAGGCATAGTGATAAAAGACGGTTGGCATAAGGTTGCAGCTGGACAAGCATTTAGATCGATAAGATATTCTTGTGGGATTTGCGGATATATGGTATGTATAGGCATTGGATAATGAGGTATGGTTAAGTAAGGTGAATTGGAGGTAAAACTTGTATTTGGTAAAAGTTTGCTAGTGTTTGCAAAGTTGACAATTCTATTCCTTTGGACCATATGTTCTTCAACATCATCATTCTGCGCCTGCAAGACACCCATACCAGAACCGGTTGCCTGAAGCTGCTTTGCCATGTTGTTTCGTCCTTGATGCAGATTCTTAGCCATTTCAGTGTTCAATGCTAGCCAACCTTTACCAAATGAATTCTACACATTGAACAAAAGTAAGTTATAAAATGGAAATGCATGCATAAGGATTTAAATATAAAATAGGCCGTTAGGCCGAATACACGGGACAAAAATTCCGACTCAACGAAGGAGCAAAATATTTGAGAGTACAAAACTTTAATGACCGACAAAATTTTATCTTTCAAGACATGAATTTAGAAAAACAATTTTGAAAGTTTTTACGAAATCAGTATGCGTGCTAGGCCATTTTGGCACAAATTACAAAATGATTGGCTTATTTTGAACATCAATGCTTTGCTCGACTATCGGTTCTTGCTTGCAAAATAACAATCTGCACTAATTTTTGAAAAATGCTTCTGATAATGACCAAACCAACTTAATGTCTTCAACTTGCTTTTTGTAAAATTCCGCACCAGTTATGACTTCAATATTTCAACTCGCTTTGTCAAAGCTGCCCTAGTTGCTATATTTCACATCTTCTACCTGCTTTGAAAAATTTGCCCCAATTACGACTTCCAATACTTCAAATTACTTTACAAAAGCTGCCTCAGTTGCAATCTCCCACGTCTTTTACTTGCTTTGCAAGATTTGCCCTAGTTCTATCATTAGGGAAATGAAAATTTAAATACTAAAGGGTCGAGCCCGATGGAGGAGCCTACGTATCCCTCTTTGGGAATCAGGCCGTGCGTAGTGCTGCTTTTCCAAGCTTGCTACAGTTGCTTCGAGCCTGTTAACCTTGTCTTGGTTGGATTCATCATTCTTAGTCAAGTCAATCACATAATTTTGGCGAGCCATAGGTCCTCTTTTGATGTTCAAAATAATTAACCTTTTAGCAACGCATACCGAATTTAATAAAATTTTATTAAAGCTAAAACTGACAGGTCAACTTATTCCTTAATGGAAAAATTGAGACCGTACTGAAAAGACTCGAAAATTTTAAGCAAGACACTTATTTCGTTAAAGCAAACAGATGCGAAAACGCTTGTTTAACTCTGAAGTTAATTTCAAAAAGGATAACTTGTGAATATTTTAAAATTTGACGCTAAACAATATTTTGCAAAATAACGATTGGAATTAAGACAAATAAAATAAAAATTTGAAAGGCGTTTTAAAATAATAGTATGCATGAATTCAGATAATAGATGAATAAACGACTTCATAAAGCAGTTAACTTTTACGAAAAATAGATTGAAGTGACATAGCGTTAATCTTACCATACCGCCAAACAACTTTAGTCACAAAGAAATCAGTGCCAACAAATTTTACGCAAGTAGCACATATTTAGCAAGTAATTGCATATTAGGCAGATAATTTGACATGTGGCAAACTGTTACACCTCGTATGTCTAAAGTGAGGTATATCATTCTAATGACATGTTAAGAATGATCTAACTGAGTTTAAAGTCATAATAGGACCATATATAACGTTTATATGTTGAATATAAAGTTTGGAAAAAATCAGATTTAAGTTGCGGAAAAACCGACTAAGGATTTGCCTTGTAACGAAGCTTTTTCAGCAATTAATTCTGTGTGTTATATAAGGTCTTTTAGGGGCATATGATATACCAAATTGAAGGTCTTAGAGTGTATTTTCAAACACTTTTGATGGTTTGTTCATACAATGTCTGGATAAAAGGATATGAGTATCAAAAATCAGATCAGAAAAAGGGATATAAGCGCAAAAGACGGCTAGAAATGAGATGTTTTTATTATAAAAGAGAAATACTTCTCTTTCTCGAAATTTTCCAGACACCCATGATAGAAATAGTTCTTTCTTCAGTTTGAAGCCAATTTTTATAATTTCGAAGAAACAACATCAATCTTAACTCGAAATTGCAGACGGATTGCGTCAAAACGCTCTACGCGATTAAGGTAACGTTATGCTACCTTCAATTTCGTCTATAGTTTGAGTTTTAGAACTACTTCATGGCTAAGTAAAGTACCTAAATTCTATTTTATAGCTTGTTTAAGCTTTACAAGGTATGGAATTCAAAGGAAACAAAGTTTAGAAGCAAGAAACATCAAAGGTATATAAGGCTAAACCTTTCTTTTGGCAAGGCATGTATCTTGTAGCTTTTGAAGCTTTTCTTAGTTTCAAAATTGATGATTCTTGTGGGTAACTTGTGTGACATAAAGGTGACTGTATATGTGATTAATTTGGTGCTAAGAACCGCAGTAAACGATGTCCAAAACAGTAGCACAAAATGTTTCAAAATCTGGAAAAAATTATTTTTATCTTCGAGCAGCTGTTAGTAGTTTGAGCATAACTCCTTGTACAAAATTGATATTGTGATGCTTCAAGATTCCTTGGAACCCTTAGACATATATCTAAAACTTTTATGAAGACTATGAAGTCTATAACTTTGATCTACACTCTGAAAATTAGTTGAAGGTCAGGAAAGTGGTGCTGTCCAGACATTCTATCTGCGGATTTGTTATGTCATCCAATTGTCTCATCTTGTTATCCGTTTAACATGTTTATGTTATCAGTTTATCTGGGTATCCATTCCCGTGTATAGTATAGTGCTGGTTCTATTTTTGCGGATCATCCAGTTTCAGGGGAAACTCTGCCGAAATTTTTATAAAAATTCAAAGAGTTGGACAAATTCTGAGTTCTAGGTTGTGTCTATAATTCTATCAAGAGTTTTCTTATCATTTCCTTTGAGTCCATATCTATTGTTGCCACACGTGTTATGCCTCATACATGCTTGTGTTTATATTGTGATCATGTTATGTGTGATTTGGAGTCTCCCATAAAGGCCTGACATTGGACACACAGTCCGGTCGCGTGTGATACTACCCGTCTGGGGTATACAGCCCCCCTTGTTCAGGCGGGGAGTTGAAACACCTAGTGTGACCGGGTGTCATTCACACACTCTGACCAGAGAAACTAGATATTACTGGCTGGGGGGAATATAGCACATAACACCCGCCAGGTTTGTTATATACGCGTATATAGCCATAGTATGCACTACATGATTATATGTGAGGCTAGTTCAGATATTCAGTTACCTGATTTGGGGGGATATAGCCCATAACACCAGACAGGTACCAGTTCAGATAACAGTTCAGTTTTAGCTCAGTACCAGTTATCAGTTCACAGTTATCAGCCACCAGTTCTTAGTGTCAGTATCAGTTGACAGCTATCAGTTCTAGTTTCTAGTTACAGTCATTTATCAGTATAATTCAGCTCAGTCTTCAGTTTCAAATTCAGCTAAACTTCAGTTTATATTCAAACCATGTTTAGTACGTCTTCAGATTTCCTGCTACATTGCTATGCTTTAGCTCATATTTACACATTTATATTCCAGCCTTACAGTTTCATTCAGTTATGATTTATTATATGCTCAGGCCTTACATACTTTGTACATATCGAACTCACGCCCTATTTTTTGGGCGCTGCGTTTCATGCTGCGCAGGTACAGAGAGATCAGACCCTGAGCCACGTTAGTTGGCTATCCACCAGCTGTTGGAGTCACTCCGTCTTCTTTCGGAGTTTACTACTTTTGGTATGTTGTACAGATGCCGAATAGGTATGGCGGGGCCTTGTCCCGCCCTTTGTATATTCATTTCAGCACTCTTAGAGGCCTGTAGATATGTCCCTGTGTGGTTCCATTAGAATGTTCTGTATGTCAGCGTGTGTTGGCCGTGTCATCTTTCCAGAATTAATGTTTCAGTAAATATGTATGTATATATATAACCATGTTGCCAGCTTATCTCTATTATTCAAAGATTATTAGGCTTAGCGATGATCGACACTCAATGTCGTTTATCTGTCGTGGCCCTAGGATGGGTCGTGACAAAAGTGGTATTAAAGCAGTTCAGTCCTAGGGTGTCTACAGGCCGTGCCTAGTAGAGTCTTGTTCAGGAGTATGTTACGCGCCATACTTATGAACATGAGGCTACAAGGCACTTCAGGATGGTTGTTTTTCTTTCTTCTCTAGATCGTGCGATAGGGCCATAATTTTAGAATTCACCCTTCTAACCGTAATATTTTGAATACAGCGACGTCACCGAAGAAATTGACAACTGCCCAGAAAGGCAAGGCTATTTCCAGCTAGGGTACTAGTAGAGTTCCACTTGAGGTGGGTGAGACTGCGGAATCCAGACCTGAGGCTCCCTCTGAGGCCTCACAGATCCCTTTAGTCCAGGGCGATATTAGAGGTATTGTAGCTGCCATACCTCCAGCTCCTCACCCTGATAGTTAGAGGTAGGAAGTGAGGGATGCCATCAGATTATTGACCAGTTTTGTAGTTGCTCAGACTAGACAGCATAGTGCAGATGCCTAGGGAGATACTGGATCAAGGATCAGGGATTTTATCTGACTAGAGCCTCCAGTCTTTGCTGGATCCCATACAAGAGAGGACCCTCAGGATTTCCTTGTGAGGATAGCCAGGGTGTTGAGGGTCATGCATGCGTCAGAGACAGAGTCAGTAGAGTTGGCGGCATTCAGATTGCATGACCTAGCAGCAGGGTGGTATCAGACCTAGGAGCTATCTAGAGGGTCAGATGCTACTCTGGCGACTTGGAAAGAACTCTCAGATGCCTTCCTTCATCAGTATATGCCCATAGAGACACAGAGAGCACGTGTTGATCCGTTCCTGACCTTGAGACAGGGAAGTTTGAGTGTAGAAGAGTATAATTATCGCTTTAATTCTTTGGCATGGTTTGCCCCCACTGTGGTAGCAAGTATGGAGGATAGAATTCATAGGTATGTAGTGGGACTTGGTCCACACCTGGTGAACGAGCGTATGACGGTTGCTATGCAGTCAGGTATGAACAAATCACGCATTAAGGCATTTGCTTTATCACTTGAGAAGAGGAAGCAGAAACAGAGAGCCGACAGGGATAGAGTGTTACACAAGAGGGGCAGATTTTCTGGTTCATTTGGAGAGACGTCTGGAGTGAGTAGACAACAGAGTGTTAGACAGCCACCAGCTAGTATACCTCCACAATCTCGTGGCCTGAGATCTCATGCACCTCTTCAGTCCAGAGTTAGCCAGGCATCACGAACTTCAGGATTTCAGCATCGTGGTACTTTTATACCGGCCAGTCAGACATATCCCAGATGTTCGAATTGTGGTAGACGCCGCTTGGGTCCATGTCAGTTAGGAGTTGATACTTGTTATATTTATCACGAGGCAGGCCATTTCATGAGAGATTGCCGAACTAGGGGTGGTAGTGGTACAGCCCAGCAAGCTATATCAGCAGTAGCTTCCTCAGCACTAGCACGCCCTCAGGGGCAAGTTCCTCAGGCACCAGCAGGTCGTGGTAGAGGTCCAAGTGGAGCTCCTACAGTAGGCGGTACTCAGAACCGCACCTATTCTCTTATTGGTCGACAGGACAAAGAGGCTTCACCAGACGTGGTCACAGGTATTCTGTTGGTAAACTCTCTCGATGTGTATGTGTTGATAGATCTGGGTTCTACATTATCATATGTTACTCCCTTTGTTGCTATTAAATTCAAAATAGTACCAGAGGCTATTAGACCTTTCGAGGTAGCCACTCCCGTTGGTGATTCTGTAGTAGCTAGGCATGTTTATAGAGGTTGCACAGTGATGATTGGTGATTGTAGTACTACAGCTGACTTAATTGAGCAAGAAATGGTTGATTTCGCTTTTATTCTCGGTATGGATTGGTTGTCCTCTTGTTATGCTAACGTTGATTGTAGAGCGAAGACAGTCCAGTTTCACTTTCCAGGAGAATTAGCTATAGAGTGGCAGGGTGTTTCTGCATCGCCAAAGGGTCTGTTTATTTCTTACCTTAAGGCAAGGAAGCTAATCGCAAAAGGCTGCTTATATCATATTATTCATGTTCGAGACTCAAAGAAGGAGACGTCGGCTCTTGAGTCAGTTTCGGTAGTAAATGAGTTCCCTGATGTGTTTCCAGATGAGTTACCTGGTCTTCCTCCAGAGCGAGAGATTGATTTTCCTATAGATATAGTACCAGGTACGCCACCCATATCCATTCGTCCCTATAGGATGGCACCAGCAGAACTGAAAGAACTTAAGGAAAACTGAAGGATTTGTTAGATAAAGGTCTCATTAGACCTAGCATTTCCTCGTGGGGAGCCCCGGTATTGTTTGTGAAAAAGAAAGACGGCTCTCTACGCATGTGCATAGATTACAGACAGCTGAATAAAGTCACAATCAAGAATAAATACCCTCTGCCAAGGATTGATGACTTGTTCGACCAGCTCCAGGGTGCCAAGTGCTTCTCGAAGATAGATTTGCGATCAAGCTACCATCAGGTTAGAGTCAGAGAATCTGATATACCTAAGACTGCATTCAGGACTAGGTATGGCCATTATGAGTTTTTAGTGATGTCATTTGGACTCACTAATGCCCCTGCAGTATTTATGGATCTGATGAACAGCGTATTCAGGCCTTATCTAGATTTATTTGTGATTATATTTATTGATGATATTCTCATCTATTCAAAGTCTGAATCAGAGCATGCGGAGCACCTACGCACAGTATTGGGTACTCTTCGGGACCAGCAATTATATGCTAAGTTCTCAAAGTGTGAATTCTGGTTTGATTCAGTGGCATTTCTTGGCCATATAGTTTCAGCAGAAGGAATTAAAGTAGATGGCCAGAAGATCGAGGTTGTGAAGAATTGGCCCAGACCTACGACGCCAACTGACGTACGTAGTTTTTTGGGTTTGGCAGGTTATTACAGAAGGTTCGTAGAGGATTTTTCCTCCATTGCAGCTCCACTGACCAAATTGACACAAAAAATAGCTAAATTTGAGTGGTCTGATCATGCGAGCACAGCTTCCAAGAACTAAAGAACAAGTTGATAACACCTCTAGTACTTACACTTCCAGAGGGATCTGAGGACTATGTCATTTACTGTGACGCTTCTCGAATTGGTCTTGGTTGTGTTTTGATGCAGCACGGAAGAGTAATTGCCTATGCTTCCAGGCAGCTGAAAAAGCATGAGCAGAACTACCCTACCCATGATCTGGAGCTTGCAGCAGTCATTCATGTATTAAAGATTTGGAGACATTATTTGTATGGGGTTCATGTTGATATTTATACAGACCTCAAGAGCCTCCAGTACATATTTAAGCAAAAGGAGCTAAACCTATGACAGAGGCGGTGGCTAGTGTTGCTGAAGGACTACGACGTGGACATTCTTTATCATCCGGGTAAAGCGAATGCTATTGTTGATGCCCTTAGTCGTAAGTCTATGGGTAGTCTATCTTATTTACAGCCCCAGGAAAGAGAGTTAGCTCATGCACTCCACCAGTTGGCCAGCATGGAAGTCAGATTAATAGATTCAGAGGACGCAGGAGTTACAGTTCAGAACGCAGCCACTACTTGCCTAGTTACAGAAGTAATACAGCGTCAGTATGAGGATCCAGTTCTAGTTGAATACAGACAAATAGTCAGAAGAAAACCGGAGTCACCATAAAGAGTTACTAGTGACGGGGTTCTCATGTATAAAGATAGACTTTGTGTTCCTGATGTGGCAGATTTACGTGGACAGATTATGGCAGAGGTATATTATTCCAGATACACAGTTCATCCAGGTTCGACTAAGATGTACCATGATCTTAAGCAGATTTACTGGTGCGACGGAATGAAGCGTGACATAGCAGAATTTGTGGCTCAGTATCCTAACTGCCAGTAGGTTAAGGTCGAGCATCAAAAACCTAGTGGCTTGTTACAGAAAATCGAGATTCCATCATGGAAATGGGAAGCAGTGAATATGGACTTCATTACAGGCTTGCCCCGTACGCGGAGCAGGTATGACTCTATTTGGGTTATAGTTGACAGGCTTACTAAATCAGCTCATTTCTTGCCTCTTAGAACTACATATACAACGGAGGATTATGCTAGACTTTATATCAGAGAGATAGTGCGCCTACATGGTATTCCAGTAACTATCATTTCAAACAGGGGCGCACAGTTTACAGCTAATTTCTGGCGATCATTCCAGACAGGTTTAGGGACACAGGTGAATCTGAGTACAGCATTTCATCCATAGACAGACGAACAGGCTAAACGGACCATTTAGACATTAGAAGATATGCTTAGAGCTTGCGTGTTAGATTTTGGAGGCAGCTGGAGTGATCATCTACCGTTGATAGAGTTTTCATATAATAATAGCTATCATTCTAGCATGCAGATGGCGCCATATGAAGCTTTGTATTGGCGCAAATGCAGGTCTCCTATAGGATAGTTCGAGGTTGGCGAGTCTCAATGTATAGGTCCAGATTTAATCCAACAAGCAGTTGATAAAGTCAAGTTGATCAGGGAAAAAAGATTATTAGCAGTGCAGAGCAGACAAAAGTCCTATACAGATAATCGATGTCGAGATTTAGAATTTCAGATTGGCGATTGGGTATTCCTGAAAGTATCACCTATGAAAGTAGTTATGAGATTTGGAAAGAAGGGGAAGCTTAACCCTAGATTTATTGGTCCATATCAGGTTATCAGGCGAGTTGGGCGTGTAGCCTACGAGTTAGACCTTCCAGCAAACCTTTAGGAGGTACATCCAGTATTCCATGTTTGTATGCTCAGGAAATGTGTCAGAGATCTTTCTAGAGTTGTACAAGTAGCTGATGTACATATCACATAGTAATTAACTTATGAAGAGGTGTCAGTTGCAATTTTAGATAGGCAGATTCGTCGACTAAGGACGAAAGACATTCCTTCAGTTAAGGTGCTATGGTGAAGCAATAACGTAGATGAAATAACTTGAGAAGATGAGAATGATATGAGAGACAAGTATCCACATCTCTTCACTACTTCAGGTATATAACTGATCCTTGTTTAATGTTTTTATATACTTCATTTCACATTTAAGGACAAATGTTCCTAAGGGGGGGAGATTGTTACACCTCGTATGTCTAAAGTAAGGTATATCATTCTATTTAAAGTCATAATAGGACCATATATGACGTTTATATGTTGAATATAATGTTGGAGAAAATTGGATTTAAGTTGCGGAAAAACCGACTAAGGATTTACCTTGTAACGAAGCTTTTTCAGCAATTATTTCTATGTGTTATATAAGGTCTTTTAGGAGCATATGATATACCGAATTGAAGGTCTTGAAGTGTAGTTTCCAACACTTTTGACGGTTTGTTCATACAATTTCTCAATAAAAGGGTATGAGTATTAGAAATCAGACCAGAAAAAGGGACATAAGCGCAAAGAGGGCTAGAAATGAAATGTTTTTATTATAAAAGAGAAATACTTCTCTTTCTCGACATTTTCCAGAAACCTCATGATAGAAACAGTTTTTTCTTGAGTTTGAAGCTAGTTTTTATAATTTTGAAGAAATAACATCAATCTTAACTCGAAATTGAAGATGGATTGCGTCAAAACGCTCTACGCGATTAAGGTAACGTTATGCTACCTTCAATTTCGTCTATAGTTTGAGTTTTTGAACTACTTCATGGCTAAGTAATGTACCTAAATTCTATGTTATAACTTGTTTAAGCTTTAGAAGGTGTGGAATTCAAAGAAAACAAAGTTTAGAAGCAAGAAACATCAAAGATATGTAAGGCTAAACCTTTCTTTTGGCAAGGCCTGTATCTTGTAGCTTTTGAAGCTTTTCTTAGTTCCAAAATTGATGATTCTTTTAGGTAACTTGTATGGAATAAAGTTGAATGTATATGTGATTAATTTTGTGCTAAGAACCATGGTAAAAGATGTCCAAAACAATAGCACAAAATGTTTCAAAATCTGGAAAATTATTTTTATCTTCGTGTAGTTGTTAGTAGTTTGAGTATAACTCTTTGTACAAAATTGATATTGAGATGCTTCAAGATTTCCTGGAACCCTAAGACATATATCTAAAACTTTTGTGAAGACTATAAAGTTTATAACTTTGATATGCACTCTGAAAATTAGATGAAAGTCAGGACAGTGGTGTTGTCCAAACATTCTATCTGCGGATTTGTTATGTCATCCAATTGTCTCATCTTGTTATCCATTTAACATGTCTATGTTATCAGTTTATCCGGGTATCCATTCCCGTGCATAGCATAGTGCTGGTTCTATTTTGTGGATCATCCTGTTTCAGGGGAAACTCTGTCGAAATTTTTATAGAAATTCAAAGAGTTGGACAAATTCTGAGTTCTAGGTTGTGTTTATAATTCTATCAAGAGTTTTCTTATCATTCCTTTGAGTCCATATCCATTGTTGCCACATGTGTTATGCCTCATACATGCTTATACTTATATTGTGATCATGTTATATGTGATTTGAAGTACCCCATAGAGGCTGGACATTGGACACACAGTCCGGTCGCGTGTGATTCTACCCGTCTGGGGGATATAGCCCCTCTGGTTAAGGCGGGGAGTTGAAACACCTAGTGTGACCGAGTGTCATTCACACACTCTGACCAGAGAGACTAGATATTACTGGCTGGTGGGGATATAGCCCATAACACCCGCCAGGTTTGTTATATACGCGTATATAGCCACAGTATGTACTGCATGACTATATGTGAAGCTAGTTCACATGTTCAGTTACCTGATTTGGGGGGATATAGCCCATAACACCAGACATGTACCACTTCAGATAACAGTTCAGTTTTGGCTCAGTACCAGTTATCAGTTCTCAGTTATCAGCCACCAGTTCTTAGTGTCAATATCAGTTGACAGCTGTCGGTTCTAATTTCTAGACCAGTTATCAGTCATATTACAGTCATTTATAAGTATAGTTCACCTCAGTCTTTAGTTTCAAATTCAACTAAACTTCAGTTTATATTCAGATCATGTTTAGTACGTCTTCAGATTTCCTGCTACATTGCTATGCTTCAGCTCATATTTACACATTTATATTCCAGCCTTACAGTTTCATTCAGCTATGATTTATTATATGCTCAGGCCTTACATACTTTGTACATATCGTACTCACGCCCTTTGTTTGGGTGCTGCGTTTCATGCCGCGCAGGTACAGAGAGATCAGACCCTGAGCCATGTTAGTAGGCTATCTACCAGCTGTTGGAGTCACTCCGTCTTCTTCCGGAGTTTACTACTTTTGGTATGTTGTACAGATGCCGAGTAGGTATGGCGGGGCCTTGTCCCGTCCTTTGTATATTCAGTTCAGTACTCTTAGAGGCCTGTAGATATGTCCCTGTGTGGTTCCGTCAGCATGTTATGTATGTCAGCATGTGTTGGCCGTGTCATCTTTCCAGACTTAATGTTTCAGTAAATATGTATGTATATATATAACCAGGTTGCCAGCTCATCTCTATTATTCATAGATTAATAGTAGGTTTAGTGATGATCGACACTCAGTATCGATTATCTGTCGTGGCGCTAGGTTGGGTCGTGACACAAACACAAGTAATTGAGTGTAAATAAAATGCAAATGCGTCCTACCCTGTAAGGTGCCTCTTTTATGCCAATGGTAAGCCTAATCGTCAAATAGCAAACCAATGCGGTGGTAATAGATTGATCCAAAGTCCAAACCATTGTCAATATGAAATTTGGGAGATCATGATAACAATAAAAAATTTAAAAGATTACATTTTATTAAAACATTTCCGGTTATACATTTTTTCCGAAGAAATGCGAAAAATATACCACATAAAATGTGGTAGTGCTTTGTTTTTTAAATAAAATAAATAATAAAATACAATAAATCACTCCTAAAATACTTAAAACGGCAACTGTTTGCTCCTTGCTGGATCCAGATCCGTCAATTGCTAATTTTCAACTGAATTTGATGCATTGGCAAATAACAGTGAACATTATTTAACAACCTGCTATCATCCTGCAAACAAAAGGAACAGTGAGACAACTTCCAAATTTGGCAAAGGCAAACCGGCATGGATCCGTCTATAACCACCACATACCAAATAAAATGCAACGTCATTGGGTTACAATAACCCGTCAACAAAAGGGCGGTTTCTTAATTCCTAGAAGAGGTATCTGGGACCGGGGCCAAACTAAGGTGTATATGCATGCCATGTCCTAAAAGCTCATTCTAAGAGTGGGTTAACGGTTGAGGCTGACTCGACCTATGCGAGATATAACCTGGCCACATAAATCCGTAAAACTAGCCATGCCAAAACCAGGCAAAGCATCCATAACCCGAACTAACTTTGGTGATACGAAAGAAATTTAAAGAGTGGGAAAATGGCAATGCCCTCCCTGCGTATCTACCCGTCAAGCAGGTGCCCCATGATGAAATCGAGGAGGTGAAAAAAATTGACATGTTTCCAGAATGGAAGAAACATAAGTGGACTGCGGACCTTATGCACAAATAAAGTGGAATACATGTTTTCTACGGCAAACCAAACAAACAAATATAATAAAGCAAATAAATTAGTCATGCTAGTTGGTAATAATTGGAAACCTTTATGGTCAAAACTTTTATTGCTCCCCAGTGGTATCGCGACGCTGTTGAACCCCAAAAATTACCCGTTACAGCAAAATTAGGAATATAACCTAAATGCACTAACTAAAGAAAAGGAAGAAAAAGTTAAAGATAGAACACGGAAAATTGACAAAACTCGCGGGAGCCTTGAATTTCTAAAATTTTCTAGAGGTCTCATTTATTGAACACTTGAGCCCAAACTCGACCCCAAATGACTCAAAGCCAGTGTAAACCATTCCAATTTGCGAGTTTTATCCAAACTCGTCCCAAAGTTGCCATGGCAAGAAAACAAGATAAGGATTAGCGAATGTATATGGAAGTAAGAAAAAGAAGTAACCAAATATATAAAGTACAGGTACCTGCCTAATCAAAGAAAGGTTTACTTGACTTTTACAAATAAATTTACTCAGTCAACATTCTTACCAAAGTGTGGAAAGCAAGAGCAAATAAGAAGTGTAATAGCTATGTTGCAACTTAAAAGAAATAGGACATGGAAGTTAAGTTTATTCATAGCCAGCACTGATGCAATAAAGTTAGCAGAACTATACTTAGGAGAGACCCATATAAAAAATGAACTTGTTCTCATAAAAAGAGTAGTCACTGTATTGGGTTAAATCCGTCGTCACCAAGCTTGATGACTAAGCATCCACGTAGGACGACGTATAGGCGACACGTGGCTATAATGGGCGTAAAAGTAGCAGACAGAGTCAAAGATGAACAGTTACAACGAGCAGATGAACAGTTACTTCGGCCAGAACAGTCGCAACTCATCATCAAGCAGATTCAAAATAGAAGTCTTATCCTTAGGCAACGTAACCGCTCAATCAAGGAGTTACAACTGCTCGCAAACGGACACTTAGTCATCTATATATTGGAATTCAAGTCACAAGCATTGTATCTAATTTTACTCTCTCTGAACACACATCTGTACTCCAATTATTAATACGCAATTCTCTATCTTCTGCCTACATTTATTACTTTACTGTTCAAATATCATAAAGAGTACGAGGAAGGAATTTGATCAAGTCTATGCGACCTGAATACGGTTCCTTCTATTCAATTTTCATTTATTACATCGCATTTATTGTGTCTCTATTTCCTTACTTTCACTGCAATCATTTATTTTGAGCATTTACTTCCTTTACATAGATATTTATACCTGTTCACACTAAGCATTTAATCTTGATTATTGATCGTGACTCCGCTTTACAAATTTAATTGTGAATTAGCCTAATAAACGAAATTACGGTTAAACAATTTGGCGACCACAGTGGGAGCCGGTCAATAACTTCCGTAGGTTAATTGCTTGTCGTGTTTTATTCTTTATCCGTTTTTCTTCTTGCTCGTTTGCTCTCCTCATTTTCTTTTTGTCAACATGGCAGATAACGACTCACACAACAACGCTCACGTTGACGGGCAACAAAACCTTAACGCTGCGGAGCAAGTGGACTTGAATCCGGTCGGGGACGAGCAGCAAGATGATATTCCTGCGGACGACAACGTAATCCCCATCGCAGAAGACGAAAACGCACTCCCAGCAGAACAGGACAACGAGCACAGCCAGCAGAGTAGCAGGCATAGCCACCTTCCTGGCCGAAGAAACTCCGATCGAGGGCCTGGAGGACCCAGAAGACCCAACGATCCTGGGAATTCAAGGAATTCTCGAGACGCTGTCCTTGAATTCATACGGCAACAGGCGGAAATCAATAGGCAAATACGGGAAGCTATTGATGGACTACGAGGACAAGCCCCGCCAAACGCAGGAAATCCACCCATTGGGCGTCCAAGGGATGCTTCACCGTCCCATGCCTCGAGACGCGCTGAAAATCAAAATGCAGGATCAACAGTGCCGACGGAGATGAGCGAAGTCATGGAAGCCCTCACCAGACAGTTCAAAGAAAGCCAGGAGGCCCTACAGCGTTCTCTCCATGAGAGGATTGATCAAATCCCTGTGGCACCACCCACTTTGAAGAAAGTTGACGTTCAACGGTATACCCAAAGGCCTTGGAAGAAAGAAGCGGCACCCAAGGCAATACCCAAAACATTCAAAATGCCAAACATACCAAGATACCAGGGAACAACTGACCCCAACGACCACTTGATGATGTTTAGCAATTTCATAAAGGCAAGCGATCTCACCGACGAGGAGATCGAGTCAGTACAGTTGAAGAAATTTGTAGAAACCTTGGCAGACGGCGCTCTACGATGGTACTCAATGCTGCCAGCAAATTCAATAGGATCCTTTGCCGAGATGGCAGAATTATTTGTCAAATCACACACAGGCGCTCAGAAAACAGAAACAAGAGTTGAAGACATCTTTGAAATCAAACAACTGCCCGGGGAGTCTCTCCGGAAATATGTGGATCGCTTTCAGCGTGAACGCATGTTGCTACCCAAAGTTCCAGATCGATGGGCGGCTATTGCATTCACTAACAGCTTGGACGTCAAGAGTTCTGAAGCGACCAGACGATTGTATGAATCCTTGCGAGAATACCCTGCAGCGAACTGGTCGGATGTCTACAATCGTTATAATTCAAAGGTACGTATAGACAAAGATAAATTGATTGGCACAGGTGCCCGGGGACGGAGCCAGGCTCGCACCAGCGGCGCTGGGGGAAAAATCGAAACAGATAAACCAGATGTGCGACACGAGCCATATCCCAATCGGTCGCACAACTCAAATGGACGCGGTCGCAACATCAAAGGCCTCGCAAGAGGCAGCGATTCCGCTTCAACTCCTAATGGACTTCCAACCCTGCCCGTTTTCAACATCGGAGCGGTGGAGCTTGTAGCAGTGCTTGAAGGGATGAGCGAAAAAGTCAAATGGCCTAAGGATATGAAGGGTGACCCCAGCAAGCGCAGCAAAAACTTGTGGTGCGAATTTCATCGCGATCACGGCCACACAACGGATGACTGCAAGGCTCTAAGGTACGAGGTCGCTAACTTATTGAAACAGGGCTACCTCAAGGAGTACTTGACAGAGAAAGGAAAACAAACACACGCAAAGGCCCAGCAAAGTAAATCAGAGCCTCCCCGAGCATCATCACCAAAAATGACAGTCAACGTCATCTCTGGTGGTATTGAGGTCGACGCAGTCACATACACAGCAAAGAAGTACGCCAAAGTATCTATCACAAAGACCAAACGGCCGCGACTCGAGGGTACAATAACTTTCGAAGAAACAGATACAGATGGCTTGCAATTTCCTCACATGGATGCCTTGGTGATCACATTGCGAGTGGAGGAGTTTGATGTCAAGAGAGTACTCGTCGATCCAGGCAGTTCAGCGAACATCATGTTGTCTCGAGTCGTGCAGGAATTGAAACTATATGATAAGATCATACCAATTTCTCGTGTCCTCTCAGGATTTAACAACTCCAGCGAGAAGACGTTGGGGGAAATTACTTTGACGACTCTGGTCGAAGGCGTTATGAGACGAACAACTTTTCACGTCGTTGATGGGGACATGGCCTACAACATAATCCTTGGGAGGCCATGGATACACGATATGCAAGCAGTCCCGTCAACATATCATCAAGTAATGAAATTCCCTTCAGATTGGGGGATACGGAAAGTTCGGGGAGAGCAGCGTTGCGCTAGAGATTGCTACTCAGTTGCAGTCAAGCTCCCCGAGGAGGCAAAATAGCAATCAAAGAACCCGGGATCAGAGCCAAACGATGGAGCATCAGATTACCAGGTCCCGGAGTTCATATCGAAGTTGGACGCACGAGGAGAGTACGCGCCAACTATTGAAGCTTTGGAACCAGAAGAACTTTTCGACAGCATGCCTGAAAGAAAAGTATACTTGGGAGCAGAGATAAACAAGGACTTACGCAAGGATATCTTGCACTTCCTCAAGGAGCGGCACACCACTTTTGCGTGGTCGCATGCAGATATGACAGGAATCTCCCCGGAGATTATTTGTCATAAGTTGAACGTGGATCTGTACCATCGCCCGGTAAAGCAAAAGAAGCGTCAACAAGGAGCATTCAGGAATCAGATCATAAATGACGAAGTTGACTGCTTGCTCAAGATTGGCTCCGTCCGAGAAGTCAAGTATCCAGATTGGCTTGCCAATGTCGTCGTAGTGGCAAAGAAAAATGGCAAGTGGAGGGTCTGCATCGACTTCACCGACTTGAACAAAGCCTGCCCGAAAGATTCTTATCCACTGCCTCAGATTGACCAACTAATCGATGCGACGGCCGGGCACGAAGTGCTTACATTCCTTGATGCGTATTCAGGCTATAACCAAATCTTAATGGATCCCAACGACCAGGAGAAAACTTCCTTCATTACTTGCCGAGGTACGTATTGCTATAAAGTAATGCCTTTTGGACTTAAAAATGCAGGTGCGACTTACCAACGATTAGTCAATCGGATGTTTCACGACCACATTGGCAAAACCATGGAGGTCTACACCGACGACATGCTGATCAAGTCCAAACGGGCGGAGGATCACTTAACACATTTGAAGGAGGCCTTTCAAATCCTTGATCAGTACAACATGAAACTCAACCCGGAGAAATGCGCATTTGGAGTGGGTTCAGGGAAATTTCTCGGTTTCATCGTTTCCCAGCGAGGGATCGAGGTAAACCCCGCCCAGATAAAAGCTATAGAAGCCATCCCCGACGTACTTCATAACAGAAAAGACGTAATGCGGCTAACTGGGAGAGTAGCAGCACTAAGGAGATTCATTTCTCTCTCATCTGATCGGTGCAAAAGCTTCTTCGACGTGCTAAAACAGAACAAGGAGTTCGATTGGACCCCTGAATGTCAGCAGGCGCTTAAGGATTTGAAGCGATACCTGTCAAACCCGCCTTTACTCTCAACGCCCCAACCAGGTGAACAACTATTACTCTACCTGGCCGTGTCTGAATCTGCGGTAAGTGCAGTGCTGGTTCGAGAAGACAAAGGTAAGCAACTTCCAATTTATTACATTAGCAAATCCTTATTAGATGCTGAAACTCACTATCAACCCTTGGAAAAATTAGCACTGGCCTTGGTAATAGCTGCCCGCAAATTAACACCTTACTTTCAAAGTCATTCAATAGCTGTAGTTACTACCTTCCCTTTACGGAATATCTTGCATAAACCTGAATTCTCGGGCAGGTTAGTAAAGTGGGCTGTAGAATTAAGTGAATTTGATATATCTTATCAACCCCGGGTAGCCATAAAATCCTAGGCCTTAGCAGATTTTATTGCGGATTTTAGTGCCACTATGTACCCTGATGCTCAACGTGAGGCGGTCCTCTTCGCCGGATCAGAATCAGGGACATGGACCTTGTACACTGACGGGTCCTCAAGTGTAAAAGGATCGGAGTTGGGTTTAGTTCTTACCACTCCCTCGGGGGAGACTATTAGACAGGCTATAAAATGTCCCTTTATTACAAATAATGAGGCCGAGTATGAGGCCGTAATTGCAGGGTTAAAACTGGCTCGAGAATATGGAGCAGACAGAATTCACCTTAAGAGTGATTCTGCCTTGGTTGTCAATAAAATAAATGGTGGCTTCGTAGCAAGGGAGTCTCGTATGCAGAGGTATCTTGCCCGAGTCACTGGTTTGCTAGCGCAATTCGACAATTGGGAAGCCACACAGATCCCACGAGAAGAGAATCACGAAGCTGATGCCCTGGCAAATTTGGGTTCAGTGGCAGAGATTGGAGCAACAGGTTCAGTGGCCGTAGCTCATCTTCTATGTACAACAATCGATAAAGATGCAATGGAGGTCAACACGACCAATCTGACTTGGGATTGGAGGAATGAGATAATTAATTACATATTACATGGAACTCTACGACCAGACGTTAAGGCTGCTCGAAAACTGAAGATAAAAGCTGCCAGGTATACAATTTTGGATGATATCCTCTATCGTAAGACTTTTGCAGGCCCCCTCGCCAAGTGTCTAGGTCCCAGCCAAACTGAGTATGTGATGAAGGAAGTTCACGAAGGTTGCTGTGGAAACCACTTGGGAGGCAAGGCGCTTGCACGAAAGCTTATACGAGCAGGCTATTATTGGGATAAAATGGAAAAGGATACCAACGAATTTGTCAGGAAATGTGACAAATGCCAAAGGTTTGCACATCTCCTCCATCAACCAGCAGAACCCTTGCATTCAATTATCTCCCCGTGGCCGTTTATGAAATGGGGGATGGATATCGTTGGGCCGCTACCCACTGCACCTAGAGGGGTACGTTTCTTGTTAATTATTACTGATTATTTTACAAAGTGGGTCGAAGCTGCAGCATACTCAAAGATACGTCAAACGGAAGTAATTGATTTCCTTTGGCGCTATGTCATTTGTCGCTTTGGTGCACCCAAAGAGATTGTAATGGATAATGGTCCTCAGTTCGTTGGTCAGAAGGTTACAAGGTTCCTTGAGGATCTACATATTAAGAGGATCACTTCTTCCCCGTATCACCCAGTGGCGAACGGGCAGGCAGAATCGACCAACAAGATAATAGTGGATTCTCTCAAAAAGCGTCTCGAGCAGGCCAAAGGGTGTTGGGTAGAAGAGCTCCCCGGGGTTCTTTGGGCATATAGAACAACCACAAAAATGAGCACCGGGGAGACGCCTTATTCCTTAGTGTATGGTTCTGATGCATTGATTCCAGTTGAAATCGGCGAGCCAAGTCTGCGATATGCTCATGCAACTGAAGAGTCTAATTCAGTCAACCTCTCCGAAGAATTGGATTTTCTAGAGGAACGAAGAGAATTAGCCCTTATACGAGTAGTAGCTCAGAAGGAAAGGATAGAACAATATTATAACCGGAGACTTAGGCTGCGTAACATTGAAGTCGGAGACTTTGTATTGCGTAGAGTTTCCCAGAATACGCAAGAAGCAAACGTCGGCAAACTTGGTCCAAACTGGGAAGGTCCCTACAAGGTGGTCGCATCCGTTGGTAAGGGCTCATATCGTTTGGCACGACCAGATGGATCGCTTTTACCCAGCAGTTGGAACGTGACTCACTTAAAGACGTACTACTTCTAAGTAGTACGTGGGTTAGTGTCACTATCCATTCTTTGTCGTTTACTCGTTATTATTCTCTTTTAAGCTATTTTCTTATCTTTGTCTAAATGGTACTAACGGTCTTAAAAAGGCCAGATCCGTTTAGCTCAACTGGTAGAGCTCGAAGTCCTCGTGCTTCGCAGCTGTGGGTTCAAGTCCCACAACGGACACACTCCTCTTATGGTTACATGTGTTCCTTGATTCAGCGTCTCACCCATTGTCTTTTTATGTCTGAAATCACGGAGTTTCAACATAAAAACAGGGGGGGCGACGAGGGCCCCAGTAGCCCAAAGTCTCGGCTAACATGAGTGATCTTCGAGCAGAGCAGGGTCATGATCATTTGCCAAGTCCAGAACTGAGCAGAATCAAGTAAGTTCAATAGAACTGTTTTACTTGTGCTATGTTATCTCTATATTTTGCGGCCAAGCATTCGCCCAAATTCTATAACGTTACGACCAAACAGCCTTGTGTCTTGGTCATTGGGTTACTTATCCTTTTCAATAGAAGTAACAGGGTAGAACTCAATTAACAAAATTTTTCTGCGAAAACTTTCAATTGTCAAATATGATAAGCAAAGTTTATCGCAAAGCCATCTTATACGGCCAGACTTCAGTCAGCCCAAGTGGCCTGGTTTCGACCAGCCCAAGGAGGCCTAACTTCATTCATCTTAACTAAGGGCAACTTAATCTAGTTATGGTCAAATTTTATACATCTGCGCAGATTAACTCCAAAAAGGGAACTTAGACACTAGGATTTGAAATATAATTCTGACTTCTGAAAACCTTATCGAACAATAGATATCGACATCATTCATACAAGCAAGACTTAAGATCGAAAATGATCATCAAGCCTTGCTAAATCAAACAAAGAAACAGTCAAAATGTACATTCATTCACAGGTGTTCAAAGTTAACAACATTTAGTAAAAATTTACAAGAAGGACCAGATAGGGCTTTAATCGTCGTTTGGGCCAGGATCTCGACCTGATGCACTAACTTCATCAGTCGGATCCCCACCCAAATCTTCATCTTCGTTGTCATCACTGCCTTCATCGTCCTCTTCATCGTCGTCGTCATCAGCTCCCACTTCCATGCCCAAGGCTTGCTTGACGTCGATGATGGCCGCTATGGTCTGATCAAGGATTGAGTCGACGCTGACTTGGCCGCGTTGCAGTTGGATGAGCAGCTTCTTCTTGGCTTCGAGGGATTCCAGTTTGGAGTCGATCATATAACGATCCCTCAAGTTCGCCAAATCCCTCATCAGTTGCGCTTGGGTCCTCGCAGATTCCTCAGCCCGATTCTTGGCCTCTTGAAGCTCCCCTCGAGCAGCCCGGGATTCAGCTTCAGCTTTGTTTAATTCCCTCAACATTAGATCAGAAGCGCTGCGGATGCTTTCCAAGGTAAATTCTTTCAGGTTAAGCTCATGGGCAAGCTGAGAAATTTGACGACCTTGCTCATCCATCTTGGTTTTCAGCTCTTCAAAAGACAGTGTAAACCTTTCCTTCTCGTCTAAAAGGCGGTCCCTCTCCTCGAGGAGCGTGCTTATCTTGTCATTAGCTTCAGTGTTGGATTTCTCCAACCTGTCTATCTTGTCCTCAAAGAAGCCACGCTTCCCCTCCAGGACCCGCTTCTCCTTGACCAGAGCTTGTTTCTCCTCCTCCAAAGCCTGGTTGACCTGAAGAGCCTCCAAAAGGTCTTTCTTCAGGCCAAGGACTTGGTCCTGATTATTCAACCTGGAGCGGAGCATAAGCTCGGTAGCCATCATACCCGCCTGGCAGTAAGCAGAAATACGCAGGTAATTAGAACTAAGGTTTATGATAAAAATAAAGGGAGTAAAGAAGGAAACATTACCCGAGCAGTGTCTTCAGCAATCGCATAAGCCAACTGCTCATCGTTCATGCTGCGCATGTTCCACTCTTCACGAGGGCCGATCAGGTTGGACGTCACCTTGACCAAGTGGCCAGGCTTCGACAAAAAATCTGTGTCTGGAGGAATGATGAAGTCACATTCCCTCATGCACGGCCTGGGCTCCCTCGCCTGTTCCAAAGGATAGTTGGGGCCAAATTTGTGGCGAATACCTTTGACGGAGTACGCCCCAATCGATCCTCCCAGGGATACTCGCCTGGTAAGGCTAGTGCGAGAGACCTCGACGTCACCTGACTCATCGAGGCCCAGAGTATCACACTCCTGCAGATAAACTGGCGCTACCCCATCTGCAGCCAAGTTCATCATGTCTTTATAGTAAAAGACCTGGGGTTCAGCCTCCCCCCCAGCCTTTCTCTCCTCACCCTTCTCCTCATCCACCTCTCTCATCGGCTCTTTGCCTGGACGTCTGCGGCTGGCTTGCTCAGGCTCACTTTGTTGACTACCAGCCCGCCCAGGCTCGTCCGGCTTCAGATCCTCAGGAAAGAATGCAAAACTTTCATGCACTCTTTCTTCCCCTATTTCCCCAGCTTTATCCCCCTCCTTCTCATCAACTCGGGGACTTTCCTCAAAGGCGTAGGAAGAAGTCTCCACCTCCTTCCCCTTATCACCCCGAAGAGGTGCCCTCTTCCTTCGAGTCAAGCTCACGTCGGGAGCCTCTAAATCTGAAAGGTCAAGTATTATAGGATCAGCAGATTCAGGGGCGGCCGTCGAGCTTTTGACACTCTCTTGCCCAGCCTTGGGCGTCTCAGCAGCAGCGACAGTGGCTTCAACTGTTTTCTCAGAAGATTGAGGGGTCTTGCGAGCTGTCCTTTTCTTCTTTTTAGGTTTACTCTTCTCAGAATCAGTTTGTTTTCTCTTCAAGCTCGCAAAGACCTCCTCGCCACCTTCCCTGGCTTTAACAGCTGCAACAGTCTGGAGGATGGCAGCTGCCTCCTCGTTGATCTCGGCCACGGGGTCAGCGTTCTCCACCACAGGAGGAGGAGCAGGAAAGTAATTACCACTAGCACCTAAACCTGGAAATAAAGCCATGTCAATACCCTGGCAAATTCAACATAAATTGGCAAGAAGTTGAGTAGTCGACTTACCATGGGTGCTAGGGTTCGACAATTTCTTGTCAGAAGCGTAGTGAGACCACTGCCTCTGCTCGTGGGTAAAAGTCGCCAAAATGGGCTCAACCCAAGCAGATAATTCCTCCTCGGAAATCAGACCGTCGTAAGGGATTTTGACGGCTAACCAATGAAGAGTAAAAGTCAGAAGGTACAAATACGTAATTCAGAAAGAATTTAACACAAAAACTCGGGGACTTACGAGTTTTGTTCCACACTTCGCGGAGATTAGTTTTGCTGCCACGTGCAAGGAGTCTGGACTGCACGTAAACATATCTGTGCATCCAACCCCTATCCCCTGTATCTCCAGAATTGTGCACTAGAGCTTTTCTCCCTCTCATACGGGCATTGATATATCCGTCTCTCGCAACCTGAAGGCTATACAAAGAAATGAAATGCTTAAATTCAAAGTCTTGCTCAGTCTCATCGGCGAACCATTGTAGCAGAGAGACGATTCTATAAATGCTTGGGCACAACTGCCCCGGGAAGATGAGGTAGTATTTACAAATATCCTTTATAACGGGATGCAACTGGAGCGTATAGCCTATTGTGAATGGATACGTAGACATGGCTGTCCATCTAGGCCTCACAGACGTGATATTTTCCGTTGGAGAAGGGCAAGAAACTACAATCTCATCGCCCCAGCCACAGTCTTCCTTAACCCTAGGCAAGAGGTCAGGGGTGATGGAACTTTTACACCGGCTTGAAGGCCACGACCTTATATTGCCATAATGACTGAAAGAGCTAACTGAACAATCGTTTTCGAGGCTCCCCCAAAGTTTTGGAATCACGTCAGCAACAGAAGTGGAGGAACTTGTGGATTGACCACCCGCCGCAGAAGAAGTACTAGCCGCGGCGTCCATATTCAAACTTTTCTTAGCTTTTGGAGACATTTGAATTAGAAGATTGGAAAAGTTTTTGCGTCTCAGAAGGTGTTAGAAAAGTGTTTTGAAGCTTTGAAGGTATGAATAAAAGTTGGAATGAAGTAAAAAGTTCTCAGGAAGGGCGGAAGTCATATTTATAGGGTTAACCAAACCCGACCCGCACCTACACGTGTCAAGCGTTCATGCAAGAGGTAAACCCAGCCACTGAAATATAAAATAATAAAAGTGACGGTTTTCTGCCTTGGGACGTGCAAGACGTGAGTAGGCGCAGTACAATCATCATTCCTGCAGTCTCGGAACACGCAACAGTCACTTTTCAGTAAAAAGCGGAGCGGAATTGACAGCTTGCACGTTTTGTCTTTAGCAGAGCATTTAATGCCTGTGCTAATATGATTCCAGTTAAATCAAAAGCTTTTGAGAAAGCATTTAATGCTTATACTGATGGGATGACGATCAACTCAACGGGCAGCATCCCGTAAGGACTCAAGTGTATCATCTAAGGAAAATTCAAAAGAGTTCTTTCCCGCTCAAAATTCGTTTTCCACTCCTCGACCAGATTCTCTGCCCGAGTAGTGCGGGGACTATCTGTATTGGGTTAAATCCGTCGTCACCAAGCTTGATGACTAAGCATCCACGTAGGACGACGTATAGGCGACACGTGGCTATAATGGGCGTAAAAGTAGCAGACAGAGTCAAAGATGAACAGTTACAACGAGCAGATGAACAGTTACTTCGGCCAGAACAGTCGCAACTCATCATCAAGCAGATTCAAAATAGAAGTCTTATCCTTAGGCAACGTAACCGCTCAATCAAGGAGTTACAACTGCTCGCGAACGGACACTTATTCATCTATATATTGGAATTCAAGTCACAAGCATTGTATCTAATTTTACTCTCTCTGAACACATATCTGTACTCCAGTTATTAATACGCAATTCTCTATCTTCTGCCTACATTTATTACTTTACTGTTCAAATATCATAAAGAGTACGAGGAAGGAATTTGATCAAGTCTATGCGACCTGAATACGGTTCCTTCTATTCAATTTTCATTTATTACATCGCATTTATTGTGTCTCTATTTCCTTACTTTCACTGCAATCATTTATTTTGAGCATTTACTTCCTTTACATAGATATTTATACCTGTTCACACTAAGCATTTAATCTTGATTATTGATCGTGACTCCACTTTACAAATTTAATTGTGAATTAGCCTAATAAACGAAATTACGGTTAAACAGTCACTTTTATATCATTTTGCTCATATTATATAGACCTTCACAGGTGAATAAGTTAAATGACACTAAGAAACTAATGAGGCATCGTTCCAGACCAAAAGAGCTAAATTTTATCATTGATCATATTATAAGTGCTTTAAACCAGTCTCTTTGAGCATGACATGTCCACTTTTTCTCCACTCCTTTGAATCCATAATGTATATTATTGGTTATAATTGTGCTTGAAATTCAAAAGTGATCTGAATGCATAGACAACCTTTTACGCTTTGTACATATACTGCCAATTCTGTGGTTTCCTATTCCTAAACAAGGGCTATTATAGCAGACATACGAGAAGTACTAATCTGCACTAGTGCCATTTCGTGCATCTTAATGAAGGACATATCTAAAAGTGATCAGTGGTCTTACTATATTTTTTTTTGTCACTTGTACATTCTTAATTCTATGACATGGATATTAACATTTTATAGGAAACTGGAAAACTTGAACCTGGACATAATCCTTAGCTTAAATTAAGAAAAAAAAAATTTACTAACTGAATGAAGCAACAGGGGCACTACAATGTTTGACTAGATGTGACTTAAAAAACCAAAAGCGATAACTTCAGCGATTACTCATGCCAAAAGAGAGCAAATTTAAGTTTTCATTAGGAGCAAAGTGAGCAAGCCCGGGCAGACTTATTCTTACATGCAGATTACTACTTTTTTCGATTCAAGATTATTACGACGCAACATGTTAAAGCTATAAAGATGACGACTTTAATTTCGAAGGACAATCAGAATGCTACTACTAAAATAAATAAATTTTAACAAGTCATCTCGGACAACCAATATAGGAAATGAACTCAGAAACATTCATACTCACCCCCGAACTAACTCCTACAACCAGAAACTAGCTCAACCCAAATACCCTTGCACTCTTTTTTAAGCAGAACCAGACCTCCTCCAAAACCTGCAGCATCCTCTATTGCATCCCAGCCTCAAAAACACCATAACAGGACCTGAAACAGACTCCTAAACTACCTGCTAACTGCTGCTAGCTACACACATATACCCTCTCAAAATCATCCAACAAATAGAACGAAAAAGGGGACTAGCAGACCCCATCACAACTGCCCACTTAACTACTCCAAACAAGAAAAGAAAGTACTACACATTGTATTATTAATCTCAAACAGATTTTAACATCAAAAGAGTGAACTTCCAGCATGGAATCCAATCAAGACATGGACATCGGCAGGGACTATAATAGACATATACATATATATATGTATATCTTTATATCAACATCTGGAATTAAATTACTTAAAGAAAGAGATGCCTTTTCATATGAAGTCTTAAGAAGCATGGAAAAGAAGAGTGTATCAAGAAGCTTGAAGTCACGGAAAACCCATACATTTTACCTACTATAATTATCTAACAAGAAAACTCAGAGTAAGGACTTTTAAACTTAAATCTGTTTCAAGTTCAGGAAAAAAAGTACTACTTAGGAAGAATTAAAGATTGAAACTTTTTAACTATACTAATTCTAACATTAGAAGAAAATAGTTTGTTCCTCAATTAAGTAAATTTAGAGACTTCACATAATAGCTTAGAAAACAAGAGTAAACTTATACGCTAACAAAAAACTACTCAAGAACATATTCATACACTAATCATTAACAACAAGTGGATCACATTCTAAACTAGAAAATAAGTTAAGGTAAGGTTATTACCTGTTTCGGCGCCGCGAGCTGAGGCGAGGGATCCAAAGAAAAATGACTCGAACAAACCAATGACTTGAAAGGCGAAGCGACGATACCAAACTTTTTCAAGAATCAGTAAACAAAGACTTTAATATTAAATTGAGATCTCTTTTAAAACTAGAAATCCCATAAATATGTTAGGTTTTTTTTTCTTTGTACTAGCTGCTGCTGCTCTATGAACTTCTCCAATAAAAAAAAACCTCTAAAACAAATGAGAATATTACCTTTTATACCGCAGCCTAGGATTTTCAGAATTTTTGGCTCCAAAATTTTAAAATATACCTAAAATTGACATTTCATTTGAGTGATAAGGGTCAAAATTGTCTATCCATCAAAGATGGTACAATTTTGATTCTTAAGGAAATGCCCGTTTGAAAAACGAATCAACGATCCAATTAAACTCATACTCGTATAAACGCTTAAGATGTGTGTCCAACGATCAGAATTTATTTTTGATGTAATTTGAAAGAGCGTCGTGGGTTAGGGCTCTTGAAGTCGGATTAATGGGTTGGAGTTGAAAATTTTGAGAAATTTTGATCCGTAGCCATTTTTGGACGCGCTCATTGGGGACTATCTAGCGTTTCAAAATTCATTGAAGAATAGCCAAAAATTCGCGCGCACACTTAAGCTCCATTAGCGTTGGAAAAACACCCCAGACTAGTCCCATAACAAAAAACTGGGGCTTTGAACAAAATTTGTTCAAAGCCCAAGTATTTTGCTATGGGACTGAAGCTTGTTCAAAGGTCCATAACAAAATAATCCCATAACAAAATAATGGGACCTTGAACTAACATGTTCAAAGGTCCCATTATTTTGTTATGGGACTTTATCCCATAACAAAATAATGTGATTTATTCCCATAACAAAGGTCCCATCAAAGGGATAAATCCCATTATTTTGTTATGGGACTTTATATATAAAGCTTCAGTCCCATAACAAAATCCTGGGGCAGTGAACAAGTTTTGTTCATAGCCCCAGTATTTTGTTATGGGACTGAAGCTTTATACAAAGTCCCATAACAAAATGCTGGGGCCTTGAACAAAACTTGTTCAAAGCCCCAGTATTTTATACTGGAGTTAGTTTACTGAAGCTTCCCAGTATAAATACTGGGGCTTTGAACAAAACATACTGGTATTTGTCCGGAGGTGGCTATTTCTCAGCGAATTTGTTTTTGACGGCTACAAATCAATTAGCGCGCGCCAAACAGGCCCCTACACGAAATTTTTACGAAAATTTTGGGGAATTTTGATTTATTTGGGGATTTTAGATAGTTATAGGTCTTTGCACGGGTGGGTAAGGTCTGGGGTCGTGTAATTCAATTATAGCCCTTTCCTTTGAAATTAAATTAATTCAATTTAAAATTGACCTTATTTTTTAAATGATTATAATTTCAAGGAGAAAATTGGGTGTCAACAATGAGTACATAAAATATGTAAGAAAGTTCCATCAATGCAAGTGCACGGAGACATGTTTGGGGTAACTCCAACTGAGCTCAACGTTATGAGTTTGCCATGGCCTTTTGCCGCCTGGGGAATGGACGTCATAGGACCAATTAAACCCGCAACATTCAATGGACATCGATTCATACTGGTAGTCATAGAATACTTCACTAAATGGGTAGAAGCGGCGTCATACAGGTCTGTGACAAAGAAAGTGGTGTCTAATTTTGTCTGAGATAAAATGATCTGTCGATTCGGCATTCCCGAATCCATCATCACCGACAATGGGTCAAACCTCAACAGTAATTTGATGAAGGCGAGTTCTAAAATATTCAAGATCAAGCACCGCAATTCTACCACATATAGGCCTTAAATGAATGGAGCGGTAGTGGCAGCCAATAAGAACATCAAGAAGATACTTTGCAAAATGACTGACAATTCAAAGTAATGGCATGAGAACTAACTCTATGCACTATTGGGATATCGCACTATCATAAGAACATTAACAGGGTAAACTCTCTATCTACTAGTTTATGAAACCAAGGTAGTGATCCCAGCAGAAGTAGAGATACCTTCTTTGAGAATCATTCAAGAGGCAGAATTGAAAGACACCGAATAAATAAGAGAAGAATGGAGAAGTTGACATTGATTGACGATAAAAGATCGAATGCCCTTTGCCATGGACAATTGTATAAGCAAACGATGGCAAAAGTATTTAACAAGAAGGTCCGGTCAAGAATATTTGAGCCTAGACAGTTGGTCCTTAAGAAGATATTTCCTAATAAGGAAGAGGCTAAAGAAAATTTCGCACCAAGTTGGCAAGGCCCATACATGGTTCATCGAGTCTTAACTGGAAGAGCACTGATACTAGCAGAAATAGATGGCGAAGTCTGGCCAAAGCCAATCAACGTCGATGCAGTCAAGAGATATTACGTTTGAAGACATGTACTAGCTAGCGATTTTACTTTTTATGCAATGTAACTTGTAATCTTGATGCAATATAAATTGGCCTAAACAACAACCATCAAGAACCAAGCTTGAAGAGCACAAAGGTTGCAAGTCAAGGCCTTCGGATGAGGGTTCGAGGGTGATTTGAAGCCATGGACTTGAGCACGCTTGAGGGAGAACCGACTACGGATCAAGGAGGAACACTTAGAGTCCATTTTGAGCCGTATCCATACCTCCCAGGAAGAGGCGGAGCGCCTCCCCAAAAAGGCGGACCGCCTACAAAAGTCCAGAGGCTTGAGCAGGAGAAGGCGGAGCGCCTCCCCCACTGAGGCGGAGCGCCTCCCACTGAAGCACCCTGAGGCGGAGCGCCTCCCTTTCTGAGGCGGAGCGCCTCCCCCTGTTAGCCTTGACGGGATTTTGTGTAAAGTTCTTATTTTGCCCTTAAGTGGCTTGTATTGTTATAACCCACTTTGGGGGTGTTTTAGACATTTCAACATAAGTAAAGGAAGACTATAAATACCTTTCTTAGGCCATTTAGTTCATGAGTTTAGTTAGTTTTTGATATTGAATAGAGAGAAGAAAGAACATTGAAGAGGCCGAGCCCTTCGAGGTTGAAGCCCGAGGCTTCGTTTATCTATGTACTTGGAACCTATGGGGATCGACACCTAGTTGGATCCATTGTAAGGTTCAAGTTTCCCTTCCTCCCTCTTGAATTCAATCCACGTAATTGAATTGAATTCGTTTCTTTCTTCTAATTTCTTGTCTTCCCAATCTCGATTTCTTGTTATCGTTTATTTGCTTCCGCTCGATTATCGTATGTTTTAGCTTCCGCATTTTAGATTGCATCAGACACGACCTTACCTCTTAGCGACACCGCACAAACACCTTTCATTTTTATACACATACTATACACGTCGCACACAATTCCTTATTACACCTTCCAAGAGTTGCAAAATTGGCCGCTTCGTCAACGTCTTTGCCCGAAGACACTTTCAACATCTCCGGGCAAAGAGGGGCAGTTGTTGACACCCAATTTTGTCCCGTCAGTATTTATTATTTTTAATTGACTATATCTGAGTTAGAAATGCCAAAATGACTTTATCACATCCAAACACATCGACAAATTATTATACTAAATAGACAAGTGTTTCCAAGACATCCCATCATAGACATTGTTAACAACTATAGCATTTAAAAGGTCAATTTCAAACATATGCATCAATTACGTGGTATTTATGTAATTACTTCGCCACACTGACACGTACTGAGTTTAAATATACAAAATATTAGCCAATCATTTAAAATTCATACTATTTTCTTTAATTATAATTATACATTTTTTGTTATTATTTTTAAAATTTTTGACTTTTTTACTTAATTTTTAAGTTAGTTAAGACAATATGTACACATGGCATCCACGCAACCAAAAGCAACCAACCATAAGCTGCCAACTCGCCAGTTGTGTCCAACACACGCATACCCTCAGCCACATAAGCCGTTACGTGGCTTAATCTTAACCCTCATTTACATAATCCAGCGGCCAAAATAATTTCTTTCCTTTTTTTACCAAATACACCCCAAAACCTTGTGCCCCAATTTATTTTCCACAATTCCACTGCCGCCCTCTTCTTTTGTCTCCTCTCTGCGAAACCCTAGCATCTCCACTGTCACTGGCCATTTTCGGCCAATTCCTTCGGCTAAACAAAATCCCCATGGCAATTTCAGGAAACAAGGAAGTCTAGAAATTAACCTTTTGTCATCTCCTCCACCATTTTGTCACTGGAAAAGTGAAAATTCAGGCGAAGATCTTATAGGACCTAAGCTTCACGACTTAACGGAGGGAAAACATTCATGCGCACATAGTTCAGAAACGGGTCATAATGGACCCGATCCAAATTCCAAATAGGTATTCTCTATCTCCTTTACAATTCCTGAGTTCTTGCGTGATGCTTATGCTTAATTTAATGCTTTGATTAGTTAAATTATAATTTGCATGTTTAGTTTTATCTATTTCAGTGTATAGATTAATTGAGACAGTGTTCGTGCAGATTCATTTTAATCCATGTTTATGATAATCTTAGGCATTATGAGTGTATGACACTGTTAAGATGCATTGCTACTTCTTGTCATGTAAATTATGACCCCTCAGGCCCTGAAATTCTTGAACTAAATATGCATACGACTTGTATTCCTCACTGATCCGTTGTTTTTTGAATTTTTAAAAGAAAAATCCCTAATGAGGCTGAGCATGATTAGAACTACTTGGTAATGTATCTAGTTCACTATGTGGTAAAATACAAGCTAAAATGTTCATATGATACTCCTGCTCTTTTTCGAAATTTGAATGGAGATTGAAGTAGAGTTTAGGAGAATAGGAAAAGATCAGTTGCAATTAGTTGAGATTTGCCAGAGTATTGTGGGAAAATTCTTCTAAATTTTGTTAGAATTTTGATGAAAAACTATACATGGAAATATACACAAATTCTTCTCACACTCACTCTTTTCTCTCTGGCTGCTGGCCTCTTCCACTGGTTGATACCCAAAGTGGAAGCTCTGCTTTCTGGATTGATACTGACTGCTTGGTTACTACTATTTGTTCAGTAAAGGTAAAGACCCTTAGAGGTCATAATGTAACCCTGGAGAACCCTATTTCCTTAGTCTTTAGTCCCATGCATCTTGAATTATATATTGTTGTACCATGTTTCACTTGCACTTTTTTTGCATGACTTTATGAGTTGGTGAGGTTCTCTTGGGGGCCTTTACTTCTAACCTCTATCTTGCAGGCTTCCCATTTCATTTGGACAATCATTAGACTATACCAGTTTTGTTAGTCATTCACAGGTCTTGGCTCATGAAAGGTTTTGTTCATCTAAAGGCTTTTCCCAGAAGATTATTAGGCATGGTTGAATAACTAGCTCTTAAAATAGTGTGTCCAAGCTGATTGCTCCCTTGTCTTACACCATTAGACTTTCCCCCTTTAATCTGTATTTGCTAGGACTCTCATGCATGTACTCAAAGTGCACTAATATAGGGTTTTGATGATGGTATAAGGGCCATGACAGTCACACAGCAGTAAGCTGTGTATATGCGGCTACACAGGGTCATTCCTAAACTTTACTCTTATACGTGCAAAGTGAAGTAACTGGGCAGTGTGTGTATAAGCTGGGGTTCATGCGCTAAAACAGATCAATAAGGAGGGAACAAGAGTGTTAAACAATTTGTGAAACTTGGATGTTTAAGTTAATAAATGTTTATTTTCATATTTTCCGCCCTATTGAAGGGCTGTTTCTGCAAAAAACATAATGGTCCAGCTTTTCGAAAACGGGCCTATCTTTTTACAAAAGATGGTTTTAAAAGCAAAATATTTTCATACACTTCCTACACACTAATTAATAGCGTGAGACGGGGTAAAAAGGTCAAGGCTTTGGGGGTCAAGCCTTTAACACAAAAAGGCATGTATGTGTATATGCAATTAATATATATACATACACACATATATATATATATATATGTGTGTGTGTGTGTGTGTGTGTGTGTGTGTGTGTATTGTGTGATTATGACTAAAGCTAACGATTTTTAATACTATTTTATCCTTATTACATATTAGACTCTTACTATACTAATGTACGTTGCAATAATAAGGTATGCTTACAGAAAAGCTTGTTCTATACTAATCTCCTTCAAAAGCATTTTGAAATAAAAAGTTGATATGCATATATTTTTACTATAACTCGTTTTACACGACCCTACATAAATAGCCATAACGATTTTTGGCCCTTGACAATTCATGTCAAAAGGCCTCCCCGACTTGGCTAACATCCCTTAAAAACATTAACTCTACCTTGTTTAAGAGTTTGCATGTGACTAAGGATTTTAATTAATATTTTAAGCTATTTTTCAAAATGACCAGCACTACACTTTTCCATAAACAGTCTGAATTCAAGAAGAAATTGCGACTTTGGCCTACTTATAAAATAGAAAATGGGACAGGGGCTAATATTGCAAGAATGCTGTAAATATGGCATATTTGTGCAAATGTATGTGGGTCGAATTAGTTAGGCAGAGGCGAAAACTGATTTTTCATGGGGCAGACCTTTTTGTCTGGTTTGGGGAATGCCTATTACCTTCTACTCGAGCCACTAGAACATCTTACTCTAGAATCTCTTTGGTGAAGACCTACCCAAAGTTAATTTAGATACTTAGACACAAAACAAGGTGACCTAAAGCCAATTTACAATTATTAGGTGGCGACTCCAAAATTTAACTCAAACGAGTCACCTAGTCAGACTTGTTTTCAAACTCACCTGAGTCATGAAAAATAGGGTGCGACACCATATATATGTGTATATATACAGACACACATTAGATATATACACACACACACACACACAAACGTAGTTGTCTACCCAACATACAAGATTCAGAGCTATCTACATCACAAATCTAAAAAATCCAAAAGATATATAAATTTCTCGAATGGAGAAAATAACTCAAACTACATAAAGATTAAAGTTGGTGGCCTTGGGGAACAAAAGCTGGCTCACCACAGACAGCTGGAATGCATTCGCCCCGCGTGCTAGGTCCTGGAGCAAAATCTACCGAAACAAAAAGACAACATAGGAAACAGATAGGGAGTGAGTCGAAAGGACTCAATAAGTGAGGGCTAGCTAACTACCTCGAAGAATAGACAGGCTAGCTAGGGAATTGAAGCTATCAACAACTAGAATAGATAATTAATGCAACAATCACACATATTTAATGACATGGAATGAATGAAATATGATACAATTGAGTCACATGTGCCCAATGAATGGAGCAGAATCCTTCTGCTCCGGGACGGAATCATCCTACCCTTAATATGATATAGAATATATGTATGGAGCGGAATCCTCTTACCCCTAATATGACATCACAACCCACAATCAGAGAATACAAACGGAAGATGCGTATTAAGGCTGAGGCATAGCAAATACGCCTTGCCGGCAGCTATTCACGTAAAGAACGTGTAAATATAGGCCAAAGACCGTCAAAGAAATAGATACTATCACTTACATCAAGTCCAGGGTTCATTCGAATACTGCACAACCAGCGTCAAAGAAATAGATACTATCACTTACATCAAGTCCAGGGTTCATTCGAATACTGCACAACCTCCTTTCCTTTCTGATGCCTCTTGGAACTATCTTTCTCAAATCCATAGTAGGATAATTCGACCAAATTTCATAATTTAACAACTCTAGGGTTCTAACCCTTTTCTTTCAAGCCCAAATATAAGAAATTCCAACCCCAAGACCTCTAATTAATACAATAGAAAGGTGTTGGAAAATTACCTGAATAATTATTATGAATTGGTACCTTGGAATTGCCCTAAACCGACCTACGATTGAGAGAAGTAGATAAAAAATGAGTTTAGTCGACAATAGGGTCATGTTTATACCCTGGATATTGTTTTCACGCTGGAACAGTCACTTTTACAATCTAGGCCTTTGCTATCATGCCCACAGGTGCACTTTCATGCAGAAGGACTATTTTCTTCAGTGCTAACGCGCTATACCTGTTGCTATTGTGCATTGTTAATTCCTAGGGTCCTGACAGCACCAGCTGGTGCTTTCGGACCCTACGATGCTCGAAGTCACCCCAAACTTTGCACGCAAGTTATAATGTACATATATGACCTAGTCGCAAAGTCGAATCTCAAAATAGATACCTGAAATACAAGACGAGGGTTCAATGGAAGGAGGAAAAGGTCCAACCCTCAGAACAAATACAAAAACTATCTGAATCACCTCAGATTTCACTTCCGAGAGTAAAAACGGGTTACAAATGACCATACAAAACTTACGACACTTTGGAATTTTGAAACGAAGCTCATTCACTTAAATCAACCTCGAAAGTCATAATTCGGCTTTACCGACACTAGAAGATGAAAATGTCCTCTAGGACCTATCAAATGAGATCCGATTTTTCTCAAAATTTACATACGGTTACTATGGACCTTATGGAGCTTCTCAGTCTACTATCTAGTCAATTCGAGTCCTCACTGCTGAAACAACTAGCCAGGGTCGTTTTATTCTCCTACACTTAGACTCTTGTTCGTCCTCGAACAAGCCAGAGTCCAGAGCAGATTTCACAAGGAAAGGAGAATACCTAAACAAACCTCCAAGAACCAATCAATGACTACCATCATTTCATTACTGAACCAAAATTATAAACAGGTGATAAGAACTCTTAGGCTAAAGATCAAGATCGTACCTGAAACACCAAAGTGATGAGGATACCTATCTCGTATACTTGACTCAAGCTCCCAAGTGCCCTCTTTATGAGGACAGTTGTGTCACTGTACCTTTACCATCAGAATCTCCATAGAATGGAGCTTCCAAATATCTCTACCCACAATGGAACTTAGAGACTCCTTATAAGACAGATTCATGTCTAGCTGAGCTGGATCTATCCTGATCACCTCGAAAGGATTGTGGATGCACTTCTGAAACGTCGACATATGAAAAATCGGATGAACTAGCATAGATGCTGGCAAATTGAGCCTCTAAGCTAACTTACCAATACACTTCTTGATATGGAAAGGATTAATGGATCTGGGACTTAGCTTCCTTTTCTTCCCAAATCTCTTCACACCCCCACATCGACGACACTTTTAAATATACAATGTCATCGACCTAGAACTCTAACTCTCAATTCCTCATGTTCGAATATGATATCTGTCTGCTCTGAGCGATCCGAAGACATTCCTGAATAACATGAACCGTATCAGAGTCTGACATACCATCGTTGAACCCAACACCTCAACATCACGAGACTCAAACCAACCAATCGGAGAATGGCATCGAGGTCCATATAATGCCTCAAACAGAGCCATATGAATAAAAGAGTGATAACTATTATTTTATGTGACCTATGTTAAGGCCAAATGATCATCAAGTGGCCTCCGAAGTCTAATGCATAGGCTCTAAACGTATTCTCAAGAATCTGTATAGACCGCTCAGACTGGACAGCAGTGTTTAGATGAAATATTGTGCTAAGCTGAACCTAAGTACCCAATTCTCTCTGGAAACCCCTGCCAGAGCTGAGAAGTGTAGTGGGAACCTCGATCAAATATAATAGACAGAGAAGTGCCATGATATGGAACTACCTACTCGATAATGACCCAAGCTAACTTCTTTATTGAGTTGGTCATCGCATTGAAATGAGTCGATTTTGTCAGTCTATTAACAATAACCCAGACTAAATCATGACGCCGTAAAGTCTTAGGCAGACCAACTAAAAAATTCATAGTGATCTGCTCCCTGTACCACTTGGGAATGGGCAAAGCTTGAGCCAAACCTGTAAGTCTCCTATGCTCGTACTTGACTTGCTGACAATTCAAGCATCGAGACACATGATCAAACATATCATTCTTTATTCCATTTGCATATAACCCAAAAGGAGGGGCTCTTTCACTTTAAACATAGCCACGGAACTACCAAAGATAAGGGTCCTCGAATTGTCTCTCCTTAATCTGACTGAATAAGGAAGACTAAGTCGCAACGTAATCCAGAACTCGACTTGAATCTAGGCTAACCAATCTCACTTCTGAGTCGCCAAGAGACTCCAACTCTTGAGCGGAAAGCCTCATGTCAGCATCAAAAAAATCCAAGTAGCCCATGAACTTTCTGCTAAAAAGCATCTGCTATCACTTTAGCCTTCCCCGGATGGTAGCAAATAGCAATATCATGATCCTTAATCGGCTCAAGCCACCTCCACTGCCTGCTATCTAGATTCTCCTTAAAGATTAGATAATGCAAGCTCTTGTGATTAGTATACACATCAAAAGGCTCTCTGATACAAGAAGAATTAGCGAACAAGATGAATTGAGAATTCAAACAATCAACCAAGAAAGATAGACTAGGAAGACATAAATTCAAAGAAAAGAATGGATTAAACCTTACATTAAAGTGAAAGATTAATCCAAGAAGGATGAGAAAGTTTAACCAACAGATGGAATCATGCTAGGGATGATTTCAATGAGTGCTAATGGTAAGAGATAAAAGATGAAGCATTAGAGCTTCCACAAGCAATGCTTGTTTTTATTCAATATTTTGTATTCTCCAATAACTAATGAAAAGAAATGCTAAGTATGGCTTAAATACTATCTGTAACAAATGCCTAGAATGTGTAAAAATATCCCCTCAATAGGCTATATGTAAAAGACCACGAAGGGCCAATAAAGTGCCATTGTTTAGAATAGGACCGTCTACACAATGTAAAGCCAAAGAGCTCATTGAGGAAGAGAGAAAGCTGCCCCAAGCATGTAAATACTAGACGCCCAAAATAGAGCTCGTTGAGTTGCTCGTTGAGAGCATGCAAATTCTGCCCAAAACTCCTAAGCATCATAACGCCAACAACTAGCTCACCAAGGTGCTCATTGAGCACTTGAACTCTCGGCCAACACCTCCAAGGCGCTCGTTGAGTTCTCCAACATGTTGCCCGTTCCTCCAAAGATCATGAACATATCTTGTCTCAGATTGGACTACATCACTCGCCATTTAGATAATTTCTCCAGATCTTCAAAGGAAACATTACAACTGCAAACTCCAAATCATAAGTTGTATAATTGATTTCATTTACCTTCAGCTGGCTAGAAGCATAAACGATAACCTTGTCGTGTTGCATCAATACGTATCCCTAGGCAACACGGAATGCATCACAATAGACCACGAACCCACTAGTCCCGGAAGAGAGAGATAACACTAACCTAAGTTCAATAAAGACTTGAGTTTTGAAAGCTCGCCTCACACTTATCAGACCACTGAAATTTGTCTACCTTCTGAGTCAAACGGGTCATAGGAGCTGCAATAGTGGAGATCTTCTCCACGGAAAAGCTATAATATCCTGCCAACCCGAGAAAGCTACGAATCTCCGTCGGAGTAGTAGGATGAGGCCAATTCTAGACTACCTTGATCTTCTTCGAGTTAACCTAAGTACTCTAGCTGGACACCACATGACCTAAGAAAGCCATAGACTCAAGCAAAAATTCAAATTTCGAGAACTTGGCATACAACTTCCGATTATGGAGTATCTAGAGAACCACTCACTGGTGATACTCATGCTTCTCGCGACTGCGAGAATAGATCAAAATATCATTAATGAATACAATGATGAAAAAATCCAGGAATGGCTGGAATATCTGATTCATAAGATCCATTAATGATGCAAGGGCATTGGTAAGCCTAAAAGACATCCAAGAACTTGTAATGGTTGTAACGAGTACTGAAAGCAGTTTCCGAGATATCTGACTCCCTAATTTTCTATTGAGGATAACCAGATTGCAAGTCGATGTTAGAGAAGAATCTAGCTCCCTAAAACTAATCAAATAAATCATCGATACGACGCAAGGGATACTTATTCTTGATGGTGACTTATTCAATTGTCGATAGTCGATAAACATCCGCATAGTCCCATCTTTCTACTTCACGAACAAAACAGAAGCTCCCCAAGAGAAAATACTCAGCCTCATAAATCCTTTATCCAGCAACGCCTGCAAATGCTCCTTCAGCTCCTTGAACTCAGACAGAGCCATGTGATAACGAGGGATAGGTATTGGCCGAGTCTCTGGCACTATATCAATGCCAAACTCGATCTCGCGATCAAAAGAAAGTCCCAGTAGATCATCCAGAAACATATGGGGATCTCCCTCACAGCAGGAACAGAGTCGAGGGATGGAATCTCCATAATAGTAGCTTGAACCAAGGCAAGATATGCTGAACACCCTTTATCCAACATCCAAGTCGCCTTTAAGAAGGAAATAATACGCCCCATGGGCCGTAATTGAAAACCCTACCACACAATCAGCACTAAACTAGGAAGAAAAGATCGAACTACCAGGCGTGGCCATCCAAAGTGGCATAAAATGACGCCAACCAATCCTTACCAATGATAATATCAAAATCCACCATATCCAAAACCATAAGGTCCACTAAGGTCTCACGACCAGCAAAGGATACATTACATGTTAGATAGACTTGATCCACTTCAATAGAATTTTCGACAGGAGTAGAAACTTAGAAAGGATCACAGAGAAGTATGTAATCGACATGGAAACCCACATCAAAATAGGAAGATACATAAGAATATGTGAATCCTGGATAAATTAGAAAGTATGCATCATGTCCGTAGATAGATAAGATACATGTAACATCAGCAATGGATGCCTCAGCATCTTGCCTGTCTGACAATGTATATAACCGCCTCTGCGGCTGAGGTGAGCCACTACCTGATAACCACCTCTGGAAGGACCACCAGCAACACACCCACGACCTCTACCTAGTGGTGGTGCACCTCAAGCTAATTGAGATCCTGAAGGGGTGCCCAGAGACTGCATAAGTGCCTAAGGGCGAGATAAAGTATGACTACCTCTCCGCTGAAGTAGGGACAATCTTTCTATGATGTCGGGATCCTAGCAGATGAAACACCCGAAAAAATATCTACGCCGTTCAAACTGCAGCTGATCCCGAGGGTGAGACTGAAATTGACTCTGAAGAGGAATAGGCGCGTTCGAAAAACCATGCGTCGGAGGCTGAATTGTCTAACAGGTGGTCTGCCCTGATAATGCTGATTCTTACCTCCAAATGAGGTACTAGGATGCCCATCTGGGCCAGCAGATCTTTTACCTTCCCACTCCAACTCTTCCTGATCCAATTTATTGTACATCTTATATCTATGAGCGTTATCAACAGCAACATCGAATAAAGTCCCAGCCTTAATCTCTCGAGCTATATTGGACATCAAGGAAGGAGAAAGCCCGTCAATAAATCTTCTGACTTTCTCGAAAGTTTCACAAACTATGTTTTAAGCATATTTGGACATATACGAAAATAAGATCTCATATTCAGAAACTGATAGGTTACCCTGCCCTATCCTATCGAACTGACGATGTTTCTCGTCTAGTTCGCCGTAAGGAAGAAATTTATCCATAAACTTGTGGGAGAACTCGCACCAGGTCAGCTTAGGCAAGTACTCCCTAGCTTAAAGAAGTGTGGTCCACCACGCCAGGGCTGGACCCTCAAACTAAAATGAAATATAATCAACACCATATTTCTTTAAATAACCAAGAGCCTCAAAGATACGCTGGCAACGATCTAAGAACTCTTGGGGATTATTTGACAAATAGCATGCAAATTTCGGTGGCTGCAATCTGGTAAAGTGATACATTCTCTCTGGGTTCCCAGATAGAACAACCTTGCCTGCTGACTAGCGAACAACCTGAGCTAAAACACCCGCTGCCTCTGGAATACGAGCTGTTGGAGCAACATTCTAAGCTATAATATTCGCTCCCTAAGCCTAAACACCAGCCTCTATGGAAACCTGATATGATACATGAGGGTCACCCTACCTTGCATGAACTAGCATTGCTGAGGACTGTGGCTGAGCCTCAATAAGTAGGTCACCAGCACGATCCACAACTCTCGCGACCTGGGCAGCTCTCTAGCTCTACCGCGACCTTGACCTGTACCTTGACCTATCCCGCAGTCGACACCTCTACCACGTAGAGCAGCTGACATAAGGGGTGCTGCTTTCGGCTCTTCCACATCACGTTGAGAGGTCACACGCGTCCTCACTATTTACTGCGAGTGAGTTAACAGAGAAATTTCGCTTCACATAAGAAGACCTACGCATGATCAGAAAAGAAAGAAAAGAGACTACTTAAATGCCACCATAGCTTCTCGTAGATAGGTATGAACATCTCTGTCCAATCAGCGAGACTATATTAGACACTGTCATGATCTGGAAAAACTCTAAACTGGGCTTTGATACTAACTGACACAATCCATATATTCAGCTAGGCAGTGTGGGCACTGACATCCTCCACTAAACCGGTCGAGCAAACCCCATTGACTGAATTAACAAAAATGATATAAAAATAACTTAGAAGCACCATTAACGAACTTATATATATATATATATATATATATATATATATATATATATATATATATATATACACATAGAGAGAGAGAGAGAGACACACACACACATACAAGCCGCTTGAAAGAAACACAGTTGTCTAAATAATCTCCTTTCCATACACACATACAATCCGCATGAAAGAAACAGAGTTGTCTAAACAATCTCCTTTCCTCTCTGATGCCTCTCAGAACTATCTTGGTCTGAGCCATATAAGGATAATCGCATGTATAAGTGCACTTATGAAGAATATTAAATGATTAAATGAAAATAGAAGAAAATAACTGAATTCGCCCTAGGCCTGGCTTAGCCGAATGTCCATAAACGATATGTTTCCAAACTCCGCATAGTCCCACGATATCACTTATGCCAGTGAATTATATTCTCGAGTTCAATTTGACAAAATTTTCCAATTTAACAACTCTTGAATTCGAATCCTTTTCCTTCAAGCCCAAATTAAAGAAATTCCAATCCCAAACCTCTAATTAATACCATAGAAAGGTATTGGTACAGAACCTGAAAAATTATGATTAATTTTTACCTTTTAATTGCCCTAAACCGACCTTTAATTGAGAGAATTCAATAAAAAAATGAGCTTAGCTGATAATTATGTGATCAACACTATCGCGCTGGATTAGTCGCTTTCGCGATCCAGGCCCTTAATATCACACCAGAAGCGTGCTTTCGTGCAGAAGGACTATTCTTTTCAGTGCTATCGCAGGCTTCATTCCCAAGGACCTGACAGCACCAGCTGGTGCTGCATTTTGGCTTTAAGTGGGACTCTACAAAGCTCAGAATCATCAAACTTTTCAAGCAAGTTATAAAATAGATATATGAACTTCTCGCAAAGTTGGATCTCGAAACAGATCACCGAAACACAAGACAAGGGTTCAACGGAAAGAGGAAAAGTTTCAACTCTCGGAAAATGTTAAAACAAACCTAATTATCTTAGATTTCACTTCCGATTCACAATGGTCACAAATGACCATACAAACATAACGACCGTTTCAGATTTCAAAACGGAGCTCACTTATATAAATCAAGCTCAAAATCCATAATTTGGTTTTAGCAACACTAGAAGATTCGATAATGCTCAAACTTTACTTACAGGTCCTAATTGACCTTACGGAGCTACCAAGACTGTCGGCTTGCCCATCAGAGTCCTAACTTCCAAAACGACTAGCCAGGGTTGTTTCATAAGGTCAGACCATGGGCGAGTACAAATAAGTGCATAGACTCCTCTCTTGGGCTCAGAAGTGTCCACCGCTCCTGGACTGAGAACTCCTCCTCCAAAGCAAGGTGTATGTCATGGAGTATCATAGCTTGGCTCCTAGTGAATGGCCTGGACATCTGAAATGAGTCATGATCAGTCTGGATTGCATCAACATAGCTATTTGGACTGTATCATCCTCTCTTTCTTGAAAGAATTTCATCCTCGAAATTTCAACATTAATATCAGCCTCGAATGCATCATAATGGTACACTAGTATCATTATCAAGGCTATTTGACCTGCATCATTCTCCCCTTTCTAAAAAGAACTCGTCCTCGAATTCAATTCCACAAATCATTGATGAGAATAAGTATGTGCATCTTCCAAGTCTAGATGAAGTAATAGATAAGTAGCAATACAAGCGAATAATCACGATATGAAACAAGAGCTATACGAAACTGTTCAAAGACGCTAGAAATTACCACCATGACTTTGAAAACCCCAAGAAGAAGCAAAGCCAAGAAAATATACCGTCCCTATGAAGTTTGCTAGTGGTGGTCTCATACCACAATGATGTCCAAGGTGGATATTTCTAATGGTTCTCCATATGATATACTTCAAAATACACAAAATTCTTTCCAAGGCTAAAACAAGTAGGATATCTCAAACCCCAATTCAGATGTAATATACCAACCCACCCAAATATTCTAACAAGTTACAAACTTGAAGATTAATTCTGGGGTCAAAAGAATAAGTTGCCAACAAATCAAACTTAACACATGTTCAAGCACATCAACTAGTAACTCAAATAGCAACATTAAACAAGACAGAAAATGATGTATCCAATTACTAAAAGAGTACTTTAGAGAAGCTTGAATCATGAGATAAGAATATGTACCATCCTTGATCCTAGAAAAAGCAAATGGATCAAACCATGTGTGGTGACCGGATTTCTCATCTCTCTCACGTCTTTTCTTTTGACAAGATCTCACACAAAAGTCAAATAAGCAAACAAACTTATCAAAAGGAGGAATTTTACCTCGAAGCTCATGACTACTACACCAAGACTCAAATGCATCATTTTCACATTTCAAGCCATGGAACTCGGTATAGCCTATCCCAATTGTGTGCTCCATGTAAGTGTCAAAATGGGTAAAGTAATAGACACTAGGACTGGCATCCATCAATCTACTTTCCTTCTCTATTTCAAGCCTTCTCACACCTAGAGATTCAAACTCAAATTCAGCCCTTAGTGAGAATTCATCCTCAAATTCGTCTTCACTATCAAAAAGTTTCTCACTAATTCCGAAATCCTCATCAAGAGTGCTTCCTTCATCTCTAGCACACTCTAGGTCACAACTTATGTCCTCCACATCGCTTAAACTTTCAATACAATCATAACCCTCATCATATCAAAACAAATAGTAAAAAAAAGTGTTACTCAAGTTAACTTCATCAATGGTGTCCTAAAAAATAAGCTCTCTTTTGGAATCATCAATACAATCAAGCATAACATCAATAGTTAGACAACACAAAGAAGAAATATCATTTAAGCAACAACTCACACATTTTTTTTCAAGACAACACCCTTCAACAAGTGAACTAGATCCTAACAAGGAGTTAGCTCCATTACAAGGAAGAGACTTAAGATTCTCGAACTCATCTTTAAACAAACAGGCTTTTCCAAGTAAAGATAAATTTACAAAAAAGTCTCACTGAAGTTCACATCATCATTGAGTTCCACATGATCAAGTTCATCACAATGGTCAATTTCTTTACCATGTTGAGATTCAACACTAGGTAAACTAAAAGACGAAACCACATTTTCAATTCTCGGGTCAAATTCAAGGTTATTAATGACTACTCCTATACCATGCAATTGTTTTCACCTCTATCAAGTAAAGAATTGGTATTTTTAGCACTAAGACCCTCAACACAAGTGTCAACCCTAGCTGGCATCAAATCAAACTCATAGGAAGTATCAATTTTAGTAGCACAACCAAGAACAACTAGTGTAGCTTCACAGACTTTATTCAATTTTTTATTACAAGGATAAGAAGATTTAAGCTCCACACAAGATCATTCTTTACTCATACTCACACAATTATCATGCCTAACATTCACATATAGAGTATTGAGTTTATCCGACTTACCTCCATGCTCACAAGAATGGTACTTTTTATCTTTAAGTTTCTTTGTTAGAGAAATCTACTCTTCCGAGTTTATTGCACCCTCTTCATGAGTTTCTAATATTAGAGACTCACTCTCCTGCTTGCTTTCAATGGTTCCTACAAAAGAATTTAAACAACTAGAGAAAAAGGAAAGATTGTCAGTGTTAGAGTATAGAATTTCTTCTCCCTCCTTCTTTTTCTTTTCTTCTTACTTTTCTCTCATATTCTTTTCAATTACAGTTTTCTTTACACTCTCTTGTTTTTCTTATGGCAGCCCACTTACTTTATTAAACCCAAGCTCTTCCCTTTATTTGGGATTACACATCCCTATAGGCATGGATATTGCATATGTATTATTGGGATTGGAAGTGAAAATGGCAAGATAGGTCATCCATCCTTGTCCACGACATACTTTATCCAATCTCGTATATATGGAACATCATGATCTTGAAACCATGACCGTCCAAAGCATAAGTGATATTGTTTTTAGGAGAAACACATCAAATTGGACCGTGTCACGATAAGCTCCATGAGATATTATCACCTTGACTGTCCACTCAACTTTATAGCGATATGGGTATCGTTTTCTCACCCAAGTCAAATTCAACCAACCAGCCGGATAAAATAAATGAACGTGGCATCAGACAAATCAACAAGCTCTAGATAAAAGCCATTATACACAAACATTCACCTTAATTTGATTAAACCTTGGCTTAGGCACTCTTTTTTATGCTTCCCTTTGAAATAATGGTGCCCTCCCTTGTTCAAAGGATTGAAATCATGCATCCATTTGTGCAGACATATTATCTATCGTAGCCATCGTACCTAGTATCACTTGGCTTCCTCAGAATTGGCCAACTGATGCAGGGTAAAATACGCGGAAGCAAACAACGATATAAACTATGCGGAAGCGATAAAAGATAACAAGAAATCAAGATTGGGAAGGCAAGAAATTAGAAGAAAGAAACGAATTCAATTCATTCACGTTAATTGAATTCAAAAGGGAGAAGGGAAACTTGAACCTTACAATGGAATCTAACTAGATGTCGATCTCCATAGGTTCCAAGTCGAGTCATAAACGAAGCCTCGGGCTCCAACAAAGAAAGGCTCGGCCTTCTCTCTATTCTCTCTTCTTTCTATTCAATGTCAAGACTAACTAATGAACTAAATGGCCTAAGGAAGGTATTTATAGTCTTCCTTTACACTTAATGAAATGTCTAAAACACCCCCAAAGTGGGTTATAATACAAGCCACTTAAGGGCAAAATAGGAAAAACACACAAAATCCCGTGCAGGCCAACAGGGGGAGGCGCTCCGCCTCAGGATGAGGCGCTCCGCCTCCAGCTGATGAGGCGCTCCGCCTCAGGATGAGGCGCTCCGCCTCAGGATGAGGCCCTCCGCCTTCTTCTGTTCGGCTCTCTGCTTTTTGGTAGGCGCTCCGCCTCAGCTTTGAGGCGCTCCGCCTCCTTCTGGAACTTGTGCAAGAGGCTCAAAATGAGCTTGGGGTGGATCCCCTTGGAGCCCAAGTGGTCCCCCATCCATGGTGCTCAAAAGCATGATCTTCAAGTTGCTTCCGGAGGCCTTGATGGTACTCCTTGTGCTCTCAAGCTTGGTTCTTGATGGTTGTCGTTGAGGCCAATTTGCCCGGCATCATCCTCCCCTTCTTGAAAGGATTTCGTCCTCGAAATCGAACCATCAAAACCTACATTCAAAACAAGCACAACCAAAATTTCCTACTTCACAAGTAGGTTAGCTTAACAAGAATAAGTGCAAGTAGTGTGGAAAACACACTCTTGTGATAGAGCCAAGCATCAATACCAAGTAAAAAGCTTATGTCCCCAAAGGAGACAACATAGTCTTGGCTCGACAAGAACAAGCACTCATTTTCAAAACAAGCAAAGAGATCAAAGTCATGCAACATGTAGCATTCAGATGTTCTATGACCCCTAAGCCCAAGACCAACACACCAAGCCTTCAAATCAATTTTATCACAATGCGACACATCGGCTTTGGCATGCTCACCACTCAAGGTGTGCTCAACATATGGAATGGAGTAAGTAAAATAGTTCAATTCACAACTAACATCGACTACTCCACTCCCCTTCTTAAGAGCATTCTTACACACACCGAGAGGTACCTCCTCACCTCCCAAATCAACCCCAAGACAATCCTCCTTATTGGACAAACTCCAAAGGAAGGTCTCCAAAATAGGTCCTTCATCATTATAGTCCACACAACGAAGGCTAGGACTACTAGAAGATAGGTCAACACGACCAATACCAAGACCACTCTCCTCACTCGGAGTTCCAAACGTTGGATCATCCATAGAGCCTAACTTGACAAACCATGGAGGTTCGACTCTACTACCGACCCTAGTCCGATACAATTCACAACCACAAATGAGATTGCCTTCAAACATTAGAAATGTAAAAGCATGCACCTCAAATTCATGGTTACATGCAAGCATATCATCAAGACTAGGTCTTTCACTCTCACTCGAGGAGTCATCGAAAATAAATCGATCCATCTCACACTCAAGAGACTCCTCAAGATCAAATCCACCCTCACTACGACACAAGAGACCACCACTATCAATTAAGCAATCAAAGGGAAGATTAGGATAGTCATGCAAGTCATCTTCTCCTTTATCAAACATAGGTGGGGTGTCATAACAAGGTTCACACACAAGGTCAACTTCAACATTTTCACTAAAGAGAGGTTCAATGAATATCGAGCTCACATCATGATGTGGCTTTTCAACCCTCTCAACTAGTGGTTCCTTTTCACACACAAGTTGACCCAAAGGCTCTACACTAGTTGCAAACACATTATAGTCATGCAAATCATCAACTAGCATAGAGTTTTCACAATCAATGTCATAAGACAAGGAAGTATCATGCTTAAGGATAGAAGAACTAACACTTACACTTGAGTCGCATCCGGGCTCACTCAATGTACATGAAGCATCATGGGTAGTTCCTTCACCTCGTAGCTCACATTTGGCATCGCCTTCACCTTGTCTTTCCATCTCGGAACATGATTGAGGCTCCATCGGTTTGCCTCCAAGAATACCTACACAAGTACTCAAACAAGTAGAAGAAAAAGCAAAAGGGTTAAAGTTAGAATAAGGGGTGTCCTCACTCTCAATTTGTCTTTTTCCCTTTTTCTTTTCCCTCATTTTCTTTTCAAGGTCGGGTGTAGATTCGGGTGGTGACATCCCACTCACATCACTCAACACATCCTCTCCTTTTTCCACTCGAGGAATGTCACTGGTCACTTCCTTACTCCTCTCTATCTTTTGTCTCTCAAATTCGGGCGAACTGGGACGAGGCCCGAGAATGCCCATAGCCGGAGTAGGTGGACTTTTTACATCAACCCGGAATCTAGGACTTGGAGACTCATCACTTGAGGTCTCCTTCTTCTTCATTGGTGAACCACTTGGTTTTGCAACTTGCAGTTTTGGGTTCACCTTGTTGATGTCTATCAACCCTTTTCTAGCACTTGTCCCACCATTGCTTGTATTCGTAGGACTTCTTGTTTGCACCCTTTCAACCATGGAATGAAGTTCTTGCTCCTTGCTCCTTTGCATAGCTAAGGAAGGTCTACTAGTAGGCACTTGGCTCTTCGCCCGGTAAGGCACAAAGTCATAAACTCTTTGCCCTACGCCCACAACATACGCATCCTTCGCCACACTATATCGCACCCTCTTCCCCTCCAACCACGGCTCACCTATCCACACATCAACATGACGCATGGGATACACATCACACCACACATAGCATTTATAATTCCTATGAGATATGAGTACCCGAGCCTCCTTAGAAACCCACACTCCATCATACTCATAAGGATGCTCTAGTTTATGGCATGGTATCCTAAGCCTATCAACCAAAGAGGTGCTAATACAATTGGCATCGGTATCACCAATCTTGAGCAAGTATCCTCCAATACCATCTACCTCAACAACGAACCTTCTCCTACCCAAGTTTTCTAGATTGGCATCCAAGTGAGAACTTGAATACCCACAAGTGTCAACTCCGACAACTTGGGTCTTCCTTATTCCTCCACTACTAGCAAGAGTGCTAGTGTAACTTCCACTTCCCGTCACTCTCCCAACATTAGAGATGTTGTTGGAAGTCGAGGAAGGAGCCTTGCCATGGAACCCATAAGTGTCTCTCGCCTTGGTTCCATAGCCCATAGTACTACTCCTACTACAACCATCCACGCCCTTCACGGCATATAACCCCTTCGTAGCAAAAGCAACACCATCTCTCATACCAACCTCCACATGGGAATTAGAAGCATTAGGTCGCTTAGCGAACCTAGAAGATGCAAGCTTCTTCTTTCCCACGGAACAACCACCACCACCTCTCATACTAATGGAAGGTCCTCTACTACTCCCTTGTACACCACAAGCAACACTAAGAGAAGATGCATATGAACAATTTCTATACTCAACATCATCATCAACTCTATCTATGTCACTATCAACAATATCAAATTCTTCACAAGAGGAGTAAGTAGGATCAATGTACCTTGAAGCGTCACTATCTTCATTTTCTTGACTAGAAGCATAAGGATCAACACATTCATCTTCATGATCCTCATAGTCTTTGTCAATATCACGATCATCATAGTGAGCCGCTTCATCCTCATGGGAGCCATGGTTTCCATCATCATAGTAATGGCCATCATCACCCTCGTAGGAACCATAGTCTCCCTCATCACAATACGAGTCATAGCAACTCGCATCATCCCCACATGAGTCATAATCCCCACATTCAACATCCGACATTGTTGCAACACCCAAAAGAACAAAACCTCCCGAAAGTCACTCCCTCACGTGTATCACTCAATATATGAACACTCAAGAGCGAGGCCTTTACAACTTGGGAATCAAGGTGATCACAACTAGCATGTCCAAGTTAAAGTTCGGAATGGAGTTAATGAGACGCAATGGACGGACGGTTATTTTAAGTGCGCACTTGAGGCCAAAAGAGAATCTACGACTCTTCTTTGAATTCTAGTCTCCTCTACGCACGAATACCCTAATACGCTAAAGGATTAGTGCCTCTCAAGTAGGCCAATTACCTTAGAAACACTAACCAAGAAGCCCGTGGGCGATTAACAATCGAAACCTACGAAAAAACTACCCGGGAAGACCCTTCAGCAAGAGGCGCTCCGCCTCAGGATGGAGGCGCTCCGCCTCAGGAAAATCCAGAGAGCAGCCCAGAGGGAGGCGCTCCGCCTCAAAATGGAGGCGCTCCGCCTAGGCCAATTTCCTGCAACTTTGAAAAATGCGTTTTTGGCTCGTTTTGCACTCAAAATCCAACGTTTTCGACTTGTTTTCGATTCTAATGATACCCAAAGATGTATTTGATGATTCTAAACAATCCCCAATAGGTTTAAACCCCAAACAAACAACAATCAATCGATTTTGATTCTTGAGCAAAATTCTAGGGTTCTTGAAAATTTTGGAGATTTGATTTTTTCAAACTTTGAAATACACCACCAAATCTTGTAATTTTGGTACCAAAAGAACGGGAATACAATAAAGAACAAACCCTAATGATTTTTAATGAATGGGTGTTCCAATCCAACAAGTTCCACCAAATTTTGTGAAATTTTCAAGTTTTTCAATTTTTTTGTTTTTCTTCAATTTTTCAAGAACAAACACAACAACAACAAAGATAAGGATACTACGAACAAGGAACGAGGGTTTGGCAGAACAACACCCGATCCGTGCTCTGATACCAACTGATGCAGGGTAAAATACGCGGAAGCAAACAACGATATAAACTATGCGGAAGCGATAAAAGATAACAAGAAATCAAGATTGGGAAGGCAAGAAATTAGAAGAAAGAAACGAATTCAATTCATTCACGTTAATTGAATTCAAAAGGGAGAAGGGAAACTTGAACCTTACAATGGAATCTAACTAGATGTCGATCTCCATAGGTTCCAAGTCGAGTCATAAACGAAGCCTCGGGCTCCAACAAAGAAAGGCTCGGCCTTCTCTCTATTCTCTCTTCTTTCTATTCAATGTCAAGACTAACTAATGAACTAAATGGCCTAAGGAAGGTATTTATAGTCTTCCTTTACACTTAATGAAATGTCTAAAACACCCCCAAAGTGGGTTATAATACAAGCCACTTAAGGGCAAAATAGGAAAAACACACAAAATCCCGTGCAGGCCAACAGGGGGAGGCGCTCCGCCTCAGGATGAGGCGCTCCGCCTCCAGCTGATGAGGCGCTCCGCCTCAGGATGAGGCGCTCCGCCTCAGGATGAGGCCCTCCGCCTTCTTCTGTTCGGCTCTCTGCTTTTTGGTAGGCGCTCCGCCTCAGCTTTGAGGCGCTCCGCCTCCTTCTGGAACTTGTGCAAGAGGCTCAAAATGAGCTTGGGGTGGATCCCCTTGGAGCCCAAGTGGTCCCCCATCCATGGTGCTCAAAAGCATGATCTTCAAGTTGCTTCCGGAGGCCTTGATGGTACTCCTTGTGCTCTCAAGCTTGGTTCTTGATGGTTGTCGTTGAGGCCAATTTGCCCGGCATCACCAACCCTTTTCAATCTCCACAAGTTATACAAGAGACTCTATCACTTCAGGATTAGAGTGAACTTATGGGAATCTATAGTCGGACGACTCTTTATGTTTATGCCTAAATTTGTACGTCTAAGTTAAACAATTAATTATGAATGAGGTCACAACCAATACGGTAAATTACGATGGAAAAAAATAAGATAAAAATAAAGATAAGTAAATAATCAAGTGTTGAACCCCAAAAAATAACCCCGAAAGGCTAAATTTAGGAATATCAACTGAATGGACTAACTCTTTTGGAGTTTTGGAGTCGCCATCCAATTCAAGGAAAACAGGGAACCAACTAAGTAAATGCGTGCAAAACTCTATTTTTGGAAAAAGGCAGTCTTTCAGAGATTCTATAAGTAAGAGGTTTAGTTAATTTCGAAAGAAGGTTTTTAAGGCACTTTTGAACCATTAGTTAATTTAACAAATTAAATTTAGCAAGTTTTCAAAAGATTTACAATTTATTTGAAAGCTTTAACTGTTTTTCAAAAAATAAAATTAAATTAAAAAAAAGCGCATTTTCTTTTGAAAAGGAGCGATTTGATCGTCCTAATTTTTTTGCCAACTCGTATGTGGTATCCTAATTTCTTTGCCAACTCGTATGTGGTAACGCATAGGCACTTGCTTAGTTTCAACTTTAAAATACATGTATCTCATCGTAAGATGGAACTTATGTTTCAAGTCGCTTTTTGCAAAGTCGTTTCGGGACATTTTAAAGTTAATTAAAACTTCTTTATAAATTTTGACTTTTTAAAGAAATTACACGCATTTGCATAATTGGCCACTATTTGTGATAAATTAATGACAATTCCAAAACAAAGGATGATGAACATAAAGTGAAGCAATAACTCAAACAACTAAATTTTCCTTCACAGATAAATTATTGTACAAGTCATTTACATAAATATTCTAAAGGGCGAAGGGCGGATAAGTGATAAAAAATAGAACCCGGGAGTGGCTAGAAGTTGAAAATATAATGTATCCAAGAGGTTGATGCACGTGAAGAATTTCTTCAATGAGCTTGATGGGTGAGTTGTCATAAGCAATCCGGATCGAAAGAACAAATGCATCGGTGCAACCAAGTCCTATTGGACTTCCACTTTCGAGTTTTCAATCAAACTCATTCCAGATTTTAACATGCAAAGAAACATGAGCATAATGAATTAGCATTTATTAGAAGAAACTTGAAACATACACATGAACAAATGAATTAAGTTAAAGTAACATACAAAGAAGTATTCTGGAGGCAGGCACATAAATAAGTGGCATAAAACAATAGCTGTCTGGACCAAACTTTAGCGAAAGTTATAAATCATGGACAAACAGATGTCGAGCTTCTTTAATAAATTGATAAAATAACTTATATAAAAATGCATCACAGATAACAGAGTTCTGACTAGAAAAATCCACCAATTTAGTCTTTAGGACTAGCTTCTCCAGAACCTTAAATCATTGCTCAAGTTTTAGCTACTCAATTCATTCAAGAGATGGATTATTAGCATTCTACGATATCTAGTTAACCTGAAATTGTATAGCAACTAGAGATGTGAAGAAAGGTCAGGGGAAATCTATCTGCATCCTACATATACATACGCACCTGAAGCATTTACGTAAAAACAAGGCAGAACCCGCATTTTACATTCACACACACACACACATAATATCTGTGTCCTTCTACCTACCGCTACTCCTACATACCAACACCTGCACACCCCTATACTCCCAATGCAGCTACAGCAAAACAGGACAACTTCCTAAACCCGTCTACATTCTCTCTTAGCTCACTGCTCCACTCACAAACAACAATGAAAACTTGAACCCAACAGACCCTCCTGAAAACAACTATAAGCCAGCTACAAACCTAACACCTGCAAACTGATCAATCAAGCAAAACACACCTGATTCCTGAACCCTTTAACCCCTGAACCAAAACTGAGACACCTCTTTACACCAACCTGCAACCTTCATACCTTCTCTAATCGACCTGCACAAAGCACCTGCAGGCCTTCTTAGGCAATTACAGCATTCATACCTTCATAACATCCACACACACACACTCCATAACCCCTTCACAATACCATGAGAACATCTGCAGCCCCCCCCCCCAAACAAACTGCTACCTCTTCACTCTTTAACAGGAAACACTACCCTCACAGACTTTTCTTATAACATTCCTCTACTAGCAAACACCACAACCAACACTAATCCCTGCTATACACTTCCAGGAACAACCTCCAGAACTCCCTACACTCCACTAGAGGACCTGCACCTCTCCACTTACTGAACTGCAGCAGATAGAGCCAGAAAAGTACCCCTATAACCTGCTGCATTTCTTCCTATTCACAGGCAAACCAGAAACAGCTCCCACAATAGGCACACACATACCAGAAACTGCAACTCAACTCTGACTTCACTAACACCTTCTAAAATCATAGAAAAACTTCATAACAAAAAGAGCCAAGCTTTTATTAAATGTAACAGTTTCAGATTTTATTTTATTTTTTATATGCAAGGGATATACTGCCTTAAGCAACTAGAAACATACAAAAGCTTAAACCTTAAGCTTACTCACACATAATCTAGATATTGGAACATTTATACCAAATGAATGAGTTGAAATTTCATTGTTAAGGGTCCATTAGGATTGAAACAATTAGCGAGTACATTCAAGAGAAAAATTATCCTAACAGGCTAACAACACATCCTTAACAAATCGAAGTTACAAACATACATGAGTTATAGTAAAACAGAGCACAATGAAACCATTTGAATAATTTTTATAACCAGGGAAAACATAAAAAAAAATTCTGCCATTGAAATAAATAACTAGTTAAACAATAACTAAAAAATAAAGATAGGAGAACGATTGTTACCTCTTTCGGGGCAGTGAAAAAAGGCGTCGATCCGAAGAAATGCGACTCGGATAAACAACGACTCGGACAACGACAAAGCGATACACAAAAGAACCCAAAGGAAACAGGAATCCTCTGATCAATTTCAAACTGAAAACTAAAGGAAATTATGTCTATTCTCTGTATTTTTCCTTCCCCCCCCCCCCCCTCTTTTCTCTTTCAGCTGCTGGATCTCTTTTTCCCCCTTTTCCCCCATTCCCCCGGCTGCTTGAGACTCCTCCAACACAGGTCTTTATAGGGAAACCATTCGGGGTTTACTAAGGGTATATGAAATACCCAAAACGACCTCCCAACGGATCTTAACGGATAATGTTGCGGTACCAACAGGATGAGCTGGAGATGGGGACCAGCTTTTTTCGAATTTTTTGGGGGGAAATTGGGTTATCGGGTTAGGATATTTGGGAATTGGGTTAGGGATTTAGGCGTGGGTGCTGAATTGGGGAGGGGTTCATGTGTGTAATGGGTATATATGTATTATTTACGCAAATAGGCTGATGTTTAGACCTAAAATGATTTTCACCTCCCTTTATACATAAATTAAGGAAATAGAGTAATTGCACATATAGGTTCAAATTAAGGCCGTATTTTACACATTTATCCCTTTTCTTTGAATTTACTCAATTACTTTAATTGATTTTAATTTCAAAAATAATTATACTTTAATTGAAATTTTCGGGACAAAATTGGATGTCAACAACAAGAAATAATAGAAAAAAGCTATGTAAATCATATTTCTTGAGAGTAGCCAAAGTTGCTGGCGTATCCAAAGAGATGTACAATACAATGTAAGGAGGGGTAATTATAATAGTGATACCCAGTCCTAAATAAGGTAAAATACAAATTCTAATAGGGCCATGGGCCTACAACTCAAGGCGGTGGTATACTAAACCCTAACTAGGAGATTGTAAACCCTAGGCGACAGGATGTGTGCGCTGCGCCCTGTAGCCAAACCACTTAAACAGTCATTGGCTCTAGGAGCGGGCGTTATCCTCAGTGCCCCGTGACTTGTAGGTTAAGTCTAGTCTCGCAAGCTGGACTCGTATCCCCGTAACAATAGGTGGCGTATTTTCGCCCACACAGCCATTTCCTCCACTTGCTGAGTGCTGACGCAAGCAGTCAGGAAGTGAAAGCGGCGTGATGTGAAAAGATATCTCACTGACTCCTTGAAACTCGCAGTCTCTTTGACTAAGAATGATAGTGAACTCTTCGAGAACTTTGCGTGCTTCCTTTTGATTGGCTGACATCGGTTCTTTGCACCTTCCCAAAGAACGCTAATAACTACTTCGAATCGCTTAATATCTCCAGTAATAATGACACTTGACCGTTTCGTGTCTCACCCTTATTTCTTTCTGCCAATAACTAGTGGCTTTAAGACAGTGTGAAAATCACTACTCCTCTTCAGAAAATAACTCCTTCAATAAGTTCTGCGATAGTGAGAAGCTTCATTTTTAAGGATGCTTGCCTTTAATCCCGGTTTGACATTCCCAAAAGACCTTCTTTGCTTTGTGAGTATGAGGCGTGAGGGGATTTCGAAGGGAGACTAGCCCGCAGTTTTCTTCTTTTCTTTCTTCATTTATGAGAGAAGGATTGAAGTCCCTCGAGCCACGATGTGGAGCCGAGACTCTAATGGAGGTGTTCTTTAGAAGGCCTTCATCGTGGCTGATGTATCAACTCTGGCATGTTCCAACATCATGTGTGGCGATTTTCTATGATATTTTTCTTGTCATGTGGCACAGTTCAGCAGAGGAATGTCAACCCCTTTCAGGCTTCTTGTAGTTTGCTCATCTCCTGGATGCTAGGGAATATATCTCGGAGGCAACTCATTTTGCAAAAAGAGAGCGTTCAGGGATATCCTCTCCTTCTTTGGGCTGTTGACGCTCGACATTCTCCATACCAACAGCGTTCAGGGTAGTTGTATAGCTCTGGCCTGTTTCTTGACGTTGGAGTTTGCATAAGCTTCCAATCATTCGGGGGAAGAGAGAATGTAAGGCGTTCCCGAGATTCATGGTGATTCCTCATTGGAGTCTCTCCAAGTGAACCCAAGTGAAGTTTTCAATGCCCGTTCTGCTGCCTCCGTCGTTCTACTGAGGGATGCCTCAGTTGGGCTGCCTTTCCTCCCCCCGTTGTGCAGTATTTCAAAGGTGTTGCTACTTGGGGTACTGAGTTTGAAATTTTGCCTTCGAATCCCGGGAGAAACTTCGATGCATGAGCTACAATCCAGATGAAGAATCTCTGGAGGTGAAAATTCAAAGGAACTTGCAGTTTTAGTCTTCCCATTCCTTTTTTTCTACAGTTGTCATGAACGAATGTTGTATTCAGGAAGAACTAAATGTAAATTTGGGGCCCATTTTGTGGCGTATTGACTTAACTTACTTGTTTTTGTTCGTGGCATTTTTTAATTTTCGTTGTAAGCAATAAGTAATGCTAAGTTATGCCTTTGTGAGCATTTGCACCTAAGAATTAGATGGCTTCCAGTCGTCCTGACTGTTCTAGTTTAAGAACGTGTGCCAGTGTGCCTGCCTTGAGCAATTATGTCTGTGGTGCACTAATAAACGATGGCTGGATTGCATCCATAGTAGATGGCTGTTTGCGCCCATAATTGGACGAATTTAGCCCATGCGGAAACAGTCCTTTGCATTTTGAGACAAAACGTCTTCGCTTAGTACTAGAGTATTTAAGACTTTCTGATACTATGCAGATAGGCGTCCCCATCAGCGTGTAGGTGCAATTGTTGATTTAACAAGATCAACGCTCGATTAATGCTTGGTGGATGAGTTAGACGTGGTTTAACTCTAAGCGAGTAGTGTACTCTACCTTTTTGTAGCGGAAAGTGAGTGTATTACTTCAACTTAGGTCTAGCCGGGGCTATGAATAGTTTGATTGTAGATGGATCTAAATAAATGAGTAAAACTGATTAAGATAGTATTTTTATTGATTCAGCGTGGAGCCATGTGAAATAAAGAACAGGGCTAAGTGCCCGTTGTAAAACAAAGAACGGGGATAAGAGCTCGTTGTAAATAATTTCGAGAAGACCAGGACAACAAAAAATACATATCTTGAGTATTCGGGCTTTGTCGGCTTTTCAAGAGTAGTACTTCTTTAGCCATGTGATATTCCAGTTATTTGGAATGACTATCCTTTCCATGTCTTCGAGAACGTACGCACCTTTTCCAGAAATACCCCGCACTTTGTATGGTCCTTCCCAATTCAGAGCGAGCTTCCCTGCTCAGGTCTGCTTAAGATTCTGAGTAACTTTGCGAAGGACCAAGTCCCAGATGTTAAGGGACCGTAGGTTTGCCCTTGCGTTGTAATATTTCGCTACTCGCTATTTCTGAGCTGCGAGGCGAATGGCTGCTATCTCCCGTTGTTGATCCAAAAGATCAAGGGAATCCTTCAGGAATTCGTTGTTGGGCTCCTCTTCGGCAAACGTCCGTCGGAAACTAGTATTCTCCAATTTCAAAAGGAATCATTGCTTCTGTTCTGTACGTCAACGAAAATGGTGTTTCTCCAGTGCTGGCTTTTGAAGTAGTTCGGTAGGCCCACAGTACACCGGGCAGTTCTTCAGGCCATCTTCCCTTGGCCTCCTTGAGCCGCTTCTTCAGATTCTCTACTATTGTCTTGTTTGAGAATTCGTCTTGGCCGTTGGCTGAAGAAAAGCGGTGATCTTGTCACTTATGAATTGGGGACAGTTATCGTAGGTGATTTCTGCTGGAATCCCAAATCGGCACATAATATTTTTCCAGATAAACTTTATGACTTCTTTCTCTCTAATCCGAGCGTATGCGGCTGCCTCCACCCATTTGGTGAAGTAGTCCGTCATGATAAGAACAAACTTGACACCACCGGGCACGTAAGGCATGGGCCCTACGATGTCCATCCCCCATTTCATGAAAGGCCACGGGGCTGTCACTGAATGTAACAACTTCGCCGGCTGATGAAGTACATGGGAGAACCTTTGGCAGCTATCACATGCCCGGGCAAACTTGTTCGCGTTGTCTTCCATTCGGGGCCGAAAATAGCCCGCCCTGATTAACTTGGGCGCAAGAGACCACCCGCCAGAGTGATTTCAACACTGTCCTTGATGGATTTCTCTGAGTGCATAATTCGTCTGAGAAGGACTCAAACATTTAGCCAAAGGTCCACTAAACATTCCCATGTACAACTCTCCATTGATTAAGACGTAGCGAGCCGCTTGAGCTCTTAGCCTTCTATTCTCCTTCTGGTCCGTTGGGAGCGTTACGCTGTTGAGATATCACTACAAGAAAAAAGGTTTTTAGGGGCGAGAAAAATGGTCCTTAAAAGTCATAATTTGGTCCATAAAACGAAATAGCGACCAGAATATGTGGTCGCGATCCCGTCGTAATAGCCTCTGACGCTAAAAGTTTATAACGACGAGTGGACAATCTGGTCCTTAAAACTCTTTTACGACTAACAAAAATTTGGTCGTTAAAATTTTTTAGGGACCAAATATATGGTCTCTAAACGAAAGATTTCAAGCTTCCCAATATGAGGTATTTTGGTCCTAAATACTTTTAAAGGCAAGTATTCTGGTCGTTAAAGTTAAAATATTTTTTTATCCTATTCCAAGCGTTTTCATAATTATGGAGACTTTATTTTCTGGTCCCTATAATGGCCAAGTTCTAGAAATCTATTTTATTGATTATTTTTGTGGATTATATATTTAAATTAATAGCTAGAAAACCTTATTGAAAAAGGATAATATAAAGATAAGTTCTATTTTATACAAAAAAATATAAAGACAGTAATTAATTTCAAAATATAGCTAACATTCTAGCAGTGGCAATGTACAGCCGTGGTGTAAATTATAATATTCTTTACACATCTGCAAAAGACCAAGCTAATTCCCCTTAGACTAACATAATGTTTGTCCAGCATATGCCTAGCAAAAGTATAAGTAAATTTGTAATTCTTCAAAACCTGCTTCTTTACTTTGTTAATTCCAATTCCAGACCTGTAAAAAGTTTGAAAAAATTCACATCAGGAAGAAGCTACAACAATCAAATAGAAACTTTCAAATTTTTTCTTCTAAAAATCATGTAACAAATTTGCAGCTTCTATAGGAGTAAACTATCAAACTTTTTCAACAAAATCTGAACTATCTAATCTTCTTTAAAAAAAAGAAAGCACCATGTGATATGCTGCAAATCAGCAACATAATTTTCCGACTCATTTATAAGTTATGACTAGGAAATTTTCGGGAACTAACTCCAAAGTTCATAGGAGTAGGTTGTAATCGCATATTTTGGTTGAAATAAAAATATTTTGAACATGATGTTGTACATACAAAAAATAACACAATAGATATGAGAAGTCATACCTGATTCTACTGTTTGGATGTATTCCATAACTAGATCACTAGATTGAGGGATTGGAGTATCAGTTTGCATATGTTTTTCCTCAAGAACCAGGAGCTTTTTGTTCGCTGCTGGCATTCCTAGACCAGCACTCTGATGGAAGGATCCTACCTTGTCTCCGGACACTCCTAAGAAGCACATAGATCTAAGACCTTGTCCCCTCCCTCGCCCTTTCCCTATAACACCGGGTGCAAGGAATGTATATTTTATAGTACCCTTCATGGTAGCTCCCTCCTCATTTTCAGCCTTTAATTGTTTCATATTAACCTTCAAATAGCCAAAGAATAATATCAGAATTTATGAAGACAATGTAATAATAAATAAAATCATTCAATCAGCATGTCTATAAATAACCAAAGGAAAAACAAGATAGATATTATGAAGAGAATGTATTAATAAATAAAATCAACCAACAAGAATATATAACTATGAGTACGTTAATGCAGAAAGAGATACTTCACCTTATCAACTTCTTTTTCGCTTATTTGAGACATTAAAATGTAAGCTAGGCTTTTACAGCAGGAGAATACTAATGGTCCATGGTGACTAATTGACCAGCATCCTAAGCGGTCCTAGACCTATTTAGCATTTGAGTGATTTATGTTTTAACATTTCAAGATTCACTTCTTTGTAACTTCTGTTCTAAGGAGGCAAGTCATGAGGCAACAAAAGTTTTCCTTTGGTTTATCTATACGTAACAAGTATGAGGCATGAAAATAGCCTCTGAAATGCAAGGGAATTCTTCGTACTGTATAGATACTACTATTTTTCTCCTACTTGCACCGGTGCTTTAGTCACTTGTTCTCTAAAATCCATGAGTAGATAAGCTTGTAAGCTCTTGAAGTTAAACAAAACACGCTCTAGTGCTGCTCGAGTAATTTAAAATTATAAATCGCACATGGGACCATGACAAAATAGAACTTTGAAAAACTAGTGTGACATTACTGCAAATAAACTTCAATGTACTAGGTGGTAGATCACAGTCATCCAAAGTCAACACCTTCCAACTAATCGTTATATGCAACTATAAGCAATTAGGATATTGAAATGACTCATTTCGAAAATTGAAACGACCTCGGTCAGTCGTTTCGGAAGTTAGGACTCCGATTGGCGTGCCGATAATTTTAAAATATTCGTAATGTCCATTAGGACCTGTCTATAAAATTTGAGCTAAATCAGACCTCATTTGGTAGGCATCGGAAGAAGGTTTATATATAACTATGAGTACGTTAATGCAGAAAGAGATACTTCACCTTATCAACTTCTTTTTCGTTTATTTGAGACATTAAAATGTAAGCTAAGCTTTTACAGCAGGAGAATACTAATAGTCCATGGTGACTAATTGACCAGCATCTTAAGCGGTCCTAGACCTATTTAGCATTTGAGTGATTTATGTTTTAACATTTTCAAGATTCACTTCTATGTAACTTCTGTTCTAAGGAGGCAAGTCATGGGGCAACAAAAGTTTTCCTTTGGTTTATCTATACGTAACAAGTATGAGGCATGAAAATAGCCTCTGAAATGCAAGGGAATGCTTCGCACTGTATAGATACTACTATTTTTCTCCTACTTGCACCGGTGCTTTAGTCACTTGTTCTCTAAAATCCATGAGTAGATAAGCTTGTAAGCTCTTGAAGTTAAACAAAATACGCTCTAATGCTGCTCGAGTAATTTAAAATTATAAATCGCACATGCGACCATGACAAAATAGAACTTTGAAAGCCTAGTGTGACATTACTGCAAATAAACTTCAAAGTACTAGGTGGTAGATCACAGTCATCCAAAGTCAACACCTTCCAACTAATCGTTATATGCAACTATAAGCAATTAGGATATTGAAATGACTCGTTTCGAAAATTGAAACGACCTCGGTCAGTCGTTTCGGAAGTTAGGACTTCGATTGGCGTGCTGATAATTTTAAAATATTCGTAATGTCCATTAGGACCTGTCTATAAAATTTGAGCTAAATCAGACCTCGTTTGGTAGGCATCGGAAGAAGGTTTCAGTTTTTATTGCCGATAAATATAAAAAAGAGATTTTCAAGCTCGGTTCTGGCGAATGAGCTACGATTCAAAATCTGAAAGCGCCGTTAGGTTCGTATGATTATTTGTGACTTTTGTGAACTTTCGAAAGTGAATTTCGATGTTGTTCGGCTAGTTTCCGCTAAAATGCCGAAAGTTAAATAATTTGACCTTTTTCCATTTAATTCGCATCTTGAATTTCGGGAACCCGATTTGAGATCCGCCTTATCGAGTATGCTACATAAATTTGGTATAACTTGTATGCAAAAGTTGGAACCATTTTGAATATCATAGGGTACCGTTTTAATTTTCGTAAAGAAAATAAAATAAAATAAAATAAAGTAAAAAGGAAAAGATAAAAAAGGAAAAGAAAAGAATAGAAAAGGAAAGAAAGTAAAAGAAAGGCAGGCGGTGGGCAAGGCTTATAAGTGATAGATACAAAAACAGAAAGAAAGGAGAAGCGAAGATGCAAAACTGACGCAGAGTCAAAAAATGCCAGAAAATGTAAAAAGAGCCGGAGAAAAATAGTATTTTCACCCCGAAATATTCAGGTAATGATCTTAATACATTATTTGAGTTTATTACGTGTGTTCTAATATGTTTTAACGGTAAAACTTGGAATATTAGACATCGTTTAATAAGTTCAATTAATAGTTTAAAGGGTCAAATGGACCCCGATAATGGAATTGATTATATATTCGTACGCAGTGACTTATGGGCAACATATAAATATAATTTATTTGGGGTTTGGTTATGTGACCATAAACCCTATACATAGGCATGGCCTGCGTATTGCGTATGCAAATAGGGTATCAGGTTCGTAACCGGATTGCCCTAAGATGTGAGGTATGAAGCCTTTAGTCTACATTGATATATTTTTCTTCTAATTGAATAGAGTGGGATCGTTTGGCAAGGAAACCAAAGGATAAAGCGGTTGTTGATTAGCCGTACTAACTTTTGGAAGAGGCAAGTGTTTATATCCATTTCTTTGGAGGTACCTGGCCTCGTGGATTTTCTACCACGTGTTCCTTACGAGTGAAGCTGCCGATAGGCATACTCATTACGCCTTAGCCTTGGATTTACATTGTATATTATATGTTATATCCTGTTGTTATTACTGCATTGAGGATCTGAGCATTGTACTCTGGCTGTGAGTTGGCATCTACTTCCCGGCTGTCGATGAGAGTCCCGCGCCGGTAAAAGGTTATTATTGCATCACATTGCATTCATATGCATTATATGTCATTCATATGCATTACATTGCATATCATATTGGCTGCAGGAGTATTCCGCCCCAGGAGCAGGAGGATTCCGCTCCATTGCATTATATTGAGGGTAGGAGGATTCCGCCCTAGGAGCAGGAGGATTCCGCTCCATTGTATCATATTGAGGGTAGGAGGATTCCGCCCTAGGAGCAGGAGGATTCCGCTCCATTGTATCATATTGAGGGTAGGAGAATTCCTCCCTAGGAGCAGGAGGATTCCGCTCCATTGTATCATATTGAGGGTAGGAGGATTCTGCCCTAGGAGCAGGAGGATTCCGCTCCATTGCACATATTGAGGAGCAGGAGGATTCCGCCCCAAGAGCCGGAGGATTCCGCTCCACTGCATCATATTGAGGGTAGGAGGATTCCGCCCTGGAGTAGGAGGATTCCGCTTCATTTATTTAACACATGTGACCCTTTGCATCATATTTCATTTCATTTCATTTCATCTTACTTCACTTCATTTCATCTCAATTCATACCATTGTGTAGACTTGCGGTACATGACTACTGTTCTGCTTATATGGGCATTGCTTATATGTTGATATGTTTCTGGCTCGTATCCTTGGTTTAGTTTATAAGTTTCTTACGTGTTTCCGGTTATTATTTGGTTCTGCCTTTTTATAATTTAAATAAGAGAAATTTGGTTTATCTGTTTCTTCTCCCTGGCTAGCAATCCTATTCTTTGAGGTGGCTAGTCTCCCCCACTTATTGAGTTCTTTTGACTCACCCTTGTTTGTTGTTTGTTTCTTGTCTATCTATTTCGTTTCGGCAGGTTCGCTCCAGGATTGAGTTCGCCACGTTGTGAAGGAGCCAAGACGACTTCAGCTGTCAGGGTGAGCCAGGTTTTATTCCGGATGGCCACCAGTTTATTGATTATTATTTCTGCTGCATTTTGCTCCGTTCAGGAGGTATCTGTCTTCTTTTGTACTCTTAGATGTCTAGTCTGGATAACCCTAAACCTAGTATGTTGGGTAGTTAGCTGTAATTTCTTTTGTACAGCTTAGAGGTATCAGTATGTCTGTGTTTTTGTTGCAAGTCTTGTCCTTATTTATGAATTATTATATTTATTTTCCTAATTTAATTGGTAAGGGTTCGCCCGACGGGTCTAGGGGAGGATGTCGGGTGCCCGCACGGCCTAACCGGATTTCGGGTCGTTTCAGTTGGTACCAGAGCCAGGGTTAGAGTCTATCCAGACTAAGACAGTGTCTAGTAGAGTCTCGCTGATGGGTACATAGATGTCCGTACTTATCTACGAGAGGCTATGATGGCATTTAGGAAGTTTCACTTCCTTCTTTTCTGATCGTGCGTCGGTCTAGGATTCAAAAGTATTTTCGTTAATTTGTTAATTCTTTCGTGGTAATTGTGAACCCTCGTGCGACAAATCAGCAAACGGTATGAGTTCAAGACGAAGCAGTCTAGCCAGGGGCTAGCACTGATGAAGCCCCGAGAGTTTTTTTATCGTGCTGACGATCTAGTTATGGAGGTCCCAGCTGTACGAGCTCGCGATGGGCAAGGGAGCAGGGCCTTGTGGTTCCCTTGGCTCTACAATGCTTTTACGAGAATCTTGGCGATGCAGATACCGCAATAACCTATTATTTGCTAGGCAGCTTATCAGGTTGCCGCAGATGCAAATGTTCGGACTTAGAGAGCTCTTGTTCCAGTTCTTGATATTGCCGCAGTAAAGTATGTTCCGGAGGCAGCATGTGGTGTGCCTCCAGTTGCTCTGGCTGGGTAGGTAACTGAGGTAATTATTGGGTCCAAGTGCTAAAAAAGGTTGCATTATTTTACGCGGTTGAACATCCCGATATTCCCAAGCAATGCATTAGATAATCCCTGTGTAAGTTTTTTTTAAAAAATAAAATGATGTCAGCGTATCCTTCAGGCTCTTGATTATATCGAGCGGTATGGTGTTGATTATTCTGCTTTCCAGTTTCAGGGGTCCAGCCTTGAATTGGTGGACCGCTCTCTTTTTAACTAACTTGGTTCGATTTTTCTTCTAAATTCGTGGAAAAGTTCCTTTCGAGTAGCGAGCGAGATGAAAAGTGTTGACAGTTTGAGTGGATTGGACAGGGTAGCCTATCGGTTAGCCTGTTGGTGTTTCAAAATATGAGATTGAATTCTATAGAATGGCTGAATATGCATTAGAACTAGTCCATGAGCCTTCCGAGAGATTCAAAGATTTATTGATGACCTTTCTCCTTCTTTGAGATCCCAGATGGCTCGAAAAATTGAGTTTGGGACTTCATTTGATATCGTTGTTGATATTGCTCAAAGGTATTAGGCATACCATAAGTTAGAGGGAGAGAGTTAGAGCGGGAGAGTAAGAGATCTCGTGGCCCTAGTGGGCAACCATGGTACCTCATTTGGAGGTAAGAGTTCTGATTATTTTGGGAGGTCACCTGCCAGGTTATCTCAGCTTGTAGAGTGCAATTCTCAAAGTGCGCAGGTAGTTCGTCAAGATTAGAGTCAGTTTTCTCTTTGTAGCTATCAATAATCTTTCCAGTTTCCATTTTCAGCGAAAAGGTGTTATCATTGTCGTGAGTCTGGTTATCCTTTGAGGAGTTTTTCCTTACTCCGGAAAGTAGGCAGTTGTCCTTTTTCTCGTCATCAGGCACCTGATCAGTCGCAGGAGATTTCATTTAGATCTCAATCTGCCAGAGAAATACCACGATCTAATAGAGGGTGAGAGCATGGTGGTAATTGTTTTCAGAAGGTGATTATCAGGGTAGTGGCTCAGCTCAGCTGCAGAGGTAGTTCTATGAACTGCTAGTCTAGCAGGATGCTGAGGCATCCGATGTAGTAGTCCCAAGTATTTCGTCCACCCTCATATGTGAGTAAGATTTGATTCTTCTGATAGATCTGGAAATGGTTTGTCTTATCATATTTCCATGGTTTCCTTAGATGTCATTTCTATTAAGAATCGGTTGCGGTAGAGGGGTGAGCTTCTAGTATAATTTATTCAGGGCATTTGTGAGACCCTACTAGTTTATTTAGTTTAATGTGAGAGATTTGTGAGTGAGTATCGCTATTTTTGCTTGGCATCTTGTTGTGCCACATTCTGTTATAATATCAAGTCAGTCTACCTCTCTTTGGAATTCAATATTGGTAGGATGATAGGATTCTTATTCATCACCATCAGAAAGTGTCATTGTTTCTTCCGATGTAAAGTGATTAGTAAGTAATACTCAATCTACGTGTCTCCTCTTGGTTCGCGACGCTAATAGAGTCATGTTATTCTATGAGCTTATCTCGATTTTAAAAGGGTTTTCTGGTAAATTGTCAGAGTTTCCTTCTTATTGGGATGTTAAATTGGCATAGATGTTGTTCCATAAAGCTTATTTAATGTCTATTTCTTTAATTGCGATTCTTTGGCTAGCCTGACTAGTAGCTCTGGTAGCCAAGCAATAAGAAGATGAGCTTCCTGAGGTTCTAATTATTTCTATCCTCGGTCTATTACCATTTCTTCCTCGTCCGAAAATAGTGAGCTTAGGCAATTAGTAGCCACTTGTGATGTTCCCTGTGTTGAGCCAGAGTATGCATTAAGGTAGCCGGGTAAGCACATAGTTGTGTTTCAAGGCTACTAAATGTAATGGAGAGTGTAGTCCGACCCGTGAATTGAGTTTTCGAGCGGGGGTGCTTGTGGTAAAGGTTTGAGAGTAGTGAACTGGAGAGTTGCAGCTGTTTGGCAACTCGAAAAGGTAGTTGGTAGCTTAGGTCTGCCTACGATTCAGCCTTTAGCTAAATCTTCTTTAGTCCAACAGACTGTGCGGGGATGGTTATTCCTATTGAAATAGCTGCATGGGTTTGTGCTTTAAGTGGAGGAGTTTTCCTCCAAATACTGAATAGTAATACTAAATCTCTAAGGCGTTGATACCACTTTTGTAACGACCCAACCTAGGGCCACGACAGAAACCTACAATGAGTGTCGATCATTGCTAAACCTGCTAATAATCTATTAATGATAGAGATAAGCTGGCAACCTGATCATATATACGTACCTATATGCTAAAAGCATAAAGTCTGGAAAGATGACACGACTTTAGCTTGCTGGCAATTAGAATCATGAGTCACAAATTCTGCTATGTCACACTTCATTCCGTCCCACCAATAAAAATCTGCTTAAGATCATGGTACATCTTAGTCAAACCTGGATGGACAGTGTATTCGGAATAATGTGTCTCTATCATAATCCGTCCACGTAAATCTGCAATATCAGGAACACAAAGTCTATCTTTATACATGAGAACACCGTCAGTAGTAACCCTGTATGGTGACTCCGATTTTCTTCTGGCTATCTGTCTGTATTCAACTAGAACTGGATCCTCATACTGACGCTATTTTACTTCATGAAAATTTAGAGTTAAAGGTCTAGTGCAGCTTGTCGTCCATCCATCATTGGCATATCTCTTTCACACCTCAACTCTTTGAGAAGTTACTTTAGCGTTATAAGTGCACATATAATCAACTTTTTTGTTTGTATTCTGCCTCAGCTCATGGTCCAACTACATGTCTCTTTTATTTTCACGTTTTCAAGTCATAATATTTCCAATTCAAAGACAATACCCTGAAGTAGATGTTCAGTCTGAAGATCATTCCCGGTCTGCATCATACTATCCAGTAGTATCTGCATGATCCTTATCCTTATATGATAGACCCTGTTCAGATGAACCTTTGACATACATTAGGATATGAGTAACTACATTCCTACAAAGAGCTTGCGGAACAACACTAACATCAACTGAGATGTTGCATGGTGCGTTCGTAAAAATAATATAGCTTGCATCAAATCTTCTATAGTGAGTAGTGACAAGGTACTTCAAAAGCTTTCCCTATTGTATCAAGCAAGAGTTAATTCTTAGTTCCATCGACCTGTTCTATATCGAAAGGTATATCGAAGAGGTAATTATCGGCTGAATCATGTTAACCCATTCAAAGTTTCGTGTATCTTTATTTCGAAAATGTAGAACTCTCCTCTCGTGATCAAGGAATGATCAGTGTAGTCAGAATAAGCTGGGCAATGGCGTTATGATATTATCCAGCTATGTTTTTATCTAAGAGTTCGATGTGTGTGTTATAATTCTGACCCTGTAATCAGAAAAAATGCCCGTGGAGTAGCTCATGAAGGTCGTGCAAGTTCTCTTGTTATCTGCGTAAATCTTGCTTTGGACTTAGGCTCGTTCGAGGACGAACGAGAGTATAAGTGGAGGAGAATGAAACGACCTCGGTCAGCCGTTTCGGAAGTTAGGACTCCGATTGGCGTGCCGATAATTTTAAAATATTCGTAATGTCCATTAGGACCTGTCTGTAAAATTTGAGCTAAATCAGACCTCGTTTGGTAGGCATCGGAAGAAGGTTTCAGTTTTTATTGCTGATAAATATAAAAAAGAGATTTTCGAGCTCGGTTCTGGCGAATGAGCTCCGATTCAAAATCTGAAAGCGCCGTCAGGTTCGTGTGATTATTTGTGACTTTTGTGAACTTTCGAAAGTGAATTTCGATGTTGTTCGGCTAGTTTCCGCTAAAATGCCGAAAGTTAAATAATTTGACCTTTTTCCATTTAATTCGCATCTTGAATTTCGGGAACCCGATTTGAGATCCGCCTTAGCGAGTATGCTACATAAATTTGGTATAACTTGTATGCAAAAGTTGGAATCATTTTGAATATCATAGGGTACCGTTTTAATTTTCATAAAGAAAATAAAATAAAAGACAAGAAAGTAAAAAGGAAAAGAAAAAAAAGGAAAAGAAAAGAAAAAAGAAAAGAATAGAAAAGGAAGAAAGTAAAAGAAAGGCAGGCGGTGGGCAAGGATTATAAGTGATAGATACAGAAACAGAAAGAAAGGGGAAGCGAAGAAGCAAAAATGACGCAGAGGCAAAAAATGCCAGAAAATGCGAAAAGAACCGGAGAAAAATAGTATTTTCACCCCGAAATATTCAGGTAATGATCTTAATGCATTATTTGAGTTTATTACGTGTGTTTGAATATGTTTTAACTGTAAAACTTGGAATATTAGACATCGTTTGATAAGTTCAATTAATAGTTAAAGGGTCAAATGGACCCCGATAATGGAATTGATTATATATTCGTACTCAGTGAGTTATGGGCAACATATAAATGTAATTTATTTGGGGTTTGGTTATGTGACCATAAACCCTATACATAGGCCTGGCCTGCGTATTGCGTATGCAAATAGTGTATCAGGTTCCTAACCGGATTTCCCTAAGATGTGAGGAATGAAGCCTTTAGCCTAAATTAATATATTTTTCTGCTTATTGAATAGAGTGGGATCGTTTGGCAAGGAAACCAAAGGATAAAGCAGTTGTTGATTAGCCGTATTAACTTTTGGAAGAGGTAAGTGTTTATATCCATTTCTTTGGAGGCACCTGGCCTCGTGGATTTTCTACCACGTGTTCCTTACGTGTGTAGCTGTCGATAGGCGTACTCATTACGCCTTAGCCTTGGATATACATTGTATATTATATGTTATGTCCTGTTGTTGTTACTGCATTGAGGATCTGAGCGTACTCTGGCAGTGAGTTGGCATCTACTTCCCAGCTGTCGATGAGAGTCCCGTGCCGGTAAAGGGTTATTATTGCATCACATTGCATTCATATGCATATATGTCATTCATATGCATTACATTGCATATCATATTGCGTGCAGGAGTATTCCGCCCCAGGAGCAGGAAGATTCCGCTCCATTGCATTATATTGAGGGTAGGAGGATTCCGCCCTAGGAGCAGGAGGATTCCGCTCAATTGTATCATATTGACGGTAGGAGGATTCCGCCCCAGGGGCAGGAGGATTCTGCTCCATTGTATCATATTGAGGGTAGGAGGATTCCGCCCCAGGAGCAGGAGGATTCTGCTCCATTGCACATATTGAGGGTAGGAGGATTCCGCTCCATTGCATCATATTGAGGGTAGGAAGATTTCGCCCTGGAGTAGGAGGATTCCACTCCATTCATTTAACACATGTGACCCTTTGCATCGTATTTCATTTCATTTCATTTCATCTCACTTCACTTCTTTTCATCTCAATTCATACCATTGTGTAGAGTTGCGGTACATGACTACTGTTCTGCTTTTATGTGCATTGCTTATTTGTTGATATGTTTCTGGCTCGCATCCTTGGTTGAGTTTATAAGTTTCTTACGTGTTTTCTGTTATTATCTGGTTCTGCCTTTTTATAATTTAAATAAGAGAAATTTGATTTATCTGTTTCTTCTCCCTGGCTAGCTATCCTATTCTTTGAGGTGGCTAGTCTGCCACACTTATTGAGTCCTTTTGACTCACCTTTGTTTGTTGTTTGTTTCTTTTCTATCTATTTCGTTTCGGCAGGTTCGCTCCAGGATTGAGTTCACCACGTTGTGAAGGAGCGAAGACGACTTCAGGTGTCAGGGTGAGCCAGTTTTTATTCCGGATGGCCACCAGTTTATTGATTATTATTTCAGCTGCATTTTGCTCCCTTCAGGAGGTATCTGTCTTCGTTTGTACTCTTAGATGTCTAGTCTGGATAACCCTAAACCTAGTATGTTGGGTAGTCAGCTGTAATTTCTTTTGTACAACTTAGAGGTATCAGCATGTCTGTGTTTTTGTTTTAAGTCTTGTCCTTATTTATGAATTATTATATTTATTTTCCTAATTTAATTGGTAAGGGTTCGCCCGACGGGTCTAGGGGAGCATGTCGGATGCCCGCACGGCCTAACCGGATTTAGGGTCATGTAAAAAACAAACCATAATATTGAGACAAATTCAAGATTGTGATTCAAGAATCATTTATTTTTAAGAAAACACATCACTTAGGTACTTTTACAAGAAATCTTGAATAAATATTAAGCAAAAAGAGATAAAAGATGAAATCTTGACCTGATAATAGAAGAGATGGTAGCACAAAACCACGACGAAAACTTCCCATTATCAGCTATTTCTTACAATTCATTCACATTACTTTTTCCCAATGAGAGTTTCAGAGAATAATACAAAAAGTTCAATCTTTTCAGAATTCAATTGACAAAATCTTGATTAGAGCAGAACCCCATCAACAAATTAGAGTTCCTTTGTTTTTAGTATAATTGTTAATGATCGAATGAAATTAAAGATGTAAGTGTATCTTTGGAAATGCATATCGTCGGTCAAACACATAACTAAGCCTCCCAAACATACACCGTTCTGTCTCTAAAAACTATATAGCATAAAAATCGTTCAAACTATGGCAACATTTTAATTCACAAAATCACTTTTTGAACCATCGACTACACACCAATGTGAACAGGTAAATACAAAACATTACTCGGCAGAATTATCATATTAAAAATAAGTCAAATCATAAATTCTGAACAAATAACTATCAAAATCATCAAAGGATGAACAGAGACAGCAAAAACCCATTAGAGTACTTAAAAAAAAGAGGACCCACGACATAGAAACTAAATGGGCATCAAAAGAATTTAAAAAAAAATGACATTTTACTTAAATTCATCAAAAATTCAGATTTGGGCTCGCAAGTAGTCAAGAACTTAGAAATACTTTTAACGATTTTGAGGCATTTTAGTGATAAAGTTCAAGCACAAAACTCTTACCAGTGGCGAGACGAGTCAATACTGTTTATTCCGCCTCTTTCCTTCTCCCCTGAACCTGTTAAACCTATGAGAGAATTAAAATGTTAAATCGATTCCTCGATTTCCCTGAAGCCTGTTGTAGAAAAGATAAAAAAATTAGCTGCTTTTAAGAGGAAAAAAAGAGTAGCAGTGAATGTAAAATACCTAGGGTTACCTTTGAGAGAAATTTTCAAGAGTGAAATTTTGAAAGCCTAGTGTGACATTACTGCAGATAAACTTCAAAGTACTAGGTGGTAGATCACAGTCATCCAAAGTCAACACCTTCCAACTAATCGTTATATGCAACTATAAGCAATTAGGATATTGAAATGACTCATTTCGAATACTGAAACGACCTCGGTCAGTCGTTTCGGAAGTTAGGACTCCGATTGGCGTGATGATAATTTTAAAATATTCGTAATGTCCATTAGGACCTGTCTATAAAATTTGAGCTAAATCAGACCTCGTTTGGTAGGCATCGGAAGAAGGTTTCAGTTTTATTGCCAATAAATATTAAAAAGAGATTTTCGAGCTCGGTTTTGGCGAATGAGCTTCGATTCGAAATCTGAAAGCGTCGTTAGGTTCGTATGATTATTTGTGACTTTTGTAAAATTTTGAAAGTGAATTTCGATGTTGTTCGGCTAGTTTCCGCTAAAATGCCGAAAGTTAAATAATTTGACCTTTTTCCATTTAATTCGCATCTTGAATTTCGGGAACCCGATTTGAGATCCGCCTTAGCGAGTATGCTACATAAATTTGGTATAACTTGTATGCAAAAGTTGGAACTATTTTGAATATCGTAGGGTACCGTTTTAATTTTCGTAAAGAAAATAAAATAAAATAAAAGAAAGTAAAAAGGAAAAGATAAAAAAGGAAAAGAAAAGACAAAAGAAAAGAATAGAAAAGGAAAGAAAGTAAAAGAAAGGCAGGCGGTGGGCAAGGTTTATAAGTGATAGATACAGAAACAGAAAGAAAGGGGAAGCGAAGAAGCAAAAATGACGCAGAGGCAAAAAATGCCAGAAAATGCGAAAAGAACCGGAGAAAAATAATATTTTTACCCCGAAATATTCAGGTAATGATCTTAATGCATTATTTGAGTTTATTACGTGTGTTTGAATATGTTTTAAAAGTAAAACTTGGAATATTAGACATCGTTTAATGAGTTCAATTAATAGTTTAAAGGGTCAAATGGACCCCGATAATGGAATTGATTATATATTCGTACTCAATGAGGTATGGGCAACATATAAATGTAATTTATTTGGGATTTGGTTATGTGACCATAAACCCTGTACATAGGCCTGGCCTGCGTATTGCGTATGCAAATAGGGTATCAGGTTCCTAATCGGACTGCCCTAAGATGTGAGGAATGAAGCCTTTAGCCTAAATTGATATATTTTTCTGCTTATTGAATAGAGTGGGATCGTTTGGCAAGGAAACCAAAGGATAAAGCGTTTGTTGATTAGCCGTTCTAACTTTTGGAAGAGGTAAGTGTTTATATCCATTTCTTTGGAGGCACCTGGCCTCGTGAATTTTCTACCACGTGTTCCTTACGTGTGTAGCTGCCGATAGGCGTACTCATTACGCCTTAGCCTTGGATTTACATTGTATATTATATGTTATGTCCTGTTGTTGTTACTGCATTGAGGATTTGAGCATTGTACTCTGGCTGTGTGTTGGCATCTACTTCCCGGCTGTCGATGAGAATCCCGCACCGGTAAACGGTTATTATTGCATCACATTGCATTCATATGCATTATATGTCATTCATATGCATTACATTGCATATCATATTGCGTGCAGGAGTATTCCGCCCCAGGAACAGGAGGATTCCGCTCCATAGCATTATATTGAGGGTAGGAGGATTCCGCCATAGGAGCAGGAGGATTCCGCTCTATTGTATCATATTGAGGGTAGGAGGATTCCGCCCTAGGGACAGGAGGATTCCGCTCCATTGTATCATATTGAGGGTAGGAGGATTCCACCCTAGGAGCAGGAGGATTCCGCTCCATTGTATCATATTGAGGGTAAGAGGATTCCGCCCTAGGAGCAGGAGGATTCCGCTCCATTGCACATATTGAGGGGTAGGAGGATTCCGCCCCAGGAGCAGGAGGATTCTGCTCCATTACACATATTGAGGGTAGGAGGATTCCGCCCTAGGAGCTGAGGATTCCGCTCCATTGCATCATATTGAGGTAGGAGGATTCCGACCTGGAGTAGGAGGATTCCGCTCCATTCATTCAACACATGTGACCCTTTGCATCATATTTCATTTCATTTCATTTCATCTCACTTCACTTCACTTCATTTCATCTCAATTCATACCATTGTGTAGACTTGCGGTACATGACTACTGTTCTGCTTTTATGTGCATTGCTTATTTGTTGATATGTTTCTGGCTCGCATCCTTGGTTGAGTTTATAAGTTTCTTACGTGTTACCAGTTATTATTTGGTTCTGCCTTTTTATAATTTAAATAAGAGAAATTTGGTTTATCTGTTTCTTCTCCCTGGCTAGCTGTCCTATTTTTTGAGGTGGCTAGTCTGTACCACTTATTGAGTCCTTTTGACTCACCCTTGTTTGTTGTTTGTTTCTTTTCTATCTATTTCGTTTCGACAGGTTCGCTCCAGGATTGAGTTTGCCACGTTGTGAAGGAGCGAAGACGACTTCAGCTGTCAGGGTGAGCCAACTTTTATTCCGGATGGCCACCAGTTTATCGAAAACTGAAACGACCTCGGTCAGTCGTTTCGGAAGTTAGGACTCCGATTGACGTGCCGATAATTTTAAAATATTCGTAATGTCCATTAGGACCTGTCTATAAAATTTGAGCTAAATCAGACCTCGTTTGGTAGGCATCGGAAGAAGGTTTCAGTTTTTATTACCGATAAATATAAAAAAGAGATTTTCGAGCTCGGTTTTGGCGAATGAGCTCCGATTCGAAATCTGAAAGCGCCTTAGGTTCGTATGATTATTTGTGACTTTTGTGAACTTTCAAAAGTGAATTTTAATGTTGTTCGGCTAGTTTCCGCTAAAATGCCGAAAGTTAAATAATTTGACCTTTTTTCATTTAATTCACATCTTGAATTTCGGGAACCCGATTTGAGATCTGCATTAGCAAGTATGCTACATAAATTTGGTATAACTTGTATGCAAAAGTTGGAACCATTTTGAATATCATAGGGTACCGTTTTAATTTTTGTAAAGAAAATTAAATAAAATAAAAGAAAGTAAAAAGGAGAAGTTAAAAAGGGAAAAGAAAAGAATAGAAAAGGAAAGAAAGTAAAAGAAAGGCAGGCGGTGGGCAAGGCTTATAAGTGATAGATACAGAAACAGAAAGAAAGGAGAAGCGAAGAAGCAAAAATGACGCAGAGTCAAAAAATGCCAGAAAATGCGAAAAGAGCCGGAGAAAAATAGTATTTTCACCCCAAAATATTCAGGTAATGATCTTAATACATTATTTGAGTTTATTACGTGTGTTTGAATATATTTTAACGGTAAAACTTGGAATATTAGACATCGTTTAATAAGTTCAATTAATAGTTTAAAGGGTCAAATGGACCCCGATAATGGAATTTATTATATATTCATACTCAGTGAGTTATTTTCAACATATAAAAGTAATTTATTTGGGGTTTGGTTATGTGACCATAAACCCTGTACATAGGCCTGGCCTGCGTATTGCGTATGCAAATAGGGTATCAGGTTCGTAACCGGATTGTCCTAAGATGTGAGGAATGAAGCCTTTAGCCTAAATTGATATATTTTTCGGCTTATTGAATAGAGTGGGATCGTTTGGCAAGGAAACCAAAGGATAAAGCAGTTGTTGATTAGCCGTACTAACTTTTGGAAGAGGCAAGTGTTTATATCAATTTCTTTGGAGGCACCTGGCCTCGTGGATTTTCTACCACGTGTTCCTTACGTGTGTAGCTACCGATAGGCGTACTCATTACGCCTTAGCCTTGGATTTACATTGTATATTATATGTTATGTCCTGTTGTTGTTGCTGCATTAAGGATCTGAGCATTGTACTCTGGCTGTGAGTTGGCATCTACTTCCCGGTTGTTGATGAGTGTCCCGCGCCAGTAAAGGGTTATTATTACATCACATTGCATTCATATGCATTATATGTCATTCATGTGCATTACATTGCATATCATATTGGGTACAGGAGTATTCCGCCCCAGGAGCAGGAGGATTCCACTCCATTGCATTATATTGAGGGTAGGAGGATTCCGCCCTAGGAGCAGGAGGATTCTGCTCAATTGTATCATATTGAGGGTAGGAGGATTCCTCCCTAGGAGCAGGAGGATTTCGCTCCATTGTATCATATTGAGGGTAGGAGGATTCCGCCCTAGGAGCAGGAGGATTCCGCTCCATTGTATCATATTGAGGGTAGGAGGATTCCGCCCTAGGAGCAGGAGGATTCCGCTCCATTGCAGATATTTAGGGGTAGGAGGATTCCGCCCCAGGAGCAGGAGGATTCTGCTCCATTGCACATATTGAGGGTAGGAGGATTCCGCCCTAGGAGCAGGAGGATTTCGCTCTATTGCATCATATTTAGGGTAGGAGGATTCCGCCCTGGAGTAGGAGGATTCCGCTCCATTCATTTAACACATGTGACCCTTTGCGTTATATTTCATTTCATCTCACTTCACTTCATTTCATCTCAATTCATACCATTGTGTAGACTTGCGGTATATGACTACTGTTCTGCTTATATGTGCATTGCTTATTTGTTGATATGTTTCTGGCTCGCAACCTTGGTTGAGTTTATAAGTTTCTTACGTGTTTCCGGTTATTATCTGGTTCTGCCTTTTTATAATTTAAATAAGAGAAATTTGGTTTATCTGTTTCTTCTCCCTGGCTAGCTATCCTATTCTTTGAAGTGGCTAGTCTTCCCCACTTATTGAGTCCTTTTGACTCACCCTTGTTTGTTGTTTATTTCTTTTCTATCTATTTCGTTTCAGCAGGTTCGCTCCAGGATTGAGTTCGCCACGTTGTGAAGGAGCGAAGACGACTTCAGCTGTCAGGGTGAGCCAGTTTTTATTCCGGATGGCCACCAGTTTATTGATTATTTTTTCAGCTGCATTTTGCTCCCTTCAGGAGGTATCTGTCTTCTTTTGTACTCTTAGATTTCTAGTCTGGATAACCCTAAACCTAGTATGTTGGGTAGTCAGCTGTAATTTCTTTTGTACAGCTTAGAGGTATCAGTATGTCTGTGTTTTGTTTCAAGTCTTGTCCTTATTTATGAATTATTATATTTATTTTTTTAATTTAATTAGTAAGGGTTCAACGACGGGTCAAGGGGAGGATGTCGGATGCCCACACGGCCTAACCGGATTCAGGGTCGTGTCAAAAACAAACCACTATATTGAGATAAATTCAAGATTGTGATTCAAGAATCATTTATTTTTAAGAAAAACACATCACTTAGGTACTTTGACAAGAAATCTTGAATAAATATTAAGCAAAAAGAGATAAAAGATGAAATCTTGACCTGATAATAGAAGAGATGGTAGCACAAAACCACGAAGAAAACTTCCCATTATCAGCTATTTCTCACAATTCATTCACATTACTTTTTCCCAATGAGAGTTTCAGAGAATAATACAAAAAGTTCAAGCTTTTCAGAATTCAATTGACAAAATCTTGATTAGAGCAGAACCCTATCAACAAATTGGAGTTCCTTTGTTTTTAGTATAATTGTTAATGATTGAATGAAATTAAAGATGTAAGTGTATCTTTGGAAATGCATATCGTCTGGTGAAACACATAACTAAGCCTCCCAAACATATACCGTTCTGTCTCTAAAAATTATATAGCATAAAAATCATTCAAACTATGGCAACATTTTAATTCACAAAATCACTTTTTGAACCATCGACTACAAACCAATGTAAATAGGTAAATACAAAACATTACTCGACAGAATTATCATATTAAAAATAAGTCAAATCATAAATTATGAACAAATAACTATCAAAATCATCAAAGGATGAACAGAGACAGCAAAACCCAATTAGAGTACTTAAAAAAAGAGGACCCACGACATAGAAACTAAATGGGCATCAAAAGAATTTAAAAAAAATGACATTTTACTTAAATTCATCAAAAAATTCAGATTTGGGCTCGCAAGTAGTCAAGAACTTAGAAATACTTTTAACGATTTTGAGGCATTTTAGTGATAAAGTTCAAGCACAAAACTCTTACCAGTGGCGAGACGAGTCAATACTGTTTATTCCGCCTCTTTCCTTCTCCTCTGAACCTGTTAAACCTATGAGAGAATTAAAATGTTAAATCGATTCCTCGATTTCCCTGAAGCTTGTTGTAGAAAAGATAAAAAAATTAGATGCTTTTAAGAGAATAAAGAGTAGTAGTGAATGTAAAATACCTAGGGTTACCATTGAGAGAAATTTTCAAGAGTGAAATTTTGAAGAGAGAAATGTTAGCAATTTTTTCTTGAAAGAGGTAAGTGGGAATTTGACCTAAAATTTTAGGATTAGTAGCAGGGAAAGTGTTTTATCTTTTTTTGAAAAAGGGAAAACAAATTGATAAGTTTTTGTTTTTGGTCTAATTTTTTGTTTGGCGCCTCACTTTGGTGCTTATTTATATAGGTAGCGACCAGATTTTATGTTTTTTAAGGAGCAGATTTTTTCCCTTCAAGTGTCACAAAATAAATTGGGGAACTAAAGACAAGATATTTATCTCGTCCCAAAACATCATTTTTAAGGACCAGAATTTTAACTCGTCACTAGATTTTGGTCCCTGAAAACCCTTTTTCTTGTAGTGTATTCAATGATCGGGTGCCGCCGGTCCCATGATGATCCTATTGCAATGACTTCGCGGCGCTTGAAATCTGCGTAAGTTAACTCAATAGTAGAAACTGGGCTGTCTGTGTTTAATTCTGTAGTGGCCGCTAGGCTAGCTAGGGCATCAGCCTCCGCATTTTCTTCTCTTGGTACCTGATTGATCCTCTATTTCTGAAAATTCTTCAGATATTTCTCCACTCTAGCCTGGTACTCTTGCATGCGAGCGTCCTTGGCGGTGTATACTCCGGTCACCTAATTCACTACAAGCTGAGTATCACAATTGATGCTGATCTACCTGGCCCCCAATATGTAAGCTAATTCTAGGGCTTGAATTACAACTTCATATTCTGCTTCGTTGTTCATTATCTGGGAGCAGCTGTGACACGACCCGAAATCCGGCTAGGCCATGCGGGCACCCGACATCCTCCCCTAGACCCGTCGGGCGAACCCTTACAAATTAAATTAGGAAAATAAATATAATAATTCATAAATCAGGACTAGACTTAAAACAAAAACACAGACATACTGATACCTCTAGTTGTACAAAAGAAATTACAGCTGACTACCCAACATACTAGGTTTAGGGCTATCCAGACAAGACATCTAAGAGTACAAAAGAAGACAAATACCTCCTGAAGGGAGCAAAATGCAATTGAAATAATAACCAATAAACTGGTGGCCATCCGGAATAAAAGCTGGCTCACCCTGACAGTTGAAGTCGTCTTCGCTCCTACACAACGTGGCGAACTCAATCCTGGAGCGAACCTGCCGAAACGAAATAGATAGACAAGAAACAAACAACAAACAAGGGTGAGTCAAAAGGACTCAATAAGTGGGGCAGACTAGACACCTCAAAGAATAGGATAGCTAGCCAGGGAGAAAAGAAACAAATAAACCAGATTTCTCTTATTTAAATTATGAAAAGGCAGAGCCAGATAATAATTAGAAACACGTATGGAATCGCAAACTATTCAATAACCAGGAACGTAATACAGCCAGAACATATAGGTATCCCGAACACATCAACAATCAGAAATACATCTTGTTGTGATGTGCAACCTGATCCATATATTTATACCGTTTCGGCGTGCAACCCGATCCCCGCAACTTAGAATACGAGCCAGATATAGGCAAACTGTAATATGTCCACAACATGGTGTACATACCGCATACATAAAACACAATATAATACACACAATAGTCAGTATGCGGTGCAATGAGATGGGATGAATGCGGCATGATGCAATGCAGTCACATACTCTTGATACCTATCTCCGGCGCGGGACTCTCATCGTCTATCAGGAGATATATGCAATAATGACCCTTCACCGGCTCGGGACTCTCATCGATTACCGGGAAGTATATGTAATGATGACCCTTCACCGGTGCGGGACTCTCATCGCCAACCGGGAAGTATATGCAATAATGATCATTCGCCGGTGCGGGACTCTCATCGCCAACCGGGAAGTATATGAAATAATGACCCTTCGCCGGTGCGGGACTCTCATCGCCAACCGGGAAGTATATGCAATAATGACCCTTCGCCGGTGCGGGACTCTCATCGCCAACCGGGAAGTATATGCAATAATGACCCTTCGCCGGCGCGGGACTCTCATCGCCAACCGGGAAGTATATGCAATAATGACCCTTCGCCGGCGCGGGACTCTCATCGCCAACCGGGAAGTATATGCAATACTCAAAACCAGAGTGCAATGCTCATATGTTTAATGCAATACCAACAACAGGGCATAACATATAATATACAATATAAATCCAAAGCTAAGGCGTAATGAGTACGCCTATTGGCAGCTACACACGTAAGGAAACACGTGGTAGAAAATCCACGAGGCCAAATGCCTCCAAAGAAATGGATATAAACACTTACCTTGTTACAAAGCTAGTACAGCCATTCAATAACCGCTTTGTCCTTTGGATTCATTGCCAAACGATCCCACTGTGTTCAATAACCAGAAAAATATATCAAATTAGGCTAAACGCTTCATTCCTCACATCTTAGGGCAATCCAGGTAGGAACCTGATACCCTATTCGCATACGCAATACGCAGGCCAGGCCTATGTACGGGGTTTATGGTCACATAACCAAACCCCAAATAAATTACATTTATATGTTGCCCATAACTCACTGAATACGAATATATAATCAATTCCATTATCGGGGTCCATTTGACCCTTTAAACTATTTATTGAACTTATTAAAACGATGTCTAATATTCCAAATTTTACCGTTAAAACATATTCAAACACACGTAATAAACTCAAATAATATACTAGGATCATTACCTGAATGTTTCAGGGTGAAAATTTTACTTTTCTCCGGCCCCTTTTCTTATTTTCTGGCATTTTTCCACTGCATCATTTGATTTTTTTCTGTTTCGATGTTTCTGCTCTCGTTTCACTTTTTTTTTGAGATTTCCATGTTTGTACTGTTTTGCTAAGGTGCTGGTCCTTAGCTAAAGGACCCACCGCCATCTTTAAATTTTTGTCCTTTTTCCCTTTTTTTTTTTGTTTTCTTTTATTTTATTTTCTTTTCTCAACGAAAATTAAAATAGTACCCTACGATATTCGAAATAATTCCAACTTTTGCATACAAGTTATACAAAATATATGTAACATACTCGCAAAGGCGGATCTCAAATCAGACTCCCGAAACTCAAGATACGAATTTAAATGAAAAGAAGTCAAATTATTTAACTTTCGGCATTTTAGCGGAAACTTGCCGAACAACATCGAAATTCACTTTCGAAAGTTTACAATGGTCATAAATAATCATACGAACCCAACGGCGCTTTCGGATTTCGAATCGGAGCTCATTCGGCAAAACCGAGCTCGAAAATCTCTTTTTAATATTTATCGTCAATAAAAACTGAAACCTTCTTCCGATGCCTACCAAACGAGGTCTGATTCAGCTCAAATTTTACAGACAGGTCCTAATGGGCATTACGAGTATTTTAAAATTACCGGCATGCCAATCGGAGTCCTAACTTCCGAAACGACTGACCGAGGTCGTTTCATTCTCCTCCACTTAAACTCTCGTTCGTCCTCGAACGAGCCTAAGTCTAAAGCAAGATTTACGCAGATAGCAAGAGAACTTACACAACTTTCATAAACTATTCCACGGATATTATCTCATGATTACAGAATTAGAATTATGACACGTACGTCAAACCCTTGGATAAAAACATAGTTGGATAATATCATAACGCCATTGCCCAACTTATTCTGACTAAACCGATCCTTCCTCGATCACGAGAGGAGAATTCTACATTTTAGAAGCAAAGATATACGAAACTCTGGGTGGACTAACATGATTCAGCCGAGAATCACTTTTTCGATATACCTTTCGATATAGAACAGGTCGCTAAAATTAAGAACTAGCTCACGCTTGATGCAATAGGGGGAGCTTTTGAAGTACCTTGTCACTACACACTATAGAAGATTTGATGCAAGCTATATTATTTTTACGAACGCACTATACAACATCTCAGTTGATTTAGTATTACCATTCAATATTTGGAGGAAGACTCCTCCACTTAAGGCACAAACTCATGCAGCCATTTGTATAGGAATAACCATCCTCGCACAGTCTGCTGGACTAAAGAAGATTTAGCTAAAAGATGAACATAGGCAGACCTAAGCTACCAACTACCTTTTCGAGTTGCCAAACAGCTGCAACTCTCAAGTTCACAACTCCATACTTTTGCCGTAAACACCACCGCCTGATGGATGGTACTTCTATATAAAAATTTCGGCAGAGTTTCCCCTGAAACTGGATGATCCGCAAAAACAGAACCAGCACTATATTATACATGGGAATGGATACCCGGATAAACTGATAACATAAACATGTTAAGCGGATAACAAGATGAGACAACTGGATGACATAACAAATCCGCAGATAGAATGTCTGGACAGCACCACTGTCCTGATTTTCAACCTAAACAATAATATGCTTACCCGGCCACAATAACACGTACTCTGATTCAACACAGGGAACGTCACGAGCGGCTACCAATCGCCCAAGCTCACTAGTGCCGGACGAAGAAGAAATGGAAATAGATCGAGGATAGAAATAATTAGAGCTTCAGGAAGTTCATCTTCTTCTTTGCTTGGCTACCAAAGCTAGACTACTTCCGAGTCAGGCGAGCCAAAGAATCGCAATTGAAGAGATAGACATTAAATAAGCTTTATGGAAAAACATCCATACCAATTTAACCTTCCAATAAGAAGGAAACTCTGACAATTTACCAGAATACCCTTTTATAACTAAGACAAGCTCATAGAATAACATGACTCTACTAGAATCTCGAACCAAGAGGAGACACATAGATCGAGCATTACTTACTAACCACTTTACACCGGAAGAAACAATGACACTTTCTGATGGTGACAAATAAGAATCCCATCATCCTACCGACAGTGAGTTCCAAAGAGAGGTAGACTGATTTGACATTATAACAGAATGAGGCATAACAAAATGCCAAGCAAACAATACCGATACTCATTCACAAAACTCTCGCATATAAACCAGATAAACTAGTAGGGTCATCATAAATGCCAGGAATAAATCATATCAGAAGCTCACCCCTCCACCGCTACCGATTCTTAATGAAAACGACATCCAAGGAAACCATCGAAACATGATAAGACACACCATTTCCGGATCGATCGAAAAAATCAAATCTTACTCACATTTAAGAGAAGAAGAAATCTCAGGGTCTACTATATCGGATACATCAGCATCCTGCCAGACAAGCAGTTCATAGAACTGCCTCTGCATCTGAGCCGAGCCGCTACACTGATAATTACCTTCTGAAGAATAATTGCCACCACGCTCTCAACCTTTACTGGATCGTGGCATTTCTCTGGTTGATTGAGATCTAAATAAAATCCCCTGCGACTGTGCAGGTGCCTGACGAGAGAAAAGACGACTGCCTACCTGTTGGAGTAACAGAAAACTCTTTAAAGGATAGCCAGACTCATGACAATAATACCACATTTTCGCTGAAAAATGGAAGCTGGAAAGATTGTTGATAGCTGTAAAGAGAATACTGAATCTGATCTTGATGAGCTACTGGCGCACTCTAAGAATCAAGTGACACAAGCTGAGATAACCTGGAAGGTGACCTCCAAAAATAATCAGAACTTTTACCTCCAAATGAGGTACCATGGTTACCCACCAGGGCCGTGGGATCTCTTACTTTCCCGCTCTAACTCTTCCCGATCTAACTTATGGTATGCCTCGAACCTTCAGACAATATTAACAACGACATCAAATGAAGTCCCAATCTCAATTTCTCGAGCCATCCGGGATCTCAAGGAAGGAGAAAGGTCAGCAATAAATTTTTGAATCTATCGAAAGGCTCATGGACTAGTTCTAATACATATTCAGCCATTCTATAAAATTTAATCTTATATTCTGGAACACCAACAGGCTAACCGACAGGCCACCCTATCAAATCCACTCAAACTGGAAACACTTTTCATCTCGCTCGCTACTCGAAATGAACTTTTTCCACGAATCTAAAAGAAAAATCGAACCATGTTAGCTAATAAAAGAGAGGCCCACCAATTCAAGGCTGGACCCCTGAAACTGGAAAGAAGAATAATCAACACCATACCGCTTGATATAGTCAAAAGCCTGAAGGATACGCTAGCATTATTTTATTTTTTTAAAAAAAATCACGAGGTTTATCTGATGCATTGCTTAAGAATATCGGAAGGTTCAACCGCGTAAAATAATCCAACCTCTTTAGGCACTCGGACCGAACTGATACCTCGGCTGGCTAACCAGCCAGAACAATTAGAGGTACAACACATACTACCTCCGGAATATAATCTACTGCAGCAATATTAAGAACCAGAAAAGAGCTCCCTGAGATCGAACGTCTGCACATGCGGCAACCTGATAGGCTGCCCAGCGAATGATAGGTTCTTACGGTATCTGCGTCGCCAAGATTCTCGTAAAGCATCATAGAGAGCCAAGGGAACTACAAGGCCCTGCCCCCTTGCCCATCGCGAGCTCGTACAACTGGGGCCTCCGTAACTAGGTCGTCAGCACGATAAAAAAAAACTCTCTGCGCTTCGTCAGTGCTAGCCCCACGCTAGACTACTTCGTCTTAAACTCATACCGTTTGTTGATTTATCGCACGAGGGTTTCACAATTACCACGAAGAAATTAATGAAAATAATTTTGAATCCAAGAACGACGCACAATCAGAAAAGAAGGAAGTGAAACTTCCTAAATGCCATCATAGCCTCTCGTAGATAAGTACGGACGTCTACGTACCCATCAGCGAGACTCTACTAGACATTGTCTTAGTCTGGATAGACTCTAAACTGGGCTCTGATACCAACTGACACGACCCGAAATCCGGCTAGGCCATGCGGGCACCCGACATCCTCCCCTAGACCCGTCGGGCGAACCCTTACAAATTAAATTAGGAAAATAAATATAATAATTCATAAATCAGGACTAGACTTAAAACAAAAACACAGACATACTGATACCTCTAGTTGTACAAAAGAAATTACAGCTGACTACCCAACATACTAGGTTTAGGGCTATCCAGACAAGACATCTAAGAGTACAAAAGAAGACAAATACCTCCTGAAGGGAGCAAAATGCAATTGAAATAATAACCAATAAACTGGTGGCCATCCGGAATAAAAGCTGGCTCACCCTGACAGTTGAAGTCGTCTTCGCTCCTACACAACGTGGCGAACTCAATCCTGGAGCGAACCTGCCGAAACGAAATAGATAGACAAGAAACAAACAACAAACAAGGGTGAGTCAAAAGGACTCAATAAGTGGGGCAAACTAGACACCTCAAAGAATAGGATAGCTAGCCAGGGAGAAAAGAAACAAATAAACCAGATTTCTCTTATTTAAATTATGAAAAGGCAGAGCCAGATAATAATTAGAAACACGTATGGAATCGCAAACTATTCAATAACCAGGAACGTAATACAGCCAGAACATATAGGTATCCCGAACACATCAACAATCAGAAATACATCTTGTTGTGGTGTGCAACCTGATCCATATATTTATACCGTTTCGGCGTGCAACCCGATCCCCGCAACTTAGAATACGAGCCAGATATAGGCAAACTGTAATATGTCCACAACATGGTGTACATACCGCATACATAAAACACAATATAATACACACAATAGTCAGTATGCGGTGCAATGAGATGGGATGAATGCGGCATGATGCAATGCAGTCACATACTCTTGATACCTATCTCCGGCGCGGGACTCTCATCGTCTATCAGGAGATATATGCAATAATGACCCTTCACCGGCTCGGGACTCTCATCGATTACCGGGAAGAATATGTAATGATGACCCTTCACCGGTGCGGGACTCTCATCGCCAACCGGGAAGTATATGCAATAATGATCATTCGCCGGTGCGGGACTCTCATCGCCAACCGGGAAGTATATGAAATAATGACCCTTCGCCGGTGCGGGACTCTCATCGCCAACCGGGAAGTATATGCAATAATGACCCTTCGCCGGTGCGGGACTCTCATCGCCAACCGGGAAGTATATGCAATAATGACCCTTCGCCGGCGCGGGACTCTCATCGCCAACCGGGAAGTATATGCAATAATGACCCTTCGCCGGCGCGGGACTCTCATCGCCAACCGGGAAGTATATGCAATACTCAAAACCAGAGTGCAATGCTCATATGTTTAATGCAATACCAACAACAGGGCATAACATATAATATACAATATAAATCCAAAGCTAAGGCGTAATGAGTACGCCTATTGGCAGCTACACACGTAAGGAAACACGTGGTAGAAAATCCACGAGGCCAAATGCCTCCAAAGAAATGGATATAAACACTTACCTTGTTACAAAGCTAGTACAGCCATTCAATAACCGCTTTGTCCTTTGGATTCATTGCCAAACGATCCCACTGTGTTCAATAACCAGAAAAATATATCAAATTAGGCTAAACGCTTCATTCCTCACATCTTAGGGCAATCCAGGTAGGAACCTGATACCCTATTCGCATACGCAATACGCAGGCCAGGCCTATGTACGGGGTTTATGGTCACATAACCAAACCCCAAATAAATTACATTTATATGTTGCCCATAACTCACTGAATACGAATATATAATCAATTCCATTATCGGGGTCCATTTGACCCTTTAAACTATTTATTGAACTTATTAAAACGATGTCTAATATTCCAAATTTTACCGTTAAAACATATTCAAACACACGTAATAAACTCAAATAATATACTAGGATCATTACCTGAATGTTTCAGGGTGAAAATTTTACTTTTCTCCGGCCCCTTTTCTTATTTTCTGGCATTTTTCCACTGCATCATTTGATTTTTTTCTGTTTCGATGTTTCTGCTCTCGTTTCACTTTTTTTTTTGAGATTTCCATGTTTGTACTGTTTTGCTAAGGTGCTGGTCCTTAGCTAAAGGACCCACCGCCATCTTTAAATTTTTGTCCTTTTTCCCTTTTTTTTTTTGTTTTCTTTTATTTTATTTTCTTTTCTCAACGAAAATTAAAATAGTACCCTACGATATTCGAAATAATTCCAACTTTTGCATACAAGTTATACAAAATATATGTAACATACTCGCAAAGGCGGATCTCAAATCAGACTCCCGAAACTCAAGATACGAATTTAAATGAAAAGAAGTCAAATTATTTAACTTTCGGCATTTTAGCGGAAACTTGCCGAACAACATCGAAATTCACTTTCGAAAGTTTACAATGGTCATAAATAATCATACGAACCCAACGGCGCTTTCGGATTTCGAATCGGAGCTCATTCGGCAAAACCGAGCTCGAAAATCTCTTTTTAATATTTATCGTCAATAAAAACTGAAACCTTCTTCCGATGCCTACCAAACGAGGTCTGATTCAGCTCAAATTTTACAGACAGGTCCTAATGGGCATTACGAGTATTTTAAAATTACCGGCATGCTAATCGGAGTCCTAACTTCCGAAACGACTGACCGAGGTCGTTTCAAGCTGACAGCTTTTCTGATCACCTTCTTCGTTGGGGATTCGATCACTAAACTAAGCCTGACCCTTTTTACATTCGAGGCTCCGTCAGTGTGGATGACCCATTCCCCAAGGGTAATGCCTTCTATCATCTTGCATTCCTCCTCGCCCTTCGGTATTAAATCAGCGCTAAAGTCCGTGAGAACTTGCGACTTGATGGCCGTTCTTGGTTGATAAATGATGTCATACTCGCCGAGCACGACAGCCCATTTCGCCGACCTACCTGACAGCTCGGGCTTATGCAACACGGTTTGTAATGGAAATGAGGAAACCACGACGATGGTGTGACTCTGACCAAAGCTTCTTTGCTGCCATGACTAGGGCTAGCGTGAGCTTCTCTAGATATTGATACCTTGTTTTCACGCTTAGGAGAAACTTACTGACATAGTACACCGGTGACTACATGCCCTTCTCCCTCACGTGGCTTGGTAAGCAACGAGGGATTTTCCAGATACTGTATTAGCTCTTTTAACGCCTTGCTGCATTATTCCGTCCACTCAAAGCTTTTATTCTTCTTCAGGACATTGAAGAATTGATGACACTTCTCTAATGACCACGAGATGAATCGGCTGAGTGCTGCAATCCGGCCATTGAGCCTTTTTGCTTCCACTTCATTCTTCAAGACCTCCGGTATTGTCTTAATTGCCTCGATCTTTAACGGGTTCGCTTATATTCCCCTGTTTGAAATAATGAAACCAAGGAATATCCCGGAGGATACACCAAAGACACACTCTCGGGGTTGAGCTTCATCCAAAACTTGTCCAGGATATCGAATGCTATCTCCAGATGGCTAATGTGATCTTTGGCGAATTCTGACTTGACCAGTATGTCGTCGATGTAAACATCCATGGTCTTGCCAATCTGCTCCTTGAACACCAGGTTCACTAATCTTTGATAAGTCGCTTCTGTATTCTTTAGTCTGAAAGGCATCACTCTATAACAATAAGTCCCCCCATCCGTGATGAAAGATGTCTTTTCTTGATCATCTGGGTTTATGAGGATCTGATTGTATCCCGAGCATGCATCTAGAAAATATTTGGCAGTGGAAAAGAATTCTTCGGGCATGCTTTGTTTAGATCTGTGAAGTCGATGCACATCCTCCACTTGCCATTCTTCTTGGGGACCACTACAACATTTCACAGCAGTCGGGGTATTAAACCTTGCGAATGGATCAATTGTTGAGTAGTTTCTCGACTTCTTCGTGGACCACCTGCCCCTTCTCCTGGCTTATCGGTCGCTTCTTCTGCTTGATCGGCTTGAAGTTAGGATCGGCATTTAGGTTATACATGATAACGCTAGTCGATACTCTTTGCATGTCAGTGTATGTCCAGGTGAAGGTGCCTGACCGAACATGCAGGAAGTTAGCATATTCTCATTTTGGTTCGGTAGAGAGCTTGGCCACTACGTATAATTTCTTGTCCGGGACTTTCTCGTCGAAGATTACTGGATCAAGGTCATCAACTGTAGCTTTAGTTGGCTGATCTTCTTCCTCCCGGCTAGAGGGTGTGGCAGTTGGTTCGCAGGATCTAGTCACCTCATGGACCCCGTGTCCTAAGGGTACGCTAGTGACCAGGCTGGGACCAAGCAGCTTGTCCAGCTTCTTCTTCTTCTGATTTTTGGTCTTTTTCTTGGTAGCGTCGATCACTACATTCATGTAACAGCTCTGAGATAGCTTCTGTTCCCCCAGAACTTCTTTTACCTCCCAAGGAGTCGGGTATTTGAGAACTTGGAAAGACATCAATCGCGCTGCTCCTGGTAGGTGTACCTGGAGGAGGATTTCTACCACAAACTTATCGCTGGAACTATTAAAGCTGGTTATAGTGTGTAGGCTAGGAATTGATCGACTCTGCACCTCCATCTGACAGATGACCTTTCACTGAATGATATTGACTGCACTGCCTGGGTCCACCAGTACACGCTTGACTCGGGCATCATGTACCTGCAGAGTAATTATTATGGCATCATCATGAGGGTGATGGGCCCACTGCAAATATCCATTATCAAACTTGATAGTGTTGAGGCATGGCTTTTTGGCTATTTGCTGGTGAGCCTCACAGACCATGATGGCTTTGGTCTCATAGTTTCTAACTTCAGGCCCCTCGAATATCGTGCTAATGGATCTTTTGTCTGCCGACCGCGCTTCTTGATAAGAGTCAGTATGCTGGTACTCCTTCGGCCTTGACGACGGATAACTCGATTTGGATCTTAGATAGTAGTTCACAATTTCAGTCGTGCTGACCGAGTCTTAGATTATCTGTTGGATCTTGTTATCGGCTCGCCGTATGGCGGTAATGTATTTTGTCATGGCTGCGCCTCTTCCTTCGTAGGATACCTACAATTGCCTGGGCCCCACGGTGGGCGCTAAACTATTTATGCCTAAATTTATACGTCTAGGTTACATAATTAATTATGAATGAGGTCACAAGCAATACAGTAATTACAATGAAAAAGTAAGTAAAATACGATAAAAATAAAGACAAGTAAATAAACAAGAAATAATGGAGAAAGCATGAAATGATGTGAGGTATGGTTTGACCCTCCTTACTTTGTATTGTCCTCTTTGAGGCTTTTTCATTTTTATTATTTATGAAATTGGTCGCTAGGCACTCTGCCTAGTTGACTCTTTGGAAACAGAAAAAACAATCTTATTCCTTGAGAGTAGCCGAAGTTGCTGGCGTATCCAGAGAGATGTACAATACAATATAAGGAGGGATATTTATAGTAGTGATACAAAGTCCTAAATAAGGTAAAATACAAATACTAATAAGGCCATGGGCCTACAATTCAAGGCAGTTGTATACTAAACCCTAACTAGGAGATTGTAAACCCTAGGCGACGGTATATGTGCCCTGCGTCCTGTGGCTAAACCACCTAAACGGTCGTTGGCTCTAGGAGCGGGCGTATATCCTCAGTACCCTGTGGCTGTAGGATAAGTCTAGTCTTTCTAGTTGGACTCGTATTCCCGTAACAATAGGTGGCATATTTTTGTCCACACACTTTAAATGTGGCGCACTTGTCAAACAATTCACTATGAATCAAAACGAGAAAAGCTAGAAAGGAATTAGCATGAAAGAATTTATAGCTCGAGAAGTAGTAAACTTTGAGTAGGTAATTACTCAATAGAAACTAGCTAGAAATAATTTCTCAAAGAAAGGATAAAGAAGCTTCCCAACCCCCTTCAAACATGCAAAGTATGCCCTACTCCTAAGCCTCACTAATTAATCTCTTTTGACCAACTTGTATTGGATTTTAATTACTACAAGTTTCAATGACATCTTCTTGCCTTCCTAAACGATAACTTGGGAGTTGCACACTTGACTTCTCGTTTTCCCAAGAGGTGATTAGGAACCTAGACAATCTTTCCCCAAGATGAGTTTTAGTCTCCCCAAGAATTTACTAGGGAACTTGTGCCAATTATTGGATTGACTCTATACCCTTTCACACGCCCCAAACCAAACTTTTTTGGAATCCCTTAATGCTATTTTCAAAACAAACATATCAAATTTAACAAGTCTTCCAAGAACAAATATGATGATTGGATAAGTACTAGATGAGCAACATGAATTTTTTCAAGAACACTTTAATCCAACTTCAACCAATACATACCAGATTTCAAACACAATTAGGAAGACTACAAAGAAGGATTTTAGGGGGCCCCTAAAATCAAGCACGAAAAGTTGGACCAAAATTTTGGATCAAAGGATACCTTTTCACATGAACTGGATGAATATTATGAAGAACTACAAGAACACTCACAAGGACTCTTTACATTCTCAACTCATAAGTGATATCAAAACACAGATCTTAATGAGCAGATTCTCAATCTCACTATAGAAAAAAAACAAATTAAGATGGAAACCCTAAGACACTAGAGAATTTTATTTTATATATATATAAAAATGATATGAATCAAGAACTTGGAGCGTAGGAACACTCTAATACTTTGTTCTGATACCAAGATGATATAACAAAACTAAAAGGATAAGAGATAGACACAAGTTGTAAGAAATTAGGGCAACAATTAAGAGGATCTACCGTAACCACCTCCATATAGGTTTAATAGGCACTACGTCTATACAAACAATCTTAAGAGAATAGCAATTCTCCTCTAAGTTGTAAGATTCAGCAGGGAGCCGTTCAATTTGGATTTCACCAAATAAACACTAGTCTTCAACACAAAGGGTTTCAATAATATTCAATATTTAAAGGTAGGTAAATGGCAAACGACTTTAATTTGGCTTTTATAGGAGAGAGCCACACACTGTTCTTTAAAAACTAAGCTAGCCACAGGTGGCTTTTAAGAAATAGCCAATATAGGCTTCACAAATAACTAAGCTTAGTCACACGCATGACCATTTAGTCAGACCATGGGCTAGTACAAATAAGCTCATAGGCTCCTCTCTTGGGCTCGGAAGTTTCCATAACTCCTGGAATGAATCCTTCTCCAAAGCAAGGTGTATGTCATAGAGGATCATAGCTTGGCTCTTAGTGAATGGCCTGGACGGCTGAACGAGTCATGATCAATCTGAACTGCATCACCATGGCTATTGGACTACATCAAGGTTTGGCTCAGGCTTTACCCATTCCGGAGTTGAAGTGGGAGCAGATCATTTTGGATTTCGTGGTTGGTCTTCTAAAGACCTATAGGCATCATGATTTATTCTAGGTTATTTTGGATAGACTGATTCATGTCATTCTAGTGAAGATGACTGATTTAGCCAAGAAGTTAGCTCGGATCATAATGAGCATGTTGTTCAGTTGTATGACACTCATTTGTCTATTATATCTGATCAAGGTTCCCTATTTAGTTCACAGTTCTAGAAGGCCTCCAGAGAGAATTAGGTACTCAGGTACAACTTAGCACTACATTTCATCTACAAACTGATGGCCAGTCTGAGCAGACTATCCAGATTTTGGAAAATATTTTAAGGGCTTTTGCTTTGGACTTCAGAGGCCACTGGATGATTATTTGGATTTGGAGGAGTTTGTATATAATAATAGCTATCAATCCTCTATTCAAGTGGCTTCATTTAAAGCATTATATTGTAGTAGTTGTCGATCTCCACTTTGCTGGTTTGAGTCTCGTGATGTTGAGTTGTTCGGTTCAAATATGATACCTCAGACTCTGGATACAAATCTAGTTATACATGATCATTTACATAATCCTAAATTCTAGGAATTTAAAGAACAAACAAGGAATTAAAATTGATAGAATATAGACACCAAATTTAAGAAATTAGAAGTAATGTTGGACTCAAACCAACACTCCTCCTTAGATTTCAATTAAAAGAGGCACATAATCTAAGCAAACCCTCAAAAAGAAGTGATACCTATTGCAAATTCATGGAAGTTTTTAAGCAATAATGGCCTAGCCATAATCTCTCTCAAAGAGTTTTCACAATTCATCATAGTCTAACCTATGAATGAAGACAACATAAAATATTTATATTGGGGCTTAGTTAAAGCTAACAATTACCTAAATAGCCCTAGAGCTAGTTATTACAACAGACTAAAAAGTATACTACCTCTAATTACTAAAACTGCATGAAACGTCCTTCTTCGCGAATGCGCCAATAACCTCGCAACCGCGAAGTTAAGATTATGGGACTTATCGCTATCGCGACTGGGTGTTCTACGACCGCACTTCTTTTTTGCAATTACCAAATTCAACAGCTTCACTTGTTCAATTTGGCCGTTCTTTGCCTTGATTCTTAGCTTCCAAGCCATTTTGGAACACTCCAAGCTTTTGATGTTATGTCTAATTCCGCCAATGTCATGAGCACTTATCCGGTTAATATCATTTCCTCAATTGTCTAAAGAAATTCATCCTTAAATTTGAACTTTGCAAACAATAACAGGAATAAGTACCAAGTCAAGAACTTCATCGACATTGCATAACAAAGATGATAGAGTTGAATATCCACATTCAAATCTCACACTTTTATTGTAGAGCCAAGAGTAAAAAGACTCAAGGAAGATCAATTCTGCAACTAAAGTTTCAAACATTTGGCTAATAGAAACACATGCCCAAGATGAATCAAGGAATCCAATAGGATTAAAGAATAAATCATGTAGTTTACAATTAGATCCTTTAAGCATAAAACCTCCAAGATCAAAAATCGTCCAACAACAAGATTTACCACCAGTGTTAAACAATATCCTTACTTCCAAAACAACCTTCATGATTCTACATATTACCTCATCAAACCACCCAAATATTGAAAACAAAGGGTTAGCACATAATACCACAAACCCATTATTCAAGACACTATGAGTTTCAAAGGATAAATTCCATATCTCAATGGCTTTAGAAAGTCCAGAAATAAGAACTTTCCATGCAAACAAACCATTCTTGGCTTTAGAAGATAACAACACATCAAACATTTTTGTAGCCTAAGAAGATGCTTCCAAGTATCTTACCTCTTTGTAGATCCTTGCTTAATGGTCTTTCACAAATAAATCAAGAAAGTTAGTAAACTCATTAAGAAAAGGATTATCACATTTATACCCATGGATATTTAGCAATGCCTCGAATAAGTTACTTTTACTTTTTTTCTAGAAGCATTCGCAAAATCCTTCCAAAGTAAATCATCAAAAATAGGAATAGAGAAAGTGAAGAACATGACACTAAAATTAGCATCAAGCAATTTACTACTACTATCACTACTGCCTCCCTCTTTCTTTAAGTGATACTTTCAATTTTTAGAGGACTTTCGAACAAAAGACAAGCTTTCCACACGCATATGAGGAGTTAGCTTGCTAACACCCACACAATTAGCACTCTCAAGCAAGACACAAGAATCATTTAAACAAATTATGCACTCTTTAACAATTGGACCATCATGTTCATCAAGTCAAACACCAACAAGAAAGGAATCACTCAAAAAACTATCATTAATGGTATCTATATGTTCAAGCTCATTTTTCAAATCAGAAACACAATCAAGATAGGACAACTGAAACAAGAAGTTTCACTTCTCAAGTAAGGTTCACTTCCTTTCACAATGCAAGCTTCCTCAACTTGACACAAACCACCAACTATATAAAGAATTCTATCACTTAAAATATTACTAGCTTCAACCAATTCTTTATCTTCATCAAACCAAGGTGGGGTGTCATACCACAAATCATGATCAAAATCAACACTAGAAGAATCTTCATTAGTTGAGTTTCTCACATAATCTAACAAGTCACATTCTTCTTCCACTAAAGAATTTTCTTCATTCACAAGAGAAAGATCATTTTCAACACAAAAACAATTAGCACAATCATCATCCAATCCTATATTCTTTATTAAACTCATGAAATAAAATAAGGAGTAGATTCTAATCTTGTTTCCTTGGTTTCCAAGATTATCAATTTCACCGCTTTCTCTAACACATGACATGGTACTTGCATTCTCAAACTTCACTTCATTGTTGCTTGCATAACTATAATTCATGCCTTTACAATTTAAGGAATATAAATGAATAAACTCACTTGCAAAAAGATAATCATTCTCTAACAATTTAACACCAAGAATAGTATTCCTATCATATAAAGACAAAGTAATTAAATTCATATACATGGCAAGAAATCAAGGAAACATTTTCTATATCATGTGCTCTAACAATGGGCATAATACTAGTTTGACAAAATTTAAATGCTCACAATCAATTCATACCTTGCTACACCATAAAACTGAACTAGTATATGCTCCAAAGTACCATCTTGAATTTCAATGCAAGATAAAGAATCATAAATACATCAAAAATAAAGATATCACTCATACTCAAATCTATATCAAGCCCACCCAAAGAATTACAAGAGTTAGAATTAGCTATTTTACCTTGAAGCACAAAAGAAATTGCTTTACCTTGACTTTCAAAATTAAGGCTTACTTGAACAATTGGAGAAGTATTTTCGGCCTCCTCATTTTCTTCCAAACATAAGTCTTTTTACGTGACTCATTTATGCAATCACTTCCACAAGAACCTACAAAAGAGACATCACTACTAAAAGTAGTACTGAGGAGGTTAGAGTTAACGTAAGAAGTAGTCTCTCTTATGCTCTCTTGTTTTTCTTGGATCTTGATTTCCTTTCTCACATTCTCTCTCTTGTTTTTATTGGCTCTCCATTTCTTTTCTCACATTCTCTTCATTATTTTCTTCCTCACTCTCTTCATTTTATTTTGGTGACAACTCACTCTCATTGTTCAACCCATCCTCTCCTTTTTCTCTCTTGACTTGTCACTTTGATCACCCTTACTTCGCTCAATCTTTTCTCTCTCACACTTTCTTTTGGTTGGGGTATCCAGATTACAAGATGAATCATCATAAGGGAGCTTTTCTTGTATCCTAAAATAATCTCTTAAATTCTTCTTAAGATCTTGTCAAGTATGCTTTGTTTTCCAAGAACATGCCAAAGGGTCAAGACTTAGACCATAATTGCTTCTCGATTCTATGAGAAGAGCTCATGCAACCAATATTAATTTATCCATCTCCTTGCAAAAGTCTTCATGCACAAAGATTTCCTCCAATTGAGACTCCCAAAGGACATATATTTCATTTTTAGATTTCATATGCAACATAGGCAGTTTATGCATCTCTTATCCCTTTAACTTTGGATCTTTCTTTTCGCAAGTCTAAAAGTGCCATCTTTTGGTTCCAAGATTTCAACTACCACAACTTGCTTGATCTTGACATTTCCACTATTAGGTAGTGGAACTTGAGACATCTCTACAAAATGAACAAACAAGTTAGAAAAAAAAATGTCCTCACAAAGTCACTCCCTTAGTGTTTCACTCAAGCTGGATGTCACTCAATCACTCGTTCACTCTTACACTTGGCCTTTGTACACTCTTATGCACTCACAACTCAGGCTTTTTTCCACTCTTTGGCTTTGGTTAAAGTTGCTTGCAAACTCATCCAAGGATATTTGACAAGAGTACCAAACGAATTCGAGGTAAAATTGAGTTTATGTTCGAACAAGGAAGGACAAAAGACACACTAACAAGACTAGGAATCAAACAAATATACAACAAACTAAAAGAGAAAAACACCAATGAAATTGGCATGAAATAAATTACAGACACAAATTAATTAGACAACACTAGTATAAACTAAAACTAAATGTAGTCTAATTAAAAAACACAAAGAAAAGTGGAAAAGTAATGGGAATAATCTCATTTTCAAAGTTGCAGACTCTCAGTTAAACAACGTCAGTACCCTGCTTCTCAAAATCGCGTTCGCAATCATCGGTACGCTTTCGTGGATAATTCAGTTCTGGGACAATTCACTTTCACACTTTAGTTATCATGATTGTGATTCTCAAGTATTCATTCTAAAGTTCCAATACTACTCATCGAGCTTTCAGCATGGTCACCAAGTTCTGCGCATAATTTTCAATCATGTTCTTTGGACGCCAATAGCTACCCTTCCAATGGTAACCTAACCAAATTAATTCCACCTTCAGTTACCACTAAAAGAAACAACAACTCAAACCATTAATTCTTCAACAGTAGCTAAAACTTGATATCTCTTCATGTTAATTCCTTGCTGAAAAATCATTTCACTTTTTAAAGTATTACAAATCATATTTTCTTCTAATATAATAGATCATAATTTGTACAAACAAACTGCAGGGATCAACATAACATATCTTCCTCGTATTCGCAGCTATCTAAGAATGCTTTCGCGATGACACCAGAAATTTTCAAATTTCGCGCTAGTGAAGATGCAATTGCAATCGTGATGTTCTTTGCAAACTCAGAATCGCATTCGTGCCCACAGCTTCGCCTTTGCGTAGTTAATGGCAGCTAACAGATCGTTATGCAGGGTAAAAACGGAAACGAAAATAACAAGATAAAGGAGCAAGACAGATCTTGAACTCCCAAAGAAGTAGCCATAGAGAACGAGTTCCGTGACACCCTCGATTCAGGTCAAAATCTATCTACGCTATTCTGACGGTCCTCAAGACACACCTGGGTCTTGCAAATAGCCCAATCGGGTTTGGAATGAAGGTCAATTGGTACCACCAATAGATTCAAGCCAAAAGGTAAAGGTTTCTTTCATTAGAGAATTCATCTCAATTCAACAAGTTCAATATTCAAGGTAAGCTAATGAAAATTAAAGAGGACTTGGGTATTTATAGTGATTTCCCAAGTCTAGTTAAAAGTCTAAAATGCCCCACAAGTTAGGCTTAATTAAATAGACCACGCAGGGCCAAAGCAGTAAAATATTACTCAAATTCTTGGGTCTTCAGCGCATTGGGCGGAGCGCCCGAAATCATAGCGGAGCGCCTGCATTTTTTTGTCAGAATGTTTGGTGGGCGGTCCGCCTGGACTTGGGCGAAGCGCCCAGCTACACAGCTCTCAGGGCGGAGTGTCTGGATCCTCTGGGCAGAGCGCCTGGCTGGAAATCATGTTGTACTTCTTCAAATGGCCTCTAAGGCTTCCATCTTCAAGCCCCTTCCACACCAAGCTTAGGTTAGTGTCTTGGACCTCTTTGGCTTGACTCCGGGTGAACGGTCTCGTGATTGTTTGCCCCGCATCATCCTCCCCTTCTTGAGAGGATTTCGTCCTCGAAATCACGGCATCATCAACCACGGCCCCTTCATCACCTACATCAAAAGGAGTCAAGTCAGAAATGTTGAAAGTAGTGGAGACATTATACTCACCAGGCAAGTCAATCACGTGGGAATTGTTGTTGATCTTGGAAAGCACTTGGAATGGTCCATCTCCACGGGGTGCCAACTTTCCTTTTCTAGGGTTTAAAAACCGCTCTTTGCGGAAGTGCACCCATACCCAATCTCCTTTCTTGAGCTCCAACTTTTTCCTTCCCTTGTTCTTCTGGGCGGCTAATTTGAAATAGGCTTCCTCCAAGTTGTTCCTTACTTTGGCATGGATCTCAAGCATAGCCTTGGCTCGGCTCTTACCTTCAAAACTAACAATCACATCCTTGGGCATAGGGGTTAGACCAAGTGGAATCAAAGGATTAAAGCCATAGACACACTCAAATTGAGTCATACCAATCATGTGATGTAAAGTACGATTATATGCAAACTCCATAAGAGGTATCTTGTCAATCCAAGTCCCACCCTTACCTCAGGTCATAGCTCTAAGAATAGCACCTAAAGTTTGGTTCACCACCTCAGTTTGTCCATCCGTTTGCGGATGGTGGGACGTAGAAAACTACAACTTTGTGCCAAGAGCACCCCACAAGGTCCTCCAAAAATGGCTAAGGAACTTAGTGTCCCTATCACTCACAATTGTTTGAGGCACACCATGCAACTTTAACACATTATCAATGAATAAAAAAGTGACATGTTGTGCATCATCACACTTTTTACATGGAATGAAGTGAGCCATCTGGGAAAACCTATCCACGACAATATAAATTCTATCACGTCCCCCTTAGACTGTGGTAATCCAATAACAAAATCCATAAAAATCCATCCACGGGCTAGTAGGTACAGGGAGAGGGGCATACAAACCATGGGGGTTCGATTTGGACTTAACATACTTGCACTCAAGGCAAGAATTACAAAGCCTCTCAACTTGCAACCCCATTTTAGGCCAATGGAATTGCTCCATAAGAATGGCCAAGGTTTCATCCCTTCCAAAGTGACCCATGAGTCCTCTACTATGTGCTTCTCGAGCAAGCAATTCTCTCCATGAGGACTCGGGGTATGCAAACTCTACCATTTTTAAAGATATAGCCATCTACCCATTGGTACTTCTCAACTCTTTTTCCCTTCACAAGAGCTTCAGGGATGCTCTTTAGCTTTGGGTCATGAGCATACATCAACTTTCAAAACCCATGAGCTTGGAGGAAAGAGTGGTGGCTAGAGCAAACTTCCTAGAAAGTGCATCCGCCACAACATTTTCGGCTCCCCTTTTGTATTGGATCACATAAGGGAAACTCTCAATGAACTCTACCTATTTGGCATGCCTCTTGTTCAACTTCTCTTGGCCCTTAAGATGCTTGAGTGACTCATGATCACTCTTAATCACAAATTCCTTAGGCCAAAGATAATGTTGCCAATGAGCTAGAGCTCTCACTAGGGCATACAACTCCTTGTCATACATAGAGTACTTCAAGGTTGAACCCTTGAACTTTTCACTAAAGTAGGTTATGGGTTTCCCATCTCGCATTAAAACACCACCAATTCCCACCCCGAGGCATCACATTCAACCTCAAATGCCTTGTCGAAGTTGGGCAATTGCAGTAGAGGGGCGGTACTCAACCTACTTTTCAATTCTTAGAAGGCCTTCTTTTGAGGCTCTCCCCACACAAAAGGTTTGTCTTTCTTCACCAATTCGGTGAGTGGAGCGGCAGTGGAGCTATAGTCCTTCACAAATCTCCTATAGAAGCTAGCAAGACCATGAAAGCTTCTAACTTGAGACACGGTAGTAGGGGTAGGCCAGTCTCAATGGCCTCTACCTTGGACTCATCCACTTCCACTCCTTGGGCACTCACAACAAACCCAAGAAAGACTACCTTTTCAACACCAAAGGCATATTTCTTATAATTAGCAAAGAGCTTCTCGGCTCTCAACACTTCAGGCACTTGCCTTAGATGATCAACATGGTCGTCTAATGATTTTCTATATATCAAAATATCATCAAAGTAGACGACCACGAATTTGTTGATGAATGGCTTCAACACATGATTCATTAGCATCATGAAGGTACTAGGTGCGTTGGAGAGGACAAAGGGCATCACCAACCATTCATATAGACCAAACTTGGTCTTGAATGCGGTCTTCCACTCATCACTCGGTTTCATACAAATTTGGTGGTAACCGGACCTAAGGTCTATCTTTGAGAAGATGCTAGAACCACTTAGCTCATCAAGCATATCATCTAAACGAGGTATGGGATGTCGATACTTTACCGTGATTTTGTTAACCGCTTGGAAATCCACACACATCCTCCATGTGCCATCTTTCTTTGGGACAAGTATTACGGGCACGACACACAGACTTAAGCTCTTACGAACCAAGCCCTTGGTAAGCAATTCATCCACTTGCCTTTGCAACTCCTTTGTATCTTTGGGATTGCTTCTATAGGCCGGCTTGTTTGGGATTTGGGATCCCGGGACAAAGTCAATTTGATGTTCAATACCCCTCAATAGAGGTAATCCACTTGGCATCTCGTCCGGGAACATATCCCTAAAAACCTTCAAAACACTTTCAAGAGCACTAGGCAAAGGGTTATAAGAATAATCAAATTCGGAAGTTAGAACCATAACTTTGTACACTTGGCAAATAAGCATCTTGGTGCCATCATTTCCTCTCAAAAGCTCACTCGGTTGCATCATGGTACAAATGCTACCGGTATAAGATGGTGGAGCCACAACTAGGCTCTCGGCCAAAGGTCTAGTCTCAACAATATACTTAGCCTTTGCCGCTTCTTTCAACTCCCTCGTACGCCTATAATCATCACTTACTTGCTTGGGCGACAAGGGTTTGAGTACAAACTTTTTCCCTTCATGCTTGACCGTATAGGTGTTGACACAGCCATCATGCACTATATTTCGATCAAATTGCCATGGCCTACCAAACAAGAGATGGCAAGCTTGCATAGGCACTACATCAAACATATGCTCGTCTTGATAGTTCCCAATCTTGAACTTTATCAAGACTTGCTTCACCACCTTCAACTCCCCACACTCACTTAGCCATTGTAATCGGTAGGGGTTTGGGTGTTTCAAAGTAGGCAACATCAATTGGGAGACCAAAGATTGGCTCACCATATTGGCACAACTTCCCGAGTCTATTATCATTGAGCACACTTGCCCCATTACTCGGCATCTAGCATGAAAGAGGTTTTCTCTTTGCACATTTTCACTCTCCTCTACAAGCATGGCACTTAAACTTTGCCTAACAACAAGGAACATGTCAGGGTCATCTCCTCCCTCTTCCTCACCTTCCTCAACTAACTCTCTCTCCTCCACTCCCTCATCCTCGGATCCACTCTCTTGTTCATGCACCGATCCATCATCCATAATAATCATGGTCTTTCGAGTAGGACAATCTCTAGCAAAATGACCATATCCCTTGCACTTATAGCATTGAGTAGAATTAGAAGTAGGAGTGCTCAATTGAGTTTTAGAATTACCTCCCATATTTGGCGTTGACTTCTCATACGACTTCTTCACATCTCTACTAGCACTTGCACCACTTGCACTTGGAAATTTTTCATTTGGAGTCTTCCACTCCTTTGGCTTACTCATGGGAGTAGGAGTGTTGCTCTTGTAACGGGTGGACTTCTCTTCTTTGAGCCATTTCTCGGCCTCAACCGCGGCATCAAATAGCTCATGATGAGTTTCAAACTTGTGAAACCTCAATTGAGAGGCTATCTCTCGATTCAACCCACTCCTAAATTGAATCACGACCGGCTCATCTTCCTCCGCATCCATGTCCAAGGTCATCTGGATTTCCTCAAACTCATTGTAGTATTCTCCAACCGTCTTGTAGCCTTGTTTCTACTCATAAAGACGTTTGAGTTGGTCTTAACGATATTGGTGAGTCACATACTTCTCATCCATCACATGGGTTAATTCACCCCAAGTAAGATTAACGGCCATAGCATTCCTTCTTCTATTCCTCTTGGCCGACACCCACCAAGTAGAAGCAAAGGATTCAAAGAAAGATATAGCATATTTGGCTTTCTTCTCCTCGGTCATGTCATTGGTGTCAAACACTCTTTTCATGGTTAACTTCCACTCAAGATACTCAACCGGGTCACTACCCCCTTTGAATGTAAGAATAGCAAGCTTCACACTATTGAGATTATTGTTTTCACGACCCCCTCGCTAAGGCTCCGGTTGGCCTCGAAAGTTGTCACCATAAGCATCATAATCCCTCCTATCATTTCTTCCAATATTCCCCATGGGTGGACCTCGATCTCGATCTCTACCCCTATTCACATCCCGACCTCCATTCATAGCTCTGCTAAACGGATAGGGAGCTCATTAATCACCATCACCATACTCTTCCTCCTCCCCTTCTTGAGCTTCATCATGCTCAAGAGGTACAATGTTTCTACGGGCCGTAGGAAGTGGTACATTTCTTTGGGGATTGCCCAAAAAGGTGGGGAATGCCCACTCGTTGGGGATTGCCCAACACATTCTCACTTTTAGCAAGATCATCTTTAAGCTTTTGTTGTTTAACCAATTCGACAATTTGTTTCGGGGTAATGGTTTAGCCACTTGTACCTTCACTGGGTTCAAGTTAGACACTCGCTGACCCTCTTTAAAGACTTTCACTCCTTAGGCTCATAGTATCCAACTTGGCCATGATAGTAGCCAAGGCACTCTTCATAGGATCATCACCTTCACTAGCCATGGTACCTACAAAATAAGGAAACGATTAGTGAAACAACCTCACACACACACCTCACTTGAATGTCACTCGGGTATACTCGTTTAGTGGTGGAGGATATATCACTCAAGCTTGAACCAAAGGTGAACACGCAATTCAACCACGTTCCTAATCAGCAACCAAGCAATCCACAAGATCAAGCACTCTTCGAGACGAGTGGAATTTATGAGACTCGATGGACGCTAAGCTCTTTAAGTGCGGACTTGAAACAAATAGTTCTACGAATTCTTCTTTGAGCTCTACTCTCCTCTAAGCACGATAATCCTTAAGGCTTAAATTATTAGTACTAATTGAGTAGGAAGGTTACTCTAATAGTACTAAACGGATGCAATGCAATCAAATAAAATACGAAAACCTAGAAGAAAACTACCCAAAACCACGCTACAGGGTTAGGCGGAGCGCCTAGGGGCAGGCGGAGCTGCCTAGGGCGGAGCGCCTCACAAAACCACCAGTAGGTAGCTCAGGCAGAGCGCCCGGAATCTGGGCAGAGCGCCTACCACAGAGCTTCAGCTTTTCCAACAACGTGTTTTCTGCAATTTCAACACAAATTTTGGATCGATTTCACCGTGTTTTGTCAAAATCCAAGGTACCCAAAGCTGTATAATGTTAATCTCAACAAACCTCAATGATTTTCATCAACAAACACCAAATAATCAATGCACAATCATCATTCAAAGTTTAAAACTTAGGGTTTCAAAAAGGGGGTTTAATTTCTTCAAATCTTTGTTATACAACTCCAAATCTCAAGATTTTGGTACCAAATCGACGGGTTTTCAATCTACAACAAACCCCGATATCAATCAATCAATGGGTCAATCAATCCAAGAATCACAAGCCAATTTTTGGTATTTTTTTCGACCTTTTCAATTGTTTTGTATTTTTCTTCTTTTCCAATAACATGAACAACGAACCTAAAATTGAAACTAACTTAGGCACGATAACAAGGGTCGAGGGTTTGTAGAAATAAATTCCGAGCCTTGCTCTGATACCAAACTGATGCAGGGTAAAAGTGGAAACGAAAATAACAAGATAAAGGAGCAAGACGGATCTTGAACTCCCTACGAAGTAGCCACGGAGAACGGGTTCCGTAACACTCTCGATTCGGGTCAAAATCTACCTACGCTATTCAGATTGTCCTCAAGACACACTTGAGTCATGCAAAGGGCCTGGTCGGGTTTGGAATGAGGTCAATTGGTACCACCAATAGATTCAAGCCAAAAGGTAAAGGTTTCTTTCATTAGAGAATTCATCTCAATTCAACAAGTTAAATATTCAAGGTAAGCTAATGAAAATAGAAGAGGACTTGGGTATTGATAGTATTTTCCAAAGTCTATATAAAGGTCTAAAATACCCCCACAAGTTAGGCTTAATTAAATAGACCACGCAGGGCCAAAACAGTAAAATACTACTCAAATTCTCAGGTCTTTAGCGCTTGGGCGGAGCGCCTGCATTTTTGGTCAGAATATTTGGTGGGCGGTCCTCCTGGACTTGGGCGGAGCGCCCAGCTACACAGCTCTCAGGGCGGAGCTCCTGGATCCTCTGGGCGGAGCGCCTGGCTGGAAATCATGTTGTACTTCTTCAAATTGCCTCCTAGGCTTCCATCTTCAAGCCCCTTCCACACCAAGCTTATGATGCAACCCAAATTTCATCGAGACCATTCACTCTGAGTCAAGCCAAGGAGATCCATGACACTCACCTACACTTGGTTTGGAAGGGCATGGATGATACAAGCTCGGGGGATGATTGGAAGACCATGCATTGGAGCTCAATCGAAGAAAGAAACCCAAAGATTCAAGGCCAGGCGGACCGCCCAGCATGAAGACCATCCAAGCGAAGCCAACCAGGCGGAGTGCCTAGCAGCCTTGCTCAGGCCATCCACCAGGCGGAGCGCCTCACTATGGGTGGAGCGCCTAGGAGTGCTGATTTCCACCATATTTTGTGTAAAGTTCCAAGTTTAGCCCTAGGTGTTCTATTGTGTCCTAAACTACTTAGAGGGCTTTTTAGTCATTTCATTGCTTGTAAAAGGGTGCTATAAATACACCATTCATCACTTAATGCCATTCACTACACTTTGAATACACATTAAATGAGATTTGCTCTCAAAAACACTTGTAATCATCTTGGCTTGAAATCAATTGGAAGAATCCAAGTTGACCTTCAATCCTCCTTGATCATTCTATTTGCAAGGGCCGGGTGTCTCTTGAGGATAGTTGCATAGTGTAGGTTCCACTTGACTCGAATCGAGGGTGTATCAAGACATCGTTCCTTGGTACTACCTCGTAAGTGTTTAAGTCGTGTCTCACTTTATCGTTACTTTTATCGCTTCCGTGTTTACATTGCATCAGTTGGTATCAGAGCAAGGCTCGGGTGTTGTTTCTACAAACCCTCGTTCCTTGTTCGTAGTGTTTTTATCTTGACTTAGTATTATTGTTGTTGTTGTTTTTGAAAATTTGAAGAAAAACAAAAAAAATTCAAAAACTAGAGAATTTCAAAAATTTGCTAGAAATTGTTGGTTGTATCGATTTTGTTGGTGTTAGTTATCGGGGATTGTTTTCTTATGTATTCCCATTGATTGGGTACCATCAAAATACGATTTGGAATTGTGAATCAAAATCTTGAAAATCAAATCTCAAAAGTTGAAAATTCACAAAATTTGCTGGAACTTGTTTGTTGTTGTGAATTCTTGGGTATTTGGTATCGGGGAATATTCTATGAAGTTAACCCTTCGTTTTGATACCCCCATAACATCATTTGGTGTAGTGGAATGAAAATCGAAATTTTGAATCTTGAAATTTTTGAAAATTCTCGAAGAACTTGCTCAAAAAATCTTGAAACAAACTTGTTGTTGGTTGTTTATTGGAATAAATCATTGGGGTTTGTTTGTTATAGCATAACACAACTTTGGGTATCATCAAAAGGGAAAAACACCTTGAAATCGTTGGAAAATTTTCTTGGAAATCGTTAAGAAACGAGTTCTTGACGAGTTGGAACAGTGGCCAGGCGGACCGCCCAAATACTAGGCGCTCCGCCCAACCAAAAATCTGTCCGTTTTGTGCCAAAATCCAGGCGGACCACCCAGTCTCCTGAAGGGGTGCAGGTAGTTATTTTCCTTAGGTTTTCGTGTTTGTTTGTTCACGTTGCTTCCGGTTAGTACTTTGAGAGTAACACTACTACTTAATTAGTACTAATTCATTAAGCGATTAGAGTACTCGTGCCTAGGGGAGAGTAGACCTCAAAGAAGACTCGTAGTTCAATTTTTGCTTCAAGTGCGCACTATATAGCCTAACATTCATCGAGTCCCATTAACTCCACTCTTCCCAAAGAGTATTTGGTTCTTGTGAATTAGTTTGGTTATCGAGGAGGTACGCCCATAGTCATCCCAAAACGATGGAACTTTTGACTCATTGTGACCTAAAAAGAAGAAATATAATTTAAAAACCCCGTCCCCTTTGAGAATAATTGAACAAATCAAAATTCGCTTTCATTCTTGTCTCACTTTTTCTCTTTTCTTTTCTCTCAAATGCACATAATCGTGTCCAAACGTCCCTGTGGGGTTGGAAACCCGTTTAGATAGTTTGGACAAGTTGAAAACTAGTCGGCTTACTGGGAGCCCCTCCTACGGTATGATGCATGCTCATTACAACAGAAGAGTGGTGTAATTCTAGACACGGTTCCCCAAGGCGGACAGCCAAGGGGAGTGGGATCATTTGAAATTGTTGGTTGTACCACGGACCAACTATATTTCAACATGTCCCTCTTAAAAGGTGTTTTTTGGTGGTGAAGCGACCGTGGGATCCACGTAATCGCCGTGTGTGTGTGAAGTGTCGTTTTCCAGGAGTGGGGGAGTATGAGAGAAATATGAAAAATGCCACATAAGTAATATAATAAATAAATAAAGCGACAGAAAGGAAAAACAGAAAGAAACCAAGTTAGTACAACAATAATAATAATGAATAATAAAATAATAATTAAATAAATCCCAAAAATGAAGACTCGTCGTGGTTAGGACTTTGGATATCCCCAGCGGAGTCGCCATTCTGTCATACCCGATTTTGGACTCAACTCGAGGCGAGTCGGGTTTCGGATTTGACTAGGTGAACTCGTTTGAGTTTAGATGTTTTGGAGTCGCCACCTAATATAGATTCTAAGGCATATTAGGTCACCTAAGTGTCTAGAGTTAAGTTCAAAAGGTCTACTAGTCTGTTTCAGAGATTCTATGTGGGTAAGAAGTTCAAGTGACTCAGGAGAGAAGGTGTTAGGCACTCCCCCGAGTCCCACCAAAGGTGGTTACAGTCCGAGTCTTAATTTTGGGATGTAAATAATGCCTATTATCATACGAATAATAACTTGGAATTTAATCGTTTAAACTAGATTGTCACATGTTTATACACACATATGCAAGCAACTTTCACATTCGGCCTAGGTTAAAGCCTAATCGCGTCGACGGTCTCTAATGTCAAAGCCTAATTGTACATAAGAGAAATCATGCAAACAGGCATTAAAATTCGACTCATAGACGTAATCATACTTTAAAAAGAAGAGTATTTGCATAAACAATGGTTTTTGTAAGTAGTTTCGGTTTTAACAAAGGACCGAAGGGAGTTTGTTTTAAAATAAAATGTCGGCTCATTTAGGGTCGGTGTGACTCGTCATTAATTGTCGAGCCCTAACCTTAATGGCCTCTTGGTGTTGGAGTCGGATTTTTAAAATATACATATAGGAAGAGAGGCTGCTTTCGAAAAAGGGAATCACAAGAACACATAAATGCAAATAGTGGGCTGTCGCGCATAATAATACTTACATATACATGAAAATACATGATCTAGATGATGATACTTTGAAAAAAAAGTATAGTTTTAAAATGTATAAACGACCCCCTAAGCTTTATGCACCCTTATACACTATCAGATTAGTGTATAAGAGTGTTGGAGCATTTCAAAACATTTTATATGCATATAAAGGCCACTTTCGAAAGGTTTATTGGGCCTGGACTATTTGCGCAAAATAAAAAGAAGTTTAAACACATAAAAAAGGCCTTTTATCTGACAAACTTTATGGGCCTGGACTATCTTTAACGAAAGGGACAGTTTCAGTTCTCAGAGACGGCCTCCTATTGACAAGTAGAATACATATAACCCCTGTTTATCGAAAATTTAGCTGATAACATTAGTTAATCATGCTTCCTGGCTCCCAAAGTGTACAAATATTCGGGGAAAGTAGAGATTTAACCATGCAATCAATTTTCATGAAAGAAACAACTCAGAACTAATTTTAGCTTAAGCCTAACATGATGCAATGCACACAAAGGGTGAGAGAGTTGAGAGAATGGCTCCTGGTAGCCTGTTTGATACAACATCATTGATGTACCCCCTGTTTTAAGAAGATACTAGCAGGGCACTTAACAAATATACAATTTTTAGAGGGACAGTTCCTAAGGGGAAAACATTGAAAGAGGAGGGGTATTGGTCATGGGAGGAATGTCCAGTTCTCAAAGTTTAGGGGTATCAATAACCAGGAGTTCTCTAAACCACCAGAACTAGGTTTAGGCAATTCAGACATTGGCACTATTGAATCCTCAAGGTGCCATATACAATAGGACACAGCTGCATGAAACAGAGTTAGCATGGGATGAGGGAAAGGGAAAGCCTGACCCCAGAGAGATTTGCTCGTAACTCTCTTGAACAGGTGCAGGCAAGGCACCTTTTAACCAATGTACAGGACTCCCAGAACAACACATACCAACACTAAGGAGAACAGAGATGATATAAGATTAGGTTGATGACACACACACACAGATGTCACAGTGAATTAGAGAGTGAATGAGCAGCCTTGCTATTTAAATTAACATCTCATTAGTAAACATAGGCATGATTTTAAAGGTGCAGGGATTACTTAGGCCTATCAGATCATCCATAATCAAGGCAGAACACAAGCATAACAAATAGTTCAAGTAAAGCAAACACAAGATGAGATTATGCAGGGCAAACACATAGACATAATGAGTGACAGAGGGTGGAAGAAATACCTTTTGAACACTGTGAAACTAATGTGAGTACAGTCAGTAGAAAGGAAAGGCAGGACCAGCACTCACACAAACAGTACTGACTCTCCTAGGGGAGCAAGTGAACAAGAAGAATTGAATGCAGAAAAGCTATGCAAAATTTTGCTAAGTATACCAGTGTATGTCTCAGAGTTTTTTAGTGTTGTAAAACTCTCTCCTTTTTTGTTCAGAGGAAGAAGAGTTTATATAGGCATAGTAGGGGTTTTGAAAACCAACGGGTAAAAGTTAATAAATGTAAGCAAATAGAGTCTTCCAAAAATAACAGGGACAAACTTGAGCCAAATTTCCAATAATAGAGCAGCAATTCAATCCCTAATTCTAAGGGCAATCAATCTTGAATTGATTTGAGAACCCCTCCCCTCAACTTAAACTAGTCCAGATTCACAAATCTACTCATAAACAAGTTTGAACTTCGACAGGTTTCAAAAAAAATACAAATATCTATGATCATGCCTACTTTTCTAAATTCTAACCACAGATTACAATCAAACTTTAAACAAAATCCCTTGGATCATGCAAATCATTCCACCAGTTCAGGTTTTAACTAGGCAGGCCCTGGATTCTCACAAGCAATGCACAGCAATATGGTTCAAACGACTTAAGCTAAACATGGCAATTTCTAGGCTTCAAATTCAAAGGAAATAACAGAGAATTTTAACCTTAAATGTGTCAAAATCAAAGCGTAAATAGGCTTACTACAATGTCCAAATAAAATCAACGGTTCATAGAGGTCATAAGTCATGCAAATCAATCAATCAATTGAAAACAATGGTCATGCTAATTCATGGAAACACATAGGAAATTTAGCATAACACAGATTCCACAAAAATCAAAAAAGGATAAGGTTACCTGTTTACTAGAATCGGGTCGATCGCAACCCATTATAATCTTAACTTCGCTTGGGGTTTTTACCCATTTTACCCTGAACCCTGCCGGAGGCATTTCCCGGCGGTGGTGTCACAGTTGTCTAGGGTCGAATCTCGCCCTTGCCCAAACATCCTCAAAACTACACAGGTTTTGTAGCGGACTTCGAGGGGAACACAGTGATGTTTTTTTCCCTAATTTTCTCCGGCTGGAATGGCTGGGAAAGTCCATTGACGGTGGTGGCGACTTAAGTCACCAAGGGGAGGGAGAGAGAGAGAGAGAGAGTTATTATCAGGGGGAGGGAGGTGAGGAAATGAGGATCAACGGGGTTTAGGGGTTGTGTGGGGTAGTTTAGGGATTTTAGTTTTCAGCCGTTGGATCAGATCAGATCAAACGGAGGGCTAGGATTAGGCCACGTCAGTGCTTAAATGGTAAAATAGGCTGATGTGTGTGCTTTGTGTATATATACGTGTATATGCATGTATATATATGTATAAATAGGTATAAAATAGGTATAAAAGGGTATAAAATGGATTTTAAATGGTGCAAAAATTACGAGAAAAATTAGGAAGTCAATTTTAAAATATTAGGGAGACTAAAATACACAGAAATGGCTTAGAACAATTTAGGGTATTTTTTTCAAAAATAAGAATAATTGTAGGAAATTGCAAAATAGCCATGGTTTGAGACGATGCTCTTGAAAATGGTCTTAATTACCAGGATATTATGAGAAGGTAATTTTGAAGATAACAGACGACGTGGGAATGGAATCCACAAGTGTGTGGAATTCAAAAACGGTTGATTTTGAAAATAGGAGGGACAAAATTGGGTGTCAACAGGTGCCCCTCTTTGCCCGGGGATGATGAAAGAGTTTTCAGGCAAAGATGTTGACAGTGCGGCCAATTTTGTCATGACCATGGAAGAGCCTATGACTTAAAAGGATGCATGGTGTTAGGCTGAGATGCTTGCTTTGCTCGAGGTGTGTTTCCTGCAATGAACTTGTTCTCGCAACGTAGTGTATATATAAAACATACCTTCCCGCCAGGCTGGATTGTCTTTCCAGGACTTGCAGCGTGTGATCGTGTATGTTATACCATAATTGTGCGTCTTTTGCTGTCAAGTGTTAGATTCGATATCGGGTCGTATGCCCTCCATCGGTGCATTGGGCTGTGTACCCACCGCAAAGAAAAGAAAATAAAATCACAAATCGGTATCGGGTTGCGTACCCTCAACAGACACTTTGGGCTATGTACCCTCAGCTAATTCAAAAGACCAATCGGCATCGGGCTGTGTACCCTCAACCGACGCTTCGGGCTGTGTACCCTCAGCTAATTTAAAAGAAAAATGGATATCGGGCTGTGTACCCTCAACCGACGCTTCGGCCTGTGTACCCTCAGCTAATTTAAAAGACAAATCGATATCGGGCTGTGTACCCTCAACCGACGCTTCGGGCTGTGTACCCTCAGCTAATTTAAAAGACAAATCGATATCGGGCTGTGTACCCTCAACCGACGCTTCGGGCTGTGTACCCTCAGCTAATTTAAAAGACAAATCGATATCGGGCTGTGTATCCTCAACCGACGCTTCAGGCTGTGTACCCTCAGCTAATTTAAAACACAAATCGATATCGGGCTGTGTACCCTCAACCGACGCTTCGGGCTGTGTACCCTCAGCTAATTTAAAAGACAAATATCGGGCTGTGTACCCTCAACCGACGCTTCGGGCTATGTACCCTCATCTAATTTAAAAGACAAATCGATATCGGGCTGTGTACCCTCAACCGACGCTTCGGGCTGTGTACCCCCAATCGATGCCTCGGATTGTGTGCCCTTGGCTAATTTAAAATGACAAATCGACATCGAGCTGTGTACCCTAAATCGACGCTTCAGGTTGTGTGCCCTCAGCTAATTTAAAATGAAAAATCGATATCGGGCTGTGTACCCTCAACCGACGCTTCGGGCTGTGTACCCTTAGCTAATTTAAAAGGCAAATCGATATCGGGCTGTCCACCCTCAACCGACGCTTCAGGTTGTGTGCCCTCAGCTAATTTAAAATGACAAATCGATATCGGGCTGTGTACCCTCAACCGACGCTTCGGGCTGTGTACCCTCAGCTAATTTAAAAGACGAATCGTTATCGGGCTGTGTACCCTCAACCGACTGTTGGGGCTGTGCACCCTCAGCTAATTTAAAATGACAAACCTTTGCTGAAGATTATCTTCGTTGTGCATTATTGAGTTAGGTATCTTGCGTTCCTGCATCCAAAGAAAGATTGGTGAGTTGTACGGGGGGGGGGGGGGGGGGGGGGGTGTTTGGTTTGTATATTCTTGGGTTGTTTCGCGTTTGCTGTCCACGAGTGCTGGGATCTTGGCCGAGTTGATAGGGATATGTAAAAAAATAGTATATAGTGCAAAAATGAATTTGAAAAACTTTTGTAAGAAAGAAAATACAATAAAATATTATATCCCATTGAGTCACAAGCCGCGCTTGTGTAAAGCCAAAGCGGTCATCCTTTATGCTGCTCCAAAATGAATTTTGAGGGCGCCCTCAAAATTCTACCCCAGTTTGCATTTTGAAATTTTTGAGAGGTCCTCAAAAATTTCTGCCCTGTGTCAACTATGTCTGTCCTTTAGGAATTTTTGAGAGTTCCTCAAAAATTCTGCCCTAATGTTTGTTTTGTGGGGAAAATAAAGTTTTTGTATTTATGCGACCAAACCTTGAATAGGTCGTGACGTAGTTCATATTACATAATGTGCTGCAAAAATGGGGGAGTTCTTAATCAATGTGAATCCCTATACATAATATCTCTTGACAATGTCTGAGTTGATTGGTTTTGGCCAGACTTCTCCATCCATCTCTGCCAGTATCAATGCTCCTCCATTTAGAACTCTGTGAACCATGTATGGTCCCTGCCAGTTTGGTGCAAACTTGCCCTTTGCTTCTTCTTAATTTAGGAATATCTTCTTCAGTACTAGTTGCTCGGGTTCGAAGGATCTCTCTCGAACTTTCTTGCTGAATGCTTTGGCCATCCTCCTCTGATATAATTGCCCATGGCATATTGCATTCAGTCTCTTGCCATTGATGAGGGCTAACTGCTCCATTCTCCTTTTGATCCACTCGGCGTCTTTCAACTGTGTCTCTTGGATGATTCTAAAAGATGGTATCTCAACCTCTGGGAGTATAACTGCCTCGGTGCCATACACCAACAAATAAGGGGTAGCCCCTGTTTACATTCTCATTGTTGTGCAGTATCCTAACAGGGCATAAGGCAGGTTCTCATGCCATTATTTTGAAATGCATGTCATCTTGCGCACTATCCTCTTGTTGTTCTTATTGGCCGCCTCGACCGCTCCATTCATTTGAGGCCTGTATGCGGTGGAGTTGCGATGCTTGATTTTGAAGACCTCATAGGTTACTTTCATTAGGTCACTGTTGAGGTTGGACCCATTGTCAGTGATGATGGATTCAGGGATACCAAATCGGCAGATCATCTTATCACGGACGAAGTTCGACACCACCTTCTTTGTTACTGATTTGTATGATGCAGCTTCCACCCATTTGGTAAAATAGTCAACGGCTACCAATATGAAGTGATGTCCATTGGAAGCAGTTGGCTCGATAGTGACACGACCCTGAATCCGGTTAGGCCGGGCGGGCACCCGACATCCTCTCCTAGACCCGTCGGGCGAACCCTTGCCAATTAAATTAGGAAAATAAATATAATAGTTCATAAATAAGGACAAGACTTAAAAAAACACATAGACATATTGACACTTCTAAGCTGTACGAAAGAAAATTACAGCTAACTACCCAACATACTAAGTTTAGGGTTATCCAGACTAGACATCTAAGAGTACAAAAGAAGACAAATACCTCCTGAAGGGAGCAAAATGCAACTGAAATAACAACTAATAAACTGGTGGCCATCTGGAATAAAAGCTGGCTCACCCTGACATTTGAAGTCGTCTTCGCTCTTTTACAACGTGGCGAACTCAATCCTGGAGCGAACCTGCCGAAACAAAATAGATAGACAAGAACAAACAACAAACAAGGGTGAGTCGAAAGGACTCAATAAGTGGGGCAGACTAGCCACCTCAAAGAATAGGATAGCGAGCCAGGGAGAAAAGAAATAGATAGACCAAATTCTTTTTATTTAAATTATAAAAAGGCAGAGCCAGATAACAACCGGAAACACGTAAGAAACTTATAAACTCAACCAAGGATGCGTGCCAGAAACATATCAACAAATAAGCAGTGCACATATAAGCAGAACAGTAGTCATGTACCGCAAGCCTACACAATGGCATGAATTGAGATGAAATGAAATGAAGTGAGATGAAATGAAATGAAATATGATGCGAAGGGTCACATGTGCCCGTAATCCCATCCCGAAGCGGAATACTCCTGCATTCGAGGGGAATCCAATCTGATAATCAACTGGAGCGGAATACTCCTGCTCCTGGGGCGGAATACTCCTGCACCCGATATAATATAAACCAGAGGCGGAATACTCCTGCTCCTGGGGCGGAATACTCCTGCACCCAATATAATATAAACCAGAGGCGGAATACTCCTGCACTCTCTTGGGGCGGAATACTCCTGCACCCGATATAATGTAAAGCTGAGGCATACGCATGCACTCTCCTGGGGCGGAATCCTCCTACCCTCAATATGATACAATGGAGCGGAATACTCCTGCTCCTGGGGCGGAATACTCCTACCCTTAATATGATACAATGGAGCGGAATACTCCTGCTCCTGGGGCGGAATACTCCTACCCTCAATATGATACAATGGAGCGGAATACTCCTGCTCCTGGGGCGGAATACTCCTGCACCCAATATGATATGCAATGTAATGCATATGAATGACATAATGTATATGAATGCAATATGATGCAATAATAACCCTTCACCGACGCGGGACTCTCATCGACAGTCGGGAAGTAGATTCCAACTCACAGCCAGGGTAAAATGCTCAGATCCTCAATGCAATACCAACAATAGGACATAACATATAATATATAATGTAAATCCAAAGCTAAGGCGTAATGAGTACGCCTATCGGCAGCTACACACGTAAGGAATACGTGGTAGAAAATCCACGAGGCCAGGTGCCTCCAAAGAAATGGATATAAACACTTACCTTGTTACAAAGTTAGTACATCCACTAAATAACCGCTTGTCCTTTGGTTTCATTGCCAAACGATCCCACTCTATTCAATAAGCAGAAAAATATATCAAATTAGGCTAAAGGCTTCATTCCTCACATCTTAGGGCAATCCGGTTAAGAACCTGATACCCTATTCACATACGCAATACGCAGGCCAGGCCTATGTACAGGGTTTAAGGTCACATAACCAAACCCCAAATAAATTACATTTATATGTTGCCCATAACTCACTGAGTACGAATATATAATCAATTTCATTATCGGGGTCCATTTGACCCTTTAAACTATCAATTTACGTTATTAGGGCGATGTCTAATATTCCTATTTTTACCGTAAAAATATATTCAAACATACGTAATAAACTCAAATAATATATTAAGATCATTACCTGAATGTTCTGGGGTGAAAATACTATTTTTCTCCGGCCCCTTTTCTCATTTTCTGGCATTTTTCTTCCTCCCCGTCATTTTGTTTTCTCTCTGTTTCATATTGTTTGTAATGTTCTGCTTTCTTCGTTAATCACTTGAGCTTAAAAGCTCAAGTGACCACCGCCTAACTATTTTGTCTCCTTTTCCTTTTTTTTTTCTTTTTCTTTTAAAATTCGCTGTTACAGTAAAAATTAAAACGGTACCCTACGATATTTGAAATAATTCCAACTTTTGCATACAAGTTATACAAAATATATGTAACATACTCGCGAAGGCGGATCTCAAATCAGGCTCCCGAAACTCAAGATGCGAATTTAGATGAAAAGAAGTCAAATTATTTAACCTTCGGCATTTTAGCGGAAACTAGCCGAACAACATCGTAATTCACTTTCGAAAGTTTACAAAAATTACAAATAATCATACGAACCTAGCGGCACTTTCGGATTTCGAATCGGAGCTCATTCGGCAAAACCGAGCTCGAAAATCTCTTTTTAATATTTATCGCCAATAAAAACTGAAACATTCTTCCGATGCCTACCAAACGACGTCTGATTTAGCTCAAATTTTACAGACAGGTTCTAATGGACATTACGAATATTTTAAAATTATCGGCACGCTAATCGGAGTCCTAACGTCCGAAACGACTGACCGAGGTCGTTTTATTCTCCTCCACTTAAACTCTCGTTCGTCCTCAAACGAGCCTAAATCTAAAGCAAGATTTATGCAGACAACAAGAGAACTTGCACAACCTTCATAAACTACTCCACGGACATTATCTCATAATTCAGAATCAGAGTTATAACACGCACATCAAACTCTTGGATAAAACATATTTGGATAATATGATAACATCATTGCCCAACTTATTCGGACTAAGCCGACCCTTTCTCGATCATGAGAGAGGAGTTCTATATTTTCGAAGAAAAGATACACGGAACTTTGAATGAGTTAACATGATTCAGCCGATAATCACCTCTTCGATATAGAACAGGTCGATGGAACTTAGAATTAACTCACGCTTGATACAATAGGGGAAACTTTTGAAGTACCTTGTCACTACACACTATAGAAGATTTGATACAAGCTATATTATTTTTACGAACGCACCATGCAACATCTCAGTTGATGTTAGTGTTGTCCCGCAAGCTCCTTGTGGGAATGTAGTTACTCATATCCTAATGTATGTCAAAGGTTCATCTGAACAGGGTCTATCATATAAGGATAAGGATCATGCAAATACTATTGGATAGTATGATGCAGACCAGAAATGATCTTCAGACTGAACATCTACTTCAGGGTATTGTCTTTGAATTAGAAAAATTATGACTTGAGAACGTGAAAATAAAAGAGACATGTAGTTGGACCATGAGCTAAGGCAAAATACCAGCAACAAAGTTGATTACATGTGCACTTATAACGCTAAAGTAACTTCTCAAAGAGTTGAGGTGTGAAAGAGATATACATACCAATGATGGATTGTCGACAAGCTGCACTAGACCTTTAACTCTAAATTTCCATGAAGTAAAACAACGTCAGTATGAGGATCCAGTTCTAGTTGAATACAGACAGATAGCTAGAAGAAAACCAGAGTCACAATACAGGGTTCCTACTGACGGTGTTCTCATGTATAAAGATAAACTTTGTGTCCCTGATGTTATAAATTTGCGTGGATAGATTATGATAGAGGCACATTATTCCAAATACACTGTTTATCCAGGTTCGACTAAGATGTACCCTGATCTTAAGCAAATTTATCGGTAGGACGGAATGAAGTGTGACATAGCAGAATTTATGGCTCAGTATTCTAACTGCCAGCAAGTTAAAGTCGTGTCATCTTCCCAGACTTTATACTTTCAGCCGATAGGTACGTATATATGATCAGGTTTCCAGCTTATCTCTATCATAACTGGATTATTAGCAGGTTTAGCAATGATCGACACTCATTGTAGGTTTCTATCGTGGCCTTAGGTTGAGTCGTAACAAAAGTGGTATCAACGCCTTAGAGATTTAGTATTACCATTCAGTATTTGGAGGAAGACTCCTCCACTTAAAGCACAAAGTCATGCAGCTCTTTGAATATGAATAACCATCCTCGCACAGTCTGCTGGACTAAAGAAATTTAGCTAAAAGCTGAACGTAGGCAGACCTAAGCTACCAACTACCCTTTCGAGTTGCCAAACAGCTGCAACTCTCAAGTTCACAACTCCATACCTTTGCCGTAAACACCACCGCCTGATGGATGGTACTTCTCTATAAAAATTTCGGCAGAGTTTCTCCTGAAACTGGATGATCCGCAAAAACAGAACCAGCACTATACTATACATGGGAATGGATACCCGGATAAACTGATAACATAAACATGTTAAACGGATAACAAGATGAGACAACTGGACCAAAACAATAATATGCTTCCAAAAAAATAATATGCTTACCCGGCCACAATAACACGTACTCTGGCTCAACACAGGGAACATCACAAGCGGCTACCAATCGCCCAAGCTCACTAGTGCCGGACGAAGAAGAAATGGAAATAGATCGAGGATAGAAATAATTAGAGCTTCAGGAAGTTCATCTTCTTATTTGCTTGACTACCAAAGCTAGACTACTTCCGCGTCAGGCGAGCCAAAAAATCGCAATTGAAGAGATAGACATTAAATAAGCTTTATGGAAAAACATCCATACCAAATTTAACCTTCCAATAAGAAGGAAATTCTGACAATTTACCATAAACCCTTTTATAACCCAGATAAGCTCATGGGATAACATGACTCTACAAACATCTTGAACCATGGAAGACACATAGATCAAATATTACTTACTAACCACTTTACACCGGAAGAAACGATAACACTTTCTGATGGTGACGAATTGGGATCTCATTATCCTACCAACACGGAATTCCGAGAAGAGAGGTATACTAATTTGATATAATAATAAAATGTGGCACAACAAGATGCCAGGCAGACGATACCAACACTCACTCCCAAATCTCTCACATTTAGACCAAATAAATTAGTAGGGTCATCATAAATGCCAGGAATAAATCATATCAGAAACTCACCCCTCTACCGCAACCGATTCTTAATAGAAACGACATCCAAGGAAACCATTGAAACATGATAAGACACACCATTTCCAGATCGATCAAAAGAATCAAATCTTACTCACATTTAAGAGAAGAAGAAATACATGGGTGTACTACATCAGATACCTCAACATCCTGCCAGACTAGCAGTTCATAGAACTGCCTCTGCAGCTGAGTCGAGCCACTACCCTGATAATTACTTCTAGAAGAACCACTACCACCACGCTCTCGACCTCTACTGGATGGTGGCATTTCTCTGATTGATTAACATTTAAATGAAATTCCTGCGACTGTGCAAGTGTCTGAGGGAAAGAAGAAGGACGATTGTCTACTTGCTGGAGTAAGGAAAAACTCCTCAAAGGATAACCAGATTCATGACAGTGATAACAGCTTTTCATTGAAAATGGAAGCTGGACATATTGTCGATAGCTATAAAGAGAAAAAAAACTGGGTCTGATATTGACGAACTACTGGCGCACTCTAAGAATCGCATGACACAAGCTGAGATATCCTGGAAGGTGACCTCCCAAAATAATCAGAACTTTTACCTCCAAATGAGGTGCCATGGTTACCCACCAGGGCCGTGGGATCTCTTACTTTCCCGCTCTAACATATGGTATGCCTCGAACCTTCGGGTAATATTAACAACAACTTCAAATAAAATCCAGACCTCAATTTCTCGAGCTATCTTGGATCTCAAGGAAAAAGAAAGGTCATCAATAAATCTTTGGATCTCTCGAAAGGCTCATGGACTAGTTCTAATGCATATTCAGCCATTCTATAGAATTCAATCTCATATTCTGAAACACCAACAGGCTAACCGACAGGCTACCCTGTCCAATCCACTCAACCTGGAAACACTTTTCATCTCGCTCGCTACTCAAAAGGAACTTTCCACGAATCTAGAAGAAAAACCGAACCAAGTTAGCTAAAAAGAGAGCGGCCCACCAATTCAAGGCTGGACCCTGAAACTGGAAAGCAGAATAATCAACACCATACCCCCCGATATAATCAAGAGCCTGAAAGATATGCTAACATCATTTTATTTTTTAAAAGAATCACGGGGTTTATCTGATGCATCGCTTAAGAATATCGAAAGGTTCAACCGCGTAAAATAATGCAACCTCTTCGGACACTCGGTCCGAGCCATTACTCAGGCTAACTAACCAACCAGAATAACTAGAGGCACAACACATGCTGTCTCCGGAACATAATTGACTGCAGCAATACTAAGAACTGGAATAGGAACTCTCTAAGTCCGAACATCTGCATATACGGCGACTTGATAAGCTGCCTAGCGAATAATAGGTTCTTGCAGTATATGCGTTGCCAAGATCCTCGTAAAAACATCGTAGAGAGCCTAGAGAACCGCAAGGCCCTGCTCCCTTGCCCATCGCGAGCTCTTATAGCTAGGACCTCCGTAACTAGATCGTCGGCACGATCAAAACACTCGGGGCTTCGTCAGTGCTAACCCCAGGCCAGACTGCTTCGTCTTGAACTCATACCGTTTGCTGATTTGTTGCACGAGGGTTCACAATTACCATGAAGGAATTAATGAAACTACTTTTGCATCCTAGACCGATGCATGATCAGAAAAGAAGGAAGTGAAACTTCCTAAATGCCATCATAGCCTCTCGTAGATAAGTACGGACGTCTACGTACCCATCAGCGAGACTCTACTAGGCACTGTCTTAGTCTGGATAGACTCTAAACAGGGCTCTGATACCAACTGACATGACCCTGAATCCGGTTAGGCCGTGCGGGCACCCGACATCCTCCCCTAGACCCGTCGGGCGAACCCTTACCAATTAAATTAGGAAAATAAATATAATAGTTCATAAATAAGGACAAGACTTAAAAAAACACACAGACATATTGACACTTCTAAGCTGTACAAATGAAAATTACAGCTAACTACCCAACATACTAAGTTTAGGGTTATCCAGACTAGACATCTAAGAGTACAAAAGAAGAAAATTACCTCCTGAAGGGAGCAAAATGCAATTGAAATAACAACCAATAAACTGGTGGCCATCTGGAATAAAAGCTGGCTCACCCTGACAGCTGAAGTCGTCTTCGCTCCTTTACAACGTGGCGAACTCAATCCTGGAGCGAACCTGCCGAAACAAAATAGATAGACAAGAACAAACAACAAACAAGGGTGAGTCGAAAGGACTCAATAAGTGGGGCAGACTAGCCACCTCAAATTATAGGATAGCGAGCCAGGGAGAAAAGAAATAGATAGACCAAATTCTTTTTATTTAAATTATAAAAAGGCAGAGCCAGATAACAACCGGAAACACGTAAGAAACTTATAAACTCAACCAAGGATGCGTGCCAGAAACATATCAACAAATAAGCAGTGCACATATAAGCAGAACACTAGTCATGTACCGCAAGTCTACACAATGGCATGAATTGAGATGAAATGAAATGAAGTGAGATAAAATGAAATAAAATATGATGCGAAAAGTCACATGTGCCCGTAATCCCATCCCGAAGCGGAATACTTCTGCATTCGAGGGGAATCCAATCTGATAACCAACTGGAGTGGAATACTCCTGCTCCTGGGGCGGAATACTCCTGCACCCGATATAATATAAACCAGAGGCGGAATACTCCTGCACTCTCTTGGGGCAGAATACTCCTACACCCGATATAATGTAAAGCTGAGGCACACTCATGCACTCTCCTGGGGCGGAATCCTCCTACCCTCAATATGATACAATGGAGCGGAATACTCCTGCTCCTGGGACGGAATACTCCTACCCTCAATATGATACAATGGAGCGGAATACTCCTGCTCCTGGGGCGGAATACTCCTGCACCCAATATGATATGCAATGTAATGCATATGAATGACATAATGTATATGAATGCAATGTGATGCAATAATAACCCTTCACCGGCGCGGGACTCTCATCGACAGCTGGGAAGTAGATGCCAACTCACAGCCAGGGTAAAATGCTCAGATCCTCAATGAAATACCAACAATAGGACATAACATATAATATATAATGTAAATCCAAAGCTAAGGCGTAATGAGTACGCCTATCGGCAGCTACACACGTAAGGAATACGTGGTAGAAAATCCACGAGGCCAGGTGCCTCCAAAGAAATGGATATAAACACTTACCTTGTTACAAAGTTAGTACATCGACTAAATAACCGCTTGTCCTTTGGTTTCATTGCCAAACGATCCCACTCTATTCAATAAGCAGAACAATATATCAAATTAGGCTAAAGGCTTCATTCCTCACATCTTAGGGCAATCCGGTTAAGAACATGATACCCTATTCGCATACGCAATACGCATGCCAGGCCTATGTACAGGGTTTAAGGTCACATAACCAAACCCCAAATAAATTACATTTATATGTTTTCCATAACTCACTGAGTACGAATATATAATCAATTTCATTATCGGGATCCATTTGACCCTTTAAACTATCAATTTACGTCATTAGGGCGATGTCTAATATCCCTATTTTTACCGTAAAAATATATTCAAACATATGTAATAAACTCAAATAATATATTAAGATCATTACCTGATTGTTCTGGGGTGAAAATACTATTTTTCTCCGGCCCCTTTTCTCATTTTCTGGCATTTTTCTTCCTCCCCGTCATTTTGTTTTCTCTCTGTTTCATATTGTTTGTAATGTTCTGCTTTCTTCGTTAATCACTTGAGCTTAAAAGCTCAAGGGACCACCGCCTAACTATTTTGTCTCCTTTTCCTTTTTTTTTCTTTTTCTTTTAAAATTTGCTGTTACGGTAAAAATTAAAACGGTACCCTACGATATTCGAAATAATTCCAACTTTTGCATACAAGTTATACAAAATACATGTAACATACTCCTATCACACATCTCAATTTAGCAGCTTCCTTTGCATCCACACATCTCACTAAACCCCGATCGGCTGTCCTTTTGTACAAAACCTCTCCATTCAGAAAGAAACCATTCGATAATCTCCTCAGTGTCTGCTTTTGGAGTCTTGTTGCATCCTTTGGGTAACTACTATCTTTGAGAAACCCTTTGATGTCGTAGAACCAAGGCTGTCCGTCTGACTCTTCTTCCACGTGATAGCAGTAAGCTTGTTGCTCCCTCACTGTCACGGGTGTTGGATCAATGTAGTTCTTGTCTGGATGTTTGATCATAGAAGGTATGGTAGCCAACGCGTCTGCGAACCCATTTTGAAATCTAGGTACATGCTAGAACTCTATCTTGGTGAATCTTTACTTCCAATCCTTTATGCATTCTAGGTATGGTAGTATCTTGGAGTTCTTCGATGTCCATTCTCCTCGAACTTGATGAATCAGTAAGTCAGAATCTTCGATTGCCAGCAGCTCTTGTATGTTCATATCTACTGCCAACCTAAGACCCAAGATGCAGGCCTCATACTCCGCCATGTTGTTAGTGCAAGGGAACCTTAGTTTGGCCGTGACAGGATAGTGTTGTCCAGTCTCAGAAACTAATACTGCTCCGATGCCGACTCCTTTGAAATTTACCGCTCCGTCGAAAAACAGCCTCCAACCATCATATTCTTCGGTGATTTCTTCCCCTACGAACATGACTTCTTCATCAGGGAAATAGGTGTGCAAAGGCTCGTAGTCATCTCCCACCGGGTTCTCAGCCATATGATCAGCAAAAGCTTGAGCTTTTACCGCCTTTTGAGTGACAAAGGTGATGTCGAATTCGCTGAGCAGCATTTTCCATTTAGCCAATTATCCAGTAGGCATTGGTTTTGGGAAAATGTACTTGAGAGGGTCCATCCTTGATATCAGCAACATTGAGTAGGATGTCAAGTAGTGCCTCAGTTTCTGTGCTATCCATGTCAGTGCACAACACGTGCGCTCCAGCAATGTGTACCTGGCTTCATAAGGAGTGAATTTCTTGCTTAGATAATATATGGCTTGCTCCTTCCTCCCACTTGAATCATGTTGTCCCAGTACACAACCAAAGGCTGAGTCTACCACGGACAGATATAGGATCAAAGGTCTCCCAGGCTCAGGTGGAACCAGCACGGGCGGGCATGACAAGTACTCCTTGATCCGATCAAATGCCTTTTGGAAATCCTCTTCCATTCGATCGCCGCGTCTTTCTTCAGCAACTTGATGATCGGCTCACAGATGACAGTGGATTGTGCTATGAAACAGCTGATGTAATTGAGCCTCCCTAGGAAGCTTATAACCTCTTTCTTGCTTTTTGGGGGTAGCAACTTCTTAATGGCCTTGATCTTGGAAGGATCCAGCTCGATGCCCCTTCTACTGACGATGAAACCCAAAAGCTTCTCTGCCGGAACCCCAAAAGCACACTTTACCGGATTCAGCTTTAGATTATACTTTCGCAAGCGGTCGAAGAACTTGCACAAGTTGTCAAGATGCTCCGAACTTTTCTTTGATTTGATGATCACGTCTTCCACATAGACTTCAATCTCCTTGTGCATTAGGTCATGGAACATGGTTGTCATAGCCCTCATGTAAGTTGCCCCAGCATTCTTCAACCCAAATGGCATGACTTTGTAGCAATAAGTTCCCCAAGATGTAGTGAAAGCTGTTTTCTCGGCATCTTCTTCATCCATGAGCACTTGATGATAGCAGGCGAAACAGTCTACGAAGGATTGCAGTTCATGTTTCGCGCAATTGTCAATCAGGGTGTGTATGTTTGGTAGAGGAAAATCATCCTTTGGACTTGCTCTATTCAGATCTCTGTAGTCCACACAAACTCGGAGTTTTCCATCTTTCTTCGGCACTGGGACAATGTTGGCCAACCAAGTCGGGTACTTAACCGTTTTCAGAATCCCCGCATTAAGCTGCTTAGTTACTTCTTCACCAATTTTCAATAGAACCGATGACTTGAAAGTTCGGGCCTTTTGCTTGATTGGTGGAAAGCCCAGATTGATAGGTAATTTGTGAGCTACCACATCCGTACTTATGCCAGTCATGTCATCGTACGACCAAGCGAACACGTCCTCATATTCCCTAAGAAACTCAGTGTATCGCTGTTTGTCCTCGGCATTGAGGTGTTCACTGATCCTTGTTTCCTTCACAATTCCCTTATCTCCTAAGTTTATCACTTCAGTCTCCTCAAGGTTTGGCTTAGGTTTATTCTCAAATCTTTCAAATTCTTCTTGTTTAGTTTCATCAAAATCATCATAATCGGCTCTAGCTTCTCCAAATTCCATTGTTTCATTACACGTTGCGATTGTGGACTCAATGGGATTATTAATGTGAGAGCTGAAAAAGTAAAATATTGCAAAATTAAAAGATTAAAGCAAAAATTAAATAGGAAATTGTGCGATGTTTTATTTATGAATCCATGCAAAACAAAGTTTGTAGGGAAACATATGCAATAGAAAAGAGAAATGCAAACTCCACGACTCAGGGTCGGGTTTTATTTTGGAAAGCATAAGAAATAAATTTTGATCCCGTCAGCTCTACCAAGGTCCACGGTAAGCTTAGGCCCGATTGCTGATCCAGTTGTTGAGTGCTGCTGCAGATCCAGCCTTTGTATGCCCAGGAGGTTCCATGTGTTCTTCCAGGATCACACAGCAGTCTTCATCAGCTACGAACAGATTTTTCATTCCTGCCAGCAGATCCTCTTCAGCATCAGCTACTTTCGGCTCCACTCCTTGTGCTGCGGACACCTCCCCTTTTCGACCATCCAAGTATCCAGCCGAGACGAAGATATGCAGGAGAGTCTTAGTGCTTTTCTTATAGAACTTGAAATCCATTGATGCTTCTTCCATTCTCTTTTCAAAGGTCATAATATACCCTATGCCAGCCTTCTCGTTGTCGGGCCTCATCACAATTCTATTTGGCTCGACCATACCATCCAAGCTCTTGCCCAAACCTTTGCCGATTCATAGCCTTGCTTGATCATGATGCTTATAACCTAGTCTCCAGGCCACTATGCAGGCTGTGGGAGTACATATGGCTCGTCGATCACTACCTCCATGGGTTCAGGTGCTTTGGGTATCCATACTTGCTTTTCTTTTGTTTCTTCAGAGATGCGTTTCCAATTGGGGCGAGCACTGGGTGAGTACATCGGCCGCTTCTCGGTCTTAGCTGGCAGGGTCTCACGAAATTCTCGCGATGGCACTCCCCAATCGGACATGACTGGCTCCCAGACCAGGTTCCTTCCTTCGTAGCCTTTGCCTCGGCCATCCAGTAAGCACTGTAAAAGTTCTTCTTCTTCTCTTCAACCCCAGGCGGCGTGTTGACCAACTTGGGAGCAAAGTGTGCAATGTAGCCTCCTTGAACCGTGCTTGTAGGATTCCAACTTGAATTGTAATTCTTGCGACGTCCTCCTCGCATGCCTTGTAGTGTTCCCACAAGTTCTACAGTATAGAATGTCTGCCCATCAGGAGTATCTCCTTTAATTGCTGGTATGGTTTGCTCGTGGTAGGTGGAATTGTTCCCCTCGCCAAACACCACTACCTCTTTGTGATCCCATTCAAACTTCACAGTTTGGTGCAATGTAGAAGGCACCGCACCGACCATATGGATCCAGGGCTGCCCCAGTAGAAGATTGTAGGAAGCAGAGATGTCCATGATGTGGAACTCAGCAGTGAACTCTACAGGACCAACCATGATAGTCAAGTCAATCTCCCCAATGGTGCTTCTTTGTGACCCATCAAGTGCCTTCACCTTCATGTTGCTTTCCCTTATCTTGCTTTGGTCAATGCCCATTCTTTTCAGAGTGATGAACGGGCATATGTTCAGGCCAGAACCTCTGTCGATCAGGACTCTTCCCACGAACCAGTCTTTGCATTTGACGGTGACGTGCAAAGCTTTGTTGTGATTCAACCCTTCAAGCGGTAGCTCATCTCCGTGAAAAGCAATTCGGTTGGCCTCTATGACTTGTCCAACCATGCTAGCCAGGTTCTCAACCGAAGTGTCCACTGACATGCGCTTCGTCCAATACCTTCGTCAAAACACTTCGGTGACTCTCCGATTTGAGGAGTAAAGCCAAAACAGAGATTTGTGCTGGATTTTTGCCCAAATTCTCAACTACGGAGTACTTCTTTGCTTGTACTTTCTTCCATAGTCCCTCGGACTCTTCCTCGCTTATGCCTCGTCTCTCTTGAACTAGATGCTCGGGAGTGTAAATTCTCCCGCTCCTAGTCATTCCTTGCGCAGCAACGGTCTCAGCTACAACCTTGTTCTTCCTCTCCCTTTCATAGTCCCACGGTACTGCCTTGTCGCTGTATGGTGGAACCACATCGACATAGAATTTAGGAGCCACTTCTACCTCAATGGGCTCCGGCGCTGTGGCAGCCTCTTTCGCCTTAACAATAGTCCCTTCTAAATTGCATTCCTCATCCACCTCAATCAGGTTCACCTTACCGTCTCCATGATTAGGCAAAGGGTTGCTGTGCACATTCGGAGTCTTCAAGTGTGTCAACTTTTGGTCGATCAAGTCTTGTATTTTGTCCCTTAAGGCATAGCACTTCTCAGTATCATGACCAGGCCCTCCAGAGTGATAGGCACAGGTTTTGGTTTGATCAAAGTAAAGTGTCATTCTATCAGGCATTTTGAATGGCACGGGCCGGCTGCTCTTTTTAGTCTCTTTTCTTTTCGTTTGGCATAAAAAGCTGAAATCAAGAAAAACACATCAATCTTTCCTATGGATTGGCCGCTTTCAAACTCAAAGACAAAAGTTTAAGCGAGTTTTAGTAAGCGAAATGCTCACGCTTCACGCTACGACAGATGATTTGGTAAGGGTTAAAACTTTGATATTTAACATATTGTTTGGTGGATCCATGTATATGGTGAATATTTTTTTTATGATAGACTTTTCCACTATCTGTATACTATTTTTTTCTTGACATAGAATTAAGTGTGCTGACACATGAAAGGCTCATTAGAGGTTGGATACACTTTGTCAATCACTATAACCTGCATGGAGGTGCTAAAATCTTTTTCTAGATTTTATGACTAAGTCTCGTTCATGGTTTTTTTTTAGAGTGCATATATGGGCTAAGCCTCCAATAGCTGCTGCAGAATCTAGTGGTGAATCATCAGATGGGACAGATTCTGGTGAGGATGGATCTTCTTCGGATGGGATGAATTTTGTTGATGATGGTACTCTACTAATCTAGTTCATATTGAGTAGATTTGTTGCTAAATATGTACTAGGACTTTGTTTATTGTTATATTTTATTTTTTCAATTTATGGACTTGATCTTTTAATTGTTTTGTGTATTTAAATGTATTTTGAATTGATGTTGCATTAGCTATGAAACCTTAGCTCATGGAGAGGTAGAGAAATAAAGAATGTGACAATTTTGGGCTGACAAGTACTAAATTTAATTGACCCTTCAAGCTTAATAGTAAAACAAGACAAGTTTCAATTTCCAATCAGATTGAAAATGGACGTTCACAAGTTCTCATTTTCTTTGGAGCTGTTTACAACCTGCTAACAAAATTATAGTACTACGAAGGCCACAAAAAACTGCATATTTTTTCATTCCATATTACTCCTATAATGTTTACATATCTACTAACAAAATTAATTCTTCTAGGCAGATGATGTACAGCAAAATATGTCAGGACCCTTGGACAAACTTAGTACTTCGATTACATTGTATGCTCAATCCTTGAAATCACTTTCCCACCCCAATGGAAATCTAAGCTTTTGAAGTTCAACACTAAGAATACACCTTTTAGAAGTAATGTCCAACTCGCTAAAGCCGTAGATGTTGCATATAGAGTTGTTACCCCAGTGACCAACGTTACTCCCTGTACAAAATCTGATCATAGGGATTTTGTCGAAACATTCAGGACTAAGCATATTTCTTAACTCACATCGATAAACAATCATATCTAGGCTACCGTCTTCTTCATTCCATATCCTGCGAAGCTCCCTTATTCCACTATCGTATTTTCCATTACAAAGAAATGCAATCCCATAAACATATACTGCCCTGTCAGTAGTAGAGTCAGCAGCTTGACGCAGGGTGGATAAACAATCGTCACTTCCCTCATAAAAATGTGTGCTAAACAACAGAGATGCGTATACAGTTCCATCTTCATGCATTCTTCTTAGAAAAGAAATTGTTGCAACATCGGTATCTGGTAGTTTATAACTGTTGCTTTCAAGATCTAGATAACACTGGAATCTTCTCGAGAATAATATACTTCAGAAATCCTTACACCTGCCAATAGAATTTATATAGTATTTTATACGTAATCCAATATTTTGTATCAAACAACTATAACTAGTACTTACACTGTAGATATGTTCTTTAACGAGGTTCTTGATCCATCATCACTAACGACTTTTTCAATGATTATTTCATCAATCTCAATTTGGAGACTTGAAAGGGATGGTTCATCCATCGTGATTTTCTTACTCAAAAACTGTATTGCTTGTTATGAAACACAAACAATAACTTTTAAAGTCAAAAGAAGCAAACAAGATGTAGTTCGGTTAGTTGTGTAGTTATTGTTGTACTTACTAATTTACTGAAAGAGCATTGATTCATGAAATTTCTTTAAAGATGCAATGGGAAGTGGTATTTCATTCATTTTAAGAGGTGGTGGTTGCGTGAAAAGAGATTTTACAAGGTTCAAGTAGCTGTTCTACATTATGTGAGGTACCCACTACCACATTTCCCTTCATACTAGAGTGCAACCAGCTTTTGTAGTTTTGTTCACATCCACCATTGTATCTATCAGGTGCTAGCGACGCTTTTTCCATGACTTGTCTTCCGTCCCATGACTTCCTAATGCTTTTGACCCTTGGAACAATATCTTCAGTGTAATCAAACTGATAACCTTTCGTGTTTGGTATCAATGGTATGATTTGCTTCCTCCCTGCTTGCCTTATTACTCTCAATGGTTGGTAAGGTTGAAGGCCTCTTAACCCCATAAGTATCACAAAGGATGCCTTCTCAAAACAAATGATGAAATCTGATGAAGGAAACCAAGTGAACATCCACTGAATTGAATCCTCCGTTATGTTTTCGAACAATTTTACCCACTTCTCTGTGTTGCTTGGCTGCTTGAATTCCGAAACCCCATACCGTTCCCCAATCAAATAGTTGTAACCCACTGGTTTGGACAAGGCTAGCACACCTCTTGCTTTTATTAAATGTTCCTTGAACCATGCTTGTAGTAAAAGATTACACCCTTATGCATGCCTCGCTTCTTTTTACAACACCCCAGGGCTCGATAAATGTCTGCTACTATCATAGGAACTATGGTATAACGATAACCATCAATCCCGTTAAACACTGCATCGGCAACCATGACAAGTCTTGAACATATGTCATGACTTTAACTTTTGGGGAAAACCATCACTCCCAGGAAACCAATAGCAAATGCAAGTGGTCTAGCCCTCCTCCAATCGCCATAGGACTCAAATTCCTTCTTATAACCATCATACGCCCTCAAATACCCAAACCGAGTGTAAAAATAGGAAAAGGGGATCTTCTTTTGCTGTAAGAATCCCACGTCCACACTTGCTACCATTCCTAACTTCTTACGAAACTCGTCAGCTGAGGGGACACTAGGTGCTAGTATGCGACCCCCTTGCCAACGATGTTTGTCTAACCCCGAGTGCGACACAAAACCCCCTATTTTTTCCAACAAAGGTGTTAATTCAATGTCCCCAAACCTAAACACGTTCAATTCTTCATCCCAAAATGACACCGCTGCTTCGATCATCTCTCTACACGGCTCCATTTCTAGTAATGAAACCAAATGATCCAGGTGTTGATGTACTTCAGTTTGCTCTTCTAGTAACAAACTGTTCCACCAATTAGTTAACAAAGGAGGTGTGCCCATAGTCATCCCAAAACGATGGAACTTTTGACTCATTGTGACCTAAAAGAAGAAATAAAATTTAAAAACCCCGTCCCCTTTCAGAATAATTGAACAAATCAAAATTCGTTTTCATTCTTGTCTCACTTTTTCTCTTTTCTTTTCTCTCGAATGCACATAATCGTGTCCAAACGTCCCTGTGGGGTTGGAAACCCGTTTAGATAGTTTGGACAAGTTGAAAACTAGTCGGGTCATGGGGAGCCCCTCCTACGGTATGATGCATGCTCATTACAACAGAAGAGTGGTGTAATTCTAGACACGGTTCCCCAAGGCGAACAGCAAAGGAGTGGGATCATTTGAAATTGTTGGCTGTACCACGGACAAACTATATTTCAACATGTCCCTCTTAAAAGGTATTTTTTGGTGGTGAAGCGACCGTAGGATCCACGTAATCGCCGTGTGTGTGTGAAGTCTAGTTTTCCAGGAGTGGGGGAGTATGAGTGAAATATGCAAAATGCCACATAAGTAATACAATAAATAAATAAAGCGACAGAAAGGAAAAACAAAAAAGAAACCAAGTTAGTACAACAATAATAATAATAATGAATAACAAAATAATAATTAAATATATCCCAAAAATGAAGACTCGTCGTGGTTAGGACTTTGGATATCCCCAGCGGAGTCGCCAGTCTGTCATACCCAATTTTGGACTCAACTCGAGGCGAGTCGTATTTCGGATTTGACTAGGTGAACTCGTTTGAGTTTAGAGGTTTTGGAGTCGCCACCTAATATAGATTCTAATGCGTATTAGGTCACCTAAGTGTCTAGAGTTAAGTTCAAAAGGTCTACTAGTCCGTTTTAGAGATTCTATGTGGGTAAGAAGTCCAAGTGACTCAGGGGAGAAGGTGTTAGGCACTCCCCCGAGTCCCACCAAAGGTGGTTACCGTCCGAGTCTTAATTTTGGGATGTAAATAATGCCTATTATCATACAAATACTAACTTGGAATTTAATCGTTTAAACTAGAATGTCACATGTATATACACACATATGCAAGCAACTTTCACATTCGGCCTAGGTTAAAGCCTAATCGCGTCGACGGTCTCTAATGTCAACGCCTAATCGTACACAAGTGCAATCATGCAAACATGCATTATAATTCGACTCATAGGCGTAATCACACTTTAAAAAGAAGAGTATTTTCATAAACAATGGTTTTTGTAAATAGTTTCGGTTTTAACAAAGGACCGAAGGGAGTTTGTTTTAAAAAAAATGTCGGCTCATTTAGGGTCGGTGTGACTCGTCATTAATTTTCGAGCCCTAACCTTAATGGCCTTTTGGTATTGAGGTCGGATTTTGGAAATATACATATAGGAGGAGGGGCTATTTTCGGAAAAGGGAATCACAAGAACACATAAATGCAAATAGTGGGCTGTCGCACATAATAATACTTACATATACATGAATATACATGATCTAGATGATGATACTTTGAAAAAAAAGTATAGTTTTAAAATGTATAAACGACCTCCTAAGCTTTATACGCCCTTATAGACTATTAGATTAGTGTATAAGAGTGTTGGAGCATTTCAAAACATTTTATATGCATATAAAGGCCATTTTTGAAAGGTTTATTGGGCCTGGACTATTTGCACAAAACAGAAAGAAGTTTAAACACATAAAAAAGGCCTTTTATCTGACTAACGTTATGGGCCTGGACTATCTTTAACGAAAAGGACAGTTTTAATTCTCAGAGACGGCCTCCTATTGACAAGTAGAATACATATAACCGCTGTTTATCGAAAATTTAGCTAATAACATTAGTTAATCATGCTTTTGGGCTCCCAAAGTGTACAAATATTCGGTGAAAGTAGAGATTTAACCATGCTATCAATTTTCATGAAAGGAACAACTCAGAACTAATTTTAGCTTAAGCCTAACATGATGCAATGCACACAAAGGGTGAGAGAGTTGAGAAAATGGCTCCTGGTAGCCTGTTTGATACAACATCATTGATGTACCCCCTGTTTTAAGAAGATACAAGCAGGGCACTTAACAAATATACAATTTTTAGGGGGACAGTTCCTAAGGGGAAAAACATGGAAAGAGGAGGGGTATTGGTCATGGGAGGAAGGTCCTGTTTCTCAAAGATAATGTCGAGTTCTCAAAGTTCAGGGGTATCAATAACCAGGGGTTCTCTAAACCACCAGAACTAGGTTTAGGAAATTCAGACATTGGCACTATTGAATCCTCAAGGTGCCATATACAATAGGACACAGCTGCATGAAACAGAGTTAGCATGGGATGAGGGAAAGGGAAAGCCTAACCCCAGAGAGATTTGCCAGTAACTCTCTTGAACAGGTGCAGTCAAGGCACCTTTTAACCAATGTACAGGACTCCCAGAACAACACATACCAACACTAAGGAGAACAGAGATGATACAAGATCAGGTTGATGACACACACATAGATGTCACAGTGAATTAAAGAGTGAGTGAGCAGCCTTGCTATTTAAATTAACATCTCATTAGTGAACATAGGCATGATTTTAAAGGTGCATGGATTACTTAGGCCTATCAGATCATCCATAATCAAGGCAGAACACAAGCATAACAAATAGTACAAGTAAAGCAAACACAAGATGAGATTATGCAGGGCAAACACATAGACATAATGAGTGACAGAGGGTGGAAGAAATACCTTTTGAACACTGTAAAGCTAATGTAAGTACAGTCAGCAGAAAGTAAAGGCAGGACCAGCATTCACACAAACAGTACTGACTCTCCCAGTGGAGCAAGTGAACAAGAAGAATTGAATGCAGAAAAGCTATGCAAAATTTTGCTAAGTATGCTAGTGTATGTCTCTGAGTTTTTTAGTGTTCAGAAAACTCTCCCCCTTTTTGTTCAGAGCAAGAAGAGTTTATATAGGCATAGTAGGGGTTTTGAAAACCAACGGGTAAAAGTTAATAAAGGTAAGCAAATATAGTCTTCCAAAAATAACAGGGACAAACTTGAGCCAAATTTCCAATAATAGAGCAATTCAATCCCTAATTCTAAGGTCAATCAATCTTGAATTGATTTGAGAACCCCTCCCCTCAACTTAACCTAGTCCAGATTCACAAATCTACTCATAAACAAGTTTGAACTTCGACAGGTTTCAAAAAAATGCAAATATCAATGATCATGCCAACTTTTCTAAATTCTAACCACGGATTACAATCAAACTTTAAACAAAATCCCTTGGATCATGCAAATCACTCCACCAGTTCAGGTTTTAACTAGGCAGGCCCTGGATTCTCACAAGCAATGCACATCAAGATGGTTCAAACGACTTAAGCAAAACATGGCAATTTCTAGGCTTCAAATTCAAAGGAAATAACAGAGAATTTTAACCTTAAATGTGTCAAAATCAAAGCGTAAATAGGCTTACTACAATGTCCAAATAAAATCAACGGTTCATAGAGGTCATAGTGATAACACCTTTAAATCGACGGCCTGAACCCCACCGGAGGTGTTTCCCGGCGGTGATGTCACAGTTGTCAAGGGTCGAATCTCGCCCTTGCCCAAACATCCAGAAAACTACACAGGTTTTGTAGCGGACTTCGAGGGGAATACAGTGATGTTGTTTTCCCTAATTTTCTCCGACTGGAATGGCCGGGAAAGACCATTGACGGTGGTGGCGACTTAAGTCGCCAAGGAGAAAGAGAGAGAGAGTTATTATCCGGGAAAGGGAGGTGAGCAAATGAGGATCAACGGGGTTTAGGGGTTGTGTGGGGTAGTTTAGGGATTTTAGTTTTCAGCCGTTGGATCAGATCAAACAGAGGGCTAGGATTAGGCCACGTCAGTTCTTAAGTGGCAAAATAGGCTGATGTGTGTGCTTTGTGTATATATACGTGTATATTCATGTATATATATGTATAAATAGGTATAAAATAGGTATAAAAGGGTATAAAATGGATTTTAAATGGTGCAAAAATTATGAGAAAAATTAGGAAGTCAATTTTAAAATGTCAGTGCGGCTAAAATGCACAGAAATTGTAATTTCAAGGCTTAGAACAATTTAGGGCAATTTTTTCAAAAAATAAGAATAATTGTAGGAAATTGCAAAATAGCCATGGTTTGAGATGATGCTATTGAAAATGGTCTTAATTACAAGGATATTATGAGAAGGTAATTTTGAAGATAATAGAAGAGGTGGGAATGGAATACACAAGTGTGTGGAATTCAAAGACGGTTGATTTTGAAAATAGGAGGGACAAAATTGGGTGTCAACATGTCACATTCGCGATTCTCAGTTGAGAATTACTCTTTCACAATCGCAACCTACAAATTTAACCCTAAAAACTATGATATGTTCTTCAATGGTCTTGGTGTTTTTCAAACTTTTCTTCAAAATCCAGTTCATTGAATCCAAAAGCCCTAGGCGATCTCCACCAATTTTGTTCAACCTCCAACCACAAATTCCTTACAACCTCGCGAAGTAACCCCTAACAAGAATTTTAAAAAACGTTCATAAATTTAGCATACCCAAGTTCAAAATGCAAGCTCATTCGAAGGTTGTCAATGGAGGTTTTGCTTTGTTTACACTTATATCCGTTCAGACTAGTGAGAATCTACAAATTTAAGTGCAGAACAAGAATTCCGAATAGATTAAAAATCTCAAAATTTTCAAAGACAGAGGAATCGAACAGTGTTCTCTAGACCCAAAATAGAAATTGACTATATTTTTTTTAGATTTTTTTTGAATTTTTATTTGAATTCTTTTTATTTTTTATTTTATTTTCAAGTATAGAAAATCAAAACATAGACAGTGTTTGTAAGAACAAATACTGATCCGACCTCTTATACCAAATGATATGATCCTAGAATCTAGGAGTTGAAAGAACAAATAAGGAACTAAAATAGTGACACGAACCAGATTTCCTGGTTAGGCCGTGCGGGCACCCGACTACCTCCCCTAAACCTGTCGGGCGAATCCTATCGACTGAATCGAAATATATTTCATATAATTACTTGAAAAAAAAATGAATCTAACCATAACAACAAAATATAACTCACAAGGACAGACATATATAAGATAGACATATTTACAAGTTATTTGAATAATACAGCTAACTACATAAAATACATAGGTCTAGAGGTTTTCAAATCAAACATCTAAGAACTCCAAAAAAAAAACATATATGTACATCTCTCGAAGGAAGAAAAATGAGATACAATTATGATAACTATGGCTGGTGGCCTCAATGAATAAGCTGGCTCACCACAGACAGCTGAGAACATCCTTGCTCCTCCATCGCACTGTTGGCTGGGTCTTGGAGCGGAATCTGCCGAACGAAAAGACAACACAAGAACATATAAGGAGTGGGTCATAAGGACTCAGTAAATGAGGAACACTAGCGACCTTAAGGAATAGGTACGCTAGTCAAGAAAAAATAGAATCACAGCATCTAATCAACTAAGTCAATCACAAATAGACAATGCCACAAGTCCATATAGTTCACTAAACACACATAAAGATATGAAATGAATGTATCATGATGCAATAGGGTCGCATGTGCCCGAAACCTATCTCCGGCGCGGGACTCTCATCGTCTACCGGGAGATATGTAATAATAAATCCTCACCGGCGTGGGACTCTTATCGACTACTGGGAAGTCGTAATGACCCTATATTCCAATACGCTTTTGCATTAATTTTGGCAACAAGAATTTTGCTATAATATATATCCCTAACTATTTTCTTTTTCCAAATTATCTTTTCTAATAAAGGGGTTATTATTAGTATTAATATAAATACCAGTATTACAAAACTATTATTATTATTATCATCATCATTACTATTATTATTACTACTAATACTACCATTATCAATTTTATTATAATTATTATTATTTGAGAATTGATTGATAATCATGATACTAACTTATTAAATAATATCTTAGATATTTGGTTTAGTAGACATTTATTTATGTCCAAGATATCCAAAAAACGAGGTGGCACCTTCTTAGAAAATAAATACTACCTAAGTGTCACTTGCCAAGTGTCACCTTACTTGTTCTTGGTGGATACATGTCCATCATAAATCATCCATAAAAACATGGTACTCATGCTAAACCAAGTGTAATACATGCATCCTACTATAAACAAGTATTATTGATGGTAGGATAAGTGTCTTGCATGCATGATTCCATAAGACAAGTGTTATCGATGGTAGGATAAGTGTCTTGCATGCGTGAACACATACACAAATGTCATTGATAGCGAAATAGTTTCTTCCATGCATGATTCAAGAGACAAATGTCATTTTTCATGAAACAAGTGTTGCTCTTGCTTAGGCAAGTGTTAACCATTCATGATAATATAGCAAGATGGCAAGATTTAGTAGCTCATGCAACTAATAATCAGATGACAAATGGCCTATCTTGAACCCACTCCTACCTCTATAAGTACCCTACTCCTAATTCAACAATTGCACACTTCAAAAATACCAAGTCATGTATTTTATTTTACCTAAAAGTGCTACTAAGCTTTCAAGTTTTCTTCTTTATTCAAGCCCACTATTGAAGTCCCAAAGCTTCTCTACCTTGTAGGTCCATCTTTATACTCTTTTAGTTATATTATATATCTTTCTAATATTTTAAACTACACATATGTTATTACTTCACATATCTCTAACAATTATTAATTATAGCCTACACAATATATATTTATAGTACATATAAAGTAGAAGTATGTTGTATTTACGACGTCTGAATAAAAGTCGACTAACTATAATAGGTATAGCAAAAGTTCTAGAGACGTATGCTCAAATAATAATATTTGTATAGATTGACAATACTCGAATTTTAAGTTATCCTAGGTCAAGTCATTAGCTCGGAGTCCAAGTAAGCTGGGACCTATCCTTTAGAAGTATTTTTCTAAAATATTGAATGTTTTATGAGTTTTGAGTGCGTTAAAAATTTATTTTTAAATTAATTTTTCGTGTGCTTATACACGTGGGAACAAGCGTGTGTGAGTATCACCATTATTGTGAAGGTTTACGGCTATTATATTCTTTATATGATACTTAATATTTTATTAGTACATTTATTTATGGCTCATCAAGAAATAAGACAATAAAGATATATTTAATGTTTATGACTGTGCCAAGAGCCTGCACAAGCAATATGAGATATGTAATTAGTTTTGGGAGGAACCTTTAGTTAACAGAGTTGGTACTTGGATGAGCGTATCCAATGCCCCAGAGCCACACGTGTCGGTGTAGGGGTTTAAGTTAAGGTTATCCACTATGAGATACAGTGGTTCATTAGGAGATTTCTTTGGGGTTGCTAGCACCTTGTCCTATTCGTACGACATTATGGTAAGAAAATCCCTAGCCGATTGGGTGGGTGATCGGACTCCACGATGTATACGTGGTGAATTTCAGTGTCTAGAGGGAACTTCCCTAGTATAAGGTATATTTATCGCCTGCAGGCAACACTCAATTTTTGGTAAATGATTCTCCATTCTTAAAATAATTTATTTAACTTATTATGTTGATGATTTATTAATGTACAGATAAATATTTTTATTGTACAAAGTGCATATTTTTTCATAAGATATTTGTTCCAATTTTTAAAAGAAGGTAGAAGCTAATTGAATTACATGGTTTCCGAAGTCCATCCAGAAGCTGCAGTCTGAGAACCACTTTCTTGAGCTGGTGGTGAGCCCCACTTTTCTTTCATGGGTGCTAGTGTTCGTTGTTGTCTTGTTGTATAAGTTGATTTCATAATTCTATAATTATCTAGAGTTATGCTCCATATACTAGTTGTGGGTGTATCTATATATGGACTTGTTGATAATCTTAAACATTATTCTAGTATCTTTTATGAAATAAAATAAGTCAGGTTGTACTTTAGCAGCTCAAGATACTTGGTTTGCTTGGTCAGCCACGGCTCATATAGAATTGGGTCGTGACAAGCTTGGTATCAGAGCCTAGGTTTTTAGCTTCCTAGGGGTACATGGAGCAGTATCTAGTAGACTTTCCCTTATGGATGTGTCGGGCCCCACATTCATAACTGAGAGGCTCCGATGATATTTAGGTGTCTCATGTTTGTTTCACTTTAGATCGTGTGTTAGAGCTCTATAATAAGGAAAGTCTAGTTCCCTTCCCTTTTTTTCATATTAGGAAATGATCCGAACACGATCGTCCAATAATGCTAGAGTGGTACCTATAGTACCTGATGCCGCGTCCGATGATGTTCCTACCACGTCGAGAAGAAAAGACCGAGGTCGAGGCCGAAGTCAGGCACCTATCGGAGGAAGGGCTCCTGAAGCCCCAAGACGTGCTGAGGAACCAGTCCACGATGAAGTACCTGTGCCACCCCCCGCTGTTCAAATTGTCCTACCAACAAAGATTACTGAGACAATGAAAAGCATGACGGGAGCTATTGAACTTCTTACTGGGATTGCTGCGAATTAGGTGCAAAAGAATACTGAAATTCCAAGTCAAGTAAATGAGTAAGATGGAACTTCTGGTGCATCAAGTTCTAAAGTCACTTAGTTCCTTAAGCTTCACCCACACGTGTTCAATGGTTCCAATACCAATGAGGACCCAATTATTCTTAAAAGGTATTCAAAAGGCCCTTAGGGTAATTAGAATCGCAGGCACCGATGTCGTAGAGTTGGCTTCGTACCAACTACAAGATATTTTTAACTCTTTGTTTGAGATGTGGGAAAAAGAATGAGTAGAGAATGCACCACCTACATGGGGCGAATTCGCAGAATCATTCAATGAGCGATTTCTACCAGCAGGAACGAGGGAAGCCCTTGCCTTAAAATTTGAGAAACTTAGGCAGGAAAATATGAGCGTACTTGAGTATGGCAAGAAATTCACATGTTTGGCTAAGTATGCTCCTTATTAGTTCCAGATGAGAATGCCAAAGTTTGGAGATTTGCATGAGGTTTAGCCGATTACTTGTTCTGGGATGTACCAGGAGCGATGAATGGTGCAAAATTTGAATATATTGTCGACCTTGCAAGAGAACTAGAATAGCGTCACCAGGAAAGTAGAAAAGAGAAGGATCAAAACAAAAGGCGCGGCCAATGTTTTAAAAGGCGGGGGCACAAGGCGAGACGTTTTACTTACAATGGGGCGAGGCGTAAGCCCCGAGGCATAGGGCGTAAGTCCCATAAATCTTATTCATTAATTAATTTTAAGTTAATAAAATAGCATAATGAGCCAAAAAATATCAAAAGTACATCAAAAAATTTAAGAAAATTAAAAATAAGAAAAAATATTATAGAAATAAAAGATCTAACCTTTTTAATAATTGTAAGAAATTGAATAATTTTACAGTTATTATGAGATACAAATAAACCATAAGGCCTTAAACTTTCAAACGCTTAAAAATATTTGTTACTATAAAAAGTGAATAAGCAATAAAATTTATTACTATTATAATTTAAAACATTAATCTTCATTGATAAATACAAAATTACTTCTAAATTGTAAAATAATTGAAGTCTAACAATTTTGAGTGACAAAAATAAGACATGAAGATCAATAACAAGTGATGATATAAACATCGACTATGCATTTTCAGATTAAGTTGTACAGATGATATTCACCCTCATGATATTCTTAATTATAATACATATAACATTATGTCTCGTTAATTGAGCTACACTCAATTTTTAAATTTCTTTAGATGAATATTATTTTATTTTAAAAAAAATTGTGGATGAACAATCTTAATTAGAAAATTGGATAGATCATTTGTATAGGTTCTATAAGGCGAGTCCCGAGCGTTGAGCGTTGGACGTGCTCTGAGCACATCGTCGGACGCTTGAGGTGTAAGCCTCACGGATCTAAGCCCCTTCCAAGAGCCTCAGGGCGTTTTTCAAGTACCCCGTCCCGGGAAGAGTTCCGGGTGAGTCCCAAAACTGTCTTTTAAAACAGAGGGCGCGACAGTTAGGTATATTTAATGGTGTTCCTAACTGGAACAAGAGATCCTTGAACCACGGGCTTATGGGGCATGGCCACTCAATAAACAAATCTTCATCTAGCATAACACCAGGTTCTAAATCACAACGTAAAGGTATTAAGGGTTATGGTCAGCAAGTTCAGAATTGTGTTGGTCAACCATCACAGCAGCGACACGCATGTCATATCTATGGAAAGAACCACTAGGCCCATCTCGAGTAGGCTTGAATGGATGCTATAACTGTGGCCAGCACGGACATCTCATGAGGGAATGTCCCAAGCTAACACAAGGAGCTAGCGGGAGCCCAGCACAACAAACTACTCATACTACATCGACTATACAACCAACTCGAGGCGAAGCTAACCAGGTTGGATGTGGTGAAGGCAAAGGTGGTTCCCAACAAGGAGGTGGACCACCCTGAGGCATCTAATAATGTTATCACAGGTACTTTCACTATTTTTTTAAGAGAAGCGTATACGCTTATTTACCCTGGATCTACTTACTCCTATGTGTCCCCTTAGTTTGCTTCGAGAAATAAATTTGACCCTGAAGTGTTACAAGAAACTTTCTTTGTCTCTACACCTATCGGGGACTCCATAATAGTCACCCAAGTGTGTCGGGACTGCATTTTCATCATTAAACGCTGAGAAACAAAGGTTAACATGATATTACTAGACATGATAGACTTTGATGTTATCATAGGCATGGATTGGTCATCCTCGTGCTATGCAACACTAGATTTCCATGCCATGCCAAGACCATTAATGTTTCTTTTCCCCAAGATCCAATTTTGAGATCAAAGGGAACATGATAGTGCCTTCGGTTAGGCTCATTTCTTTTCTTGAGGCGAAACGGTTAATCTAGAAATGATGTTTGGCTTATCTTGCAAGAGTTCATGATATAGAAGTTCAGGCGCCAACTCTTGAGTTTGTGCCAATTGTGAATGAATTATCGGATATTTTCCCTGATGACTTCCTAATAGGGAGATATAATTTGGGATAGATGTACAACCAGGGATACAACCTATCTCTATCCCTCCATATAGGATGGCGCCTACTGAGCTTAGAGAATTAAAGGAACAATTGAGAGACCTCCTTGACAAGGGATTTATTAGACCAAGTGTCTCCCCTTCGGGTGCTCCTGTCTTATTTATTAAGAAAAAAGGATAGCTCATTAAGAATGTGTATTAATTACCGGCAAGTTAACAAGGTCACCGTCAAGAACAAGTACCCGGGGCCTCGTATAGATGACTTGTTTGATCAATTATAAGGCGCTAGTCACTTCTCCAAGATAGACTTAAGGTCAGTATATCACCAGTTAAAAGACAAGGAGAGTGACATTCCAAAAAATAGCTTTTAGGACATGATATGGACATTATGAGTTCCTTTTTATGTCCTTCGTCCTGACTAATGCACCTGTAGCCATCATGGTCTTAATGAATAGAGTTTTTAGGCCGTACATGGATATGTTTGTCATTGTGTTCATAGATGATATTTTGGTGTACTCTCGTACTCATGAAGAGCATGAGGAGCACTAGATAGGTGTTGCAAACACTTAGAGAACACAAGTTTTTTGCTAAGTTTAGAAAGCATAGCATTCTTGTGGCCACGTAGTCTCAAAAGAAGGTATTCAAATAGACCCCAAGAAGGTTGAAGTGGTCTAGAATCAACCAAGGCAAACGAAACCTATGAAAAATCAGAGTTTCTTGGGTTTAGCAGGTTAATATTGAAGGTTTGTAGAAGGATTCTCCACCTTGGCTGCCCCACTAACAAAAGTTGACCCAAGGGGAGTTAGGTTCCAATGTTCTGATGTATGCGAAAGGAACTTCCAAGAACTCAATACCTATTTGACTACCGCGCCGATATTAACCTTGCCAACAAGTTTAGGTGATTTAACCGTATATTGTGATGCCTCTCGCATAGGGGTAGGTTGTGTACTTATGCAACACGAGAGAGTGGTTGCCTACTCTTCAAGACAACTAAGAAACCATGAGAAAAATTACCCTACTCATGACTTAGATTTAGCAGCGGTTGTTTTTGCTCAAAAAATTTGGCGTCACTATTTGTATGGTGATCCATTCGAGATTTATATAGACCACAAAAGTCTTCAGTATATCTTCAAGCAGAAGGAGCTGAACCTAAGGCAACAGATGTGGCTTGAGCTATTAAAAGATTATGATTGCAATATTTTATATCAACCCGAAAGCAAATATTGTTGCCGATGCCCTAAGTACGAAATCCATGGGTAGCTTAGTGCATTTGGCACTAGATAAAAGACCATTGATCAAAGAGGGTAAAGGAGTTAGCGATCCAAGGGTTTTTACTCAAGGTAGTGGATGGTGGAAAGATATTGGCACATACCGTAGCACGATCACCATTGGTGGAACAAGTTAAGGCTAAGCAATATAAAGACAGTTACTTGAGTAATTTAAAAGAAGGCATTCAAAATAGGAAAAATACTGCATTTACCATTGGTAAGGACAATGTGCTAAGAATGAATTCTCGACTATGTGTTCCCAATGGACAGTTTGAGGAAGTCCATTATGGAGGAGGCACATTATTCTAAATGATCAATACATCCTAGTTCTATTAAAATGTATCAATATTTAAAAATCTTTATTAGTAGAAAAATATGAAAAAGGACGTGGCGGAGTTCGTTGCCCAATGTTTAAATTTCCAGCAGGTTAAAGTCAAACATCAAAGACCAAGAGGACTTGCAAAAAATATTGTGATACCATAATGGAAGTGGGAACACATCAACATGGTCTTTATGATAGTATTACGTCAGACTTTATGAAAGCTTGACTCCAATTGGATTATTGTGGATAGACTCACTAAGTCGGCTCATTTTCTTCCTGTTAAAACAACATATACGACTGTACAATATGTTCGAATATACATAAGTTTGTATGGTGCGCCAGTAACGATCATTTCAGATCAAGGTACTCAATTCACTTCAAATTTTTTGAAGGCATTCCATGAGGCACTTGGGACAAAGATCAACTTTAACACAGCCTTCCATCAATAAAGTGGTGGCCAATCAGAGCAGACCATTCGAACTCTTAAAGATATGTTTAGGACATGTGCATTGGACTTTGGAGGAAATTGGATGATGATTTGCCACTAGTTGAATTTTCCTATAACAACAACTACCACTGATGCAATCCAAATTGAGCTAATATGCCATCCATCAAGACTCAAGCTAAAGGGACACAAAGGCAAGGGATTTGGAGGAGAGTCCAGGGAAACGACTAACCGAGTGTGCAGCTTCTGTGGAAGTTAGAGCGCCGCTGAAAGAAGTTGGAGTGCCCCACACATGTCAAGACATTCCAGCCTCGATATCTCCAAGGGTGGAGCACCTCCAAGGGTGGGAGGACCACCCATTGGTGCAAGCAAAATCGGTGAAGATTAAGCTTAGCAACCGAAGATAAAATCAGCAGAAAATAAAGATAGAAGCAAGAAAAATCTCTTGCTTCTTTAGAATGAATCTAAGGAACTGGTCTCGGTTCAAACAACGGAAGAATAAGGAGAAACACCTATGCTAAGAAACAATCCTCAAGAAGAACTCATGCTTCTTGCAAATTGAATGACCAAAGAAGAATTTGTTCAAACGATTACACTGAATGACACAAGTTCTTTAAATTCCCATGACGGGGTCAGCTCTCAATGGAGAGACAAATAGCAACAGCTATGTTTAACATTCATTCAAAAACTAGGTATCTACAAATGAAATGAAAAGAGGTTTATATAGACAATACTAAGGAAAAATAGTAAAACGGTCACAGACGACCAATAAGAGTAAGCCACGTAGGGCTGAATAAGTTGAGTGTTCGGACATTCCTTCAGTCGAACACTCAAATTTGAACAATTGAGCTCGAACTCTTGAACTCGGATGCTCTACCTTCGTTTGTTTGTTTGATTTACTCTTTGGCATCGGTGATGAGTGTCAGGTTGGGTGTTCGGTCGCTTCTTTCTTCGGACTCAAGCTTGTAAATGAAGCCTTCGAGTCTTGAGCTCGGCCAATCAACTTCGGAGTGGTTGCTTTCTCCCGACCACACCAATTGAATGTGAACATCGTGTAACAACTTGGCTTGGCTTCATGTCATCGACCTCGATGGATTGAACACTTGATCAGCACGTGTTCCGGCTGCATCACCCATTCTCAACCACCTCAAAATTTGGCTAATTGTATGATGATAACCCTCTGAATTTGCCTAGGGCGAAGCGCCCATATGCTGAGGCAGAGCACACCAGCTAACACCTGAATCCGAAATTCTTTGAAGCTTTCTTGAGGCGGAGCGCCTCCTTCCCAGGGCGGACGGCCCTGTGCCCAGCTGCCAATTACGAGATTAGTTTGACTTTTAAATTATTAGTACTTTATTGTCCCTACGTGGTGTTTTATATCTAGCCTATTTGGGGGATATTGTATGACACTTTAGGCGTGTAAAGCCCATAAATACTTTACACTTAGGGTTTATTTCATTAGTTAGTTAGTCTTGAACATAGAATAATTGAAATGAGGCATTGCCTTCTTTGTAGAACCTTGAAGCTTTAACTTATCGCTTTAACTTGAGAACCTATGGATTTCATTACTAGTATGAATCCTTGATTCGGTTCATGTTTCTGTTTCTTCCTTGGAATCAATCTTCTTATTTGAGTTTGATTCATTCTTTCTTCTATTTCTGTTCTTTCCATCCTTATCTTTTCTTGTTATATTGTTGAAATCTATTTTTCTTACTTCCACCTAAAATATATTGCATCAGTTGATATCAGAGCAAGAAAAAGGTTGTTTCAACTATCACAATCCTGTTCTTCGTACCTAGTATCTAGTAGTTTCTTTGAATTTTGTTTTTGACAAAAAAAAGGTGAAAAGTGTTTAAAAAAACACAAAAACAAGGATTGAATCTGATTCCCCAGTCATTGATTGTTATTGGAGATTGTTATACTAAGTTTTTCCGATCTTTTGGTACCCTTGAAACACGATTTGGTGTTGTGGTTGAAGATTTGAAAGATTAACCCCAATTTTGAAGAACCCTAGTTGAAATTGCGTCAAATCTTGAAATCGAAGCTTGTTATTGATAGATTTGGTGTTGTGGTTGAAGATTTGAAAGATTAAACCCAATTTTGAAGAACCCTAGTTGAAATTGCGTCAAATCTAGAAATCGAAGCTTGTTATTGATTGATTTGGGTTGGAACTTATTAGGGATATTTAGAAACCATTAAGGACACCTTTGGGTATCATTGGGAAGTGAAAAACAAGTGAAAACGACTGAAAAAGTTATTAAAACGGACAAAAACCCGACCTGAAATGAAGTTGCACGTTGCAGGAAATTACAGGAAATTGCACAGGGTGGAGCGCCCCTAGGCAGAGGCGGACCGCCCATTGTCCCACGGTGGAGCGCCCACATATCAGGGTGGAGCATGCAGACCAATTTTCTGCATCAGGGTAGTTTTCTTCTAGGCTTTTCGTTGGGTCTTTGTTTATATACTCCTATTTAGTATTCCTTGAGTAATCTTCCTACTCGACTAGTACTAACTCTTGAGCATTTAGGAACTCGTGTGTGATTGAACAACTCCAATATTCGTAGAACCTTCTTGGCTTCAAGTGTGCACCTTAAAGAGTCGTCCGTCCATAGAATCGCTTAAACTCCGTTCAAACCAATACTTGGACTTACTAGTTGGTGATCTTAGCTCCGTGGTTCTTGAGAGATAACGGGAGTCTTTGGGTGGAGGTATTTGAAGTGTGAACTCTAAAGAGCGTGAGTGCTACAACTAAAAGTGAGGGAGTGCAAGTAAGGTTTTTTATTCTAACCTTTACCCTTCCCCATTGTCTTGATATGTCTTTTTTCATGTACACGGAGCAATAAGGGAGGTATGGATGGATATGGAGACGAGTTGGAAGAAAATAGCTTTTACTACACTCCTACTTCTAGGAGAAGCTCTTTTAGATACCTTGAGGAGGGCTACTACCCATGTTGTGATGGTGTCTCTAGTGAATTTGTTACTGATGGGAAGCTTACGGGACACTACTATGATGGGCTTGGAAGAAAAAGAAAGTGGAGTTAACTCGTATCAGGCATTAATGAGAAACATGGTTATGTGCTTCAAGTGGATGAGGGTGAATCAAGCTGGATTAGCCCTTCCGTGGTGAAAGGGTTGGGAATACCTTGTGTTAATGGAGTGGCCCGGTTCACAATTTCTCAAAGGAACTATGAAGAAGAAGTCGATTGTAAAGTGGGTCCTTTAGCAGGATGTCATATCATATTGGGAAACCCTTGGCTTCACCAAAGGTACTTCATGTTTGATAAGGGCCTTGGGATGTATTATGTTAAAGCACAAGGGAGGTTACAAGCACTTCATCCTAGGAGAGAAGAAGTACAAGCATAAAATCCCACACGCATGAAAAATAGTGGGACAACCATAGTAAGAAGCTCAATGAATGAAATGGTGAAAACAAGAAGTCCTACATGCACAATAACTAGTGGGACAAATGCAACAAGCAAGGGTTTGGAGATTGTATAAAAGGTGACCCCGAAAGCGCAAGACTCTACATCAAGTGGTCCACCTAAGAAGAAGAGGGCATCAAATGATGGTTCTCTAACTCCCAGATTTCGGGTTGATATTAAGAGTCCACCTACTTCGGTTAAGGGCATTCGTGGGGCTCATCCCAACTCGGCTGAACATGAGAGACAAAAGATTGAGAGGAGTAAGGGAGTGACTGGTTACAACTCTCAAGTGGAAAAGGAGAGGATGTATTGAGTGATGTGAGTGGGTTGTCACCTCAATCTAAACATGACCTTAAAAAAAAGAGGGAGAAGAGAGAGGGAAAATGAATAATTGGTGCAAGCAAACCCGAGGAAAAGCTAAACACGAAGAAAACGCGGAAGAAATAGGAATGAAAACATAGAAGCAAGACAAATCTTGCTTCGATTCAAAAGAACAGTGAGGAACCTGTCTCAAAGCTCGATTGAATGAAAATCAAGACGCACCTATGCTATGCAACAATCCTCAAGAACAACAAGCTTCTTGCAAACTGAATGACCAAGAAGAAAATATTCAATCGAAGACACCGAATGACACAAGTTCTTTAAAAGCTCACGTCGGGGTTCGGCTCCATCGAAGACTCACAATAGCACTTGCTATGTTTAATCATTCAACAATAACTGCTTTACAATGAAACATAAATGAAGTATTTATAGACTAGGCTAAGGGTAAAACAGTAAAGTGTCACAAGTGACCAATAAAAACAAGTCACGCAGGGCTGAGCTAAGTGTGTGTTCGGCAGCCTTGACTTCGGTGCTTGGTTGTTTGCTCGAACTCATTTGTCATCGGGCTCTCACTTGACTTCGAACACAATTTGTTGTGTTCGGCTCTGTGTTGCTCGGCGCCAAGAGTTGGTGTTCGGTCACTTTGTCCTCGGGCTCAAATTTGAAGATGACGCCTTCGGTTCTTGAGCCCGGCCACTCAGCTTCGGAGCAATTGCTTTCCTTCGATCAAGCCAAGTGAATGTGAACATCGTGCAACAGCTTGGCTTGGCTTCGTGTCATTGGCCTCGGTGGGTCGAACACTTGATCAGCACGTGTTCGGGCTGCATCATCCTCCCCTTCTTGAGAAGATTTCGTCCTCGAAATCGAGCCTTCTTCTTCCTCCAAAGTTTGACCTACAACGCAAGGAGCTAAGTCAGCAACATTAAAGGTGTTGGACACGTTTTACTCACTAGGGAGGTCGATCACATAAGCATTGTTGTTGATCTTGCTCAGCACTTGGAATGGACCATTGATAGGAATCAAATACGCGGAACAAAAAGATAGAAGAGCGAGACACTTCTCGAACTCCCTTCGAAGTAACCACGGGGAACTCGTCCCGAGATACCCTCGAATCGGCGTCAAGGAGGACCTACACTATGCAACGACCCTCGAGACAACACTGGACTCGCAAGTCGAATGGTCGGGTTAGCGGTTCAAGACTCAACTAGGTTACACTAGTGAATTCAAGCAACCAAGAGACAAAGGTGTTTCCAAGAGTTCAACTCTATTTTCATTTAATCAATAATCATCAAAGTGTAAGGTGCTGAGGTTTGAAGGATGTTTGTGAAGTATTTATAGACTTCACTTACATGTTATGAAAGCTCAAAAATACCCCTAAGTGGGTTTAAACAATAAAGGCCTCGTAGGGCTAAACTTGTCCAAAACATAGCAAATAAACTAGGAATCCCGCAACATCTCAGCAAAGTAGGCGCCCAGCCTACTCCAAGTAGGCGCCCCGCCTGTTCCGTGTGTGCTGAAGGACTAGGCGGTCCGCCCCTGAACAACAGGCGGTCCGCCTAGTTGTGCAGTGCAAACTTCAGAGAGTTTGAGGGGCGGTCCGCCTAGTAGAGTGGGCGGTCCGCCTCCTCCTGTGGCGTCTTGGCTTGCCTCCAAACGTGCTCCGGAAGCCTCTCCAAGTGGGCTAAGTGATCCCCCATCCATGGCACACCAAAGCACAGTCTTCAAGTCGCTCTTGGAGCCTTCTTCCATACCCTTCCACACCAAATGAAGATGGGTGTCTTGGATCAACTTGGCTTGGCTCCGAGTGAGGGGTCTTGTGGTTTGGGTCTTATCATCCTCCCCTTCTTGAGAGGATTTCGTCCTCGAAATCGAAGCATCATCCACGACCTCTTCCTCATCATTCACGACCTCTCCATCATCATTCACGACCTCTTCATTACCTACATTCAAAGGAACCAAGTCACTAACATTGAAAGTATTAGAAACTTGATACTCACTTGGCAAGTCGACCACATAGGCATTGTTGTTGATCTTCGAGAGCACTTGGAAAGGGCCATCTCCCCGGGGTGCCAACTTCCCCTTCCTAAGGTTTGGAAACCTTTCTTTCCGGAAGTGCACCCACACATAGTCACCCTTCTTGAGTTCCACCTTCTTGCGTCCTTTGTTCTTCTTGGCGCCAACCTTAGCATAAGATTCCTCCAAGTTCTTCTTCGCCTTTGCATGTATTTCAACCAAAGCCTTGGCTCTAGCTTTACCTTAAAAATTAACAACCATTTCCCTTGGCAAAGGGGTTAGATCAAGGGGAATCAAGGGGTTAAAACCATAAACACATTCAAAAGGAGTCATGCCAATAGCGCTATGCAATGTACGATTGTAGGCAAACTCCATCATAGGCAACCTATCAATCCACGTCCCGGCCTTACCTCGGGTCATGGCCCTAAGAAGAGCACCCAAGGTTCGGTTTACCACTTCGGTTTGACCATCGGTTTGTGGGTGGTGGGACGTAGAAAACAAGAGCTTGGTGCCTAAAGCACCCCATAAACTTCGCCAAAAATGGCTTAGGAACTTAGCGTCCCTATCACTCACTATAGTTTGAGGCACACCATGTAGCTTCAAAACATTTTCAACAAACAAGGAAGCTACATGTTGGGCGTCATCACATTTTTTGCACGGAATGAAATGAGCCATCTTTGAGAACCTGTCCACAACAACAAAGATGCTATCGTGGCCCCCCTAGTCCTTGGTAATCCCATGACAAAGTCCATTGATATATCCAACCACGGACTAGTAGGTATGGGGAGTGGGGTGTATAACCCATGAGGGTGGGATTTAGATTTGGCACGCTTGCACTCAAGGCAATTAGTGCAAAACTTCTCCACATGCACCCTCATCTTCGGCCAATAGAATTGTTCTTAAAGAACGGCCAAAGTCTTCCTTACCCCAAAGTGACCCATGAGTCCCCCACAATGTGCCTCTTGCACCAACAATTCCCTCCATGAGGACTCGGGTATGCACACTCTACCATGTTTAAAGATGAATCCATTAGACCATTGGTACTTTGCAACTCTCTCCCCTTTCTCTAGAGCATCATGGACACTCTTTAGCTTTGGATCATGAGCATACATCAATTTGATGCTCTCGAATCCCATGAGTTTAGAGGTGAGAGTGGTGGCAAGAGCGAACTTTCTTGAAAGTGCGTCCGCCACGACATTGTCCTTCCCTTTCTTGTATTGGATCACATAGGGAAAGGACTCAATAAACTCAACCCACTTGGCATGCCGCTTATTGAGCTTCTCTTGGCCTCTCAATTGCTTGAGTGACTCATGGTCACTCTTGATCACAAACTCACGAGGCCAAAGGTAATGTTGCCAATGGGCAAGGGCTCTCACAAGGGCATACAACTCCTTGTCATATGTAGAATAATTCAAGGAGGCCCCTTTCAACTTTTCAATAAAGTAGGCGATGGGTTTACTATCTTGCATTAACACACCACCGATTCCCACCCCCGAGGCATCACACTCAACCTCAAATGCTTTCCCAAAGTCGGGAAATTGTAATAGGGGGGCGGTACTCAACCTACCTTTCAACTCTTGGAAAGCCTTCTCTTGAGGCTCTCCCCAAACAAAGGGTTGGTCCTTCTTGACCAATTCGGTGAGTGGAGCGGCTATGGAGCTAAAGTCTTTCACAAATCGCCTATAAAAGCTAGCAAGACCATGAAAGCTCCTCACTTGAGTCACGGTAGTAGGGGTAGGCCAATCACGTATGGCCTCTACCTTAGACTCATCCACCTCCACTCCTTGGGCACTCACTACAAACCCAAGAAAGACAACCTTCTCTACACCAAAGGCACACTTTTTGAAGTTAGCATAGAGCTTTTCGGCTCTCAAGGTTTCAAGCACTTGCCTAAGGTGGTCAACATATTCATCAATTGTCCTACTATAGATCAAGATATCATCAAAATAGACAACGACAAACTTGTTGATAAAAGGCTTCAAAACATGATTCATGAGTCGCATGAAAGTGCTAGGTGAGTTGGATAGCCCGAAGGGCATAACCAACCATTCATAGAGACCGAATTTGGTCTTGAATGCGGTTTTCCATTCATCCTCGGGTTTCATCCGGATTTGATGGTAGCCGGACCTAAGGTCGATTTTAGAAAAGACACGCGACCCACTCAATTCATCCAACATATCATCAAGCCGTGGAATAGGGTGACGATACTTGATCGTTATCTTATTCACGGCTCGGCAATCTACGCACATTCTCCAAGTGCCGTCTTTCTTTGGGACAAGAATGACCGGTACGGCACAAGGACTCAAACTTTCCCTCACCAAGCCTTTTGAAAGCAAGTCATCAACTTGTTTTTGCAACTCCCTCGTATCCTCGGGATTGCTTCTATAGGCCGGTTTATTTGGGATTTGAGAGCCCGGAATAAAATCAATTTGATGTTCAATACCCCTCAAGGGAGGTAAGCCATCGGGCATCTCATCCGGGAACATGTCCCCAAAGTTCTCCAAAACATTTTTCAAAGCACTAGGCAAAGGACTAGAAGAAAAATCACAATTAGAGTTAAGGATCATACCTTTGTGCACTAAGCATAGGAGAAACTTGTTGCCATCATTACCTCTTAAGAGTTCGCCCGGTTGCATCATGGCACATATGCCACCGGTAGATGAAGAAGGTGGGATTGCCACCATGTTTTTGGACAAAGGGCTAGTCTCAATGATTGACTTGGCCTTCGCCGCTTCCCTCAACTCCTTCATTCGATTGTAGTCATCACTCACTTGTTTAGGAGTTAGGGGTTTCAACACAAACTTCCTTCCTTCATGTTGGAGCGTGTAAGTGTTAACACGTCCATTGTGAACCACTTGCCGGTCAAATTGCCAAGGCCTTCCAAAGAGAAGGTGGCAAGCTTGCATGGGCACAACGTCGAACAAGTGTTCATCAACATAACTTCCCATTTTAAACTTGATCATTGCTTGTTTCACTACCTTGAGCTCCCCACATTCACTAAGCCATTGTAACCGGTATGGCTTGGGATGCTTCATGGTAGGCAACTTCAATTGAGTTATGAGAGATTGACTCACCACGTTAGTACAACTCCCGGAATCAATGATCATAGAGCACACAACACCCTTAACACGACACCTAGCATGGAAGAGGTTTTCCCTTTGCAAGGTTTCACCCTCCTCCGCAATCATAGCTCCTAAGCTCCTCCTCACTACTAGAAAAGTATGAGGTTCCTCATCCTCCACCGTGTCATCTTCACCATCCTCCACTACTCCCTCATCTCCCTCTACTCCCTCTACTCCCTCGTCTTCCGACTCACTCTCCTTTTCATATGCATCGTTACCAACAACAACCATGGTTCTTTTCGTAGGACACTCTTTGGCAAAGTGCCCATATCCCTTGCATTTGTGACATTGAATGGAAGAAGAAGTAGGAGTAGTTAATTGGGTTTTAGAATTACCTCCCACATTAGGTGTGTACTTCTCAAATGGCTTCTTCACATCCTTGCTTGCATTGGCACCACTCTCTCCACTTGCACTCGGGAACCTTGCATTTGTGGTAGGAGTCTTCCAACCCTTGGCATTGCTTGTTGGAGTAGTAGTGCTACTCTTGTAGCGGAAGGATTTCTCCTCTTTGACCCACTTCTCGGCTTCAACCGCATCTTCACATAGCTTGTAGAGATCATCATATTTGTGGAACTTCAATTGTGAAGCCATGCCTCGGTTTAAGCCCCCTTTGAAACAGATCATGGCCATCTCATGGTCTTCATCATCTATGTCAAGGTTCATTCGGATTTGCTCAAATTCATTGAAGTATTCCCCAACCGAATTGGTACCTTGTTTCAACTCATAGAGACGCTTTTGTTGCTCAACCCGGTATTGATTAGTCAAGTATTTCTCATCCATCACCCGGATCAACTCTTCCCAAGTAAGATTAATAGCCATCCCCGTCCTCCTTCTATTCCTCTTCACCGACTCCCACCAAGTAGAAGCAAAAGACTCGAAGGAAGATATTGCATACTTGGTTTTCTTCACCTCGGGCATGTCATTAGTTTCAAATATTCGTTCCATAGCCAATTTCCAATTTCTATACTCCACCGGGTCACTACTTCCCTTGAAAGAAGGAATAGTGAGCTTCACACTATTGAGGTTGTTGTTGTTATCACGACCCCCTTGGAAAGGCTCCGGTTCGCCCCCATAGTGATCCCCATAACCACCATAACCTCCATAATCTCTCCTAACATCCCCTCCAACATACCCCATAGGGTGCCCTCGACCTCGGCCCCTACCTCTATCTACATTCCGACCCCAATTCATACCTCGCCTCGGTTGAAAGTGATCATCAAACCCATACATGTCATCTCCATCATTAGTTTCCTCCCCTTCTTGAGCTTCATCAACTGGCCCAAGGGGTTGCACATTTCGGATGGGTTGTGGTAGTGGAATGTTTCTTGGAGGGTTGTCTAGGATACGGGGAATGCCCGTTCGTTGGGGATTGCCCAACATTGGATCGACTCTCTCTCGTTCCTCCTTTACCCGTTGTTGACTGAACAAATCAATGACAAGGCTCATTTGCTCCGGGGTAAAGTTTGGATTACTCGAGACCTCAACTTGGACACTCGGGGTCCCTTCTCAACTTGGACACTCGGGGTCCCTTTCTCCGACTGGGCATTGGAAGTCCCTTGCTCAACTAGGGCACTTGAGGCACCCTTTTCAAGAGACTCAATTCTTTCGCTCATGAGGTCCACCTTAGCGAGAAGGCTAGCCAAGGCCTCCTTTATGAAATCTTGTCCTTCGGTAGACATTGTACCTGCACAAGTAACAAACGTTAGCGAAAACGACCTCACTCACTCCCTCACAAGTTTCACTCGGGTCACTCGTATAGTGGGTGGTGGATTTTTCACTCTTGCTTGAACCAAAAGCTTCACTAAGTTGAATAGTAAACCTCAACTTGATCACTCAACTCAAAAGCCCAATGAGCTCCGGGGTGAGTGGAGTTAATAGGACTCTATCGGAACGATAGCTCTTTAAGTGCGGACTTGAGCCAAAAGAGACTACGAGTCTTCTTTGAGTTCTAATCTCCGGTCTAGGCTTGAGTTTCCTAATAGCTTAGAAGGGTTAGCACAATTCAAGTAGGCAAGATTACTCAAAGAAGTGCTAACTAGATGCGATGCAATCAACAAAACACGAAAACCTAGAAGAAACTACCCGAAACCACACTCAACAGAAGTGGGCGGTCCGCCTGTTTAGTAGGCGCCCCGCCTCTGAACTTCAGAGAGTTGGGTAGGCGCCCCGCCTCCTTTTCGGGCGGTCCGCCTACTGCAAATTTCAGCAATTTTCAACAACGTTTTCCTTGGCCTTTGCACCCAAAAATCTAACGATTCCAATGTTGTTTTAGCAATTCAAAGGCACCCCAATGTTGTTTCAATCACAAGGTACGAACCCCAATCAATTTAATCAAACCCCATTCAAAATTCAACAATCTACGATGTTATAGCTAGGGTTTCAATCTTTTCAATCTTTTAAGGGATTCAAAATTCCAATTCTTGTGTTTCAACTCCAAATCGAGTGTTTAGGGTACCAAAAGAACGGGTTTCCAATAAGGAACAAACCCCAATAACAATCAAACAACGAATGCAACAATCCAAGAATCTATGATCAAAAATTTTTGATGCTTTTTTTTTTCTTCTTTTCAATTTATTTTTTTATTTTTTTTTTGGTAGTTTTTCTTCTTTTCAAAAGCAATAAACAAGAACCTAAAAACGAAACTAACCTAGGCACGAAGAATCAAGGGTCGGGGGTTCGTAGAAACGATACCCGAGCCTTGCTCTGATACCAAGATGATAGGAATCAAATACGCGGAACAAAAAGATAGAAGAGCGAGACACTTCTCGAACTCCCTTCGAAGTAACCACGGGGAACTCGTCCCGAGATACCCTCGAATCGGCGTCAAGGAGGACCTACACTATGCAACGACCCTCGGGACAACACTGGACTCGCAAGTCGAATGGTCGGGTTAGCGGTTCAAGACTCAACTAGGTTACACTAGTGAATTCAAGCAACCAAGAGACAAAGGTGTTTCCAAGAGTTCAACTCTATTTTCATTCAATCAATAATCATCAAAGTGTAAGGTGCTGAGGTTTGAAGGATGTTTGTGAAGTATTTATAGACTTCACTTACATGTTATGAAAGCTCAAAAATACCCCTAAGTGGGTTTAAACAATAAAGGCCTCGTAGGGCTAAACTTGTCCAAAACATAGCAAATAAACTAGGAATCACGCAACATCTCAGCAAAGTAGGCGCCCAGCCTACTCCAAGTAGGCGCCCCGCCTGTTCCGTGTGTGCTGAAGGACTAGGCGGTCCGCCCCTGAACAACAGGCGGTCCGCCTAGTTGTGCAGTGCAAACTTCAGAGAGTTTGAGGGGCGGTCCGCCTAGTAGAGTGGGCGGTCCGCCTCCTCCTGTGGCGTCTTGGCTTGCCTCCAAACGTGCTCCGGAAGCCTCTCCAAGTGGGCTAAGTGATCCCCCATCCATGGCACACCAAAGCACAGTCTTCAAGTCGCTCTTGGAGCCTTCTTCCATACCCTTCCACACCAAATGAAGATGGGTGTCTTGGATCAACTTGGCTTGGCTCCGAGTGAGGGGTCTTGTGGTTTGGGTCTTATCAACCATCCCCTCGAGGAGCCAATTTTCCTTTCATTTGGTTCGGGAAGCGTTCCTTTCGAAAGTGAACCCAAATCCAACCTCCCTTATTTAATTCCAACTTTTTACGCCCCTTGTTTTTCTTTGATGTGACCTTTGCATAAGCTTCCTCGAGGTTCTTCTTCACCTTTGCATGCAACTCTATCAAGGCAGTGGCTCGCCGAGTACCTTCAAAATCAATAACAGAATCTCGAGGCAATGGGGTTAAATCAAGTGGAATCAAAGGATTAAAACCATACACACATTCGAACGGGGTCATATTTATCATTCGATGCACCGTTCGATTGTATGCAAACTCCATCATGGGCAAATGATCCACCCAGTTCCCGACCTTACCTTTGGTCATTGCACGAAGCAAAGATCCTAAGGTTCGGTTAACTACCTCGGTCTGCCCATCAGTCTGAGGATGGTGAGACGTCGAGAATAGTAATTTGGTGCTGAGGGCACCCCACAAACACTTCCAAAAATGACTCAAGAACTTCGAGTCTCGATCACTCACAATAGTACGAGGCACACCATGCAATTTTAACACATGAGAAATAAACAATGTAGCTTCATGTTGTGCATCATCACATTTCTTACAAGGAATAAAGTGAGCCATTTTGGAAAATCGATCCACGACAACAAAGATGCTATTGTGTCCTCCCCCCGATCTTGGTAATCCCAAGACAAAGTCCATGGATATATCAACCCAAGGTCGATCAGGCACCGGCAACAGGGTGTATAATCCATGAGGGTTGGACTTCGATTTAGCTTTCCTGCAAACGAGACAAGCGTTGCAAAGCTTTTCCACATCTCGTTGCATTTTTGGCCAATGGAACTGCTCGGTCAAGATACCAAGAGTTTTGTCGACACCGAAGTGTCCCATCAAGCCTCCGGAGTGAGCTTCTCGAACTAAGAGCTCTCTCTACGATGACACTGGCACACAAACCCTCCCATTCTTGAAGAGGTAGCCATCGTGCCACTGATATTTCTCAACTCTTCGACCACTCAAGATTGCGTCTCGAACGCATTTTAACTTGGGATCGTCATCGTACATCAGCTTGATGCTTTCGAATCCCATAAGCCTAGAGGCGAGAGTGGTCGCTAAGGAAAATTTCCTTGATAGCGCATCGGCCACGACATTGTCTTTTCCCTTTTTGTAATGAATTACATAGGGAAAACTTTCAATGAATTCAACCCACTTGGCATGCCTTCGGTTCAGTTTCTCCTGACCTCGGAGATGTTTCAAAGATTCATGATCGCTTTTAATTACAAACTCTCGAGGCCACAATTAATGCTGCCAATGGGGGAGTGCTCGAACAAGGGCATACAATTCCTTGTCATACGTAGAGTAGTTCAAGGTTGCACCCTTAAGCTTTTCACTAAAGTAAATGATTGGCTTCGATTCTTGCATCAGTACTCCTCCGATCCCAACCCCGGACGCATCACACTCGACTTCGAATGCTTTGCCGAAGTCAGGGAGTTGCAACAACGGGGCAGAGCATAGCCTCCGTTTCAACTCTTGGAAAGCCTTCTCTTGGGACTCTTCCCACTCAAATGGATGGTCTTTCTTAATCAGCTCGGTTAAAGGAGCTGCCACGGTGCTAAAGTCACGAACAAACCTTCGGTAAAAGCTAGCTAAACTATGGAAGCTACGAACTTGTGGTACCGAGGTTGGAGTTGGCCAATCTTTGATGGCTTCGACTTTTGATTCGTCGACTTCGACACCATTAGCACTGACAACGAATCCTAGAAAGACTACACGTTCAACACAAAAGGCACATTTCTTGAAGTTAGCATATAACTTCTCTTCTCTAAGCTTATCAAGCACTAGCCTTAGGTGTTCGACTTGTTCATCCACAGATTTGCTATAAATAAGGATGTCATCGAAATAAACGACAACAAACTTATTTATGAACGGTTTGAGCACATGGTTCATCAGTCGCATGAATGTGCTCGGTGCATTGGATAAGCCAAATGGCATCACCAACCATTCATAGAGACCGAATTTGGTCTTGAATGCGGTTTTCCACTCGTCTCCGGGTTTCATTCGGATTTGGTGGTACCCGGACCTGAGATCGATCTTCGAAAAGCACGAAGAACCACTTAATTCATCTAGCATGTCATCTAATCGAGGGATAGGATGACGATACTTTACCGTTATTTTGTTGACTGCTCGGCAATCAACGCGCATTCGCCATGTTCCATCTTTCTTCGGGACAACGATAACAGGAACGGCGCAAGGACTCAAGCTCTCTCGAACGAGGCCCTTGTTCCGCAACTCATCAACCTTCCTTTGGAGCTCTTTGGTGTCCTCGGGATTACACCGGTATGTAGGTTTGTTGGGGATTTGTGACCCCGGTACGAAGTCAATTTGGTGCTCGATCCCCCTCAACGGAGGTAATCCACCTGGCATTTCTTCGGGAAACATATCTCTGAAGTCCTGCAAAACACTTTGTACAGCACTAGGCAAAGGGTTATCGTTAGAAAAATCATCATTAGAGTTTAGAAACATACCCTTGTGCACGAGGCAAATAATCATCTGATCATTGTCGTTGCCTCGTAGATACTCACCCGGTTGCATGATTGCACAAATACCTCTTACTTCGGGCGGTGAGTGAATGCCTTCGGCCACAATTTTTGTTCCCATCGGAAGCTTAGCTTTGGCCGCTTCTTTCAATTCTTTCATTCTTTTATAGTCCTCGGTGACTTGCTTCAGAGATAAGGGCTTGAGTATGAAACTCTTCCCTTCGAGCTTTGCAGTGTAAGTGTTGGATCTCCCATTGTGAACAACCGAACGATCATACTGCCATGGTCGACCCAATAGCACATGACAAGCTTGCATCGGCACCACATCGAACATCATTTCATCTTGATATTCTCCAACTCTAAACTTGATCCACACTTGTTTGACAACCCTCAATTCTCCACACTCATTCAGCCATTGTAATTTGTAAGGATGGGGATGTTTCAAAGTAGGTGGTCCCATTTGTGAAACCAAGGTTTGGCTCACTACATTTGCACAACTACCCGAATCAATGATCATCGAACACACCTTCCCCCTTACTCGACATCGGGCATGGAAAATATTTTCTCTTTGGTTGTCCTCTTCTTCAAGAGTCATGCAGCTCAAATTCCTTCGAACTACAAGAAACATTTCTAGATGATCTGCTTCGGTAGCTTCATGATCATGATCATTTTCATCTCGGTCAATCTCCTCGAAATTATTCTCCTCGGTGTCACTCGCTTGCTCTTGGACGGTTCCATCTTCGAGCAAAAACATAACTTTGCGAGTTGGACACTCTTTTGCCATGTGACCATAACCCTTGCATTTATGACACTGAATATTTAAAGCACTAGGAGAGTTGAGTTGAACTTTACCTCCCGCTTTTCTTGATTGTTTAACGGTCACACCCCTCTCGAAAGGTATCTTCGAATCTCGAACAGTGTTTGTACTTGTTGGATTTGGACCTTTCCATTCTTTACCTCGGTTCAAGGGAGTAGAAGTAGTGACTCCTCGATACCGGTTTGCTTTATCGTCCTTCACCCATTTCTCAGCTTCGGTAGCAGCTTCGAACAAATCTTCCAACGTGTGATACACGTGTAGCCTCAATTGAGATGACACATCCCGAGCCAAGCCATTTTGGAACCGAATAGTGGCCTGCTCTTCATCTTCGTCCAGATCAAGGTTTAATCGAATTCTCACGAACTCATCATGATACTCTTGAACTGACTTGGACCCTTGCTTTAACTCATAGAGCTTTTGAAATTGAGTTTGCCTATACTTGGCACTCAAGTACTTAGCATCTATTGCTCTCTTCAACTGTGTCCAAGTAGTGACTTCGGGATAGACATTCTTTCGTCTAAGCCTCTTATCAGCTTCCCACCATGTAGATGCATACGCTTCAAACGAAGCAATTGCATGGGCAGCTTTCCTCTCTTCGGTCATCTCATTGGTTTTGAAGATGCGCTCCATTTTAAGCTTCCATTCAAGATATTCATCTGGATCACTAGTTCCTTTGAAGGGTGGAATAGTGATCTTGACACTGTTCAAGTTTGAATCTCGAGCACCTAGAATCGGTTCGAGATACTCATTATAGGGATCATCAGCCTCGCGCTCAATATGTCTTTCAACATTTGCGCCTTGGCCTCGACCTCGGAAATTTCCTCGACCTCATTGAACTTGCCTTCGTTGAACGAACGGCTGCTCATATTCAGGTTCGGTGTCAAGGAATTCTCCTTCCTCGACCTCTTCATCAATGACCTCAACTTGCCTTCGGGCCATCGAAAATGGTACTCTATCACCTCGGGGAATGCCCAAGTGTTGATAACCTGCTTGGCGATTGCCCAAGTTTTGTTGTTATGCTTGGGGATTGCCTAAGACTTCCTTTCGTACAGCCTCGCTCTTCAACTGATATTGGCAAACGAGCTCAGCAAACAACTCCGGTTTCATAGGATTGGAGATGCTAGTTCCAGCGCCGGACCCTGGTGTGGCCACAGACACACTCCCTTGCTCGAGGTTAGCTACTCGAGCACTCACTCCTCTCACTTCGGCACTGATGCCTTGTATCGCAGCCATGAGATCGGCTAACGACACCTTGGGCTTCTCAATGCCCTTTCCTTCGCCTCCATTCCCAGCCATGGTACCTGCACAAACCAAAGACCAATCAAAGTGTTAAGGTTAGAAACCACCTCACACTCTCCCTCACCTTTGATGGGTGGCACTCGGGTCCACTCAAATTACGGGTTCGGTTTTTGGTCACTCAAGAACTTGTAGCCAATGGCTTCCTCGGTTGATCAACTTCTCTCAGTTCCCTTCGAATTTGACAAGTTACAGTGTCTCCTTCGGGATGAGTGAATTGATATGACTCGATGGAACGGACGCTATTTACTCTTGCGCTTCGGGAAATCAAAAGAAATTCTATGAAGTTGGACTTCGGTCACCCCACACACGAGTTCCTATAAGCTCAAAATGAATTAGTACGACCTCGAGTAGGAAGAATTACTCAAAAGATCCACTAACTAGATTTTATCGAACACAAGAAAAGTGAAATCCGAGGAGAATCTATCCTTTTGATTCCTCTTCGGAATCCCTTCGAACACACCAACTCTTGTCCGTACAAGAGTGGTCCCTCCTTGGTACGGATAGGGTTTTACCTTATCCGCTTTCCCTTTTCAAGCCGACACGTTTTCACCTGGGGTTTTTGGTTTTAAAATTTTACCCCTTCTTCAATGGAACAGTGAAGGTCTAGCTCCGGCGTATGGATAGCTTTACTTCGTTCACTGACCACAATTTCAAACAAAACTTCTGGGTTGCCTTCGTCCCCGTTTTCAACATCAATCGGAGGAATCAATTCAAAGTCTTTTGAGCTGAGGGTCAGCTCCTCGTGTCCGTACACTGTTACAATTTAACAATTTTCTTACGTACAGACGATGGTTTAACTCATAGACTTCGAAAATTTTAAGCACAAAACAACCACCAAAAGCTCAAGAACCACCAATCTTCATCGGTAACAACCAAGACAAGCTGGGGTTCGAGTACAATCACCACTAAGCTCAAAACAGTTCAAAATTTCGTCGAGAAACCCTAGTCACAAACGTTGTACGTCGGGTACTCAAATTGATCCTTGGACAGTGGTGAACTCAAATCAATGGTTGTTTAATCCAAACAACCAACAATCATTCCAAATTTTTGAATTTTTTTCTTTTAACACTTTTTTTTTTTGTAAAACAACAACACCATAGTAACCAAAATAAACAAGAACACGAAACGGAAAACAAAGACTCAAATGCACGAAAAGTAAAGATAACTTGAATGGGATTTGGGGTTGTAGAAACAAGCCCAAACCTTGCACTGATACCAAGATGGTGCAAGCAAACCTGAGGGAAAGCTAAACACGAAGAAAACACAGAAGAAACAGGAATGAAAAGATAGAAGCAAGACAAATCTTGCTTCGATTCAAAAGAACAGTGAGGAACCTGTCTCAAAGCTCGATTGAATGAAAATCAAGACGCACCTATGCTATGCAACAATCCTCTAGAAGAACAAGCTTCTTGCAAACTGAATGACCAAGAAGAAAATGTTCAATTGAGGACACCGAATGACACAAGTTCTTTAAATGCCCACGTCGGGGTTCGGCTCCATCGGAGACTCACAATAGCACTTGCTATGTTTAATCATTCAACAATAACTGCTTAACAATGAAACGTAAATGGAGCATTTATAGACTAGGCTAAGGGTAAAACAGTAAAGTATCACAAGTGACCAATAAAAACAAGCCACGCAGGACTGAGCTAAGTGTGTGTTCGGCAGCCTTGACTTCGGTGCTTGGTTGTTTGCTCGAACTCATTTCTCATCGGGCGCTCACTTGACTTCGAACACAATTTGTTGTGTTCGGCTCTGTGCTGCTCGGCGCCAAGAGTTGGTGTTCGGTCACTTTGTCCTCGGTCTCAAATTTGAAGATGACGCCTTCGATTCTTGAGCCCGGCCACTCAGCTTCGGAGCAATTGCTTTCCTTCGACCAAGCCAAGTGAATGTGAACATCGTGCAGCAACTTGGCTTGGCTTGGCTTCGTGTCATTGGCCTCGGCGGGTCGAACACTTGATCAGTACGTTTTCGGGCTGCATCAATAATTAAGAGTAAGGGCACCCTTTATTCTAAGGATAACTCTTTATTATCTACTTCTACTTGTGTTATTTATTGTTCAAGAATTCTTGGAGGCAAGGCAATGTTGGAGCCTCAACCATATTCTAAGGTGGAAAGGCAAGGTGATGAAGATTCTCATAGTCAGCTACATGAAGAAGGAGCTTGGCAAGATAGTTCTAGTGCTTTGAGTGATCAAGGAGACAACTTGAGTGTAAGTGATAGTTCTTCCTTCTATGAGCATGATGAACACTTGTCTTATGATCGTGTTTGTGAAAACTCAATGCTAGTTGATGGATGTAGTGGATATAATGTGTTTGAAACTAGTGTAGATTCTCATGGTCAACTTATGTGTGACCTACACTCACTAATTGAGAGGGTTGGTAAACCGCATCATGATGTAAGCGTTGTGTTTAATGAACCTCTCTTTAGTGAAGAATTTGTGGTTGACCCTGTTTGTGAACCTTGCTATGACAAATCACCCATATTTGATAAAGGGAAAGATGAGTTGAATGATTATCCTATTCTTTCCTTTGATGATATATTTGATGGTGGTGATCTTGTGTGTCATAGTGAGAATGATAGTGACCTTGAGGAGTCTCTAGCGGATGAGATGGATAGAGTTATATATGATGACTTCTTAGGTGGTGATGAGTTGAGATGCTTACACTTACTAATCCTTTATTTGAGGATATCTTTAATAGAGGTGGTGATTTGTATCAAGCTAGAGTAGAGAGTGAGTTAGAACCTCCATGGTGTAAGGGATTTGACTCTATAGATATCTCTTTATTTGAAACTACTCCAAGTGAGAAGAGTGGTCTTGGCATTGAGTATGATGATACATCTTCTAGTAGTCCTAATCTTGAGTGTGTGGGCTATGATGATGAAAAAGCAATAATTGATGCTTTCCTTGGAAGGTTTTCTAGTGAGGAGGGTTGTCTTAGAGGTGAATTTGTAGGTGAGGAGGTATCTCTTGGTGTAGCAAGAGTGCTTCCAAAAAGGGGAGTGGCGTAATTGATGTTAGCACTAGACTACTTTATTTCACCTACTCTATTCCCTATGTTAATCACACATTCGGTAGTAAGCATGCCAAAACCATTGCGTCACATTGTGATAGTATTTCCTTGAAGGTTTGGTGTGTTGGTCATGAGCTTAGAGCTTCGATGTAAGGGGATTGTGTTTTCCGTGTCCTATTAATCGCTTTGCTTGTTATTGTTATGAGTGTTTTCCATTGTTGAGCCAAGAGCGTGTTGTTTCCTTTGGAGAAATAGACTTTATCATCGTTATTGATGCTTGGCTCTATCATAAGAGTGTGTTTTCCATACTATTTGCACTAACCTTTGTTGAGCTAACCTACTCTTTGTTACACGCCATGTGTCTAAACAGACATATATTACACTAATGATATGTTAAGAATGTTTTATGTAAGTTTAAAGTCATAATATGACTATATATGACGTTTATATGTTGAATATAAAGTTTGGAAAAAATCAGATTTAAGTTGCGAAAAAACTGACCAAGGATTTGCCTTGTAATGAAGCTTTTTGATCAATTAATTTCATGTATTATATGAGGTCCTTTGGGGACATATCATATACCAAATTGAAGGCCTTGGAGTGTAGTTTCCAGAAATTTTAACCGTTTATTAATACGACGTCTGGATAAAAAAATAAAAGCATCTGAAGAAAGGCCATTCCTAGGGTGCCAAGCTAGCACCTCTTTGACTTTTCAAAAGTGGATATATATTTCTTAAGTCTTCTTTCTTCTTCATTTATCAGAAACCACAAAATAATAAAATCTCTAAACTTATCCTTAAGCTCTCAACAAGGGTTTCAAGCAAGATTAACATCAAGTATATGAAATCAAGAAGCGAACACATCCACACGATCCTTACGACATATGTAAGACTTTCCCATCCTCCTTTCTCATTATAACTCGAGTTTTGGAAAGAGCTTTGTGGCAAAAGCAATCTTGTCACCACTGTATTTTAGCTATACAAGCATAAGGAAGGGTGTGAATAAACGGAAACAAGGTTTGGAAGCTAAACTAGTGAGGTATGTAAGCCTATCTTCTTCTTTCGACTAAGGCATGTCTATAGTAACTTTCCAAGCTTGTTTTGCCTTCTAAGTTGGAATATTTCATGGTGATCTTGCATAGAATCATTGTAACCTTGTATATGTGGATTTTGGCGAAAATAACCCAGGTATAAGGGTCTCAAATCAATCCCCAAAGAGCAGCACGAAAGATGGCTCAAAACTGCAAAACCCATTTTTCACTCAGACATCTGTTAGTAGTTTGAGCATAACATTTTGTACAAAACTGATATTGGGGTTATTTAGGATTCTATGGAACCCTAAGAGATATATCTACAACTTGTATTCAGATTCTAAAGTCTCTATTTTCAATTTATGCCCTGAAAACTATGATGCAATACAGGACAGTGGTGTTGTACAGAAATTCTATACAGCCATGGAATTATTTTGCCGTCCGATCGTTTTGTTTTCTTGTCCATTCAATCTTTTATGTTATCCATTACCTATGCATATCCTATAGCATCCCTTATGAATGTGTAAGATAATATAACATTTTTAGGTGCTCAGTTTCATCCTAAATCAATAGTAGAAGCTTACGTTCTAAGTTGTAAAATGATTGGCCGACATTACGTTCATAATTCTATTTTGTCGCTTGTTTTTTAGATAGCTGAACATCCTTTTGCGCGATTTTATCATTCTGGCTAGGTATCCTTTCCTGTGTATATTGTAGTGCTAGTTTTTGTTTTTGCATATCATCTAGTTTTAGAGGAAACTCTGCCAAAATTCTTATGGAAATCTAAAGAGTTGGACAAATTTTGAGTTCCAGGTTGTGTCTATGATTTCATATAGGATTTTCTTATCATTCCTTTGAGCTCATATCTATTGTTACCATATGTGTTCTGCCTCATACATGCTAATACTTCTATTTTTATCATATTATGTGTGATTTGGAGTCCCCCAAAGAGGCTGGACATTAGACACACAGTCCGGTCACGTGTGATACTACCCGTCATAGGGACATAGCCCCTTTTGTTCAGGCGCGAGTTGAAATACCTAGTGTGACCAGGTGTCATTCACACACTCTGACCAGAGAGACTACATATTACTGGCTGGGGACATAACCCATAACACCCACTAGGTTTTTTATATATGTGTATATAGCCATAGTATGCACTGCATGACTATACATGAGGCTAGTTCAGATGTTCAATTACCTGATTTTGGGGGATACATCCCATAACACTAGACAGGTACCTGTTTACATAACAGTTCAGTTTTAGCTCAGTAGTAGTTATCAGTTCTCAGTTATTAGCCACCAGTTCTTAATGTCAGTATCTGTTGACAGCTATCAGCTCCAGCTTCTAGTTATCAGTTAGCAGTCATATTACAATCAGTTATTAGTATAGTTCAGCTCAGTCTTCAATTTCAGATTCAGTTAGACATCAGTTTATTTTCAGATCATATTTAGTGCATGTTTCAGATTTCCAGCTACATTGTTATACTTCAGCACATATTTACAAAATTATACTCTAGCCTTACAGTTTTATTCAGCTATGATATATTATATGCTCATGCCTTACATACTTTGTACATATCATACTAACGTCTTTTTCCTTTGGCGCTGCGTTTCATGTCGCGTAGGTACAGAAAGATCAGCGCTTGGGCCACATCTGTAGGCCATCCACCAGCTATTGGAGTCACTTCGCTTGCTCCCGGAGTTACTTATCTTTTGGTATGTGTACAGTCAGTTAGTTTGGGTATGACGGGGCCCTGGTCCGTCTAGTACTTGTTCAATTGAGCACTCCTAGAGGCTTGTAGATATGCATCTGTGCAGTTAGTATGTCTTTATATGTTAGCTTATATTAGCCTTGCCGGCATTCCAAATTGTATAGTTCTTATCAACTAGGCTTATGCTTGTTTAGTTTATTAGTTATACTCATGGTTAGTATATTATCAGTAAGTATAGTGATGATCGGCACTTAGTTTCCGTTATCCGTTGCGACCCTAGGCTGGGGTCGTGACACTCTTGTAGTAGAAAGTTGCTCTATTGGTGTTTGCCTTTGTTTGTAGGTCTTGATGCTGTGATTTTGAGGATGAAATCCTTTCAAGAAGGGGAGGATCACGCAATCCAAATTGAGCTAAGATGCCATCCATCAAGACACAAGCTAAAGGGATGCAAAGGCAAGGGCTTCGGAGGAGAGTCGCGGGAAATGACTAAGCGAGATTGCAGCTTCTGTGAAAGGTGGATCGCCCCACACATGTCAAGAAATTGTAGCCTCAGTATCTCGAAGGGCATAGCGCCTCTAAGGGTAGGCATACCGCCCCTGCTCAACCACATCAAAATTTGGTTGTGTCTGAATGATGACTCTCTTAACATGTCTTGGGCGGAGCGCCCATATGCTGAGGCGGAGCACCCCAGCTAACAACCTGAAAGCAACATTCTCTGAAGCTTGCTTGAGGCGGAGAGCCTCCTTCCCAGGGCGGACCGCCCTGTTCCTAGCTGTCAACTACAGTATTTGTTTGGCTTTCAAAATATTAGTACTTTATTGGCCCTACGTGGTCTTTTATATCTAGCCTATTTGGGGGCTATTGTATGACACTTTTGGCGTGTAAGGGAAAACCTATAAATACCTTACACTTAGAGTTTATTTCATTAGTGAGTTAGTCTTGAACATAGAAGAATTGAAAAGAGGCATTTCCTTCTTTGTAGAAGCTTGAAGCTTCAACTTATCTTTTTAACTTGAGAACTCATGGATTTCATCACTAGTATGAATCCTTTATTCATTTCAACTTTCTCTTCCTTCCGTGGAATCAATGTTCTTATGTGACTTTGATTAATTCTTTCTTCTATTTATGTTCTTCTCATCCTTAACTTTTCTTGTTATATTGTTGAAATCTATTTTTATTGCTTCCGCCTAAAATATATTGCATCAACCACTCTAGTACCCAAATGGCTCATTTCGAAGCCTTATATGGGCAGAGGTGTAGATCACCAATAGGTTGGTTTGATGCAGGTGAGACAAAACTCTTGGGTCCAAATTTGGTTCGAGAGGCATTGGAAAAAACTAAAGTGATCCAAGATACGCTCAAGACATCACAAAGCCACCAAAGTCCTATTCTGACAAGAGAAGCCGAGAACTTGAGTTCATGATTAGAGATCGAGTTTTCTTGAAAGTTTCATCGATGAAGGGCATAATGAGATTTGGTAAGAAATGTAAACTCAGTCTGAGGTTTATTGGGCGATATGAAATCCTACATCGAATAGGTAAAGTAGCATACAAGCTTGCCTTGCCTCAGGAATTGTCTTCTATACATCCTGTGTTCTATGTTTTGATGTTATAAAAATATTTACATGACCAAAACCATGTCTTTCTAGTCCAATCTATTCAAGTGGATGAGAAGTTCTCTTACGAAGAAAAACCTATAACTAATTTGGATTGTCAGGTAAGAAGGCTGATGCCACGACCTAATCTAGGGTCGTGACGGATAACCGACACTAAGTGCCGATCATCACTAAACCTACTGATAATCTGCTAACCATGAGTATAACATATAAACTGAACAAGCATAAACCTAGCTGATAAGAACTGTACAATCTGGAAAGCCGACAAGGCTAACATAAGCTGACATATAAAGACATACTACCTGCACAGGTGCATACCTACAGGTCTCTAGAAGTGCTGAATTGAACAAGTACTAGACGGGACAGGGTCCCGTCATATAGCTGACAATACACATACCAAATGATAAGTAACTCTGGGAGTAAGTGGAGTGACTCCAAGAGCTGGTGGATGGCCTTCCGATATGACTCAAGCGCTGATTTATCTATACATGCATGGCATGAAATGCAGTGCCCTAGAAAAGGGCGTGAGTACGATATGTACAAATTATGTAAGGCATGAGCAAATAATATATCATAGCTGAATGAAACTGTAAGGCTGGAATATAAATAGGTAAATTTGTGCTAAAGTATAGAAGTGTAGCTGGAAATTTGAACCATGAACTAAACATGATCTGAATATAAATTAAAGTCTAACTGAAACTGAAGCTGAGCTGAACTATAATGATAAATTATTGTAATATGACTGACAACTGGTAACTAGAAACTGAAACTGATAGTAGTCAACTGATACCGACAGTAAGAACTGGTGGCTGATAACTGTGAAATGATAACTAGTACTAAGCTAATACTGAATTGTTATCTGAACTGGCACATGTCTGCTGTTATGGGCTATATACCCCAAATCAGGTAACTGAACATCTGAACTAGCCTCGTGTATAGTCATTTGGTGCATACTATTGCTATATACGCGTATATAACAAACCTTACAGGTGTTATGGGCTATGTCCCCCGCAGCCAGTAGTCTCTCTGGTCAGAGTGCGTGAGTGACACCCGGCCACACTAGGTGTTTTAACTTCCGCATGAACCAGAGGGGCTGTGTCCCCCAGACGGGTAGTATCACACGTGACCGGAGTGTGTGTCCAATGTCCAACCTCTTTGAGGGACTCCAAATCACACATAATATGATCAAAATAAGGATAAGCATGTATGAGGCATAACACATGTGGATACAATAGATATTAACTCAAAGGAATGATAAGAAAACCCTAGATGGAATCATTGACACATCCATAAAAATTTCGGCAGAGTTTTCCCTAAAATTGGATGATAAGAAAAAAAAAGACTAGCACTATAAAATACACGGAAATGGACACCCGGCTAAACTGATAACATAAACAGATTAAATGGATAACAAGATGAGACAACCGGATGGTATAACAAATCTACGGACAGAATCTCCGGACAGCACCACTGCCCGGTCTTGCGACCTAATTTTCAGGGTCTCAATCAAAGATATAGACGTTGTGGATTTTACAAAAGTTTTAGATATATGTATTAGGGTTCTAGAAAATATTAAATTATTTCAATATCAATTTTTTACAAAGAGTTATGGTCAAACTACTAACAAATGTATGAAGATAAAAATAATTTTCCAGATTTTGAAATCTTTCGTGCTGCTGTTTTGGACATCTTCATTATGGTTTTTATTGACAAATTAAGCATATATAAGGTTCTCTTGATTCAATACAGGTTTTCCACAAGAAACATCAAGTTTGGAATAAAGACAAGTTTCAAAAGCTACAAGATAGACGCCTTGTCGAAAGAAAGGTGTAGCTTTACATAACTTTGATGTTTTTTCTTCTAAACCTTATTTTTCTTGAATTCCACACCTTCCAAAGCTTAAACAAGATATAACACAGAATTTAGGTACTTTTCTTAGCCATGAAGTAATTCTAAAACTCAAGCTATAGATAAAATTGAAGTTAGTATAACGTTACATTAACCACGTAGAGCGTTTTGATGCAATCCTTCTTCAAGTTCGAGTTAAGATTGATGTTCTTTCTTCATAACCTTAAAAATAGATACAACCATCAAAAAGGAACTTTTTCCCTCGTATGTTTTTTTGGAAATGATGAGAAAAGAGGTAAATTTCTCTTTTATAATAAAAATATTTCACTTCTAGCCCTCTTTTGCGCTTATGTCCCTTCTTCTAGCCTGACTTCTGATATTCATATCGTTTTATCCAGACGTCATATGAAAAACCGTTCAAAATTGTTGGAAACAACACTCTAAGACCTTCAATTTAGTATATGATAGCCCCCAAAAGACTTCATATAACACATAGAATTAATTGCTCAAAAAGCTTTGTTACAAGGCAAATCTTTAGTCGGTTTTTTCGAAACTTAAATCCGATTTTTCCCAAACTTTATATTCAACATATAAACATCATATATAGTTATATTATGACTTTAAACATACTTAAATCATTCTTAACATGTCTTAAGTGTAGTATACATCACTTTAGACAACAGCTGAGGTCTAAGGAAATTCCTTCCATAAAGATCTTAAAGAGGAAGCTAAATGGGAGTATGAGGTATATATGAGATCAATATATCCTCATCACTTCCATACTACAGTTATGCAACAAGCAGCATTCGAGGAAGAATGTTCTTAAGGGGTGGAGAATGTAATGATCCTATATTCCGATGCGCTTTTCATTAATTTTGACAACAAAAATTTTGCTATTAGTATTATAATAAATAATAGTATCATAAAAACTATAAATATTATTATTATTATTATTATTATTATAATTACTATTATTATAACTATTATTATTACTACTACTAATACTACTACAATTATTTTTGTTATAATAATTATTAGATATATATAAATTACAATTTGTAAATGGATGTCTATTAGTTGGCATCAACTTGTAGGGAGATATTTGTAGACAAAATTTAATTTGGCAAGTAGCAAGATTAGCTAGTTGACAATTAGGTATAATTCAACTTGCAAGCAAGTTGTAATTCTACTTACATTTGCAAGTTGTAACCTTGTGTATTAGGAGGCAAGATTTTCTATGAATACAGACCTTTGCCTCCTCATTTCAAACACTTCAAATATAATTCTCTCTATATATTTCTGTAGCTACTCCTTTCAATATTGTGTCAATTTTAGTTTTATTTACAATTCGTTATCAGCACGAAGCTCTAATCTTCTCCAAAATAAGTTTCAATCTCTTCCATCTTTGAGGTATGTTTCTACATCTTGAATTTATTGTAGCTCTATAGTCCAAATTAAAATATGTAACAAACTAGAGACTATTTTTAACTTCTATCCATGAAACACTTATCTTGTCTTTGAGGTATTCTTATTGATTCACTCACATATTATTTCTTAACTAGAAAGTTAATCTTAACATTTCATTTCAAAAACCTTGTAATTTATAGTGGTGAAACCTTAAAGATGAAATCGTCAAAGACATATGAATTTATTAGTAGAATCATGTGTAATACTTTGCTCATCATATTGACTTATCATAATCATTATTATTCATACTGATAAAAATTTTATTAGTTCTAACCCACTCATTTCTTTGTTTGATAGTTTTTCACTATGTCGAATTTATCAAAGCTTGAATTTATGGAACTTGACATATCCAGAAAGAATTATCTATCATGAGTGCTTGATGCAACTCATGATACCGAAATACACCTTGATGCAAATGGTCTTGGTGATACTATCAAAAAAGCAAATAAAACATCAAGCCAAGATAAGTAAAAAGCCATGATTTTCCTTCGCCATCATCTTGATGAAGTGTTAAAAATTGAATATTTAACTGTCAAAGATCCATTTGAATTATGGAATAATTTGAAGGAACGATATGACCACTTGAGACTTATGGTATTACCGAAAGCTCGAAATGAGTGGATGCATTTATGGTTTCAAGATTATAAAACCGTAAGCGATTATAATTCTGCTATTTTCAAAATAACTTCTCAGCTAAAATTTTGTGGTGAGACTATCACTGATGGAAACATATTGTGAAAAACTCTTTCCACTTTTCATGCCTCTAATATAGTATTGCAACAACAATACTGTGAAAGAGGTTTTAAAAAATATTCTGAGCTGATTACATGCCTACTTGTGGGTGAGCAGAATAATAATCTGTTGATTAAAAATCATGAAGTCTGTCCTACTGGATATGCTCCATTCCCTGAAGAGAATGTTGTAGCATTACATGATAAGTCTTAAACAAGACATAATTATTACCGCGGTCGTGGTCGAGGCCATGGTCGCGGGCGTGGACGTGACAAGGGACAAAATAACTATCGTAATCCTAGAACAAAAATACAAGGGAACTAAAAGAGTCCTCAAAATACTCCTTCAAAGGTTAAAGAAAATATCTGCCATCAATGTGGCATGAAAGGTCATTCGACACGTTTTTGTCGTACTCCTGAAAATTTTGTTAGGCTATATCAAGCCTCCCTGAAAAAGAATCAAAATAATATGGAGGCACATTTTACCTTTAAAAATAATGATGATGAGGCGAATATTGAAACAAGCCTGATGATGCTGAGGCAAGTCTTGAATATAAAAATGATGACTTTGAAGGCCTCGCAGATTTAACTCATTAGGAAGTTGAAGACTTCTTTGAGAATAATAACTGAAGATTGATAATATTACTAGCAGATTTAGTATTGTAAGTCTTTTACATTTATTTTAATGTACTCCTTATTTTTTTATAAAGAAAATGAAATTTTTTCAATCTTCAGTTGGACTAAAGAATAAAGATGATATATGTCTTCTAAATAATGCTACGACACATACCATTTTAAAAGATAAGAAATATTTCACTTATTTGGTAATGAAAGAAGCAAATGTTAATGCAAATATCTGGCAGAGCAAAATTAACTGAAGGCTCCGGAAGAGCTAATTTATTACTCCTTGAGGGAACACATTTGGCTGTTGATGAAGCATTATATTGTAGTAAGTCTCAAAGAAACTTATTAAGTTTCAAAGATATTCGCCAAAATGACTATCATATTGAGACTATAAATAATGGAAATATTGAATATCTTTATATTACTACAGTAAAGTGGGGGCAAGAAACATGTGTATGAGCAACTGCCCACTTATTCTTCCGGTTTGTACGACACAACTATTAACATAGTTGAATTATATGACATAGTAAACAAAAAGTTTACTAGTCCATATAATTTTACAATTTGGCATGAACGGTTGGGTCATCCTGGTTCTAATATGATGTGCAAAATAATTGAGAATTCACATGAACACTCAATGAAGGACCAGAAAATTCTTCAATTTAAAGAATTCTCTTGTGTTGCATGTTCTCAAGGAAAATTAATTATAAGACCATCAGTAACTAAAGTTGTGATTGAATCCCCTGCATTTCTGGAACATATACAAAGGTGATATATGTGGACATATTCACCCACCATGTGGACCATTTAGATATTTTATGGTTTTAAAAGACACATCAACAAGATGGTCACATGTGTGTTTATTATTAACTCGCAACTTAGCATTTGCGAGATTCCTTGCTCAGATAATAAGATTAAGAGCACAATTTCCAGATTATGCATATAAAAAAATTCGTCTTGATAATACTGGTGAGTTCACATCTCAAGCCTTAGATGATTATTTTATCTCAACTCGAATAACAATTGAACATTATGTTGCTCATGTTCATATACAAAATGGCCTAGCAGAATCATTTATCAAACGCCTCTAATTAATAGCTAGACAATTGCTTATGAGATTAAATCTTCCCATTTTAGTATGGGGACATGCTATTTGTCATGCAGTAGACTTGTGCTCATCAAGCCAATAAGTTATCATAAAGTCTCCCCATTACAGTTGACTTTTGTTCAGGAGCCAAACATTTCTCATCTTAGAATTTTTGGATGTGCAGTACATGTTCCAATTACTCCACCACAACACACAAAGATGGGTCCACAAAGAAGATTGGGAATATATGTTTTCTATAAATCTCCCTCCATTATTAAATATCTTGAACCAATAACGGGAGATTTATTTACGGTAAGATTTGTCGATTGCCATTTTGATGAAACAGTTTTCCCAATATTAGGGGGAGATAAAAAGCAGTCTGAAAAGGAGATTGATTGGAATGCACTGACACTATCTCATTTAGATCCTCGTATAAATCAATGTGAAGTAGACGTTCAAAAGATAGTGTATTTTCAAAATATTGCAAATCAATTGCCAGATGCATTTACTGACCTATCAAGAATTACTAAATCTCATATTCCAGCTGCAAATGCTCCAATTCAAGTTGATGGCCCAATAGGACAATCTATTTGTGCAAATGAGTCTAAGCCACACTCAAAGCGTGGTAGACCATTCGGTTCCAAAGATAAAAATCCTCGAAAAAGAAAAGGAGCAAGTGATCAAGATGGTCATAATATGGAGGTAGGTTCTCAAGAAGAGCCCCGAGACATTGCAGTTAATAAGAACTCATTGGATGAGGATCAGATACCTAAAAATAATAAAAATGAAGAGATCTCAATAAATTATGTCTCTATAGGAAAAAGATGGAGCCGAAATAATATAATTGTTGACAACATTTTTACTTATAACGTTGCTATTGAAATAATGTAACAAGATGAGGATCTTAAACCAAATTCTATCTTTGAAGGTACACAAAGAAATGATTGGCCAAAATGAAAAGATACAATTCAAGCAGAATTGACTTCACTTGAAAAACGTGAAGTTTTCGGACCTTTTGTCCGAACACTTGAAGGTGTAAAGCCAGTGGGGTATAAATGGGTATTTTAGCGAAAACGAAATGAGAAAAATAAATTCGTTAGATATAAAGCACGACTTGTCGCACAAGGTTTTTCATAAAGACATGGCATTGATTATATGGAGACATATTCTTTTGTGGTGGATGCAAATTACCTTCAGATATCTTATAAGTCTAGCATTGTGTGAAAAACTTGATATGCCCCTAATGGATGTTGTCACAACCTATCTTACGGCTCATTAGACAATGAAATATTTATGAAAATCCCCGAAGAATTCAAAATGTCAGATAACATATAAAGGTTCTAAGGAAGCTTGTTCAATAAAGCTCTAAAAATTCTTATACGGGTTGAAACAATCGGGCCGCATGTGGTATAATCGCCTTAGCAAATACCTGTTGAAAGATGGTTACATAAATGATCCAATTTGCCCATATGTCTTTATAAAAGGATCTGGATCTGAGTATGTTATAATTGTTGTATATGTTGACGATTTGAATATTATTGGAACTCCTACAGAGATTTCAAAAGCAGTAAATTATTTAAAGAAAGAATTTGAAATAAAAGATCTTGGGAAGACAAAATTTAGTCTTGGCTTTCAAATAGAGTATTTGACAGATGGAATTTTTATCCATCAATCAATATATACTGAAAATATTTTGAAGCGATTTTATATGGATAAATCTCATCCATTGAGTACCCCGATGGTTGTGAGATCGCTTAACACAAATAAAGATCTATTTCACCCTCATGAAAATGATGAAAAGATTCTTCGTGCTGATACTCCATATTTTAGTGAAATTGGAGAATTAATGTATCTTGCAAATAATACGAGACCAAATATAGCTTTCGCTGTAAACTTGTTAGCAAGATTTAGTTCTTTTCCACCACAAAGGCATTGGAATGGTATCAAGCAATTATTCAGATACCTACGAGGAACAATTGATATGGGTTTATTTACTCAAATAAATCTAATTTGTCACTAACTGGTTATACATATGCAGGATTTTTGTCTGGTCCACATAAATGTCGATCCCAGACAGGTTACTTATTTACATATGGTGGTACAGTTATATCATGGCGCTCAAAAAAACAAATTCTAGTTGCTGCTTCCTCAAATCATGCAGAGATCATAGCTATTCATGAAACAAGTCGGGAATGTGTTTGGCTAAGATTAATGTCTCAATGTATTTTGGAAAATGTGTGGTTTACTATTGAAAAATAAGATCCCAGCAACATTGTATGAAGAAAATACTGCATGCATAGAACAACTTAAAGGGGGATACATCAAAGGAGACAGAACAAAACATATTTTACAAAAATTCTTTTTCACTCATCATCTTCAAAAGATTAGTGAAATAAATGTTCAACAAATTCGTTCAAATAAAAATTTGGCCGATCTGTTTACTAAGTCATTGCCAACCTCAACATTTAAGAAACTAGTATACGGGGTTGCTAGCACTTGTCCTATTCGTACAGCATTATGGTAGGGATATACCTAGTTGATCGGGTGGATGATCGAACTCCATGATGTACATGTGGTGAATGTCAGTGTTTAGATGGAACCTCCCCAGTATAAGGTACATTTATCGCCTACGGGCAACACTTAATTTTTGGTAAGTGATTCTCCATTCTTAAAATAACTTATTTAACTTATTATTTTGATGATTTATTGATGTACAGATATATTTTTATTGTACAAGGTGCATATTTTTTTCATAAAATATTTGCTCCAATTTCTAAAGGGAGGTTGAAGCTAATTGAACTACTTGGTTTCAGGTCCCCAAGTTCATCCAGAAGCTGCAGTCTAAGAACTACCTTCTTGATCTGGCGGTGAGCCCTACTTTTCTTTCGTGGGTGCTAGTATTCGTTGTTGTCATGCTGTATAAGTCATTTTCATAATTCTACAAATATATAAAGCTATGCTCCATGTACTAGTTATGGGTGTATCTGTATATGGATGTGTTGATAATCTTAAACCTTATTCTAGTATCTTCTATGAAATAAAATAAGACAGGTTCTACTTTAGCAGCTCAAGATACTTGGTTCGCTTGGTATATTAGTCTACAAAGTGCCAGCCACGACTCCTGTAGAATTGGGTCATGAACAGAAGTACATATCAAACCCATAACTGGAGTATAACACTCATATGCTCAATGCAATACTAATAACCAGTTATTACATATGTAAGTATAATGCAAACCTGAAGCTAAGGCATAGGAAGTACGCCTGTCGACAGCTACACACGTAAAAAACACGTGGTAGAGCATCCATAAGGCCAAAGCCCGTCAAAGAAATGGATATTAACACTTACCTCTAGTCCTGAGCCATAATAGCTACTAAAAAAATTCATTTCCTGCCCGGAATCCCTCAGAAAAATCCTTTTATGAGTCAAAGAAACATATTCACACTTCATATATCCTTTATATAGAAAAGAAGGGAAAATTACCAAATTACTGTTGGGCTAGGCTTATCCGGAAGCCCATAAATTATATATTTTTAGGAATCCTCATATTTGCACGAGTCCAATGATATCATTATTTTTCATATCCGAATTCAATTTCACAAAATTCCTCAATTTTATAAATTTTAGGGTTCTAACCCAATTATTCAATTCAAATTCAAAAAATTCTACCTAAGAATTATGAATTACTGAAATCGAAGAATCAAAGAATATTACCTGATGATATCTAATGATTTGGTATCAATAACTTGCCTTAGAACTGATTGGAAATGAGTAGAATTGAATATGTATGAAATTGGCCGACAAAAACCATTTTATACTGCCTGCTACAGTGGCAAAAATGCCCCAGCAATAGTTGGTGCGAATTTTTGGGTCCATACAGACCCTACAAAGCTCGGAATAATCCCAAAATTTATACATAAGTCATACAACACTTGTATGACATGCTCACAAAGACAAAACTCAAATCGGATCTCTGCAATTCAAGATATGGGTCACACAAAAAGAGGTCAATTTTTTATTTTTTGGAATTTTAGTAAAAACTAACAGAACGACCTCGAAATTTACTTCCCAAAGTTTCCACAGGTCATAAATAACCATAAAAATCTAGAGAAACTTTCAAATTTTGAATCGGATCTCATTTTCTCACATCGAGCTCGAAAATCTCATTTAAGCGTTACCAACAACCAAAACCGAAACCTTTTTCAAAAATTTACTAAATGAGGTTTGAATCAGCTCAAATTTTGCAGACATGTCCTAATGGACCTTATGGAGCTTTTAATATTGTCGACACGCCAATCAGTGTCTTAACATCTGAAATGACTCACTAAGGTTGTTTCATATAGATAGAAGATAAACACCAAATATAAGAAATTAGAAGTAATGTTGGACTCAAATTAACACCCTTCCTTAGATTTCATCTAAAAGAGGCACCTAATCTAAACAAATCCTTAAGAAGAAGGGACACCTCTTGCAAGTTCATGGAAGTTTTTAAGAAACAATTGCCTAGTCATAATCTCTCTCAAAGAGTTCTCACAATTCATGATAGTATAACCTAAGAATGAAAGCAACATAAACTATTTATACTTGGGCTTAATTAAAGCTAACAATTACCTAAATAGCCTTAGAACTAGTTATTACAAAAGACTAAAAAATCTGCTGTCACTAATTACTAAAACTTCTTGAAATGCCCTTCTTCGCAAATGCGCCAATAGCCTCGCAACTGTAGAGTTAAGATTATGGGACTTATCACTATCGCGACTGAGTGTTCCACGACCGCAATTCTTCTTGCAATTTCCAAATTCAACAGCTTCACTTATTCAATTTGGTCGTCTTTTGCCTCGATTCTTATCTTCCAAACCCTTTTGAAATCCACATACCATTTGAAATTTGCCCGCAAAAAAATTCCCACGTGCCCAGTTTGGCGATTTTCAATTCTATGGTGCATAACGCGCCACCTGACCCCCAACGACCATCGGACCAACCGGAATGTGATCGTCTCCCTCCCCCTAATATTTCTACCGAACCAGTTTCTTCCAATCAAACACAGGGAAACACGAATTTGAATCAAAGTGTGGAGGTTTCCGTCGACGAACTCACGCGCATTAGGGAAATTATTTCTCTTTTTGAATCTGTATTGATTCATGCTAGCACACCAATTTGAAATGAATCAGCACCTCATGATCTATCAATGTCCCAAAAATCAGCTGATTCTATCTTCACGTTTGCAAGATCCACCAGAAACGATTCATGGAGAATCGTCCAGAAATCGCCTGAAAATCGCCTCAACAATCCGGCCACCTCCGGAAATTCTTTGACGAATCCAACTATTGGGGATTGTTACCTATCTCAAGATACACCTCCCCAACAAAATTCAGAGGATTTGGTCCGTCCAATCACCGGCGATGGAATTCAGATCATCGGAAACGGAGCTCCGGTCATCCGTTCAGGCCAAACTGAACGAAATATTGAAGAAGATCATGAGGCGCATCTCCCAGTAACAAAAGCCCCAATTGTTTCATCATCATCCGAATTTAATTTGGTAAATAGGGTTTCCTAGTCGCAGGAGAATTCCGATCACCTTCAGGCCAGCCAAAAAATTCCCAATCTCTCCCAGTCGACTCAAAACATCCTTTAGAGTTCAAATTTTCAGGTAACTTCTCAAGAACAATCCTATTTTGATTCAGCATTGCCTAAAACCCCCCAGGATCACGTTTTTCTGCAGACCCTTCAAATCTTAATGGAAATGTTAGGAGTGAATGAAATAATGTTCAGAATGATGAGGGGAACAATTTAAGCACAAAAGCCCCAATTTCTTCGTTCATACCTGAATTGAATTTAGGAAATATGGTTTTTGTCACTGTTCCATTGACTAGTAAGTCCAAAATTGATCAGCTCAATTCCAGAACAATTAACCCTCATCAAGCTACTTTAGATGGTCATAGGGACTTAGTGAAGGCTCACATTGACCTCACTAATGTTCCTAGCACCTCAACTGAGGTTAACAGAGGTGACAGACCTACTCCTAGGGAGAATAATAAGGATCAAGGTACTAGTAATGATCCTTTGGGTTCTAAATTGCCCACAACAGTCTATAATGGACCCCATGGGCTTGAAAGAGGTCCAGATCACACCAAGGACCTGAGTAACTTCCTGTTGAACCCCAAAAAAATTACCCTTTCTTTAAGAAAAGATAAGTTTCGGGTATATGTTCAACAATATGGGATTCCAAAGGGCTTTCTTTTGGAGTCGCCACCTAATTTAGGAGAATTAGGAACCAATTAATTAAATAGTGCGTGCAAGCACTCCATTTTAAGGAAGTGGTCTATTTCAGAGATTCTAAGTAAGAGGTTCAATTATTTTCGAAAGAAGGTTTCAATTTGAAAGCACTTTCGAAAATCCGTAAAATTACGGTTAATCCTTCGGTTTTCACAAAATAGCTCAAAATGTTAACTTTCAATATGTCGATAAAATGGTTTAAAATTAATATTAAAAATCTAAGATTATAATAAATTATACTTTAAAGAAATATGAATTTAAATAAACTTAGACTTGAAAAGGAAAGAAAGAAAGGAAAATAAATAAATAAATAAACTTTTTGTTAAAATAGGAAAACCAATTAATTGGAAAGAAGTTGCACTTTCATGAATAAATATAAAAAAAATGAGTTACTTTTTATTAATTTCAAATTTTAATTGCACGCATTATTTAACTAAAAGATGCACAATTCGTAAATAAGATGGAGATTCTAAAGAAATAAAATATTCACAAAATAACTCAATAAATAACTAAACATTCATTCATAATCAATCAAATAAATAATTATCTACGGGGAATTCCTATAGACATGCAATTTCTAAGGATGGGAAAGAGGAGGTTTAGAAGAAGAACCCGAAAATTGACAAACTCACGGGAGCCTTGAATTTGTTTAATTTTATACAATATGCCCATGAGTCTAAACATCACATGACTCAACAAAGCATTTTTTAAAATTCTATAGGTCTTCATTTCTTGAAAGCTTGAGCGCGACTTTGATCCCAAGTGACTCCAATGCAATGGATTATCCCCATTTGTGAGTTAGCGAAACTCGTCCAAAGGGTATTTACATGCCAAGAAAATAGGGAGATAAAAATTAGCAAACAAATCATAGACAATTTCATAAGCTTGACTCACCAATTAAAGAAAGAAAGAAAAATGCAACAACTTGAAGCGAGCACGCTTCCAATTTAGCTCAATCGCATTGCTAGGATCAGAATTATTTAACGAAGCAACTTAACAGCAAGTTCATTTTTTTGATAAAGCTAGGACCAGAAACTTTACTTAATGGAAACTCAAGGACATTTTCCAACTAGTCAAAAGAATTTAACAAGTCCATGAACAAGCCTCAGTAAACCCTGTAAACACATGTTTCAAATGCTTCGGAAAGATCATAGTTAGACATAAACAATTCAAACTTCTAATTTAACTCAAAGCACTTTTCATATAAAGCAAATCAGGCATAAATACAAGGAGCAGTACATATGACACTTTTACCATATACGTTAATCGCACTCTAAACAAATCCTACAGCCTCTTTCAACAGCCAAATATCAACATTTCTTTTCAAAGAACATATTGACTATGCAGATTAATAATTGTAGATTATAACATCAGTTATCTTAAAGAAAGAAAATAGAAGACATATCACTTTAATGTAAGTCAAAATCAGAAAAATACATCAACCATATACACTTCTGCCAGATTCATAGGATAACTCATAGGGAAAACAAGAAAAACAAAGTAAAAAAAAACAAAGAGGAGCTCTGAATTGAAAACTGGACCTTAAACAATAAACCAAAGAGATGAAAAACAAACTTAGGACAAAACTGAAGCTGAAAACACTCGGGAACAACATAACTTATTGCTATAAATAGACTCCAAACCAACTGCTCCTAACACTCAGCAATACCCTCACATTCACACAAACACACACCAGAGCACACGACAGACCTCCCATACGCACACAAACCACCTCATAGCATCCCAGGACCACAACTAAATCCATTCCAGACCTAAATGCCAGCTAATGAATCTGAAACACCCCTTTACAGCCCAGCTCAAACATCTGCGCGCGCACACTCAGCTCCAGAGTACTCCCTCCTACTGCCTGAACTACCAGAGAAACAACCCCTCACAACCTCTCAAGGATCAAACACACTTCCATGGACACACACACTCACTGCATCTCCTATAAACTAACTCCTATACCTGCAGCCCCCAAGCTTACCTCATACATACCTACAGGACACTCTCACACCTCAACCTGGAACACTCCAAGCCCCTGAAGACCAACAAGCATGCCTGACCACCTGAACCTCTACAAAACACCTCCAATGCACATCTACATCCCACCCTGCTACATACAGGGTAACATCCCAAACAGAACTTCACATATACAGCCGGATAACAACAAAATCCAACAGAAACAAACCAATAGCAAGGGCACAAAACTCATTCATTTGGTAGAAACTAGATAAAGAAAAATAGGAAGCAACCAAGGAAAACTAAGCTCCTACATTCTCTGATCTGAGACTGTTCATGAACTAAACTGAAACAACTAGCTTAGCATAGGCCATCCAAAACTTAAACTTAAGAGGCAGTCAACACACTTAAATGATTTCCACAATTAATTTATGAATTAACACATTGAAACTGAATAAGAACCAGGAACAAACCACACACCTTGATCTACATTACCATGAAAACAATCACTAGTTTGGACAGATTAACAAAAAAAACTCAAGAACACAAGTGAAAAGGGGACCACTAAAGAACCAGAAACAGACCTTACACACACACACCATCTTTGAACTCCAATCCAAACTCATAAGAATTCGGCTTTTATACCAGATCAAATTCATTTGCAAGTTAACAGATTTAAACGGGAAAATAAGTAGTATAGATTAATCATGATGTATAAACGAGCTGATAAACATATTCTTACTTCAGCATCAAATTTAAACAAGTAAGTAAAATGATGTGAAAAGATGTGGATGTTACCTTTTTTAGGGCAGCGAACAAGGGCGTCGATCCGAAGAAGTGCGACTCGAACAAGGTCGTCGACTCGAGCGAGGTCGACGACTCGACTTACGAAGAAGCGATCAAACGAGATGGCGAAGCGATAATACAAGACAAATGCCAGGAACCAAAATCGGAAAACCGTAACAGTATATGTATTTTAACCAAAACTTAAACTGAGAAAAATGTATATGCTTTGCCGTTTGCCTCTCTCTATCTTCCTACTACTGCCGCTGCCCATGAACTCTCTCTCTAATGGCTTTCTGCTGCTGCTTTTTATTTCTCTAGAACTTAAAACCCTCCACCCCCTCTCAAACAAGCTTATTCCTTCTTTATATATGAACGATTAGGGTTTTAGGGCTGAATAGAATCCTTCACCAAATGACCAAATCACCCCCTAACGGTACAAAATGGCTGGTACGAACAAGGATGAGCTGGAGATGGGGACCAGGAATTTGAAATTGAGTTCGATTCTTCGCGGGTTGGAAATGGAAAAGGGTTGAATGGTAAAACGGGTTGGGATTTCTGATTTTGGGGGGATTATAGGTTGGTATATAAGGGGTTTGCGTGGGTGGGTCACAATTGAGGCTGCGTATTTCGTTTTTAGCCCTTTTCTATTGAAATTCAATTGTTTTTCCTTTTTACTTTCAATTTTAGCCTTTATTGCAACCCTTCCATAGTAAATTATTAATTTGAATAACTCCGGGACAAAATTGGGTGTCAACAGCTGCCCCTCTTTACCCGAAAAGGATGAAAGAGTTTTCAGGGTAAAGAAGTTGACGGGAAACCAATTTTGTCACGATAAAGCCAAGGATTTCGATTTCAAGGACCAAAGGCGAGGCTTATGGATATGGCCGAACTCCGGTTTCCAAGTTGCCTACATATCTCGGGCTGAAAGAGAATCAGGCCATATGTAGTTCAACGATACTTAGACACGAAAACTCGCACGATTGATTGAAAAAGACGCACGAATAGGAAAGAATTCAAACTGACCCCTAATCTGGAATGAAAGATTAGGTAAGAAGTTGCTTGTTCGAGTGCGATTCTTCAGATCCTCGTTGACGAGTCTAGCTCATATCAACGATTGCCCCAGTTCACTGCTAAGAAAAAGTTCCACGTTATGCTCCCAATGCTCCAAATACTGCTGCGGTACTGCCAATATCCTGTAATAAACTCGACAAACGGTAAGTGCGTAACTGCAAATAAGACTTAATAAATGGAGTAAGAAATAGGTAATAAATAAAATTTGTAGATGCTGATTTCAATGCCAATGACAAGCTTGTCTCCAATCGACTAATGGAGAAATCTGGCTTTGTGAGGCAAGATGACTTCGGAGCCGTTGGTAGACTGAAGATAAAACAATAAAGGACTTCAATCCATAGAAACATAAAGTAGACTTAAATAAAATATAAGGATAAAAATGTCGCCTTTCGGCAATGACTCATGATCGAGTCTCCAGTTGTCTATGGTAGGATTCATAACAATAGCGCCTTCGATTGTTTACGATAGGCCTCCAATTGTCTATGGTAAGCTTCATGATAATGATGTCTTTGCCTGTTCATGTTAGACTTCATAATAAGGCCTCCAATTGTCTATGGTAGGCTTTATAACAATAGTGCCTTCGATTGTCTGCGATAAGCTTCATAAAAAGGCCTCCAATTGTTTATGGAAGGCTTTAAATAATGATGACGTCTTCGATTGTTTACGATAGACTTCATATTAAGGCCCCCGATTGTTTACGGTAGGCTCCATAACAATAGCTCCTTCGATTGTCTATGATAGGCTTCATAAAAAGGCCTCCAATTGTTTATGGAAGGCTTTAAATGATAATGACGTCTTCGATTGTTTACGATAGACTTCATAATGAGGCCCCCGATTGTTTACGGTATGCTCCATAACGATAGCGCCTTCGATTGTCTACGATAGGCTTCATAAAAGGCCTCCAATTGTTTATGGAAGGCTTTAAATGATAATGACGTCTTCGATTGTTTACGATAGACTTCATAATGAGGCCCCCGATTGTTTACGGTAGGCTCTATAACAATAGCACCTTCGATTGTCTACGATAGGCTTCATAAAAGGCCTCCAATTGTTTATGGAAGGCTTTAAATGATAATGACGTCTTCGATTGTTTACGATAGACTTCATACTGAGGCCCCCGATTGTTTACGGTAGGCTTGGTAAATGTGATGTCTCCGATTGTTTACGATAGACTTCCAAAATAACGTCTCCGATTGTATACGGTAGACTTCATAAATAAACGTCTTCGGTTGTATATGATAGACTGGATAATAAAACCATCATAATAAAACCGTTGAGATAATGCAACCAATCGTATACGATAAATCCGATATAAAAGGTCATGGGAATAAAACCACCAATTGTATATGATTGATCCAATATAAGAAAGCCATTGGAATAATAATATAAGAAGGTCATTGGAATAATTCTATCGATTGAACACGATAAATCTAAAGTAGAAAGCCCTTGAAATAATACCATCGTTTGTGTACGATGGATCCAATATAAAAGCCATTGGAACAAAACCACCAATTGTATATGATTGATCCAATATAAGAAAGCCATTGGAATAATACCATCGATTTGTGTATGATGATTCCAATATAAGAAGGCCATTAGAAAAATACCACCGATTGTGTACGGTAGATCCAAAATAGAAGGCCAATGAAATAATACCATCGATTGTGTACAATGGATCCAACATAAAAGCCATTAGAATAATACCACCGATTGTGTACGATGGATCCAATATTTAAAGTCATGGTCGCCGATAATAGCATCCTTGATGGTTTGCGGTACCAATACTACTTCGATCAATAGTCTATGATAAAGTTTGCCAACAATTTTGCCAAAGTAATATTACCGGTTGTCAACGGTAAATAATGACAATAAAGTGACATCTTTGGTTGTCACCAATAGACTTGATGTTGGTACTTGTAAAATAAATGGTAGAATAGCCTGCAAAATAAAGTTTTCATTAAATTCATATGGACAAGAAAATGTCAAAGATAAAGGAGATATAAAGTGAGAGTTTAAGCCGTTCGGCTTATATTAGGTGAAGGCATAAAGAGTTGAGTGTTGTCCTTGAGCAAAACTGGAGTTAATGCTTAATTCCTGCAAAGTGCAAAGTAAAGTTGTCAATAAAGCAATAAAGTTTTGATTAAGCAAGGGCAGAAATAGAGAGAGAAATAAAATCGTTTCGCATATGCGATGAATCAGATAACGCTTCTAATCTCGGTCGGTTATCTTGGCAACAATGTCCAATGTGTATGACAAATAATCTCCGAGGAATTGATGGTCGCTAGTTTTCCTCATTTTGCTGCTTTGAAAATTCCTGCACTCAAAGAAAAATCGTTAGTTTTGGGAGGGGGAGCGTTTGATTCATGCTGACTCGAGCCTTCATCCTGCAACGCTTCCTTCTTCTCACTCTGCCTAGGTTTGTGATCCGTCTTTTGAGACTTGGCCAACGAACTCTGCCATACTTCAGATTGTGATATATATTTTGAACAAGTTGAACATCCTTTATCTTTGCAGTTCTGCATTATCTCTCAAAATAACTCTAGAAACTTCGCCAACTTATCTTTTTCAAGCAATATGGCTTTTGCAAAATCTGCCCCAGTTGCTATCTTTCAAACCTTCAACTTGCCTTGCGAAATTTGCCCCAGTTATCATCTTCCACATCTTCAAATCATCTTGCAAAAATTGCCCCAGTTGCTTGCCTTAGGGGAGACTGAAAATTTTAATATTATAGAGTCGAGCCCGTTAAGAGCGCCTACGTATCCCTCCTTGGGAATCAGACCGTGCGTAGTTCTGCTTACATAAAGTTTTGGGGATACCAGTCTGATTATCCGTCAAATCAATCATTGCTTACTTCACTTTGGATCAGACGCTTAACCAACTCGAGAGTCAACACGAATCAAACTCTCTCTTTTGGGGGATAATCAAAACAAAAGGAAAAATTCAAAAGGTAACTATGTTAGTTTCCAGATCATTGGCATCATTGCACACAATCACGTAGCGCGCGTCACGTAGCGCTTTGCATTTTAAACAAGTTTGACATGTGGCAATCACAATTAGTTGAGCGTAAATGAAAATGCGGGCGCGTCCTACCCTGTAAGGTGCCTCTTTGTGCCAGAGGTGGGCCTAAGACGCCAAATAGATGATAACGAAAAGTAGTCCAAGCCGGTTTTGCAATAATCGAATTTAGAGTAAGTGACAATGATAGTAATAATAATTTCTCTTTCATTATAACTTGATTTTGAGTACATCGTTGTTACATCAAAAAATAGAATCTGCCAGTCATAATTTAAATACATCATTTTGAGTACAATGAAAATATAAATAACTGCTATAACTACGCTGCATCAGGCTTGAGGAGGCAATGAAACTGAAGTGCGGGCCTGTTTCGATCAATCCTTGCTTGCACAATCGGTGTGATTTCTGACATCTGGTCCCAAATGTCGTTTACATCCAAAGAACTTGCTTGAATCAAACATCGATCAAATGGATCGAACGTTATCGTTCTTTCGACGTCTCTTGCCCCAACTTGTTATCTTCTTGCATGTATATTCTCAATTTCAACCTGATGACTTATTTGAATACCTCTTGAATTCAAGTATCTTCTAGTCTACAAAATTAATAAAAGTATTCTAAATTTAATTAATTGCAAAACTTGGCTTGGACTGGAAGTTCCGTTATCACATAAACACATAATATGCACTGTTGTTGGGTTTAAACCCGTCAACGAAAAAGGGCGGTTTTCTAACTATGGAGGCGGTACCAAGGACCGGGTCCAATCTAAGGTTTATGCATGCATGTTCCTAAAGGAAACTCTAGAGTGGGTTTACTAAACACAAGGCTGTTTTGAGTGGCAAGCGGTCACGCGGTAGTAAAACTATCCGCTCACCCCGCAGGTACGCGCACTCTTTCTTAAAGGGTTTTTTGTGAGTTGCGGGTGCATATGCATACACCTCGCGGGTATAAGTAACCATGAAGAAGCTCCCAGGAGTGGGGAAAATATGAACGGAATGCCAGTTTAATATGTGCGCAAATAAAAGTGTAGTGACATGCTTTCAGTGACAAACAATTGCAAATAATCAATTAACTAAACATGCTATTTCGCAAATACTAAACAAATAAAGAGTTATCTTGTGAAAACCTTGCGGTTAGAACCTTAAGGTATCCCCAGCGGAGTCGCCAAGCTGTTGAACCCCAAAAAAATTACCCTTTCTTTAAGAAAAGATAAGTTTCGGGTATATGTTCAACAATATGGGATTCCAAAGGGCTTTCTTTTGGAGTCGCCACCTAATTTAGGAGAATTAGGAACCAATTAATTAAATAGTGCGTGCAAGCACTCCATTTTAAGGAAGTGGTCTATTTCAGAGATTCTAAGTAAGAGGTTCAATTATTTTCGAAAGAAGGTTTCAATTTGAAAGCACTTTCGAAAATCCGTAAAATTACGGTTAATCCTTCGGTTTTCACAAAATAGCTCAAAATGTTAACTTTCAATATGTCGATAAAATGGTTTAAAATTAATATTAAAAATCTAAGATTATAATAAATTATACTTTAAAGAAATATGAATTTAAATAAACTTAGACTTGAAAAGGAAAGAAAGAAAGGAAAATAAATAAATAAATAAACTTTTTGTTAAAATAGGAAAACCAATTAATTGGAAAGAAGTTGCACTTTCATGGATAAATATAAAAAAAATGAGTTACTTTTTATTAATTTCAAATTTTAATTGCACGCATTATTTAACTAAAAGATGCACAATTCGTAAATAAGATGGAGATTCTAAAGAAATAAAATATTCACAAAATAACTCAATAAATAACTAAACATTCATTCATAATCAATCAAATAAATAATTATCTACGGGGAATTCCTATAGACATGCAATTTCTAAGGATGGGAAAGAGTAGGTTTAGAAGAAGAACCCGAAAATTTACAAACTCACGGGAGCCTTGAATTTGTTTAATTTTATACAATATGCCCATGAGTCTAAACATCACATGACTCAACAAAGCATTTTTTAAAATTCTATAGGTCTTCATTTCTTGAAAGCTTGAGCGCGACTTTGATCCCAAGTGACTCCAATGCAATGGATTATCCCCATTTGTGAGTTAGCGAAACTCGTCCCAAGGGTGTTTACATGCCAAGAAAATAGGGAGATAAAAATTAGCAAACAAATCATAGACAATTTCATAAGCTTGACTCACCAATTAAAGAAAGAAAGAAAAATGCAACAACTTGAAGCGAGCACGCTTCCAATTTAGCTCAATCGCATTGCTAGGATCAGAATTATTTAACGAAGCAACTTAACAGCAAGTTCATTTTTTTGATAAAGCTAGGACCAGAAACTTTACTTAATGGAAACTCAAGGACATTTTCCAACTAGTCAAAAGAATTTAACAAGTCCATGAACAAGCCTCAGTAAACCCTGTAAACACATGTTTCAAATGCTTCGGAAAGATCATAGTTAGACATAAACAATTCAAACTTCTAATTTAACTCAAAGCACTTTTCATATAAAGCAAATCAGGCATAAATACAAGGAGCAGTACATATGACACTTTTACCATATACGTTAATCGCACTCTAAACAAATCCTACAGCCTCTTTCAACAGCCAAATATCAACATTTCTTTTCAAAGAACATATTGACTATGCAGATTAATAATTGTAGATTATAACATCAGTTATCTTAAAGAAAGAAAATAGAAGACATATCACTTTAATGTAAGTCAAAATCAGAAAAATACATCAACCATATACACTTCTGCCAGATTCATAGGATAACTCATAGGGAAAACAAGAAAAACAAAGTAAAAAAAAACAAAGAGGAGCTCTGAATTGAAAACTGGACCTTAAACAATAAACCAAAGAGATGAAAAACAAACTTAGGACAAAACTGAAGCTGAAAACACTCGGGAACAACATAACTTATTGCTATAAATAGACTCCAAACCAACTGCTCCTAACACTCAGCAATACCCTCACATTCACACAAACACACACCAGAGCACACGACAGACCTCCCATACGCACACAAACCACCTCATAGCATCCCAGGACCACAACTAAATCCATTCCAGACCTAAATGCCAGCTAATGAATCTGAAACACCCCTTTACAGCCCAGCTCAAACATCTGCGCGCGCACACTCAGCTCCAGAGGACTCCCTCCTACTGCCTGAACTACCAGAGAAACAACCCCTCACAACCTCTCAAGGATCAAACACACTTCCATGGACACACACACTCACTGCATCTCCTATAAACTAACTCCTATACCTGCAGCCCCCAAGCTTACCTCATACATACCTACAGGACACTCTCACACCTCAACCTGGAACACTCCAAGCCCCTGAAGACCAACAAGCATGCCTGACCACCTGAACCTCTACAAAACACCTCCAATGCACATCTACATCCCACCCTGCTACATACAGGGTAACATCCCAAACAGAACTTCACATATACAGCCGGATAACAACAAAATCCAACAGAAACAAACCAATAGCAAGGGCACAAAACTCATTCATTTGGTAGAAACTAGATAAAGAAAAATAGGAAGCAACCAAGGAAAACTAAGCTCCTACATTCTCTGATCTGAGACTGTTCATGAACTAAACTGAAACAACTAGCTTAGCATAGGCCATCCAAAACTTAAACTTAAGAGGCAGTCAACACACTTAAATGATTTCCACAATTAATTTATGAATTAACACATTGAAACTGAATAAGAACCAGGAACAAACCACACACCTTGATCTACATTACCATGAAAACAATCACTAGTTTGGACAGATTAACAAAAAAAACTCAAGAACACAAGTGAAAAGGGGACCACTAAAGAACCAGAAACAGACCTTACACACACACACCATCTTTGAACTCCAATCCAAACTCATAAGAATTCGGCTTTTATACCAGATCAAATTCATTTGCAAGTTAACAGATTTAAACGGGAAAATAAGTAGTATAGATTAATCATGATGTATAAACGAGCTGATAAACATATTCTTACTTCAGCATCAAATTTAAACAAGTAAGTAAAATGATGTGAAAAGATGTGGATGTTACCTTTTTTAGGGCAGCGAACAAGGGCGTCGATCCGAAGAAGTGCGACTCGAACAAGGTCGTCGACTCGAGCGAGGTCGACGACTCGACTTACGAAGAAGCGATCAAACGAGATGGCGAAGCGATAATACAAGACAAATGCCAGGAACCAAAATCGGAAAACCGTAACAGTATATGTATTTTAACCAAAACTTAAACTGAGAAAAATGTATATGTTTTGCCGTTTGCCTCTCTCTATCTTCCTACTACTGCCGCTGCCCATGAACTCTCTCTCTAATGGCTTTCTGCTGCTGCTTTTTATTTCTCTATAACTTAAAACCCTCCACCCCCTCTCAAACAAGCTTATTCCTTCTTTATATATGAACGATTAGGGTTTTAGGGCTGAATAGAATCCTTCACCAAATGACCAAATCACCCCCTAACGGTACAAAATGGCTGGTACGAACAAGGATGAGCTGGAGATGGGGACCAGGAATTTGAAATTGAGTTCGATTCTTCGCGGGTTGGAAATGGAAAAGGGTTGAATGGTAAAACGGGTTGGGATTTCTGATTTTGGGGGGATTATAGGTTGGTATATAAGGGGTTTGCGTGGGTGGGTCACAATTGAGGCTGCGTATTTCGTTTTTAGCCCTTTTCTATTGAAATTCAATTGTTTTTCCTTTTTACTTTCAATTTTAGCCTTTATTGCAACCCTTCCATAGTAAATTATTAATTTGAATAACTCCGGGACAAAATTGGGTGTCAACACTTCCCTCCCTTGCCTAATAAACACTCAAACCAGCAGAAACACAACACTGTCTTTGACAGACTTGGCTCACATGCTACTGATGCCACTAGGCAAGCTGAACCTAACCAGAGGAAACCAGGGGGTTGGGTTCCTCTACAACACTCTGTGTTTATGTCTAAGTCAGTCAATCCTGCAGAAGAAAATGTTGTAGCCCTCAATACTCAGAAATACCCTGTGTATGAGTCAAATGCAATTCCACCTTCTCCAAATGTTGCCCCATCTTATGCTACTAAACTCAGATATGCTAATCCTGGGGAACCTGAGCTGGACTTAATTCCACCAAAAATTACAACCAAGCAAGGTTTCCTTGCTGTTCTGTTCAATAGGGGAGATTTCCTTGAAAAACTGGCTGACAGATGCAAATACACCTTCATTGGTAAGTTCAATAACACCATGCCCATGATGGACATAATCAGGAAGAGCTTAACAACTCAGCTTCAGATAACAGGCAGTTGCAAAGCCACTCACTTCAATTCCACTCATGTTTACATAGACCTGGATAATGCCCTAGATCATGCTACATTATCAGATAAAGGTAAGATATACATAGCAGGTAGACAGGTGAGGTTGATTGTGTGGACCCCTACATTTAGACCTGATCAGGAGACTCCTATTGCTCCTGTCTGGGTAAATTTGCTCCAGCTTCCCTGGCATTGCTATAGGTTGGAATTTGTGTCCAAATTATTAGAGCCAGTGGGGAGAGTGCTCTTATTTTATGCTGCATCAGTCCAAAAAACTAGGGGAAGTGTTGCGAAAGTGAAGGTGGAAATTGATATCACTAAACCTAGGCCACCTCACATCTGGATGGGGTTCCCTCAGGAGGAGGATGATGTTTTTGGGGATGGTAGATGGAAACTATTAGAATTTGAGGATGTCCTGACTATTGTGACTACTGCAAGCACCAAGGCCATGCAGAAATGGTATGCAAAGTTAAAGCAAAATATGAAGATTACAAGACCTGGAAAGAACAGGAAACTCAGAGGAGGAAAAAAGCAGAAGAAAAAAATGGAAATAATCAGATGTAGGGTACCAGTACTAATGAACCAAGAGCCATTCAGTCCAGTGATCAGCAACAAAACCAGAAGGCAATAGAGAAGAATGGTACCAAACTTCAATCAGACAACAACAATCAACAGCACTAAGAACAGTGGCAAACTCAAATGAAGAAGAATTTCAAAGCTACAGGCAGAGCTCAACCTGTACCAAACCAACAGTGGAGGATGACAAAAGTAATAGCTGAACAGCCGGGTACCAGTTCTACCCCCTCATACTTATCAGGATAGTCCTCCTGGCATAGTTCAGGGGGAAAAGGTTGGATCTTTTGTTGCTGATATGTATCCTCCTCATAGGAAGCAAAGGGAAGTTTCTATGAGGAGACATGTTGGAACATCTGGCACTATTGAGGTTGCCCTTCATAAGAAACAAGGGGAAGCTTCTATAAGGGGACAGGAAGGAACTAGGGGGAACAAAAGAAACCAGGCAGCAGCACCCAGGATTAGTCCTACCACAAGTCCTGTTAATACTAATTCTCAACCAGAAGAGCAGAAATTAGGGAGTAGTATCTCCAGGGATCAGAGGAATAAGCAACACAATGAAATGAAAAATGCAGAGAAGGAATTGAGCTTTAACCAGAATCAAAATCACCAGGAGCATCAAAGTACAGAGCCAATCCAAGTGTCACCAGCCCAGAGTGACAACAACATTTCTGAAAGAGGTTTTGATAGAACAGATAATGGCAAAGACATACTGAATGAGAAGAGGAGGAATCACCACTCAAGAACAAGAACATAGAGCAGGAAAGGAAAACTCCTGAACCACCAAACAGGAGTGAGGACAGCAATTCTGATTATGACAGGCCAGACAATGGCAAAGGTATAATGCTGGAGGATGAGGAGGATTTTCCCCTCAAGAGGAAGAATGCTAAGAAGAAGAAGAAGAAAAATAAAAAAAGGGAAACAGAAAAAGAAGCATCAACCAGAATAGAGTCAAACAGGAGCCATCATCAACATAGGAAGTCAGTACACCACCCCATTGCAATATCAGGACTTTGATTCACCTGATGATAATCTTTGAGACAGTCTAGCTGATGACAGTGATCCAGAGAATGATTTGGGACTAAAACACTTGCATGACTCAATCAGAGGAGCTGAACAAGACAAACTGTGTAGGCTCAACTCTCAAGTTACTGGATTTAGCCAAGAGGATGAATATAGAGCCTTTCAATATGAAGATGAAAAGGAAGGACAGGTGCAGAGTGACTACCATTCAGACTCTGAGGTGGAAGCAGATTCTCATGCCTAGAACCTTATCAGAGCTTTTTCACCACACCAAACCCCTGAACCAATTACAAATGATGACCTTAGAGACCTGACTGATCAGCAAGGTCTCTCTCCAAGATCCCAGTACCATTTTTCTCCTAGACTCACTAGGGGTAAAATCAAAACCAATCAAACACCCCAAAATCAATGATAAAATCCTTAACATGGAACATTAGGGGCATTAGAACCCTTGGTGCTATTCAGAGAATCAAGTCTCTCAAAAAAATTCACAACCTTTCTTTTATTGCTATTCTTGAACTATTTATAGATAGCAGTCACCTCCAAGCCTACAAAGTCCTTATTGGCATGAATGAGGCATGGGCAAACACAAATGGAAAAATCTGGATTTTTTGGGATTCTAATTACTCAGTCAAGGTGCTGTCCTCTGATGAACAACAGATAACAACAGAAGTCAGCCACATTGAACTTGGTGAGGTCCATTTGATTACTACAGTTTATGCCAAGTGCAGACCACAGTTAAGAAGCCTTTATGGGAGATGATGAAGGACTTAGCTGGTTCTGGGAAGCCTTGGTGCCTAGCTGGGGACTTTAATGTCATAGAAACTATGGAGGAGAAGCTTGGAGGCCTACCCTACCAAATCCACAAGAGTTTTGACTTCTTGCAAGCCATAGAAGACTGTCACTTGATAGATTTGGGTTTTTCTGGGGCTAAATATACCTGGTCCAATGGAAGGTGCAAGGAGCATAGGGTGTATAAAAGACTAGATAGAGTTATGGTTAATGATGAGTGGCTTGATAAGTGCCCCCACTACCACAGTGTCCCACTTGTCATCAGTGGGGTCAGACCACTATCCTATGCTACTTTCTATGTTCACAAGGGAACAGACTTCAACAAGATACTTCAAATTCCTTGATTGTTGGACTACTCATCTAGAGTTTGAAGGAGTGGTCAAGAAAAGCTAGGGTCAACATGTACAAGGAAACCCAATGTGGATCATGCAGCAAAAAATCAAAAGACTTAGACACAATCTGAGTCAGTGGTCTAGGCAAGCATTTGGGGACATTCATTTGAAGGCCAAGGAATTTGAGATGAAGCTTGAAGCAACAGAACAAGGACTGATTGATGCTAACACAGAAGAGACCAGAGCTGAGCTTCAAAAATTGAAGGCTAAATACATCAAGTACCTGAAGCTAGAAGAGTCTATCCTCAAATAGGAGACTCACATGCAATGGTTCAAAGATGGGGATGCAAACACTAAGTACTTCCAGAGCCTGATGAGGGGTAGAAGGAGAAGATTGTTTCTCCACAGAATCAAAACTGACCAAGGTACCTGGGTGCAAGGAGATGAAGACATTGCAAAAGAGGCATGCCTGTTTTATCAACAACTGTTTTCAGGGGAAATGAATGTTTCAATAAAGAAGATCTGGATTGTATCCCAACTCTTCTGTCTGAACAACACAACAACACACTTAGTGCAATCCCAACTGAAGCTGAAGTGAAACAGACAGTATTCTCAATGGCCTGAATGGTACATTCTTTCAGCATTGCTGGCACATCATCAAGCTGGATGTGGTGAGAATGGTGCAGGCTTTCTTCTGTGGTCAGACCATTCCTAAATTCCTAACTCATGCATGCCTAGTTCTACTTCCCAAAGTTGAAAAGCCCACTAAACTGACCGAACTCAGACCCATTAGCCTCAGCAACTTTACTTGCAAAATCATATCTAAACTCATCAGTGCCAGATTGTTTCCTATACTCCCAGATATCATTTCCCTGAACCAGAGTGGCTTCATTAAGGGAAGATCAATATCAGAGAACATAATGCTTACACAAGAGATTCTCTAAGATATACAGAAACCTAACATAGAAGGCAATGTAGCTTTGAAGCTTGACATGGCTAAAGCATATGACAGGGTGTCATGACCATTCATCTGCTGCATCTTAAGGAAAATGGGGTTATGTGAGGAGTTCATTGATATGGTGCTCATGATTCTGGACAATAACTGGTATTCAATCATCATAAATGGTGCAAGGCATGGATTTTTCAACTCAACTAGTGGCCTGAAGCAGGGAGATCCACTGGCCCTTGCCCTGTTTATCATAGGAGCTGAATTCCTTACAAGGAAACTGAATGCCCTTCATGCCGAACCTTCATATAGGGGTTTTTACATAGAGAAGAAAGGGCCTAGAATCAACCATCTCTCCTTTGTAGATGATATTATCATCTTCACACCTGGCAGCAAGAGGACCTTGCAGAATCTCATGCAAGTGCTGAAACAATATGAGGAGAAGTCTGGCCAATTGATCAATAAAGGAAAGAGCTTTTTCCTTACATCTCCCCATGCTTTCCAAGCCACCATTGACAAAATCCAGACAGTCACTCCTTTTGCCCACAAACAAGGTCCCATTAATTATCTGGGCTGTCCAATATACTCAGGAAGAAAGAGGATTCACTACTTCTCTGAGTTCACAGAGAAGGTTGTGAACAGAATCAAGGGATGGCAAGGAAAAATGCTTAGTCCAGGAGGAAGGGCAACATTGATCAGATATGTTCTCCAATCTATGCCAATCCATCTCATGTCAGCTGTCTCTCCTCCCAAGACTTCCTTGCATCAAATTGATAAGTATATGGCATTCTTTTTTTGGGGTATCAAAGGGGAGAAAAACAAATATCACTGGGCATCATGGTCTAAGTTGACTGTTTCAAACTCAGAAGGGGGCTTGGGATTTAGGAAGTCACAAGATGTTTGTAAGGCCATGGAGTTAAAGCAATGGTGGACTCTCAGATCAAAGAACACTCTATGGGGACAGTTCCTTAGAGCCAAGTATTGCCAGAGATTCCATATAATGTCAAAAAAGTGGGACTCTGGACAATCTCAAGCATGGAAGATGTTGCTGAGAAATAGAAATGAAGCTGACAGTTTCATCACATGGAGGCTCTATTCTGGCAATTCAAGCTTCTGGTGGGATAACTGGCTGGGCACTGGCCCCATTTCTGCTCTAATGCCAAGAGGAACCAGATATGGCAAAATTATTGTCAACAAGTTCTGGACAGAGGGCAAATGGGATAGAGGTAAATTATTAGCCAAAGTTCAAGAGTCTGTTGTGTCAAGAATCATACAGGTGCCTATTCTTTATGATACTGCAGCTGAGGACTACCCTATTTGGTCATGCACTTCCAATGGCCAGTTCACTTGTGCTTCAGCTTGGGAGAATATTAGGAAGACCAGTGTTACACCCCGTACGTCTAAATTGACGTATATCATTATAATATCATGTTAAGAATGATTTAAATGAGTTTAAAGTAATAATATGACCATATATGATGTTTATATGTTGAATATAAAGTTTGGGAAAAATCAGATTTAAGTTGCGGAAAAACCGACTAAGGAATTGCCTTGTAACGGAACTTTTTCAGCAATTAATTTCATGTGTTATATGAAGTCTTTTGGGGACATATCATATACCAAATTGAAGGTCTTGGAGTGTATTTTCCAACACCTTTAACGGTTTTCTCATATAACTTATAGATAAAAAGATATGAGCATCAGAAGTCAGACCAGAAAAAGGGACATAAGCGCAAAAGAGGGCTAGAAATGAAATATTTTTATTATAAAAGAGAAATCTCTCTCTCTCTCTCGACATTTCCAGTAAAACCATGATATAAACAGAGCTTTTTCAGTTGAATCCATTTTTTTATGATTTTGAAGATAGAACATCAATTTTGACGCGAAACGGAAGATGGATTGCGTCAAAACGCTCTACGCGATTAGGCTTGTTTAAGCTTTAGAAGGTGTGGAATTCAAAGGAAACGAAGTTTAGAAGCTAGAAACATCAAAGGTGCAGATAGATCAATGCTTGGACCATGTTAGTAGGCCATCTATCAGCTACTGGAGTCACGCCGCTTACTCCGGGAGTTACCTATCTTTTGGTATGTGTACAATCAGCCAGCTTGGGTATGGCGGGGCCTTATCTCGTCCTTTGTATATTCAGTTCATCACTCTTAGAGGCCTGTAGATATGTCCCTGTGTGGTGCAGTCAGTATGTTATGTATGTCAGCTTATGTTAGCGTTGTCAGCTATTTGCATTGCATACTCCTTATCAGCTAGGTTTATGCTTATTCTGTTTATCAGTTATAATGGTTAGCATATTATCAGTAGGATTAGTGATGATCGACACTTAGTGTTGGTCATCCGTCGCGGCCCTAAGTTGGGTCGTGACAAAAGTGGTATTAGAGCAGTTCAGTCCTAGGGTGTCTACAGGCCGTGTCTAGTAGAGTCTTGTTTAGGAGTATGTTGCGCGCCATACTTTTGAACAGGAGGCTACAAGGCACTTCAGGACAGTTGTCTTTCTTTCTTCTCTAGATTGTGCGATAGAGCCATGATTATAGAATTCAGCCCTCTAACAATAGTAATTTCAGCAAAGCGATGCCGCCAAAGAAACTAACAGTTTCCTAGAAGGGCAAGGTTATTGCCGGCCAGGGTATTAGTAGAGTGCCACCTAAGGTGGATGAGAGTGAGGAGTCCAGACCTGAGGCTCCATCCGAGGCCTCACAGATCCTATCAGTTCAGGGTAATATTAGAGGTACTGCAGCTACTATACCTCCACCTTCTTAGCCTGATAGTCAGGGGCAGGAAATGAGGGATGCCATCAGATTATCGACTAGTGTTGTAGTTGCTCAGACTAGACAACACAGTGCAGATGCCCAGGGAGACGTTGGATCTAGGATCAATGATTTTATCAGGCTAGAGCCTACAGTCTTTACCGGATCCCGTACAGGAGAAGATCCTCAGGATTTTCTATTGAGGATAGCTAGAGTGTTGAGGGTTATGCACGTGTCAGACACAGAGTTAGTAGAGTTGGCTGCATTCAAATTGCATAACCTAGCAGCAGGGTGATACCAGACATGGGAGCTATCTAGACGGCCTGATGCTACTCCCATGACTTGGAAGGAATTCTCAGATACCTTCCTTTATCAGTATATGCCTATAGAGACATAGGGAGCCCGTGCTAATCAGTTCCTGACCTTGAGACAGGGAAGTTTGAGTGTAGAAGAGTATAATTATTGCTTTAGTTCTTTAGCATGGTTTGCCCCTACGGTGGTAGTGAGTATGGAGGATAGAATTCACAGGTATATAGTGGGACTAGCTCCACACCTAGTGAACGAGCGTATGACAGTTGTTATGCAGTCATGTATGAACATAACATTCAGGCATTTGCTTTGTTACTTGAGGAGAGGAAGCAGAAATAGAGAGCCGACAGGGATAAAGTGCTAGATAAGAGGGGCAGATTTTCTGGTTCGTTTGGAGAGACGTCTGGAGAGAGTAGATAGCAGAGTGTTAGACAACCACCAGCTAGTATACCTACATAGTCTCGTGGCTTTAGATCTGATAGACCTCCTCAGTCCAGATCTAGTCACATATCACTGACTTCAAGATTACAGTGTCGTGGTACTTCTATACCGGCCAGTCAGACATATCCCAGATGTTCGGATTGTGGTAGACGCCACTTGGGTCCATGTCAGTTAGGAATTGATACTTGTTATATTTGTCGCGAGGCAGCTATTTCATGAAAGGTTGCCCGCCTAGGGGTGGCAGTTGTACAGCCCAGCCAGCTAGATCACCAGTTGCTTGCTCAGCATCAGCACGCCATCAGGGGCATGTTCTTCAGGATGGCACCTATATAACAGAAAGAATTTAAGGAGCAATTGAAGAATTTGTTAGATAAAGGCCTCATCAGACCCAGCATTTCCCCGTGGGGAGCCTCGATGCTATTTGTAAAAAAAGAAAGATGGCTCTCTACGTATGTGCATAGATTACAGACAGCTGAATAAAGTCATTATTAAGAATAAATACTCTCTGCCCAGGATTGATGTCTAGTTTGACAAGCTCCAGGGTGCCAAGTGCTTCTCGAATATAGATTTGCGATCAGGCTACCATCAGGTTAGAGTTAGAAAATCTGATATACCTAAGACTGCATTCAGGACTAGGAATGGCCATTATGAGTTTTTAGTGATGTTGTTTGGACTCACTAATGCCTTTGCAGTATTTATGGATCTAATGGACAGCGTATTCAGGCCTTATTTAGATTTATTTGTGATTATATTTATTGATGATATTCTCATCTATTCAAAGTCTGAATCAGAGCATCCGGAGCACCTACGCACAGTATTGGGTACTCATCGGGACCAACAATTAGATGCTAAGTTCTCAAAGTGTAAATTCTAGATAGATTCAGTGGCATTTCTTGGCCACATAGTTTGACTTATCCTACAAGTCACCAGGCACAAAGGATACATGCCTGCTCCACGAGTTACGGCCGCTTAGGCGGTACAGGCGTAGGACCCAAGGCATACATCCCACTGTCTTAGGGTTTACAGTCTCCTAGTTAGGTTTCGTATATACCACTGCCTTGAGTTTATATGGTCATAGCCTTTATTAGTCTTTGTATTTTACTATAATTAGGACTGGGTAATCTCTTCTATAAATACCCCTCCTTACATTGTATTGTACATTAAGCAATTCACACTAAATCTGGCTATTCTCAAAGAATAACACTACTTACTTTCTCGTTCATTAATTTTCTATCTGAATCCGGCTATTCTCAAGGAATAACACTATTTACTTTCTTGTTTATTTCTTTTCTCTCTATTTACTTACTTTTCCATCGTTTATACAGTATTGCTTGTGACCCATTCATAAATTTGATTGTTTAACCTAGACGTACAATTTTAGGCATAAAAACTTAGGGTCAGGCGATCTTGATCGTCTCGCTCCTTCCGTGATCAGGTCTTTGAGATGCCCTTCCTTCAACAAGTTCTCAATTTCAAGCATCAGGGCCTTGCAATTTGACTGTAGCATGGTCGTTGCTCCGATAAAAATCGCAGTAGGCAGTTGAGCTTTCCCTAGTCACGCCTTTAATAGTGGGTGGCCAACGCACCCTGGAGCCTAGTTTCCCAAAGTGATGGGCAACCAGCTCTACTGCAATCACCCGCAGTCTAAAATCTTTGAAGCTGCGTTGTTTTGTGCTTTTCTCGTGGGATCTGGTCCCTCACAAACTGCTTTGCTTTCCTAACCCTGCTTGACTCTAAAGCCTTTCTTTCTTTCTCCTTCCATCGCTTTCCCCCTCTAGAGATGGACTGCTTGCTCGCTTCTTCCAAGTATCTTCGTTGGGCTCTATAGGCGGCTTAGGTTCAAGATGAAGTTTCTTATTGTACCGCTGGTGTAAGGCATTCCAACTCGTCATCGAGTGTTGAGTAAGACTCAACTGTAACGCTTGGGTGACTAATGAACCCCTGGAGTTCGGATTCTTGCCAAAAGCTACCACAGCAATGTTGTCGGGAACTGGAGGGAGCTCCATGCGTTCCCTATGAAATCTTTCCAGGTAGTCTTTGAGAAGCTCATCGTCGCATTGCCGGATCTCAAAATCTTCCATGTGCTTCGCTCGCGAGCTCCAGAATGCTTCTTCTTGAATAAATCCTGCATCTGGGTGAATGACTCGATCGAATCCATTGGTAGCTGAGTGTACCATGCGAGGCCAGCTTTAGTTAAGGTCGAGCTAAATCTCTTTACTAAAGAAGATTATGTTTCATCTTTAGTAATCTCATTGCTTTTGACGGTTGTATAATAAGCTACGATATGCTCATCCAGATTAGTAGTTCCATCGTACTTAAGGTTATCTGGTAGGCGGAAGTACTTAGGTACACGAATAGGTGCAGCATCCTTATAGAACTTCTGCTCATCTATGGTGGTAACCTGAAGTGGAGCACCCGGCACGTTACCGATCTGATCGTGGATGGCCTTCATCTCCTTTAGGATGTCCTGAATGGAAAATGTTCCTCTAAGATCTTGATTGTTAACTGTTGTGGAGCCTCCAGGGATGGCCTCCATGTTGAGTCTTTGATTGGGAATGGATGCTGGTGATTTATTCACGGGCGCTGGTCCTCGCGGGGACGCTGGCCTCTAAGACGATCCAGCGAACATCGTTCCTTAATTTTGGGCCATACTTTCAACCATGTTGGCCGAGTTTTTCTCTGCCCGTTCCGTCTGGGTCTTGAAAACATCAACAAGGAAATCTTTGAGCCTAGAGTTGTCTTTGCGTGGTTGATCGACTTAGCCTCACTCCCTACGGAGTTCAGATCTCTGGCAGGATCCTTCGACTCTCCGTTAGGATCGCTGGGATCCTTTACAGAATCGTCTACTGTGTCAGTAGTGTTCTTCGGAACGTTGTTGTTGTCATCTGACATGACTGCGCCTTTTTCCTTCGTAGAAACCTACAATTGTCTGGGCCCCACGGTAGGAGCCAAACTGCTTATGCTTAAATTTGGTCGTTTAGGTAAAACAATTAAATTTATTAGAGGGTTACAACCAATACGGTAAATATGTAGGAAAAGACAGAAAAATAAGAGACAAAATAATAGACAAGAAAGTAAAGAGTACTATTCCTTGAGAATAGGCGGATTCGGTGTGAATAGCTTGATATATAATACAATGTAAGGAGGGGTATTTATAGCTAGATTTACCTAGTCCTAATAATGGTAAAATATAAAGACTAATAAGATCGTGGGCCTATATACTCAAGGCGGGTGTATATACGAAACCCTAGCTAAGAGACTGTAAACCCTAAGGCGGCAGGATGTATACCTTGTATCCTACGCACGTACCGGCTGAGTGGTCGTGGCTTAAGGAGCAGGCGTGTACCCTCTTCGCCGGGTGACTTGTTAGTTAAGTCTAGTCTCGCCAGCTGGACTCATATTTTCGTAATCATAGGTGGCGTATTTTTGCCCAGACAAGTTTATTGATGAGATAAGAATTGTATCATCGGAATGTATATCAACAAAAACCTTGGAAGAACAATATGAACTTTTTTTTGAACATATGAGCTTTGATCTCCGCAGAATATTCGTACATTTCATCAACCACCTAAACATCGCAGGCCTCATATTGCTTATCTTCTAAAGATGCAACTACTTCCAAAATCTCTGGAGTTTCAGGCAGTGTCTGAGATTTGCAGACCACTTGTTCTAGATGTCGTCTAGTTTTTCGATCATACGAGATGTGCTTTCCTTCATTACCAATAACAAATCTTCGATTGTATAGGGGTTATTGTGGATAATGGTAGATAAATAGGAAAGTGGAGCCAGAACCGATAAAAGGGATGATACCAAAATTGTTGTAACACCATAAGGGAAATGGAGAACTGGAAGAAGAATAGAGAAAATGAGAGGTATTAATGGAGGGAATCAACTCAAATATCGCTATTCATCAACAAAATTATTAGCAATGAATCAGTGATACCCTATTTAAAGTACCAAACCTTGCCATAGTAAAATCCTAAAACTAAGTAAACTTTGTCTCTTACTAAGATATAAAGATAAATCAAAATATGATAAAAATAAAACCTAAATAAAAGTAATGATAAAAAGAATAAAATCTATACTAAAAGATAATTATTATAAATTAATAAAATAAAATAATGAATTATCCAGTTCATTAGGATCTACACCACTATGTCTTCTACAAAACAAATAACAAAGTTATCATATTTGAGTTTGAGGCTTTTGCTTCACCAAGTAATAGTTGCTTCACTAGAAATAATCAAATAGTTGTTTCAAACTACTAAACAAGTATTTAGCAAAACAAGTTTGGCAGATTGGTAATAATAATAATAATAATAATAATAATAATAATAATAATAATAATAATAATAATAATAATAATAAATGACAGAAAATATTATCCAAAAAAAAGAATACTTACCTCTGTAATGTGGACGTCGCCGCAAATGGAGGTGTGGATGCTGTCAAAGTAGCGGTGCAGACTCTGTAGGGAACCTGGAAGAAACAAAGGTTCGATTTTAGGGAACCTGGAAGAAACAAAGGTTCGATTTTGGGGTTGGGGATTTTGGAGATTTGGGGGTTAAGAAAACCATACCAATTAGATAACGGGGATGGAATTTTCGGTAAGTTTTGTCGTTAAGTAATGATGGATTAGAGGTTATGAAAGACTGAAGAGAAAGAGATGAGAGATAGAAATAGAGGGGAGAGGGAAAACTACGAGCCCACAGATCTATTTTAATATTGGAAGTTTTAATATTTATTTTTTAACATTTTGCACCTTTCAACGGCGTCCACCGGAAGACACGACAAACCTAAATCATGAATTTTTCCTACTGACTTTCTGTGGGAATATTATTTTGCGGTTTTTACCAAAATGTTTCGGAAACCATCCATTGGAACAAGCAAGAAAAGCTTATGAAAGAAAATTTTATTAATTTCAGACGGATGTCCATCGGATGTTTTGAATGAAAGGCGTTCGTCGGAATATACCGTCTAAAAACAATAAATTTCTAGTAGAGTTCAATCCTCACACGGTCAGTCTGAGTGCACTATTCAAATACTTGAGGATATGCTTAGATCTTGTGTTATTGATTTTGGAGGTCATTGGGATGACCACTTGCCTTTGGCTGAGTTTACTTATTTTAACATTTTTCAAGCTGGCATTCAGGTGGTGCCTCTTGAGGCATTATATGAGTTGAGGTCGTTTTCCTATTGGATGGTTTGAGCTAGATTATTCAAGACTTTTCAGTTCGGACTTTGTTCAGGCACCTTTGTAGAAGGTTAAGGTTATTAGAGAAAGGTCTCAGACAACTCAAAGTCCGCCAAAATCTTATGCTAATATGAAAAGCCCGGACTTGGAGTTCATGGTGGGAGACTGGGTGTCCTTGAAGGTCTCTCTCATGAAGGGTGTAATGCATTTTTCAAAAGAAAGGCAAGTTGAGGCCATATGAGATTCTTGAGATAGTTGGTGGGATGGCATACCGACTTACTTTAATAGTTGAGCTAGCAGCGGTTCAACTTACATTTCATATTTCCATACTCTAGAAGTATGTTCATGACCCAACTCATGTTATTAGGACAGAGGTAGTAGATATTGACAAGACCTTGGCGTATGAATAGGTTTCTGTAGCTATTGTGGATAGGTAGGTCCGTCGATTACAGACCAAGGACATTTCTTCTGTCAAAGTGCAATGGCAGAACCATAATGTTAAGGAGAGTCCTTGGGAGTAGGGCTGTCAGTTTGGGCCGGTCCGACCTAGTCCAACCCAAGTCTCGTGGGCTTTGATGTTGGATGGGCTAGGGCGGGCCGACCCGATACTTATTTGGGCCACATGAGCCCAACCCAACACTACTTGGGCCGCGGGCTGGATCTACTGCTGGATAAATACCTTTGGCGGCCAATCCTCTTGATAGTACGGTAGTAGCATCTAAATGTGCAAATGTCGTAGCAGGAGCAGGGTCGGTCAAATCGTCTGCGGGTACATAAACTGCTTGAATAGAGGTTATGGACCCTTCTTTGGTAGAAGTAATTCTTTCTTGTAAAGAACCCATTTCGGTACTCAGGGTCGGTTGATAACCCACAGCGGAAGGCATTCTACCCAATAAGGCCGATACTTCGGATCCTGCTTGGACGAAACGGAAAATATTGTCAATAAATAGAACAGCCCGACCTTTAAAATTATTTTTTCTATAGTTCTTTTTTACTCTAAGATTTTAACTAAAATTGCAAAAAACATAAAGTTATACAAATATTATGTAGTAACCAAGTTTCAAGTTCATAATTAAAGTATTCAATAATTTATTTGTAAGACTCTTTGATGTATTATTGCGGGTTGAAGCACGATACTCTACTATAATTTCTATCTGTAAGAAATATTTGTGTATAAAAATAAAAATATAGCGGGTTTGACTTATCTCCAATTTTGTAATTTCTTTAAATATATATAATTTTGAATTAAATAATTTATTTTATGTTTTATGATAAAGCCCGCGGGCCGGCCCAGCCCAGCTTCAGTCAAGCCTCACGGGCCAGCGGGCCTATTAGGGTCGGGCTAAAAAGCCTCGGTCTTCGTTGGGCTCGAAAAATCATAGTCCAGCCTAATAAATTCTAGGGCTAGGTTGGGCCGGCCTGCGGGCCAAAGTCCATATTGACGGCTCTACTTGGGAGTCCAAGGGTGATATGTGGGACCGATACCCACACTTATTTTATGGTCCAGGTATGTTCCTTGTTTAAGTTAAAACTTTCATATTGGGTTGGATAGCCATTTTGAGCGCTTGAGCACCGATTTATGGACCGCCAGCTTCTGTAGCTCTGTTAAGTTATTTTCAACTTGCGAGTAAATTTTGAGTTGAAACTGAGATCATTTGGTTGGGATTGGGATGAAATATCAATTTTGAGCATGGTATTAGTTAAAATAAGGCTTTAGTGCGTCTAGTTTGGGTAAACATGCTCCGATTGACGAGCCGTTGGTTCTAAAAGCTTTGTTATATAATTTTGGACTTCTATGCGAAATTTGATCTGTTTGAACGTCATTTGACAGGTTGTCCTGGATAAAATCATTTTCAGGTTCATAATGACTAACCTGAACTGCTATGTTGAGAATCTGATGTCCGTTTGATGAACGAAGAGTTGCTTCAGCTTTCCTTAGTCAAAGACAACTTTAGTTGATTTCAGTCCTGATAGATTCTGCACTTCATTCTTATTCTATAACTTGAACAATTAGTGCGATTACTAGATAAGCACACATCAGCGCTAACCAACTGAATAGTCTGACAACAATTGATGCTACTGTGATAACAAGAAAGACCAGGCGGTGACAATGGACAGTGGAAACCATGAATCTTATTGTTATTACTGGTGAAACAACCAAAAAGAAATCAATTTTCTACAGTTTCTTCAGGTAATTAAAACTTGAACATAACAACTAACTCCAGGACACGGCTCGATGTTCATTGGGTTGCAAAAGGCTGAGAAAAATTCAATAATTGGACAATGATTGCTGTGATTTCAGTTACAATTAAATGCGCACACCACAAGAATGACATGGGAAGGTGATCCTGCATCGATGTTTCAAGAGTGCAGAGACAAATCTTACTCCGTAAAGCTATTACCTCTGGTTATGGATCAGGAAGTGACACTAAATGAAATTTCAACACCTTTTCCACCAATTCCAGCAACCAAACATTGGAATCCGCATGTCCGTAACTCAGCCATTAACTTATCAACAATTGTTCCTGATAAAACTAGAATCTGTTGTCAAGGAAACAAGTGAAAAAAAGAATAATATCTTATCTACTAGGGAGTTCAGTAGATTTCTCACCTGAATGTCAAATGTTCATTACGGCAGTAGAAAAGCAGAATATGCGACAGCATAGTACAAACACACAAATCCGTATACTGAAGTAGTGACGTACTGTCAATCACCTAATCAAATGCTTTTAAGTGCATTAGCTTCTTTGTTTAGGTAGAACTACGTTAGTCTTGTCAATTTTGGCCCAGCAATGCTTGGTAAACAAAATTATCTACCAGTATTATGTTGAAATGACCATACGAGAGTCGATGCTTAGATAGGTATACAAAACTATGTTCCTACTAAACACTAAATATTCTACCCTTTTGGAATAATAATGTTCAGTAACCTACTAAGCAGTATACTTATACATGACTTGTGTTACCATCATTTATAAGCTGAAAAACTATGCCCTGAAGTAGACACACCAATTAATGCATCTGACATCTCATCAGCCAATGCAGTCCTCTTATGAACCCAGGGAGAGCAGATGCTTGGACTAACATGCATATAATGAGAATCTATACTTTGGAGAAACTAAAATTGTCAACAATTAACAGAGAAAGCATATCCAGAACTAAGCTAATTTAGTAATGATAGAAAGACACAGTGAAAAGAAGGGCCGAAGGGCATTTAAGAGAAGAAATTAAACTTAAGGATACGGGTAGGCAGTAGTGTAAGAACACAGCCTCCACCACCAGCTCCAGTTAACTTGGAAGCCAATTTGTACTTTAGTGTTGTTCGAAGCACAGTTTCTATAGAAGCATGGCTAACACCCATGCACTGCAGCAATCCCTGGTTCATTTCCATCAACTCTCCCAGCTTCTCTTCCTTCTCAGTTATGGCAAGATCATCAGACACAGGTGACTGGATAATGGTAGCCAATTCGTTGCTGATGGAATCCACTGCAGTAAACACAGCAGCCATAGCAGTTGGGTGCCTCATGGTCCTCTCTGAGACGCTAGCTACCAATGCCTTTGTATTTCTTCCAACCTTTGTGTTAGTGATCAGCATTTTAATTGGCATATTTGTCTTCAGGCATGTCAAATCACCTGATCTGAACTTGATCATATTTCCTGCCGCATAAATTTTATCAGGTGGTGCAGTTCCCAGATCTTGAAATATTCTATGAAGGAGCATCTGAAGAGATTTAAGTATTTGATATTGCTATAAGTTAAAAGTAAAAAGTTTCAAAGCAACTAAGTTGAGCATAATTTTTTTTTTTAACTGAGAAATCCTCAAGGGCTTGTGGCGCACGGTTCGAAACTCGGGGGGATAATAGGCCCGCCCCAGTTGACCATAATTATGTCTAGATGATACTACGATAAACAGAAGCACAACTGACCATCTTCCCCAACCAACAAAAAGGTTAAAGAGAACACAGAAAAGGAAATTAGCAGAATGAAAATGTAAATGAAAGAATTCAAGATAATGATTTAGGAGCGAGCCTTTTTTTAAGCAGGTCGCACTATCAAGTATTGATGACTGTCACATACCGTATGTGCTCACTGTGTTGTCAATGCCAGATGGCTTCTCATGAATTATTTTCTCACCCTCAAAAGCCCATCTGTTCAGCAATTCCAACTCACACTCTCCAAATATTTGCCAACCTTGGTGACTGAATCCCATACTGACTAAATCTGATGTAGCAAGAAGGGCCGAAGAGAGTGCGACACAGAAAGCTGCAGATGAACCCAAGCCTGATCCCAGTGGAAGTTCAGAAGTGACAACTGCTTTTGCTGGTTTGCACCTGATAAAGCAAGTCATGAGAAAATAACAATGAGATATGTGAAATCTGCACTAAAAAGATCTGAGATCAACTAGAGGAAAAGAGTTCACACCCATGAATTGAGGTGTACAGCCAAAGGAAAGCAGAGACACCACCAGCAAGCCCATACTTCGCCTCAGGAATGTTTTGTTCATCAACGAGAGAAGCAATTATTTTAAGTGTCTCTAATGAGCACGAAGAAGGTGAAGTAGGAATTTGAGCATCCAAGTTAGGAAAAGCCCCTTTAATTCTTGCAACTGGCCAGGAAAATTCTAAGGACATATCCTTAAGCTGGAGTCGTAATGTTTCGTCATCGTCTATAAAGGAAATGAAGTTAGTGGAACAGTAAATGAAGCTGCTTCTAAATGCAACAGGTTTTCTGTTTCTTCTTTTGACCACTAATTCAATTGGATTACCATTAAAAAGGAGGATTGGTTTAGGTGAAAAGCAATTTTTTTAGGGGTCGTGCAAGAATAATAAGATGCTTAGAATACAAACAAAATTCAAAGTTAAACTAATTGACCGTCTTCAGATACAGATGCCCATTAGACTATCATCACTATCGATTTTAGCATCTGCTACAAATCCCCGACCTTTCAATTTGAACTGCAGATAGATGCTATCTCAATATCACCGGAAGGCACGACGACTCTTATTCCAAATAACAATCATCCGACTCCCTTTAGCAACTAAAACCATGAACGTCAACCAGGAGAATATAAACATAGGAGTTTTGTTAATTTGTCAATAGATTTGTGGACAAGCATCCATGCATTCTGCTTTAACTAGATGTGCTTGGTATGACAAAATGTTTTCACGAAATATTTTCTTTGATGAAACTATTTTCTAGATTTCTGTTATCAAGAATTAGTAGAAACATTTCCTTTGCAAAAATTCCAACACTAACTCCTTGTCACTTTAATAATTTAATTAGACATTGTTAACGTATACTAGTTAAATTATCAGAAGAGTCCTACATTTATACCCAGCCTCTCCACTCTGGTGGAGTAAGGTGTGTGTATATCACACCCTCCCCAGACTCCACTTGTGGGATAACACTGGGTATGTTGTTGTTGTAGTCCTACATTTATACCCAGCAAAACACTGGACAATAATCCGAAAAATGATTTCCATAAGCTTAAACATTTAACATTTTCAACGAAAAATATTTTCTTGCATACCAAATCCACATTGTCACCATGAAACATGTCTTGGTAGTCCAGCATTAAAAAGTAAAATATGCATTTTAGGCCTTTAATTAGAAAGCATGGTTCTGTCAACAAGCATGCAGAACGTTTTGCCGGGACTGAAATTTGAAATTCTCCACATTAATCAAGCTCAACACAGAAAATGTTTCGTCATGTCAAATGGAGGAGTAATGGTTAATCAAATGGGGTTTCGTTTTATATTAACAAAAAGTGGAAAATTAATTAAGGATAAGAGAGAGTTGATTATTTACCAGGAGGAGTAGGGAAGCAAAGGGAGACGTAGGTATAGAGATCAATAGAGGCAGCAATGGCAGTTGATCCGTGAACCACTGCGTGTTCCCCTGTTATTATTATTTTCCCTGGTGCTCTTGTTCTAACCTCCATCAGAATTTCACAAGAGCTTAGAGGTCATGCACATTCTTGAATTTGATCCTTCCTTTTGGCTGTTTCATTCACTACCTTAGTTTCATTTTTGTGCGTGGATAGCATTGCTTTTAGCCTTCTTTGCCATATTTCCGATTCAATTCATATATGTGATAACTAGTTCCCAACAAATTTTATAACGCAAATATAGCTGCGTACCCGTTTCATTTTGTGCATTGCTAAAGTTTGTGTTATCTTAATGAAAAATTGATGCTCAGTGGCCTCTGCGTGCGTCACTCTCACACTTCTGGCCTCTATTAAAATTATTAAACTTTTAGAACCACCTTCAAAATTTGGAGCGGATCACTAAGATTGGATTAATTTGCTGGTGCTCCACTGGTACCATTTGTGAAAGTCCTCAGAATGGGACTAAATTTTTGGTGCTGCTAGGAGTACAACCTTGAAAGTGTGGAAACCATTGTTGAAAAGTACAACCTTTTAAAGGGTAGCATGGGTGAAAGTCCCTAAGGTTACCATCCGTGGGTGAAAGTTCCTTCCGACGCCAGATTTTGTTATGTCTCTAAGCCAGGCGATCGACATGCCTTGCTAACCGCTAGCGACTTTCGCTCGTTTCCCATAAACGCTTTTTACTGCACTGAATCGTTTCGTATCTTCGGACCATGATTACATTGACCATTTCACGTTTCATCCTTATGTTATTCCGCCTATAAATAGGTGCTTCATGATAGACGAAAATAAAAAACCTTTCTTCAGAAAAATACACTACTTCTTCCAAAGCTTCCTTATGAAATAATAGTCTTCTTTCTTCAAAAATGTTTGCCTTCAATCTTGGTTTGATATTCCCAGAACAACTCCTTCATTTAGAATAGATGATACATGAGAAAACTGTAAACCGAAGAATCTTTACAATTTTCTTCCTCTATTTCTCCATCCATAATTTCATGAACGGAATCCTCGAGACATGAAGTTGATCGGGATTCTAATGACATTATCTGGAACGTCTTTGATGTGGCATATGCACTGATTACGGTGCGCTCATCTTCTAAAATAACGGTTGCTGTGATATTCCTCTTATCATATGAGGTCAGGACGCTTAGCCCTTTCAGCTGTCATGAGGCTTCTCTTCCACGACGCCGTCGGCGTTCATGAAGCTCATTCAATGGTGTCGGGTTGTTGCTCTAATTCCTGGCCTGTTTCATGGCAGACAAGAAGATGCAGCCTTGCACCATCAGCGGGTTAGTGAGTCACCAAGCTCTGACTCTACTCGTGGTTCAAGGTTGTCTCTTCGTTCGGCTGGTCCGGCTGAATTGCTATTGCAATGCCTCTAAGGGCGCTGGCTTTGGAATACCCGAGGAAAGAATTACACTTCTGGTAGGTTCCTAGATCAACTCTGCTCATCTTCGATGAGCTCCCAATTGTGCTTGAAGATCTGCGGGGCTATGCACTCCCATTTGACCAGTAGAGGTCGAAGCCGATCTTTGGGTTTGTTCGTTTCACCTGTGCTTAGAAGCTTCGAGGTCCTTTTTTGCAGACAGAACGCCCGGGCCTTGGTTATATCAATGACTGTGTGCCGAAGATTGCTCGGGTTGACATATCTCCTGATGCCAAGAGGAACTTCGAGTTGCCTGCTGACTAGTAGCTACAATTCAGATGAATGATCTTAACCATATATAATTCAGAGAAACTTGTAGTTTTAGCTTTTTGAAGCCCTTTTGTTTCTTAAGAAGGCATGTAATGAAAAGTGTTGTACTCAAAAGAATTTAATTGTATATTGTGAGCCTACGGGCTGTTGGTATTAATGACACGGCCGTTCATTAATATTTTATGTGTACTTATGGAGTTACTTGTAGTGTAGTCAAGCAACATGTTTTGGGAGCCTTTCTAGGCTAGCGTCTTTTAAAGATGGGTGTGCGCACTGTTGGGCGCTTCATTTGCATCAGTAATGACGGCTTTATATTGCACCCGCAAGGGGGCGTTTTTAGACCGTTGTATGCAACATGGTATATTTGCGTTCAAGTTAGAACGTCTATGCTAGTTCACTCGAGTGTTTTAAGACTTTCTGGCACTACGCATGATGCAGTAAAAAATGAGATGTTCATGAGCTTTGGAGGAGCGGACCGCTTGTTAGAAGGATCAATGAGCAAATTAGCAAGCTAAGGGAAGAGGAGTCGTCACTTGGAGGTGTTGGCCGAGAGTTCAAGCGCTCAACAAGCACCTTGGCGAGCTAACTTTGGGCGCCGTGAAGCTTGGAAGCTTTGGGAAGATTTTTCATTTACTCAACGAGCAACTCAACGAGCTCTTTTTGGCGCCTAGTCTTTGTGGGCAGAATTTTCATGCACTCAACGAGCTCCTTAGTCTTACATTGCATAGATACTCTAGTTTTAAATGATGGCACTTTATTGGCCCTGCGCGGTCTTTTACATTTAGCCTATTTCGAGGACGTTTGATGACATTATAGGTGTGTAGGACTGATCCTATATAAGCCTACACTTAGCATTATTTTTAGTTAGTTTTCGGAATATGCAGAATATTGAAACAAACGTTGCTTGTAGAGAAGCTCTCTAGCTTCTTCCATATCTCCTAACCTTGTAACTGTAGGATTCATCACTAGTATGAAATCCATAGTTGGTTCAAGTTTATTTCCTCCCATGGGATTACTCCTTCATTAATTGTAAGTTAATTCCATTCTTTCTTCTAATTTCTTTTCTTCCTAATCATCACTTTCTTGATCGTTTCCTTGATTCTAGCTTTATCTATCTTTGATAATTCCGCTTGCATCAGTTGGTATCAGAGCTTAGAAAGGGTCTGTTTTAACAATCCCAATCATGTTCTTCGTGCCTTAGATTAGGGTTCTTAGTTAGGGTTTCATTAATTTCATTTTTATTAAAAAAAATTACTGTTCACGGTTACTGTTCACGGGTACTGTTCATCCGTTGAAAAAAAAATTGAAAGAGGAAGAAAACATCCGTAAATTGTGTTTTTGTATACTTAGGGTTTGAGAAAATTAGAAAAAGAAGTGTTTTTGGTTGATTCTTGAAACCCTAGTTGAGTCTTGAAATGTTTCTTGAAGTTCTTGATGTATTTCATGAAATCTTGAATAGGTGTTGTGTTCTTGGAGTTGAAGGACTAGTTTTCTTGAATTCTTGAATTATTCTTGAACGATTTAGGGAGTTCTTGAAAGTTCTGGACAAAAGTACTAAAAACACGTTGAAAACAAAGTGGAAGAAACGTGTAGTGAGATTCTTGAAACAATCTTGATTGAATTCTTGAAACATAGTTGAGTTCTTGAAAGAATATAAGTACATCGTATTATTTATCACTCTTGAGGTTTTGGATCGTGTTTCTTTTCTGGAAATGAATTGTTCTTGAAGAACAACTTATTGTTCTTGAGTAGGAGTTAAATTAAATTGATTTGATCTTGAAAAGTCTAGCCATGACACGTTGAGAATTGTTTGTTGCTTGCTGAAATTTTTGAGTTGAAATTGAGGAGAAGGATGCTAGATATTGTTGTTAAAGGAAGAAACCCTAAGCCAGAATCAAGAGGGAAATAACTACCAATTCAAAAAGGATAAGTTTACCCACTTTACATATAAGGAAATTAGTTGTCCTTAGGCTTTAGGGAGGGGAATTCAGAAAGGTGTAGGCGTGTGAAACAAGAGAAATTCAGAAAGGTGTAGGCGTGTGAAATTAGGTAGAAAATTGGTAAAAAGTTCTCCAAATTTGAGTTGGAAAGCAAGGAAAATGAGGGAAAACTTATTCTACTCTAAAAAGGCTTAGTCTAGGCGCCTATTAAGGGGTAGGGAATCAGATTTTTCTTAGGATTTTCTTATTTCTTTGTTAAACACTACTTCTAATTAGTAATTCTTAAGTATTTCTTCTACTTGAGCTATTACTAATTTTTGAGGTTGTAGGATTTTCGTGCTAATTTCAGAGGTTTGGCCAACACTCATAGTAGTTTTTGGCTTCTCATGCTTACTTTAAAAGAGCTGTCCGTCCATAGAGTCACATAAACTCTATTTCAAACTAATACTTGGACATACTAGTTGGTGATTCTTCACCTTGGTTCTTAAGAGATATCGGAAAATCTTTGGGTAGGGGTATTTGGAGTGTGAACCCTAAAGAGTGTGACTGCCACCATGATGCAGAGCAAATCGAGCCTAATGGACTTACCATCAAGAGCCAGGATTGGAGAATGCAAAGGACGAGAGGTCAAGAGCATCGAGGAAGAGTTCGGGAGAATTCTGAAGATCAAGGAGTTGGCTCTAGGCCCAGGCGCTCCGCCCAGGAACCTAGGCGCTCCGCCCACTTGGCCAGGCGCTCTGCCCAACTTGACTACTGACCAAAATGAGACATGGTCCAGGCGCTCCGCCTCCCTTATAGGCGCTCCACCTTCTAGACCAGCATTCCGAGATTTTAGTCTAGTTATTTACTATTTTAGCCCTCGTGACTTATTATGTGTAATCAACTTGTAGGGGCTTTTATGTTATTTCATTAGGAGTGTGGAACATCTATAAATACCACACTTAGTCATTTTATTTCATTAGCTAGATTTTGAGATTGAAGAATAGAATTTAGAAGAGACTTGGTCCTTTTTGTTGAAGCTTGGCTTCATGTATCTCTTACTTGGAATCCATGGCGGATCAACCTAGCGTGATCCCGTGATTGGTTCAAGTTTCTTTCTCTCTCATAGATATTCAAATCATGGTTTGATTCGATTATCCTTTCTTTCTTCTATTTCTGTTCTTCCCCGTCCCTTGTTTGTTGGTTATCGTGTTTACCTTTTTGCTTCCGCTACTTGTTATTGCTTCCGCTCGTTTACCCTGCATCAGTTTGGTATCAGAGCAAGGCTCGGGATTTTTTTCTACAAATCCTCGTTCCTTGTTCATCTATCTCGTATCTTTACTTTATTGTTATTGTTGTTCTTGTTCTTGGAGAAAAGAAGAAAAACAAAAAAATTGAAAAATTTGAGAAATATAAAAAAAATCATATTGTGGATTGGATTTGATGACCCATTGATTGATTTATATTGGGAATTGTTCTATACCATTTACCCGTTGATTTGGTACCATTTTTACATGATTCGGAGTTGTGAATCAAAAGTTCAAAAAATTGAGACCCAACTTGAAACCCTTATTTAAACCGCTTTGAATCTCGATTGTGACCTTCTTATTGGGTGTTTGATGTTAAAAATCATTGGGGTTTTTTGGGATTAGTGAAATACAACTTTGGGTACCATTGATTTTGATAAAACGGGGTGAAAACGTTGAGATTTTGGGTGAAAAACCATCAAAAATCCGTTATCAGAAAAGCCGGAACAAGGCCCAGGCGGACCGCCCAGCTGAGCTACTGGTCAAGGACCAGGCGGACCACTCACCCACCTACGCGGACCACCCAGTTAACTGGTTGGTTCATTTTGCTTCGTTTCGTGTGTTTTCATGTTCCGTTTGTTTCCGAACTTCTTGGTTAGTATTTCTAAGGTATTTGTCCTACTTTATTAACACTAATCTTTGAGCTTTTAGGGTGATTTATGTCTAGAAGTCTTTACTTAAAGTCGTAGAACTGGCTTGCTTCAAGTGCGTATTTAAATAGCTTCCGTACATCGAGTCACATAAACTCCATTCCGAACTATTACTTGGGTGTACTAGTTGATTGATCTTGCCATTGTGGTTACTAAGAGAACAAGAAGGTCTTGAGTGGAAAAAGGCTTGAGTGGTTAGAACAATAGATTGTGATCACAAAAGCCAACGACCTTGAGTGTATACAGGAGTGGAAAGAAAATTGAGTGGCATCATTTGAGTGATACACGTGAGGGAGTGAATTTGAGAGGTCCTTTACTCTTTATTGTTACAACTATGGCTTCGGATGATGAGTATGGAGGGTATGACTCATGTGGAGATGATGGAGACTATGGTTCCTATGATGATGATGATGATGATGATGATGATGATGGGTATTGTTATGACGATTCGGGAAACCAAGGCTCGTATGATGATGAAGCGGGTCACTATGATGATTATAAGGATGAAGAAGACTATGAGGCTTGCGAAGATTCTTATGCTTCTAGTCAAGAAAACGAAGATGGTGACGCTTCAAGGTATGATGAACCTACTTACTCTTCTTATGATAAATTTGAACATGATGATAGTGACATAGAGAGAACGGATGGTGAAGTTGATTATACGAATTGTTCATATGCATCTTCTCTTAGTGTTGCTTGTGGTGTACAAGGGAGTAGTAGAAGTCCTTCCATTAGTATGGGAGGAGGTGGTGGTTGTTCCATGGGAAAAGGGAGACTTGCATCTTCTAGTGGTGCTAAATGACTTAATGCTCCTTATTCCAATGTGAAGGGTGATTTGAGAAGTAGTGTTGCTCTTGCTACAAAAGGCTTGAATTGTGGTATCAATGCCATAAGGGGTATGGGTAGTAGTAGTAGGAGTAGTGCTATGGGTTATGGAACCGAGAAGAGGGTAGAGAGTTTCTACCACACTCCTACATCTTCAAGGAGTTCTTATGGGTTCTATGATGGTACTTCTTCCTCGACTTTCAACAACACTTCTAATGTTGGAAGAGTGACGGGAAGTGAACACTATTCGTGTGGTGTTGCTAGTAGTGGAGAAATAAGGAAGTACCCATCTAGTAGTGGTACTAATGATGGGTTGTGTAAGGGACGATACTTGGATGATCTCTTAAGAAAAAGAGAGTGATGCCAATTCATATAGAGCCTTAATGAGAATCGTGGGTATGCGCTTCAAGTGGATGAAGGTGAAGGAAGTTGTATTAGTCCTCTTGTAGTGAGAAGGTTGGGGATACCTTGTGTTGATGGGGTGGCCCGGGTGGTTGTTTCGTAAAGGAACTTTGAAGAAGAAGTTGAGTGCAAAGTGGGTCCTTTAGAGGGATGTGATGTTATGTTGGGAAAGCCTTGGCTTCTCAATAGATACTTCAAGTTCACCTACGCACTTGGCGGCTACCAAGTAAAAGCATAAGGGAAGATGCAATTCCTCCTTCCTAGGAAAGAAGAAGTACAACCAAGAAAGCCCACGAACATGAGAAATAGTGGGACACCATTGAGGAGAAGTCCAATGATTTAAAGAGTTCAATCAAGAAGTCCTAGAACATGAGAAATAGTGGGACACCATTGAGGAGAAGCCTTACAATCACAAGCAATGGTTGGACTAGTGCAAGAAAAGAGTTGACAATTGTCAACAAGGTGAACCCAAAACCACAAACTCCAAAGCTAAGTGGTTCACCAACAAAGAAGGAGGAGACCTCAAGTGATGAGTCTCCAAGTCCTAGATTCTGGGTTAATGTAAAGAGTCCACCTACTCCGGCTATGGGTATCCTTGGGCCTCGTCCCAACTCACCCAAATATGAGAGACAAAAGATTGAGAGGAGTAAGGAAGTGACCGGTAACATTCCTCGACCGGAAAAAGGAGAGGATGTGTTGATGATGTGAGTGGGATGTCACCACCCGAATCTACACCCGACCTTGAAAGAAAAATGAGGAAGAAAGAGAGGGAAAAAGAATCATTGAGAGTGAGGACACCCCTTATTCTAACCTTAACCCTTTATCTTTTTCTTAGACTTGTGAGAGTTCTTATGTAGGTATTGTTGGAGGCAATCTAATGGAGCCTCAACCATGTTCCAAGATGGAAGGACAAGGTGAAGAAGATCATCAATGTGAGCTTCAAGGTGAAGAAACTAGCCATAATACTTCAAGTGCATTGAGTGAGCAAGATGGCCACTCAAAGGTATGTGTTAGTTCTCCTTCCCATGAGCATGTTACTTCCTTGTCTTGTGATAGCGTTTGTGAAAACTCTATGCTAGTTGATGATATGTATGATTACAATTTGTTTGCAACTAGTGTAGAGCCCTTGGGTCAACTTATGTGTGAATGTGAACCACCAGTTGAGAGGGATGATAAGCTACATCATGATGTGAGCCAGATATTCAATGAACCTCTCTTTAGTGAAGATAGTGTAGTTGACCTGGTTTGTGACCCTTGTTATGACACACCACCAATTTTTGATAAAGGGGAAGATGAATTGATTGATCATGCCCTTATTAATATGCTTATCTTTGGTGGAACTATGTGTTGTAGTGAGGATGGTAGTGACCTTGAGGACTCCCTAGTGGATGGGATGGATAGGATTGTACTTAATGACTCATCAAGTGTGTATGAAGAGTGTGAAATTGATTATGTTGGTCTGTCTTCTAGTAGTCCTAATCTTGAGTGTGTGGACTATAATGATGAAGAAGTCATTATAGAGACCTTCCTTGATAGTTTGTCTAGTAAGGAAGATTGGCTTAGAGGTGGATTTGGAGGTGAGGAAGTCACTCTTGGTGTGTGTAAGAGTGCTTCCAAGAAGGGGAGTGGAGTATTTGATGTTAGTTGCCAATTGAACTATTTTGTTTACTCCACCCCGTATGTTGATCACACCTTGGGTGTTGAGCATGCCAAAGCTATTGTGTCACCGTGTGATAAAAATGCATTAAAGGCTTGGTGTGTTGGTTATGAGCTTAGAGATGATAGAGTTCTTGATTCCTTAATCTTGCATGTTGCATGTCTTATTAATCTCTTTGCTTGTTATAATTGTGAGTGCTTGTCATTGTTGAGCCAAGAACTTGTTGTTTCCTTTGGAGACATAAGCTTTTTGATTAGTATTGATACTTGGCTCTATCACAAAAGTGTGATTTTCACGTCACTTGGACTCACCCTTGTTGGACTTGCCTACTCTTGTAGTGGGAAGTTTTGGTGTGTTCTTATTGGACTTAAGGATCATAGAAATTTTGATGGCTTGATCTTGCATATTCCCTACCCTATTGATCTCTTTGATGAATCTTGTGTTGAGTGCATCCATTGGGGAAGCAAAGTACTTGTTGTTTTCTTTGGAAACATGGGCTTTATCATTGTCATTGATACTTGGTTATACCATAAGAGTGTATTTTCCACACTACTTGCACTAACCTACTCTTGTAGTAGGAGCTTTTGGTTGTGCTTGTCTTTGGATGTAGGCCTTGACTGTTTGATTTCGAGGATGAAATCCTTTCGAGAAGGGGAGGATGATGCAGGGAAAATCGAGCCTAAGGCACTTACAATCAAGAGCCAGAATTGGAGGATGCAAAGGACGAGAGGTCAAGAGCATCGGGGAAAAGTTCGGGAGCAATTTGAAGATCAAGGAGTTGGCTCCAGGCCTAGGCGCTCCACCCAGGAACCTAGGCGCTCCGCCCAAGACATGAAGGAGCCAGGCGCTCCGCCCACTTAGCCAGGCGCTCCGCCCAACTTGACTACTAACCAAAATGAGACATGGTCTAGGCGCTCCGCCTCCTAGACTAGCATTCTGAGATTTTAGTCTAGTTATTTAATATTTTAGCCCTACGTGACTTATTATGTGTAATCAACTTGTAGGGGCTTTTATGTCATTTCATTAGGAGTGTGGAAAATCTATAAATACTACACTTAGTCATTTTATTTCATTAGCTAGATTTTGAGATTGAAGAATAGAATTTAGAAGAGACTTGGTCCTTCTTGTTGAAGCTTGGCTTCATGTATCTCTTACTTGGAATCCATGGCGGATCAACCTAGTGTAATCCTGTGATTGGTTCAAGTTTTTTTCTCTCTCATGGATATTCAAATCATGGTTTTATTCGATTATCCTCTCTTTCTTCTATTTCTGTTCTTCCCCGTCCCTTATTTCTTGGTTATTGTGTTTACCTTTTTGTTTCCGCTACTTGTTATTGCTTCCGCTCGTTTACCCTGCATCATGCCACCAAAAGTGAGGGAGTGCAAGTGAGGTCGTTTATACTAACCTTTTCCTTTCCCATTTCTTGATCTGTCTTTTCCAGGTACACGGAGCAATAAGGGAGTTATGGTTGGTTATGGAGACAAATCAGTTGATAAGAGTTTTCAGTACACTCCCGAGGTGACTAAGGCTGAAGTAAAGAGAGTGGAAGATTGAGTTAGTAGTCTCACTACTCATGATCATTCGGTTCTTACTTAGATGAAAATTAGTGAAACTTGGGATGGAGTAGGTTCGTCATTGAAGTAGATGGGTATGGAGGATAGTTGCTCAAAATTGGTGATATTATGTCAATTGCATTAGCACCTCGTTGGTTGAGAAGCTAGGGATACCATGCTATAAGTTGAAATATCCTTATGAATATAATGGAGTGTGGGTTTCTAAGGAAGCCACAGTGTTCATATCTCATAAAAATTATAAGGGTTATGTATGGCGTGATGTGTATCCCATGACTGTTGATGTTTTGTTAGGTGCACCATGGTTGCACAACAAAGAGTTGCAATATAGTGCTAATAGGGATGTGTACCTTCTGGGTATGAATCAAAGGGTTTATGATTTTGTGCCTAGCAAGAAATGGGGCAAGCTAGCGACTAGTGTATACTCTTGGCCTACTCAAAAGGGAGGGATGCAAGAACTTTATCCTATGAATGAAAAGGTGCAAACAAGAAGTCCTATAAGCACAAAAAATAGTGGGACAAGTGCAGCATGTAAAGGGTTGACAACTATCAACAAGGTGAGCCCGAAACTGCATGATTCAAAGTCAACTGGTTCACCTAAGAAGAAGAGGGCATCATGTGATGGTTCTCTAAGTCCCAACTTTTGGGTTGACGTGAAGAGTCCACCTACTCCGACTAAGGGCATTCTTGGGACTCATCCCAACTCGCCCGAACATGAGAGACAAAAGATTGAGAGGAGTAAGGGAGTGACCGGTGACAATCCTCGAACGGAAAAAGGAGTGGATGTGTTGAGTGATGTGAGTAGGTTGTCACCTCAATCTAAACTTGACCTTGAAAGAAAAGTGAGAGAGACGAGAGAAGAGAAAAGAAAAATTGAGAGTGAGAACACCCTTTATTCTAAAAACTCTTTATCTTCTTCTTCTACTTGTTTTAGCTATTGTGCAGGGATTCTTAGAGGCAAGCCGATGGAGCCTCAATCATGCTCTAAGGTGGAAAGGCAAGGTGATGAAGGTTCCCACTGTGAGCTGCAAGGTGGAGAGGCTTGTAGAGACACTTCTAGTGCTTTTAGTGATCTATGCAGCAACTTGAGTGTAAGTAATAGCTTATTTCTCTTTGAGTTTAATAATTCCTTGTCTCATGATAGTGATGCTAATAATCTACTGGTTGCTGATTTGGATGAATATAATGTGTTTGCAACTAGTATAGGGTCTAGCGGTCAAATTGTGTGTGATCATGAGTCACTAATTGAGGAAGTTTGTAAGTTACATTATCATGTGAACCATTGGTTCCATGAACCTCTTTTTAGCGATGAAAATGTAGTTGATCATGTTAGTGAGTTTTACTATGATACACCACCCGTATTTGATCGAAGAAAAGATGAATTGTTTGATCATCCTATTCTTAATTTTGATAACATAGATGATGTTGGTGTCTTTGCGTGTCTTAGTGAGGTTGATACTTGTTCCAGGAGTCCCTAGTGAATGAAATAGATAGGGTTGTACAAAAATGACTCCTTAGATGATGATGAATCTGGTTTTGATACTTCACTCTTGTTAGGTGGTGAGCTTGAAAGCGTGCTTTTACTAACCCTTTGTTTGGGAGAATTTTAATAGGGGTGGTGACTTGTATCAAACCATAGTAGAGAGTGGGCAAGAACCTCCTTGGTGTAATAAGTTTGACTCTATAGATAATTCCTTGGGGGAAGTTCTAGTTGTTGACTATTATGGTACCTCTTCGATTAGCCCTAATCTTAATTGTATGGGCTGTGATGATTAAGAAGCCATTATTGAAGCCTTTCTTGAGAGTTTATCTATGAGGGGGATTATCTTAAAGGCGATTGTGGAGGCGAGGAGGTATGTCTAGGTGTGAGTAAGAGTGGTCCCAAGAAGGGAAGTAGTGTAGTTGATGTTAGTAATAGGTTGCACTACTTTACTTGCTCTATTCCATATGTTGACTACACCTTAGAGAGAGAGCATGCCAAAACCGTTGTGCCAAACTGTAAAGGCATTGCATTGAAGGTTTGGTGTATTCGTCGTGAGCGTCGGGATAATAGGAACTTTGATTATTTGAGATTGCATGTCCTACACCCTATTGATCTCTTTGTTTGTTATTGTCTTGAGTGCACTCCATTGTTGAGCCAAGAGCTTGTTGTTTCCTTTAGAGATATAGACTTTAACATTGTTATTGATGCTTGGCTCTATCATAAGAATGTGTTTTTCACACAATTTGCACTAATCTTTGTTGAGCTAACCTACTCTAGTAGTAGAAAGTTTTGGTTGTGTCTTCCTTGGCTTACATGATCTGATGGTGTGACTTCGAGGATGAAATCCTTTCAAGAAGGGGAGGATGATGCAGTCCAAAATGAGATGTTCGTGAGCTTTGGAGGAGTGGGCCGCTTGTTAGAAGGATCAACGAGCAACACTACAAGAAATATGACCTTTAGCGAGGGGAATTTTGATCGTTAAAAATGTAAATCCAGTCGCTAAAGGCCAATAACGACCGTATAAAATCCGGTCGTCACCGGTCGTTATAGGCTCTCACGTTAAAAGTTTAAAGACCGGATTTTAACCCGGTCGCTAAACACCTTTTACGGCCGCGCAATATCCAGTCGTTGTTCTTTATTTTAACGACCGAAATTTTCCTTCATTAATTATATTTCCAGTCATTAAATCTCTTTAAATGGCAACAAGAAATTTGGACGTTATGCGATTATTACGACCGGAATTCCTTTCGTTAATTATATGGCAGTAATTATTGACGACCAAATTTCCCTTCGCTAATTTAAATTTTTAATAATATATACATTTTTATTTATTTCCTGGTCGAATATAATACACAATTCGAAAATATACTAAATAAACAATAATCATAAAATCTCATTGTTAATTATTAAGAAATAAACGATCACATTACTAAAACAATATATCTATCCAAATTGTATGACATTATGACTCCAAAAAAGAGAAAAATTTTTAGCTTATGTACAAACAATACCCCCTAACAAATCCAAAAACATCTTCTACTTCTACTTGCACTTTCTTCGTGGACACATTCTTCGGACCTCTAATTCTTCATCCGTAAGAAAGAATAAGTCCATGTTAGTTTAGTGATAAAACTTCTATTAGCTACTTTGATTAAAAAAATTAATATACTTATTGGAAACTTCACACACTACTTGTTAACACCCCTCCCCCAACCAACGCAGTAGTAGCACCATAGAATATGGCAAAAATGCACCATCGTATAACAGTTTAAAGATAAGAATGGCGTAGACAGCAAGCATGTGCTCTTCAAACCAACAATCAGTAGCAATTTTTGGCTTACAGTGCCTATTGAGTATGTCTAATCACAGTATCACACAAAAAGAAATATGACTAAAAGGGTCGGAGAGATACTAATAAAGTTAATGCAACCACGACAATAATCAAAACCAAGCTCATAAGTAATATCTTTAATTGCGAGCACAAATTCAGAATAAAGATTCAACTTGAATGTAAACATTGATTAGAACATCTCACATCGTAATCCATTAACAATTATTAGCAAAGATAGAAAATCTAAGTGATGAAGTTAAGCAGAACCAATTCAATCTAATTGATGAATTCCCAATTTAAGTTATAGATAGATGCTAGGATACATTAGTTCCAAAAGTGCAGAAAGGGTGAACAGAAAATCAAATTGTATTACCCAGATACAATAATGTATTAATTTTCTTATCTGGGATAAGCCTGCTAGACCATTCGGTCTGATGTTTTTGTTGTTGACTAATGTTGGAGGTGCTTTTTATTGGTAATCTGTAACTGGTGTTAATAGTGCTCCACGACAACAGATTTTTTTGTGTCTAAGCAGATGGACAATAGGAATGGCCACCACAATTATGCAGATAGAGATAATGATGAAGAGAAGAGAATAGCTGGTAAGATTTCTGGTGTATAAGCATTTTGCGCCTTCGCCTAATGCTGATAAGGCTATTATTAATCTCACACTGGGTTAATTACCTATATTTTGATCTTATTCTAAGTGTTGTTCTTTAAAAAATATTTGGTAGATAGATGTTTTATTAATTGACCTGGTTAACCTTGATGAAGAAAGGATTTCTACCATTTGTGAGTTTTCGCTCCCTTTATTTCGACACTCTATTATGTTGATTTGATACTTGTATATCTTTACATATCATTTTAGTTTAGCTCCAACAAAATTATATGTGTGATTTTTCTGCACAAGTAGATGACCATTGCATCAACAACTTTGCTTCAACATACTTCTAAGAAATTGCACGCTGATATGGTTGAATTTGTGCCAAACAATTGTCTATCTAATCAGTCACCTAGAGAGGAAACTTTACAAGATGGCATATTTTCTAGTCCAAATCAACCATCTGCTCTTGTGCATCAATTAGTTCTCACCTGAGGGATAAAGAAACTCACCTTCCAATAGACTATAGGAGAAGCAATCTAGTAAACCACACAAACTGCTTACCATTTAGACTGCATATCATTTATATCTATACATATCATTGTATAACAGATCAATGACTATTGTTTTTGACATTGTTCAACTAAGAGCATTAACCCTCTTTGGAGTATATTAATTGGTCCTTTCCATAAAAAAACATCTAAGGGAGCATTAACCCCAAGGCTGCAACTTTTTATCTGTAACTTTTTAACAAGGTTAAATATTCACATGTACATACCACATGTCAAACTAGAATGATCATTCAACTGAAAGCGACTTTCTTTGAAATAATTTTACATGTAGCATGATATCTCATGGAAGATCTTTTTAAAAGGCAGCAACCCAACCCCTAAAATACCTATTCGCGATCCAAAATGAACTTATTAAAAAGCGAACTTGATTCTTCCTTCACTATTAACTCAGGTATAATTTGATTTCCTACAAAATTGATACGACTTATTGTTGCTCATTACAGTTGAAACTATTCAATAAGTTTAGTTGATCTCACGAAGGAGCTTTACAAGATTCATTATTCTATAACCCATGTAAAGAAACTAATCTTCGTAATATCGTCACAAACAAGGATATAAGCCACCAGAATGCAAATAAACTTTATATGTGCACTAGAAACCAACAATCTCAAACAAGTATATAAGCCAGCTTAATTCTTATCTTACTGGTGTAGACATGACCAAAAAGAAAAATAAGTACACAACTACTGCAGTACTGAAGCTTAATAACCACCATTGCCAATATAAAAGGACACAACAACACAAGACACAATTTGCCACCGAACTCGACTACTCTCAAGAAATAAGAATTATTTTGCTCTCTCTATTATTTCTTGCTCATTTACTTGTCTTTACTTTCATTGTATTTATTTACTTTTTCCATCATAATTTACCATATTGCTTGTGACCTTATTCATAATTAATTCTTTAACCTAGATTGGGCTTAATATTGACCTATGAATAGAATTATCTTGTTGGAAAATAAACTTGAATTGTTAGGCCTCGACGCGTGAATGTCACATTGAGGATAGAGGCTCCAGTATATTTAAGAATATCTATTGTTGAACTGTAAGCTAAGTAATGAATTGAGAAGGGAAGCCTGGGTATGATTATGAATGTAAATTAGAAGATAGAACTATCCTGTAGGTTGGACATCCTTATAGGGATAGAAGGCTTACTTATTATGTGATAGTTAAAATTACGTGGCATTGCACATCACATCTTCATGGGTAAGCTTTGAGAATAAGAGTTTTGTACTCCATTAATAGGTTTGATCTGTACTTCTTGGCAGTCGATGAGAGTCCCATACCGGTGAAGGATTATTATTTCATATATCTCTTTGTAGACAATGAGGGTCTCGTGCCAGAGATAGGTGTTGGGCACATGTGACCCCATTGCATCATACTGAATTCACTCCATTTCATTGCACCAGCTGCTGTGTATTGTGTGATTGTAATGTGATGTTTTGTGTATGTGTCATTTGATTGTTCATATGTTTTGGGTTACCTATATTATTCTGTCTATCTTATGTCCCTTGTTGTTTATAGTTTCTTACGTCTTTCTAGTTATTATCTGGCTTTGCCTTTTTATAGTTGAAATAAGGTGAATTTGGTTTATCTGCTTTTCTTCTCCCTTGCTAGCATATCTGCTTCTTCGAGGTGGCTACTCAGCCAGCATTTACTGAGTCCTTTCGACTCACCCTCTATTTGTTTCTTGTCTATTTATTTCATTTCGGCAGATTCGCTCCAGGATTAAGTTCTCCACGTGGTTGAGGAGCGAAGACTACTTCAGCTGTCAGGGTGAGCCATCTTTTAATATGGATGACCACCAGTTTTATGTTTATTCTCTCAGTTGTATTTTTCTCCCTTCAGAAGATGTTTATACTTCATTTGTATTCTTAGATGTCTGTTTAAATAGCCCTAAACCTAGTACAATGAGTAGACCGTTGTAATTCCTTCTATACAACTTTTATATTTATATATATATATATATATATATATATATATATATATATATATATATGAATATATACATATATATATATGTGTGTGTGTGTATATATATATACACACACACACACATATATATATATATATATATATATATATATATATATATATTAGAATGTCATATTTTCTAAGTCTTGTTTCTTATTTCAAGCCTATTTGGTGTTTGGTTGATGAAATTTCTGAAATGGGTTCGCTCAACGGGTGTAGGGGAGGATGTCGGGTGCCCACACAGTCTAGTCAGGAATCTAAGTCGTGTCAGTTCACACTTGGAAACAATGTGTTGGCCATTCGGGCTCTTCATGTTTTATCAATACTTTAGAGAGCTGCTACCATAGTTCTGCAGCCTTTAGAATCAGATGAGTTATCTTCGACACTCGCTCTCTTAGCTCCCCTACTACTATTCTGGCCTTTCGCATGAGAGATGCATCCCATAGTGAATCTTCGTTGATCATATTAACCTCTACTTTCAACCTTGCATCGAGGTTCTTTCTGGGCGCGGGGCACACTTTAGGCGAGCACCGCTCACTCTGTAAGTCGCTTATCCCGCGCTGGGTCGGGTATCTGAAGACTTGATGAAGTGTTGAGGGTACTCCCTTTACGTTGTGTATCCAAGGCTGTCCTAGGATAACATCATATGAAAAGTTACAAGTCAATACTTTGAAAGGTGTTATGCTCGTAACGCCCGGAGTACAGACCAACAGAGCTAGTTCCCCGACAGGTTTTTAAAAAATGCTGTAGAAGCTGGTTATCCAACAGGGGCTCAGAATCATCGGCTGATGCTTGTCTGTCTTCTGTAGTATCTCCCATTAGATGATATTGACATCACTCCCTGGGTCAATCAGAGCTTGCTTAATCTGAAAATCAAGCATGTTGATTGGAATTGTGAGAGATTCCTGGTGCTCCCCTTCCTCTGCTACTGGGCTGAACGCAATCAGACTAGCGAGTAATTCCAGTGCTTGAATCCCCCAAGTTTTGATCGACTCGGATGTCGTGAAGATTGCATTGATGCTTTGCTTATCCTTAGGCTCAGACGCCCTTCATCGTCTCGCTCCTTCTTCCATCAAGTCTTTGAGATGCCTTTCCTTCAACAAATGCTCAATTCTCAGCATCAGGGCTTTGCAGTCGGCTGTGGCATGGCCGTTGCTTAGATGAAAATCACTATAAGGCATTGAGCTCCTTCGATTCGTGCAGTTGATAATGGGTGGCCAACGTACGCTAGAGCCTAGTTTCCCAAAGTGCTTGGCAACCAGCTCTACGACATTCACCCTTAGCCTAAAATCCTTGACGCTGTGAGCTTCTGTTATTTTCTCGTGGGATCCATTACCTCTAGAACTGCTTTGTTTTCCCGTCCCTACTTGATTATGAATCCTTCTTTTTGTTCTCTTTCCATCACCTTCCCCATCTGGAGGTGGAATACCTGCTCGCTTCATCCATGTACCTCCGCTGAGGTCTTGAGACTCCTCAGGTTCAAGATGGAGCTTCTTAGTGTACCTCTAATGTAGGGCACTCCATGTTGTCACCGGGTGTTGAGTAAGACTCCACTATAGCTCCCGGGTGGCTAATGAACCCCTGGAGTTCAGACTCTTGCCGAAAGCTACCACGACAACGTTGACGAGTTGCAAAGTGGTGGCACGCTATTGGACTTAGGCGATGCACCAAGCAAGGGGACCAAGCTTGCTAGCAATGCTGGGACCACGGAGAGCAGCCAAGTAGGAAGAGGAAGTATGGACCCGGTGCTTGAGAAGCTGCTAGACTTGGTCGAGTCATGGGGAGATTCAGGCCAGGAACAAGGGGAGGTATCCGATGGGTAGAGGATCGAAGCCATAATTGCCAGTTGTCCAAAGTACAAACGGGGCAAAAAGAAAGGTGACAAATATCTGGTGACGTGGGTAGGCGAACCACTCCATAGGGCATCATGGCTAACAACCAAAGATCTTCAGCAGCGCCAAGACGAGTTACGCGCGTATGTGTCGATGCTTTGTGCTGAGGGCGGCACAAAATTAGGTGGGGGAGAATATGACGTCCTGCCACATTATGAGTCAAATAATGTGCACAAGTCAATGGAAGTTTCTAGAGAGGCCAAGAGTGGTCTAGAGTATGGAAGACTCTAGAACCATGAAGGCCCTTGACTTAGGGCTTGCTTGGAATGTGTAGAAGTATCTAGATTATGGGAATACATTGGTTGAAGTTGGAAAGAACCAACAACTTATGGAATACTTTAGAAGAGCGAAGAAAGAGCATGTTAACTTCCACCTAATTAATGTAGTCTAGAACCTTCCCTAGAGTAGTATAAATAGGAGTAGGCATTTCATTTGCACTTGTAACCTAGCATCCAACCAAGTTCCTTAGCTTTCCTTTCTTTGTACAAAATATTTGATCTTAATATAAGTCTTTTGCCAACAACTTGTGCCTTAACCGTGTGCAATACTTGGCTACTTTGCTTTCTTGACTTAAAAATCATCTAATGATCTTAGCTTGACACTTTAGGTGTCCTATATAGGTTCAACGCTGAACTTGGGCGTTGCTTTTGGGTAGCAATTGTCTAAGTGCCGGCATGGCGCCTAGAGCAAGTCTAGGGTCGTGACACTTAGCTCTACCCCGTTGTTGCAACTCTCTGAGTTTGGCAAGGCATTTGAGGTTGAATGTGATGAATCCGGGGTTGGGATTAGAGGAGTGCTTATGCAAGAATCAAGGTCGATCGCTTAGTTTAGCGAAAAGCTTAAGGGTGCAACCTTGAATTACTCAATGTATAACAAGGAATTGTATGCCCTCGTTCGAGCACTCGTTAATTAGCAACATTATCTGTGGCCCTGAGAGTTTATGATTAGAAGTGATCATGACATCTTCAAGGCCAAGAGAAGTTGAACCGGCGGCATGCCAAGTTGGTAAAATTCGTTGAGAGCTTTCCCTATGTAAGTCATTACAAAAAGGGTAAAGACAATGTTGTTGGCCGATGTGCTGTCAAGAAAGTTTGACTTAGCGGCCACTCTCGCTTCGAGATTAATGGGGTTCGAAAGCATCAAGCTGATGTATGAACAAGACCTCAAGCTGAAAAGCGTCTGTGACGCTATTTAGAGTGGCCGAAGGGTGGAAAAGTATTAGTGGAATTATGGCTATCTCTTTAAGAATGGGAGAGTTTGTGTGCCCGTGTCATCTTGGAGAGAGCTTTTGGTCCGAGAAGCTCACTCCGAGGGCTTAATGAGACATTTGGTATCGATAAAACTCTTGGTATCTTAACCGAGCAGTTTCATTGGCCCAAGATGCAAAGAGATGTGGAAAAGCTTTGCAATGCTTGTTTAGATTGCAAGAAAGCTAAATCGAGGTCCATCCCTCATAGTTTGTACACTCTGTTGCCTGTTCCTAATTTCCCTTGGGTTGATATATCCATTGATTTTGTGATCGTCAACCATTTTCTCAAAATGGCTCACTTTATTCTGTGCAAGAAATATGATGATGCACAGCATGTAGCTACTTTGTTTATTTCTCATGTGTTGAAATTGCATGGTGTGCCTCGTACTATTGTGAGTGACCGAAACTTTAAATTCTTGAGTCATTTTTGTAGATGTCTATGGGGTGCCCTTGGCACCAAGTTACTATTCTCGGCGTCTCACCATCCTCAGTATGATGGACAGACCGAGGTAGTCAACCAAACCTTAAGAGCTTTGCTTCGAGCTATGACTAAATGTAAGCCCGTGATGGAATTTGCATACAACCGTACTGTTCATTGAATGATTGGAATGACTCCATTTGAGTGTGTGTATGGTTTTAACCCTTTGATTCCACTTAATTTAACTTCGTTGCCTCGAGATGCTATTATTGATTTTGAAGGTACATGTCGAGCCCTTGCTTTGCTCGAGCTACATGCCAAAGTGAAAAAGAATCTTGAGGAAGCCTATGCCAAAGTGGTCTCGAAGAAGAACAATGGGCGAAAGAGATTGGAGTTGAAGAAGGGAGATTGGGTTTGGGTTCACTTTAGAAAAGAAAGGTTCTCGAACCAAAGGAAAGGAAAGTTGGCTCGTAGAGGGGATGGTCTGTTTCAAGCGCTGATCAAGATCAACAACAATGCTTATGTGATCGACCTCCCAGGTGAGTATAATATATCCAACTTCTTCAATGTTGCTGACTTAACTCCTTGTGATGTAGGCCGAGCACCGGAGACTGAAGAGGGCACGATTTCGAGGATGAAATCTTCTCAAGAAGGGGAGGATGAAGCCAAGCCAAGATCATGCACGCCATGCACATTCACTTAGCGTGGCCGGGTGATAGGAATCAAAACGCGGAAAGATAAAAGATAGGAACGAGACGTAACTCGATCACTAATCCCAAGTAGCAACGGAGAACTAGTTCCGTTACACCCCGGGAGAAGGCCAAGAACACCTACGCTAGGCAACTACCCTCGAGACGACAACGGACTCGCAAGTAGAATGGTCGGGGGAGGTTTGGGGTTCAACTAGAATCCACTAGTAAACTCAAACCGAACTCAAAGGTTTCATTCATAGAGAATCCACTCTAGAACATTGTTTAATCAACACTCATCATCAAAACTAACTCTCCGGAATAATGCTAAGCTATGGGGTATTTATAGGCCTCATTTAATACATAGTGAAAGCCCAAAAGTACCCTTAAGTAAGTTCTAAAGACATAAGCCACGTAGGGGCAAAAGGGAAATTACATAGCAACTTAAGTCAAAATCCCGTCAAACTTGCACAGGGGGAGGCGCCCGCCTCCAGGCCTTAGGCGCCCGCCTCAGCATGCCTAGGCGGTCCGCCTCCTGCAGCCGCCTCCAAACTTCAGAGAGCTTCCATTTTCTAGGCGGTCCGCCTCAATATGTAGGCGGTCCGCCTCTTCCTGGGACTTCTTGAAACACCTTGAAATGTGTCCCGGATGCTCTTCTTTCCTTGGCGTCCCATTGCATGACCTTGAAGTGCTCTTCCTTGGCCTTGGATGATGCCTTTGGATGGTTGCTCGGATTGGGTCTTATCATCCTCCCCTTCTTAGAAGATTTCGTCCTCGAAATCGAGGCTTGGTCTCTCATAGCATCAACAACTCCTCGGGGTGGCCAAAGCGCTCCTTCTTTATCCCTCTTGATCGTCACTTTGATATAGGCTTCTCCCAAGATCTCCCCCGCCTTAGCATGGAGCTTAGAACCTACAAGCAACGACAAGCAAAAACAAACAAACGTCCTACTTTGGAAGTAGGTTAGTGCAAGAAGTGTGGAAAACACACTCTTGTTGTATAACCAAGCATCAATAAGAAGCACAAATAGCAAATCTCCAAAGAGAACAATAAGTACTTGGTTCACTAAAAGCATGCAATCAACACGATAAAGAGCAAATAGGTCACGGGAAGACGGGAAATGCAAGGTCAAGCTACCAAAATTCCCTTGAACCTTAAGCTCAAGGTCAACACACCAATCTATCCTTGAGGTGTGATCAACATGTGGAGTGGAGTGAATCAAATAGTCCATCCTACAAGTAGAATCAAGCACTCCACTCCCCTTCTTTAGAGCATACTTACGCACACCAAGGGATTCCTCTTCCCCTCCAAAGTCATCACCTAAGCAACTCGTCTTAAAAAACAAACTATCAAGAAAGGTATTGATGATGGCCTCTTCTTCATCATAACCCAAACAAGCAATAGTAGGGTCACTCAAAGAGTCATTTACCTCATTCAAATTCTCACACAAGGGATTGCCTAAGGGGTCAAACCCTTCACAACATGGAGACTTCATTTTACTACTCACCCTAGTCCGATACAAGTCATTACCTCCATTGACATTATCTTCAAACAATGAAAATGTAAAAACATGCATCTCAACATCATGATCAAACATAGACGAGTTATCAAGACTAGGTTCTTTTCCCTCACTCGAGGAGTCATCGAAAGTAAATCGTTCCATCTCACATGCAAAAGACTCCTCAAGGTCACAAATATGGTCAACTATCAATCCTACACTAGGGAGGGGTTCAATGGACAATGGGCTCACATCATGATGTGGCATATCATCCCTTCCAGCTAGTGTTTCACAAACAAACTCAAGTTGACAACTAGACTCTTCACTAGTGGCATATGCACTAGATGCTTCACAAGCTCCAACTAGTGTTGAGTCAACACAAGACAAGTAGCTAGTAGGCTCATGCAAAGGTGAAGCAACACTTACATTTGTAGTACTTCCTTGGTCACTCGCAAGGCTTGAAATGTCATGTGCAACTCCTTTTTCATGAGGCTCACATTGAGGCTCCAATTGCTTGTCTTCAAGTGTACCTACACAAGATTTTTCACAAGAAAGAATAGAAGATAAAGAAGGGTTAGAACAATGGGTGCTCTCACTCTCGATTTTTCCTTCCTCACCTCTCACCTCTCTCAATTTTACCTCATGGTCAAGTGTAGTTTGGGGTGACAATCCACTCACATCACTCCTCAATTCCTCTCCTTTTTCCTCTCTTGGATTGTCACCGGTCACTCCCTCACTTCTCTCTATCTTTTCTCTCTCATTTGGGGTGGGGTGACTCCCATTTTTATCATGCAATGGCAAGACAACAAGATTGTTTGCTTCGGGTTTAAGTTCAATGGGTGGTTTAGCTTTAGCCGCTTCCCTCAACTCCTTCATCTTCTTGTAGTCATCACTCACTTGTTTGGGAGTTAGGGGCTTCAACACAAATCTCCTTCCTTCATGTTGGAGCGTGTAAGTGTTGACACGTCCATCATGGACCACTTGTCGATCAAATTGCCAAGGCCTTCCAAAGAGAAGGTGGCAAGCTTGCATTGGCACAACGTCGAACAAGTGTTCATCCACATAACTACCCATTTTAAACTTGATCATTGCTTGTTCCACTACCTTTAACTCCCCACATTCACTAAGCCATTGCAATCGATATGGCTTTGGGTGTTTCATGGTAGGCAACTTCTATTGGGTTATAAGGGATTGACTCACCACATTAGTGCAACTCCCGGAGTCAATGATCATAGAGCACACAACACCTTTGACGCGACACCTAGCATGGAATAGGTTTTCTCTTTGCAAGGTTTCGCCGCCCTCCACAATCATGGCTCCTAAGCTCCTTCTCACAACTAGGGAAACATGAGGACCATCCTCTTCAACCATATCCTCCTCCACATCATCCATAGATAGATCATTTCGAGTGGGTTTTGGAGGTGGAGTAGTCCTTTGGGGATTGCCCGAAGGGTGGGGATTGCCCACTTGTTGGGGATTGCCCAACACATGCTCTTGTAGAGCTTCAACTTTGCTTTGTTCATACCTCTTGGTTAGCTCAACAAAGTGTCCGGGAGTCATAGGAGTGCTATGACTCGTGCCTTCCCCGGATTCAATTTGGACACTCGGGGTCCTCTTCTCACTTATCTCAACTTGGTTCCTCTCGATGGACTCAAGTCTCAAAGTGATTTCCTCAAACTTAGCCATAACGGTGGCCATGAAGTTCTTCATAGGATCATCTCCATCATTCGCCATTGTACCTACAAGAAGCAACAAACGTTAGTAAAACACCTCACCACTCCCTCACAATGTTTCACTCGGGTCGCTCGTTTGTAGAGGGAGGGATATTTCACACAAGTTTGAGTTTAAAAGCTTCAAGTAGTTGACCAACGAACCACAACTCAATCACTCAACTTCTCAAACCCTTTGCTCTCCGGGGTGAGTGGAGTTAATGGGACTCGATTGGAACGGTAAGCACTTTAAATGAGGACTTGAATCAAAAAGGTTCTACGGATCTTCTTTGAATTCTAGTCTCCTTTCTAAGGCACGATGATCCTAATAGCTCAAAGTAATTAGTACTACACAAGTAGGATTATACTCTAATAGTACTAATTAGAAGCAATGCAAACAACAAAACACGAAAACCTAGAAGTTTCTACCCGTTTCCCAAGCTTCAGGAAGTAGGCGCCCCGCCTCAGGAAGGTAGGCGGCCGCCCAGAGCAACCTACAGGAGGAGGCGCTCCGCCTCTCTGGATGAGGCGCTCCGCCTCAGAAAGTCCAGAGAGCTCACAGAGCTGAGGCGCTCCGCCTCCAAATTGAGGCGCTCCGCCTCTGCAACTTTTCAGCACAGTTTCCTTCGCGTTTTCTTGGGTTTGCAACCCAAAATCCAACTATCCAAGCGTTGTTTTGATGATTCAAAGGTACCCCAATGTTGTATCAATCACAAAGAACAATTCCTAACGATTTTTAACAAACCCCAATCAACAACAACGAATTCACCATGTTCATCTTCTTCAAAAACTAGGGTTTATCAAAAGGGGTTTTCAAATGGATTGTGAATCATCAAAGTAGGTGTTATACATGTTCAAATTCCATAAATTTGGTACCAAATCGTTTGTTTTTCAATAAGGATCATTCCCCAATAACAAGTTTCCATCAAACATCATCCCAACCCAAGAATCAAATTCAAGTCATCAAGAACAAGTTCTTCAAGGGTTTAATGGAGATTGGGGTTTCAAATTTTCAAACTCCACCAAATCAATCAATTTTGGTACCCAAACAACGGGAAAACAATCACGAACAAGAATCCGTAACACCCATATCACAAATCATCCAAATCAACAAGATAGAGCAAATTTTTGGTATTTTTAATTTTTCAATTTTTTTGTTGTTTTCTCCTTTCCAATAACAAAAACAAGAAACTAAAGATAGAATCGACCTAGGCACGAAGAATCAAGGGTCGGGGGTTTGTAGAAACAAAACCCGAGCCTTGCTCTGATACCAAGATGATAGGAATCAAAACGCGGAAAGATAAAAGATAGGAACGAGACGTAACTCGATCACTAATCCCAAGTAGCAACGGAGAACTAGTTCCGTTACACCCCGGGAGAAGGCCAAGAACACCTACGCTAGGCAACTACCCTCGAGACGACAACGGACTCGCAAGTAGAATGGTCGGGGGAGGTTTGGGGTTCAACTAGAATCCACTAGTAAACTCAAACCGAACTCAAAGGTTTCATTCATAGAGAATCCACTCTAGAACATTGTTTAATCAACACTCATCATCAAAACTAACTCTCCGGAATAATGCTAAGCTATGGGGTATTTATAGGCCTCATTTAATACATAGTGAAAGCCCAAAAGTACCCTTAAGTAAGTTCTAAAGACATAAGCCACGTAGGGGCAAAAGGGAAATTACATAGCAACTTAAGTCAAAATCCCGTCAAACTTGCACAGGGGGAGGCGCCCGCCTCCAGGCCTTAGGCGCCCGCCTCAGCATGCCTAGGCGGTCCGCCTCCTGCAGCCGCCTCCAAACTTCAGAGAGCTTCCATTTTCTAGGCGGTCCGCCTCAATATGTAGGCGGTCCGCCTCTTCCTGGGACTTCTTGAAACACCTTGAAATGTGTCCCGGATGCTCTTCTTTCCTTGGCGTCCCATTGCATGACCTTGAAGTGCTCTTCCTTGGCCTTGGATGATGCCTTTGGATGGTTGCTCGGATTGGGTCTTATCACCGGGAGAAAGCATCCGTTCGGAGAGTGAGTCGCCGAGTTCAAGACTGGGAAGCTACATTTACAAGCTCGAGCCCAAGGCTAAAAGGCGCCCGAACACTAATCTATGACCCCGAACACTTAAGTGACCGAAGAGCTACCAGTGTGCCCAAGGCAGGAGAGCATCCATTGTCAACTGTGCCGAGGCAGAGCAACTGAGCATCGAAGCCCAGAGCGCCCGAGCACATTGATTACTTTGGCCCTATGTGGCCTTTTTTTATTGGTCGACTGTGACCATTTTCCTAGTTTACCCTTGGGGCTATCTATATAAACCCCTAAGCATTTCATTTGTTAGATACCGAGATTTTGGATATTGAATGATTAGCTGTTAGCTATTGTGTCTTTGTTGTAAGTCGAACCCCGTCGTGGGATTGTTAATGGAACTTATGTCAATTGGTGGATTCTATTTGAATAATTTCTTCTTTGATCATTCGATTTGCAAGAAGCTTGTTAAGTCTTCTTGAGGATTGTTGCCTAATTTAGGTATTTCTATTGCCTAACAATTCAAGAGGCCCTAAGACTAGTTCCTTGGGTTTGTTTAAATGAAGCTTAGAACTGTCTAGCTTCTATCTTTACACTTTTTGTCTTATTTTCCCCTGTTCTTGTGTTCGGTTGCTAAGCTCCCAATTAGCTTACACCAGTTCGAATGACTTTGGCTAGTGTTCCAGAAGTAAAAGTTTTCTTTCCTAATATTTAACCCCTTGTTTTGCGCATCAGAGATCCATTTTGGGATACAAGTTTGCTTTTAGCTTTTAAATGTATTTTAGGACATGCATGCAAAGTTTGGTGTGATTTCGAGCAGCGCAGGTCCAATTTGTACCTAAAACTCTAGTATCAGCCTGTGTTGTCAGGTTGTTGGTGCCATTTGGCGCCCAAGGCCCTTGTTGCGCGACAGAGCTTACAGGATTGAGTCCTCTGCTCGATCGCGAGCCTACGGATGCAATAGTGTTGAGTCCACTCACAACCGTGGCTGAGACTCTGCGAACGCACAATGTCGAGTATAAATAGACCCAGAAGGTTAGCAGAACTCCATTTCAATGAAATCTTTTGGTGGGAGTGCAATTTAGGGTGATTTCTCAAGATCAAATCGTACCAATTAACTAGGTCATGTTTCCTAACCTTCCTATAGTGTTAATTTAAGGTTTAAGGCCATGGATTTAATGAAATTTTTTTTGTTTAGTTAGGTTGGAACCCTAAACGTGAAGAATGGGGGAATTCGAGTTAGACGAACCCGAAAGAGCAACTAAATAGCATAATTGGTACCGCGGGACTGTGGTAGTTCGGAAATATATCTTTTTAGGATATTCAGTGAAATGAGGCTCAAGGGTAATTTGGAAATTTCTTAGTTAAAGTTGTGTTATCGTTAACTATTCTTTGTATCGGCACTTATATATGCGGTTCTATTTCTATAGCTTAGAGTGAAGTGATTCAGAGTGGATTCGAAAGGGGAAAAGAAACCATTTAGTAGCCAGATTGGCTCAGGACTTGAGGTAAGTGACATCATCCACTTCTTTGATGGCCTTATGCCTTATGGATGTCCCACAAAGGATCCTTGCGTGTATAGCTACTGTTTGGGCACAGTTTATGTGCCACTTTTTTCATATGCATTATCATGTGTTTTGATGCTTATATTATTAATTAAGTAAATGATCGGGCTGCACGACACAACATTATAGATGGATCGTGTTGCACGCCATAATACTATAGAGGGATCGAGTTGCATGCCACAACAATATATATGTATAAAGATGTTGCATTATGTATCACCCGATAGTCGATGTTGGTCCCGCGCTAGTGATAGGAATCAAATACGCGGAACAAAAAGATAGAAGAGCGAGACACTTCTCGAACTCCCTTCGAAGTAACCACGGGGAACTTGTCCCGAGATACCCTCGAATCGGCATCAAGGAGGACCTACACTATGCAACGACCCTCGAGACAACACGGACTCGCAAGTCGAATGGTCGGGTTAGCGGTTCAAGACTCAACTAGGTTACACTAGTGAATTCAAGCAACCAAAGACAAAGGATTCTTCCAAAGAGTTCAACTCAATTCTCATTCAATAATAATCAAAGTGTAAGGTAATGTTTGAAAGAGGCTAAGTGAAGTATTTATAGGTTTCACTTAGTACTAATAAAAGGTCTAAAATACCCCCAAAGTAGGCTAAAACAAATAAAGGCCGCGCAGGGCTAAAATAGGAAGTTCAAGCAAAAGTCTTAAAAATCCCGCATGTGGGTAACAGGGGGAGGCGGTCCGCCTAGGGTGGGGAGGCGGCCGCCTGGGTGACTTCAAGTCTCTGGATCTGCCTGAGGCGCTCCGCCTCTTATCTGAGGCGCTCCGCCTCCTGACTTCTAGTTCTCTGGATTTTGGGAGGCGCCCCGCCTCAGCTGGGAGGCGCTCCGCCTTGTTCTGAAGCCCCTTGGGGTGTCTCGTTTTGTGCCTCTTGAGCCTCACCAAGCGTCCTAGAGGGTCCTCCATCCATGGCATACCAAAGTATGATCTTGAAGTGCTCTTCCTTGGCCTTGGACGATGCTTTTAGATGGTTGCTCGATTTGGGTCTTATCATCCTCCCCTTCTTGAGAAGATTTCGTCCTCGAAATCGAGGCTTGGTCTCTCATAGCATCAACAACTCCTCGGGGTGGCCCAAGCGCTCCTTCTTTATCCTTCTTGATCGTCACTTTGATATAGGCTTCTTCCAAGGTCTTCCCCGCCTTAGCATGGAGCTTAGAACCTACAAGCAACGACAAGCAAAAACACACAAACTTCCTACTTCGAAAGTAGGTTAGTGCAAAAAGTGTGGAAAACACACTCTTGTTGTATAACCAAGCATCAATAAGAAGCACAAATAGCAAATCTCCAAAGAGAACAATAAGTACTTGATTCACTAAAAGCATGCAATCAACACGATAAAGAGCAAATAGGTCATGGGAAGATGGGAAATGCAAGATCAAGCTACCAAAATTCCCTTGAACCTTAAGCTCAAGATCAACACAACAACCTATCCTCGAGGTGCGATCAACATGTGGAGTGGAGTGAATCAAATAGTCCATCCTATAAGTAGAATCAAGCACTCCACTCCCCTTCTTTAGAGCATACTTACTCACACCAAGGGATTCCTCTTCCCCTCCAAATTCATCACCTAAGCAACTCGTCTCAAAAGACAAACTATCAAGAAAGGTATTGATGATGACCTCTTCTTCATCATAACCCAAACAAGCAATAGTAGGGTCACTCAAAGAGTCATTCACCTCACTTAAATCCTCGCACAAGGAGTTGCCTAAGGGGTTAAAACCTTCACACCATGGAGGCTTCATTTTACTACTCACCCTAGTCCGATACAAGTCATTACCACCAATGGCATTATCTTCAAACAATGGAAATGTAAAAGCATGCATCTCAACATCATGATCAAGCATAGACAAGTTATCAAGACTAGGTTCTTTTCCCTCACTCGAGGAGTCATCGAAAGTAAATCGTTCCATCTCACATGCAAAGGACTCCTCAAGGTCACAATTATGGTCAACTATCAATTTTACACTAGGGAGGGGTTCAATGAACAATGAGCTCACATCATGATGTGGCATAACATCCTTTCCAACTAGTGTTTCACAAACAAACTCAAGTTGACAACTAGACTCTTCACTAGTGGCATATTCACTAGATGCTTCACAAGCTCCAACTAGTGTTGAGTCATCACAAGATAAGTAGCTAGTAGGGTCATGAAAAGGTGAAGCAACACTTACATTTGTAGTACTTCCTTGGTCACTCACAAGGCTTGAAATGTCATGTGCAACTCCTTCTTCATGAGACTCGCACGGAGGCTCCAATTGCTTGTCTTCAAGTGTACCTACACAAGATCTTTCACAAGAAAATGTAGAAGATAAAGAAGGGTTAGAACAATGGGTGTTCTCACTCTCGAATTTTCCTTCCTCACCTCTCACCTCTCTCAATTTTACCTCATGGTCAAGTGTAGTTTGTGGTGACAATCCACTCACATCACTCCTCAAATCCTCTCCTTTTTCCTCTCTTGGATTGTCACCGGTCACTCCCTCGCTTCTCTCTATCTTTTCTCTCTCATTTGGGGTGGAGTGACTCTCATTTTTATCACGCAACGGCAAGACAACAAGATTATTTGTCTCGGGTTTAAGTTCAATGGGTGGTTTGGCCTTAGCCGCTTCCCTCAAACCCTTCATCCTTTTGTAGTCCTCACTTACTTGCTTGGGAGTTAGAGGCTTAAGCACAAACCTTCTTCCTTCATGTTTGACCGTGTAAGTGTTGACACGACCGTCATGCACCACTTGCCTATCGAATTGCCAAGGCCTCCCTAAAAGTAGGTGGCACGCTTGCATGGGCACAACGTCAAACAAATGCTCATCTACATAACTCCCCATTTTGAATCGAATCATCACTTGTTTTACTACTTTAAGCTCACCACATTCGCTAAGCCATTGTAGCCGGTATGGTTTGGGATGCTTCATGGTAGTCAACTTCAATTGGGTCACAAGTGATTGACTCACTACATTTGCACAACTCCCGGAATCAATTATCATAGAGCAAACAACATCTTTGACCCGGCACCTAGCATGGAAAAGATTTTCCCTTTGCAAGGTTTCGTTGTCTTCAACAATCAAAGCCCCTAGGACTCTTCTCACTACTAAGAAAGCATGAGGTTCCTCATCCTCCACCGTGTCATCTTCACCATCCTCCTCTACTCCCTCGTCTCCCTCTACTCCCTCATCTCCCTCCGGCTCACTCTCTTGCTCATATGCATTATCACCAACAACAACCATGTTTCTTTTCGTAGGACACTCTTTGGCAAAGTGCCCATACCCCTTACATTTGTGACATTGAATGGAAGAAGAAGTAGGAGCATTCAATTGGGTTTTAGAGTTACCTCCCACATTAGGTGTGTACTTCTCGAATGGCTTCTTCACATCCTTGCTTGCATTGGCACCACTCGTTCCACTTGCACTCGGGAACCTTGCATTTGTGGTAGGAGGCTTCCAACCCTTTGTATTGCTTGTTGGAGTAGTAGTGCTACTCTTGTAGCGAAAGGACTTCTCTTCTTTAAGCCATTTCTCGGCTTCAACTGCATCCTCACATAGCTTGTGGAGATCATCATATTTGTGGAACTTCAATTGTGAAGCTATGTCTCGGTTTAAGCCTCCTTTGAAACGGATTATGGCCATCTCATGATCTTCATCATCTAGGTCAAGGTTCATTCGGACTTGCTCAAATTCATTGAAGTATTCCCCAACCGAATTGGAACCTTGTTTCAACTCATAGAGACGCTTTTGTTGCTCAACCCGGTATTGGCTAGTCAAGTATTTCTCATCCATCACCCGGATCAACTCTTCCCAAGTAAGATTAATAGGCATTCCCGTCCTCCTCCTATTCCTTTTCACCGACTCCCACCAAGTAGAAGCAAAGGTTTCGAAAGAAGATATTGCATACTTGGTCTTCTTCACCTCGGGCATATCATTGGTTTCAAATATCCGTTCCATAGCCAATTTCCAATTCTTGTACTCCACCGGGTCACTACTTCCTTTGAAAGAAGGAATAGTGAGCTTCACATTGTTGAGGTTGTTGTTGTTATCACGACCCCCTTGGAATGGCTCCGGTTGGCCTCCATAGTGATCCCCATAACCACAATAACCTCCATATTCTCTCCTAACATTCCCCCCAACATACCCCATAGGGTGCCCTCGACCTCGGCCCCTACCTCTATCTACATTCCGACCCCAATTCATACCTCTCCTCGGTTGAAAGTGATCATCAAACCCATACATGTCATCTCCATCATTAGTTTCCTCCCCTTCTTGAGCTTCATCAACTTGCCCAAGAGGTTGCACATTTCGGATGGGTTGTGGTAGTGGAATGTTTCTCGGTGGGTTGTCTAAGATACGGGGAATGCCCGTTCGTTGGGGATTGCCCAACATTGGATCAACTCTCTCTCGTTCCTCCTTTACCCGTTGTTGACTGAACATATCAATGACAAGGCTCATCTGCTCCGGGGTAAAGTTTGGATTACTCGAGACTTCAACTTGGACACTCGGGGTCCCTTTCTCAGCTTGGACACTCGGGGTCCCTTTCTCTGATTGAGCATTGGAAGTCTCTTGCTCGACTAGGGCACTTGAGGCACCCTTTTCAAGAGACTCAACTCTTTGGCTAATGAGGTCCACCTTAGCAAGAAGGTTAGCCAAGGCCTCCTTTATGAAATCTTGTCCTTCGGTAGACATGGTACCTGCACAAGTAACAAACGTTAGCCAAAAACAACCTCACACACTCCTTCACAAGTTTTCACTCGGATCACTCGTATAGTGGGTGGTGGATTTTTCACTCTTGCTTGAACCAAAAGTTTCGCTAAGTTGAATAGTAAACCTCAACCTGACCACTCAATCCAAAAGTCCAATGAGCTCCGGGGTGAGTGGAGTTGATAGGACTCTATCGGAACGGTTAGCTCTTTAAGTGCGGACTTGAGCCAAAAGAGACTACGAGGCTTCTTTGAATGCTATTCTCCGGACTAGGCTTGAGTTTCCTAATAGCTTAGAAGGACTAGCACAATTCAAGTAGGAGGATTACTCAAAGGAATGCTAGCTAGATGCAATTGCAATCAAAGAAATAAGAGGTTCTACGAAAAACTACCCGGAACAAACCCTTCCAGAATCAGGCGCCCCGCCTCAGAAACCAGGCGGTCCGCCCAGTGCAGGGTGCCGGGGGAGGCGCTCCGCCTCTTTGGTGGAGGCGCTCCGCCTCAGAAAGTCCAGAGAGTGGACAAAATTCAGGCGGTCCGCCTCAATGTTAGGCGCTCCGCCTCTGCAACTTTCCAGCACAGTTTTTCTTCGCGATTTCTTGGCTTTGCACCCAAAAATCCAACTAACCAAGCGTTGTTTTATCGATTCAAAGGTACCCCAATGTTGTATTGGTCACAAAGAACAAACCCCGATAATTTTTACCAAACCCCAATCAATATCTAGCAATTCACCATGATCATAGCTAGGGTTCAATTTTTCAAGGGATTCAAAATTTCCAATTCTTGTGTTTCAACTCCAAAACGGGAATATAGGGTACCAAAAGAACGGGTTTCCAATAAGTAATAAACCCCAATAACAATCACACAACGAATGCAACAATCCAAGAATCTATGGTCAAAAATTTTTTTGGTGTTTTTTTCTTCTTTTCTATTTTTTTGTAGTTTTCTTCTTTTCAAAAACAATAAACAAGAACCTAAAAACGAAACTAACCTAGGCACGAAGAATCAAGGGTCGGGGGTTCGTAGAAACGATACCCGAGCCTTGCTCTGATACCAAGATGATAGGAATCAAATACGCGGAACAAAAAGATAGAAGAGCGAGACACTTCTCGAACTCCCTTCGAAGTAACCACGGGGAACTTGTCCCGAGATACCCTCGAATCGGCGTCAAGGAGGACCTACACTATGCAACGACCCTCGAGACAACACCGGACTCGCAAGTCGAATGGTCGGGTTAGCGGTTCAAGACTCAACTAGGTTACACTAGTGAATTCAAGCAACCAAAGACAAAGGATTCTTCCAAAGAGTTCAACTCAATTCTCATTCAATAATAATCAAAGTGTAAGGTAATGTTTGAAAGAGGCTAAGTGAAGTATTTATAGGTTTCACTTAGTACTAATAAAAGGTCTAAAATACCCCTAAAGTAGGCTAAAACAAATAAAGGCCGCGCAGGGCTAAAATAGGAAGTTCAAGCAAAAGTCTTAAAAATCCCGCATGTGGGTAGCAGGGGGAGGCGGTCCGCCTAGGGTGGGGAGGCGGCCGCCTGGGTGACTTCAAGTCTCTGGATCTGCCTGAGGCGCTCCACCTCTTATCTGAGGCGCTCCGCCTCCTGACTTCTAGTTCTCTGGATTTTGGGAGGCGCCCCGCCTCAGCTGGGAGGCGCTCCGCCTTGTTCTGAAGCCCCTTGGGGTGTCTCATTTTGTGCCTCTTGAGCCTCACCAAGCGTCCTAGAGGGTCCTCCATCCATGGCACACCAAAGTATGATCTTGAAGTGCTCTTCCTTGGCCTTGGACGATGCTTTTAGATGGTTGCTCGATTTGGGTCTTATCAGCTAGTGAGGGTTATATCATTTCATGCATCCCCCGGTAGACGATGTTGGTCTCGCCCCCATGAGGAGTTTTGGGCACATGTGATCATCTTGTATCATATTACATCTCATTCCATTCCACCACATGTACAGATGAGTGGCATATAGCTTTATGCGTTTTGTTGATTGTGCATTTGTTTTCTCTTATGGTTGTTTGATTACTTGATTTTCCCTAGCTAGTCTACATGTTATTCAAGATAGCTAGCTAGCCCTCACTTACTGAGTCATTTTGACTCATTCCTTGTTTGTTTATTATTTGTCTATATGGTTTGGCAGATTCCGCTCTAGGACCAAGTTCGACGTACGATTGAGGAGCGAGGATGACTAGCTGTCAGCGGTGAACCAACTCTTGTCTGTAGTGGCCGTCGGCCTTAGTTTTATATAGATTAGAGAACTCTTTTGGGTTATTTTATTTACCTTTTATTGGTTAAGTTAAATAAAGTTTGCCTGATATGTCTAGGGGAGGATGTCGGGTGCCCGCACGTTCTATCCGGAATTTTGGGTCATGTCAGTTTGTATCAGAGCCTGGTTTTTAATCATTCATGATCATGACAGTGCCTGATAGAGTCTCGCCGATGGGTACAATGACGTCCGTACCTATCTACGAGAGTCTATGGTAGAATTTAGGAAGTTTTCCTTCTTTCTATCCTGATCGTGTGGCAGTCTTCTTATCTAAGACTAAATCTTTTTTGCTTACTCACATGCAGATGGTGAAGACTTGTGTTTTTTTTAGCCAGAAGTGGAAGTTCCAAAGGAAGCAAGAGATATGTCAGAGGCTCTATATGGTGAAGGTAGAGGTGCCGTCCAGGCAGAGGCCGAGATAGAGGTCGTGGTCGAAGATGACGTGAAGCTCAGCCTGAGGCAGCTAAGTCTAGGGCTAGAACTGCTTAAGTGACAAGAGATATGGATTTTAATGGTAATCCCATGATTGGGGTCGGCCAGAGGTATAGATGGGGTCAAATTTAGAATGGCAGGTTGATCAAGGGTTCGTGGTTACCCCAGCTCTTCAGGATGCCATGTTGAGGCTTTTGGGGCTTCTAGCGTCGTAGTTGTCTCAGATGTCTTTGGTACCTCAGACAGCTCCTCAATTTATCGTTGAGCCAGGTATTCAAGCTTATGGTACTCAAAGTCCAATTCAAATAATTTCTTCTACAACGCGTGTTTCCGCTTCAGAGGTTGTGGCAGTAGGTGTTTTGCCACAGCCTGTTTAGCCAGGCTAAGTAATGGTTCCGTATGGGAACCCAAATAGGTCATATCCTTTCACCACATCACAGCCTCGATTATGTCCTTATGATTTGTTGTAATTAGTCCATCGCCAGTATAATTTAGGATTTTATCATTTTCGTGATCCTGGTCATCGTAGCAAGAGTATGCCTTACTTCGAATGGGTGGCAGTCGTCCTTTTTCTCAAGAGAACCAGCTAGGGGTGGACCACCTTCATACAGAGGTCGTGGGCGTGGTTGTAGTGTTCCTTCTAGGGGTGGTCATAAGGGTAGCGGCTTGGCTCAACCATTGAGGAAATTCTATACATTCCCAGCTAGGCAAGATGCTGAGGCATCTAATGTAGTGGTCATAAGTATTCTCTTTATCTGTGGATATGAATCATATTCTTTAAGTAATCTAGGATCCATATATCCCAAAATATCTTTATGATTTCTCTATGTTACCACTCATGTCGAAGTTTATAAAATGGTAGAGAGTTATGTTCATGATGTGTTGTATCTTTCGGGGGCCGTAAGACCCAAGTATACCTTTTGGTCTTAGAGATGGAGGATTTCGATACTATCATTGGTATTGACTGGTTGGCATCATGTTATGATACCCTCGATTGTCATGCCAAGTGAGTTCGTCTTTCTCTTCCTAGTTCTATGCCGGTGGTGTGGCAGGATTCTCATTTGCCACCCACAAGCCGTGTTATTTCTTTCCTTAAGGCGAAACAATCTCCCCTTGGTTTGGGACACTAGTATGGTGATTCCATCCCTTGACTCTATTTCTACTTTAACAGAGCTTCCCGAAGTATATCTTGATGATTTATCGAGACTTTCTCCAAATTAAGAGATTGAGTAGGCATTGATATGGTGCCAAGAACTCAGTCGATATCTATTCCTCCATACCTCTTGGCTCTGTCAAAACTAAACGAACTGAAGAGCAGTTATAGGGATCCAAGTTCTTCTCTAAGATCGATGCTTTTGGCGGTTCATGGGAAAGTTCTCTTCTATTACAGCTCCTCTAACTCATTTGACTTCGAAAATAGTCCATTTCAAGTGGTCTTTTGAGTGTGAGGCGAGCATTCAGAAGCTCAAATCATTTTTTACCTTAGAACTAGTGGATTTGAGGTCTATTGTAATGCTAACCGTGTTGGCCTGGGAAGTGTTCTGATACAGGATGGTAAGATTATCACTATGCTTCCAGGCAACTGAAGGTAAATGAAAAGATTATCCGACTCATGATTTAGAGCCGGCAGTTGTGGTGGTTTCTTTGAAGAAATGGAGGCATTATATGTATTGTAAGCCTTGTGAGGTTTATACAGATAAAAAAAGCTTGCAGTATTTGCTCTCTCAGAAAGATATAAATGGCAGGCAGCAGAGATGGCTTGGTATTAAGGACAATGATCTCAATATTCACTATCTCCCAAGGAAAGCTAATGCGGTAGCCCGATGTGTTGAGCATGAAGCCCACAGGCAGCCTGCTTTTCTTGATGTTGAGTTGAGGCTGTTGGCTCAAGAGTGCAATCTCTTGGCAACTCATGAGTGAGATTTCTTAGCTCAGACCTGAGTTGAGTTCTTGCTTGTGCTATTGCTCGGTCTTCCTTAGTCAGTCAAATTAAGGAGAGACACTTCGAGGATTCATATCTTCGAGAATTTCATAGGCGTACTCAAAGTAGAGGAGCCCTTCCCTTCAAACCTGATGTCAATGGCATTCTTCGAATCAATAGTCGTTTTGTGTCCTTGATATTGAAGATCTAGAGCAGCTGTTGTTAAGCGAGACTTATAGCTCGCGATATTCAATCCGTCCTGGTACTATTGAGATATGTTAAGATTTATGGGAGTTTTATTGGTGGAAAAGGATGAAGAAAGATATCTTTGATAATGTGTCTCGATGCTTGAACTGTAAGCAAGTCGAGTACAAACACAGGAGGCTCGCAGGTTTGGCTCAAGCTTACGATTCTTGAGTGGAAGTGGGAGAAAATCACCATGGATTCTGTGCTTGGTCTGCCGAAGATGATGAGGCACTATGATTTAGTCTAGGTCACTGCTGACAGATTGACTAAATCTGCTCACTTTGTTCTAGTAGAGACGAACGACTCAGAGAGGAAGTTAGCTCAGATCTTTATCGAGTAGGTGGTTCAGTTGGACGCCACTCGTTGTCCAATATATTAGATTGAGGTTCCCATTTCACTTCTCAATTATGGCAAGCCTTTTAGAAAGAATTAGGTACTCAAATTCAGGTTAGCACACATTCCATTAACATACTGACAGCCAATCTGAGCAGACTATCCAAATTTTTAGAATATGTTAAAGGCTTGTGTTGTAGACTTCGGAGGCCATTGGGATGATCATTTGGCCTTAGCCTAGTTTGCATGTAATAATAGCTATCAATCTTCTATTCAAATGGCTCAATTCGACGCATTGAATGGCTATCATTATTGATCTACAGTTGGTTGGCTCGAGTTTCATGATTGAGGTGTTGGGTTCAGATATGTTATGTTAGACTTTGGATACAGTTTGAGTTATTCAGGATCATCTTCGAACTGCTCAATATAGGTAGATATCATATTCGAATAAGAGGAATCGTGAATTAGAGTTCAAGGCTGGTGACATGGTATTCTTGAATATTTTGCCGAGTAGTTGTGAAGAGTTTTGGGGAAAAAAAAAGAAGCTAAGTCCCAGGCTCATTGGTCCTCTCCAGATAGAGAAGCGTATTGGTAAGGATGCTTATTGGCTTGATTTGTTTGTATCTATATTAATTAATCCAGTCGTTTATGTATCGGTGCTTTGAAAGTGCATCTGGGATCCATCCAGCTGCCATTGTTGGTAGTAATGTCTGGATGTTGCATTCCGGAGAGTTCTTATCGCCTATTTAAGGCTAAGTAATTATGCATAATGTTGTTTGATTGGTTGTTAAGGGCTCGTCATAAATATTCTTTGTGTTGAATATAAGTTCTCTGTAAAAAAGAAAGACTCTAGCTTCGTTCGAGGATGAATGAGTCTCAGTACAAAAGAATGAAACGACCCTGACTAGTCGTTACGGGAATTCGGACTCCCATTTGAGAACCAACAATCTAAAAAGCTCTATAAGGTCTATTAGGACCTGTCTGTGAAGTTTGATCTGAATTAGACTTCGGTTGATAGGTTTTGGAAGATATTACCATTTTTCTAGTGTCGGTAAAGTTGTTTTATGATTTTCGAGCTCGTTTTGAGTAAATGATTTATGTTTCAAAATCTGTAAGTGTTGTTTGGTTCATATGATTATTTTTTACCTATGTGAACTTTCAGAAGTGAATATGAGGTCATTCGGATGGTTTTGGCTAGTATTGAAGAAGTAGAAGTTTTTTCTCCTTCTGTTTAAACCCTTGTTTTACGTATCGCACATCCGTTTCGAGATTCTAGTTCACGAGTAAGTATTAAATGTGTTTTAGGACTTGCATGAAAAGTTTTGTGTGATTCCGAGCACCGTAGGTCCAGTTCGTACCCAAAACTGCAGCACCAGCATTTGCTATCAGGTTGTTGGTGCCATATGTCGTGCGACCCCAGCCCTTACTGCACGACAACACTTAACGGAATAAGTCCACTAAGGGATCGCGAGCATGTTGATGTTATAGCGTTGAGTCTAGTCATGACCATGGTTGAGGCTCTACGAATGCACAATGTCGAGGTATAAACAGACCCAGCGGGTCAGTAAAACTCCATTTAAATCAAATCTTTTAGTGGGGGTGCGATTTAGGGTGATTTTTCATGGGCAATCATTCCAATTAACTAGGTAATGTTTCCTAACCTTCTTATAGTGTTAATTGAAGTTTAAGGTCCATGGGATCAATGAATTTTGTTTTGTTTAGTTGGGTTGCAACCCTAACCTTGAATAATTAGGGAATCCGGATAAGACAAACCCGAAAGAGATATTCTATAGCATAATTAGTACCGTGGGACTGTGAGGAGTCTAGAAATATATCTTTTTGAGGATATTCGATGAAATGAGGCCCAAGGGTAATTTGTAATTATCTTAGTTAAAGTTGCGTTTTATATGTGTGGTCATATTTCCATGGCTCAAAGCAAGGTGATTCAGAGTGGATTTGGATGGGGAAGAGATCATTTAGTAGCCAGATTGGCTGAGGACTTGATATAAGTGACATCATCCATTTCTTTTATGGCCTTGGCCTTATGGATATCTGATAAGGGGAAAACTACAGAAGCGATAAAGTAAAGAAAAAGCGAGATGCGACTTAAACAACTTACAAGGTAGCACCAAGGAACGATGTCTTGATACACCCTCGTTTGGATCAAGTAGAACCTACGCTATGCAACTATCCTCAAGAGACACTCGGCTCTCGCAAATAGAATGATCAAGGAAGATTGAAGGTCAACTTGAATTCTTCCAATTGATTTCAAGCCAAAAACAATACAAGTGTTTTGACAGCAAATCACATCAATGTGTTTAATTCAAGGTAGGTTAAAATGACATAAATGAGCTAAGAGCGTATTTATAGCTCTCAATACATTGCTATGGAATGTCTAAAAAGCCCCTCAGCTAGATTGAAATGCAATAGAATACTTAGGGCTAAACTAGGTAGTTCACACAAAAAGTTAGAGAAGTAAGCATTTTGGGAGCTCCGGCGCTCCGCCTGGAGGAGCCACTGACCAATGCAGTGTGCTGCTTGGGCGCTCCGCCCATTGGTCAGGCACTCCGCCTAGTGTGCCTTGAATCTGGGCGCTCCGCCTGGTTAATGGGTGCTCCGCCTGGGCGCCTCACTGATCAGGAGCTAGGCGCTCCTCCTGGGTCCAGGGGATCTACCTGGCCCTGAAGCGTAGGGTTCCCTCCTTAGATTGAACTCCAATGCATGATCTTTGAATCACCTCCCGAGCTCGTATCATGAACGCCCTTCCGAATCAAGTATGAGTGAGCGTCATGGATTGCTTCTGCTTGGCTTCGAGTAAAGGGCCTTGTGGTGGTTTGCCCCGCATCATCCTCCCCTTCTTGAGAAGATTTCATCCTCGAAATTAAAGCATCATCCTCCACGGCATCATTACCTACATCAAAAGGAGCCAAGTCACTAACATTGAAAGTATTTGAAATATTGTACTCATCGGGCAAATTGATCACATAGGCATTGTTGTTGATCTTGGAGAGCACTTGGAAGGGTCCATCTCCTCGGGGTGCCAACTTCCCTTTCCTAAGGTTTGGAAACCTCTCTTTGCGGAAGTGCACCCACACCCAATCCCCTTTCTTGAGTTTAAACTTCTTCCTCCCCTTGTTCTTCTTGGAGGCAACCTTTGTATAGGCTTCGTCCAATCTCTTCCTTGCTTTGGCATGGATCTCGAGCATTACTTTAGCTCGACTGTCACCTTCAAAACTAACAACCATTTCCTTGAGCAAAGGGGTTATATCAAGTGGAATCAAAGGATTAAAACCATAAACGCACTCAAATGGAGTCAAGCCAATCATGCTATGCAATGTACAGTTATATGCAAACTCCATAAGAGGCAATTTTTCAACTCAAGTCCCGGCCTTACCTCGGTAAGGTCACGGCTCTAAGTAGAGCACCCAAAGTTTGGTTCTCCACCTCGGTTTGACCATCCGTTTGAGGGTGGTGGGATGTAGAAAACAACAACTTGGTGCCAAGATCACCCCAAAGACATCTCCAAAGATGACCTAAGGAACTTAGAGTACCTATCATTCACAATTATTTGAGGCACACCATGCAATTTTAACACATTATCAATGAACAAAGAAGCTACATGTTGTGTATCATGACTCTTTTTACAAGGAATAATGTGAGCCATTTTGGACAACCTATCCACGACAACATAAATGCTATCATGTCCCCCCTTAGGCCGTGGCAACCCCATAACAAAATCCATAGAAATATCCATCCACGGGCTAGTAGGAATAGGAAGAGGAGTATACAAACCATGGGGATTAGATTTGGACTTAGCCTACTTGCAATCCAAGCAAGTATTGCAAAGTCTCTCAACTTGGAATCCCATCTTTGGCCAATGGAATTGCTCCATGAGAATGGCTAAGGTTTTGTTTCTCCCAAAGTGACCCATTAAGCCCCCACAATGTGCTTCACAAACAAGCAACTCCCTCTATGAGGACTCGGGTACACAAACTCTACCATTTTTAAAGATATAGCCATCAACCCATTGGTACTTGTCAACTCTTTCTCCCTTCTCAAGAGCTTCGTGAATGCTCTTTAGCTTAATGTCTTGAGCATACATCAACTTAATACTCTCAAAACCCATGAGCTTGGAAGCTAGAGTGGTGGCAAGAGCAAACTTCCGAGAAAATGCATCGGCCACAACTTGTCTTTCCCTTTCTTGTAATGAATCACATAGGGAAAAGACTCAATGAACTCTACCCATTTGGCATGTCTCTTGTTCAACTTCTCTTGGCCTCTAAGATGCTTGAGTGACTCATAGTCACTCTTGATCACAAATTTCCTAGGCCATAGATAGTGTTTCTAATGAGCTAGAGCTCTCACAAGGGCATACAGCTCCTTGTCATATGTGGAGTAATTCAAGGTTGCACCCTTCAACTTTTCACTAAAGTAGGCAACGGGTTTCCCTTCTTGCATGAGAACACCCCCAATACCCACCCTCGAGGCATCACATTCAACCTCAAAAGCCTTCCTAAAGTCGGGCAATTGCAACAAAGGGGAGGTACTCAACCTACTTTTCAACTCTTGGAAAGCCTTCTCTTGAGGCTCTCCCCACACAAAGGGCTTGTCCTTCTTCACCAACTCGGTGAGTGGTGCGGTAATGGTGTTAAAGTCCCTCACAAAGCGCCTATAGAAACTAGCAAGGCCATGGAAACTCCTAACATGAGAAACGGTAGTAGGAGTAGGCCAATCTTTCTAGGCAATAAAAGTCATGCTTTTTATGATGAATAATGCAGCAAGTAGGAGAGGGAGTTAGAAATGGCCCCTGGGTAGCCAAGTGCACAAACCCAAAGTGGTATACCCTGTTTTAATCACAAATACAGGCAGGATCCCTATCGAATATACAGGAATGGGGGCAGTTTCTAAGGGAAAAAGAATAAAGAAAAGCAGAGGTCAAATTGTGCCCTGTATGCACTGGAGAGTAGCCTGCCTAGGCTCAGCTTATATTAGAGAAGAGAAGGCCCTTTCTCAATCCTTTAGACACACTAAAAACCTGTAAATTAATACTGGTATAGCCTTTTTTAGACTATCCTTATATACACTGCATAATGAGATTAGTAAGGGCCAAGCAGGACCCCAAATAGGTAGCAGAGACAAGTATAAAACAGGCAGGAAACACTAAAAGGAACATGTGCATAACAGTTCAAACATGAGGGCAAGTAGCAATGTGAGTCATGACTTATACCTTGTCAAAACAGTAGCCAACAGGGAGTAGCAAAGAAAATAAGTAGTGTTCTCCTAGGACCAGTGTTTAGTATGCAGAAAAGAGCCCAGAAACTAGAGCAAGCAGCCGCTATTCTTCTATGCCTTTTATGCCTTTTTTCAGAGAGAGAATCTTAATGCCTGTGTATGTATCTGTATATTTTTGTGTACTGAATTCTATATTGTGTAGAAAAGAGCTAGTTTATATAGGCAAGGGGTGGGTGCTTTAGTTCGAATGGGAAAAACCAAACAAGGCAAGGGGAGATAGTTTTCCCAGAATTAAAAGGGAAGTCTTGGTACAATTTCCAAATATAAACCAATTAGAGCCCCAAAATTAAGGCTAATCAAGATTCTGACAAGTATAATCCCCTCCCCTAGCCATAATAGAGTCTCAATTCAAGAATCGTTGTATAAATATGATATGAACTAGTTTAGGATCCCAAAATCCCTTAATTAACTTAACAGATTCCAATCAAATCCTAAATTTCTATTAACAAGTAGTTTTCCATCCAAGCATCAATCACAAGCTTCCAATTAAAACCAATCAAGACTCCTTGATTATGTAAATCAACTTTCAATCCAAACTAGGCACATGTTTATGAGGATTGTGTATTGAAACTAGGTAAACAACTAAGTACATTGCACGAAATCAGCTCCCAGATTAACCATAGATTCTAGGTTCAAACTAATGAAGATAACACAGAACTTAGGCTATGAACATGTCACACTCGAGCATACAATAATTCAGTGCAATGCTTAGACTAATTAGTGAATTAAAACAAGAAGTATTGATCATGTATATTTTCGTCCTTAACTAATTAACAAGTAACAACCAAACATGCTAATACACAAAAGACTAGGCAAATCTAGGCGCAGGTATCACACAGGTCCAAAAACAGTAAAAGGGAAAGGGTTACCCGTTTCGTTATCGGAGTCGGGTCGAATCGACCCGTCTTAAATCAAGTTCACATGAAGGTTTCCTCACCCTTTTCCGGTGATAGTGTCGTTTTAGGATGTCTTCAAGCCAAGTCGGAGACTTTTCCGCAATGGGAACCCCGTCGACGAGAGTCGAGAATAGACCTCGCTTGAATATTGTAAAAAGGGTATAGGTTTTGTAGCGGAGGAGACGAGGATTATAAATATGTAATTTGTTTCCATTTTCACCGGCTAAATTGACCGGAAATCGCCATAGACGACGGAGATGTAGAGAGAGAGAGACAGTTCGACGGCTGAGGATGAGAGAATGAATAAGGGGAATAGGGTTTGGGGGATGTACGTGTAATTAAAAATGGAAACTTGGATCTCAACCGTTGGATTGCACACGTGAACGGCTGAGATGAAGCCACGTTGGCGATGAGGTGTAAAAAATTAGGGCTGATGCGTATAAGTGTGAGGTGTAATGTGTGTGTGTATATATAGTGTATATAATGTGTATAATAATGTATAAAAGCTTATAAAATGTGTAGGAAATTGTATAAAGTGCCTATAAAATTATGGAAAAATTAGGAAATTAATTTTGAAGGCCAAAGGGCTAATGAGGACCTATTACTTTAAATTTTAAAGTAATTTTGTGAAATTTCTAAAATGGGGATAAATACAAAAAATTGTAATTGGACGTGCAGATTTTGGAAATAGCCGTGGCTTGTGCTGATGTTTTGAAAAATAACCTAATTAATGTGTGTGTGTGAAGTAGTGACTTTCGAATATGTGTGAGCGTATGATACTCGTGCGGCTATCAATGCAATTTGTATGAATAAGAGGTTATCGAAACGGGAATGGCAAAATTAGGTGTCAACAGGCCGTTCACATGGAGCCTGGACGAGGAGTCGCATGATGCCTACGACCAAATAGTGTGGCTGAACTGGAACATAACGAAGACTGCCTCGCTGATTGGGAAGCTATGAGGCCGGACACAACTTATGGAAGCTCAACGATCAAGCTTGAGCTCGAGGGAGGAAGTGTCCGAATTATGAGCCCGAAGCTGAAGGCGACCGAACCCAAGAAGAATGACACCGAGCAGCAAATCGACTAAAGGGCTACAAATGTGCCCGAGGCAAGAGAGCGTCCGAATTCAAGAGTTCGAGCTCAAGTGTTCGAATTCAAGTGCATGTTGAACACTCAACATCGACGCCGAACAATAAAGCAAGCAACCGAAAGGAGGGCGTCCGAGTTCAAAAGTTTGAGCTCAGGTGTTCGGTTAAAGGAGTGTCCGAACACTTAGCTTATTCCGCCACTGCGTGGCTTATTCTTATTGGTCACATGTGACCGTTTTACTATTTTTCCCTTAGTATTGTCTATATAAACTCATTTCCATTTCATTTGTAAACACCTAGATTTTGAGTATTGAATATTGAATGAGAGTAGCCGTGAGCACTTTCTCCTTTGTCTCAGATGTGAGCAAACCTGATGGGGTCCTATGGAACTTGTGGCTTTTGGTGAATCCGATTGAACAGTTCCTCTTTGATCATTCAGTTTTCAAGAGGCATTGTTCTCTTGAGGATTGTAGCATAGTTTAGGTGCTCTTTCCTTCTACTAGAATCGTACCGAGACCAGTTCCTCGGTGCCGTTCTAGCAAGAAAAGTTGTGTCAAGCTTCTATCTTTATTTTCCGCTGTTGTTTTCGACTGCTAAGCCTAATCTCCGATTAGCTTGCACCAAAAGGCTGCATCAAAATGGCCTCCTTCTTACATCGTCTTCCATCTTCGGCAAAAAATAGGAATGAGACAGCACGACCAACATTCTTTCAACACCTGGATGACCCGCCTATGTGGTGTCATGCGTCTCTTTCATTAAGTCCCGATGCACCCCACCCCTTCGAGGCACAAAAATTCTCCCCTTTAAAATGGAGCAGATTTTCCTTAATCCAATATCGCCAAACAGTTTCCTCTTTTACTTGATAAATTACTTTCACATACTATGGATCATTGATAACACGCACTTGGATCTTTTCAAGAAAATCAGATTCATGCCTAGCAATAGAATAAAGGGCAGCAAATACCTCTTTGCGACTCAACGTACCAGCAACTAGATAATGCCTCCCAGCTTTGTGCTCCCACACAAAGTCATATTTAGCCAACAACTCTTGCCAACAAGCCTACTTCGGACTCAGTTTCTTTTGGGTTTCGAAGAAGGTGTTACCCACATTATCAGTCTGCACAACAAAATTTGTTGCAAGCAAGTAAACCCGCCACATGTGCAAATAATCAACCACGACAACCATTTCTTTCTCATGAGCTGAATATCGTTGTTTATCCCCATTCAATTTTTGACTTTCAAAAGCAACGGGATGACCCTCTTGCACCAACACACCCCCAACAGCTTTATCAGATTCATCAGTATGCACTTCAATAGGCAACTCAAAGTCGGGCAGTCTAAGAGTAGGCTTCGATGCAATGTCTTCCTTCAGATTATTAAAGGCATCATCACATGCATCCGTCCATGCCCACTTCATGTTCTTCTTCAGCAAATTTTTTAAGAGAGTAGCCTTCTTTGAGTAACCAGCACTTAACTTTCGATAATAGTTTGCCAAATCAAGAAACGACCGCAGCTCTTTGACAGTCGCTGGTGCTTGCCATTCAACTATTGCCTACACTTTCTTTGTGTCCATCCTCACTTGATTCTGGCTCACCAAGTGCCCCAAAAATTTTATCTCTTGCCTAGCAAACTTTCATTTCTCCATCTTAACATAAATTTGATACTCCCTAAAGCGGGACAACACTAACTTTAAGTGTACAACATGTTCATCAAGGGTCTGGCTATAGACAACAATATCGTCTAAGTATACAACGATAAAGTCATCAAGCTACTCATACAACACATCATTCATTAAACTGCAGAAAGTCACCGAGACACTTTTTAACCCAAACGGCATTACAAGAAACTCATATGAACTGTATCTAGTTATACAAGTTGTCTTATTTTCATCCCCTTTCACAATTTGATCATGCCAATAACCTGCCTTCAAGTCTAGCTTTGTGAACCAGCATGCCTTGCTCAATCTATACATCAAGTCTTGAACCAATGGCACCAGATATTTGTTCTTAACAGTTACTTTGTTTAATGCACGATAATCCACACACATCTTTAGCGTCCCATCCTATTTCTTTTGGAATAAAATAGGTGCACCAAATGGAGCCTTAGACGACTGGATCAAACCTGCATCAACCAATTCATTTAGTTGTTTCCGTCATTCAGCCAACTCCTTTGGAGCCATTCAATAAGGAGGCTGTGTAGGAGGCACAGAATCAGGCAGCAACTCTATCTTATGGTCAATACCTCTCCAAGGCGGCAAAGACTTAAGCAACTCGGGTGGCATCACATCAGCAAATTTACTCAACACTTGAGCAATACAATTAGGCACTTCAACTTTCATATCACGCTTGATTTCAACCAAGGCAGCAAGATATGTATCATCGCCTTTCTTCAAACCCTTCTCAACGATCATGGCAAATATTATAGAAACCTTGTCTTTCTTATTTCCCTTGCCATAGGGATGCACACAATTCAGAAAACCGAGCAATGATCAATTCATTATCATCACACTATCAAGATGTGGAATAGGAACGAGACGACTTTTCTTCATAAAATCAATACCTAGGATCAAATCAAAATTATCTAAGGGAATCATCATTAGATTAGCTTTCCCATTCCATTTGCCCATAGAAACAGGTACTTTATAAGCCATACCAACAATGGTTTGAGCCTTAGTATTCACAGTTTTCATTTATGTTGACATTTGCTCACGGACAAGCCATATTCATGCACAATTCTTGCAGAAACAAATGTATGTGCCGCTCCTGTATCAACCATAGCCACGATAGCCATCTCTGTAATCTTCATTTCAATATACATTAATAAAGAATGTGGTTTAATAGGATCACCTAATGCATTCAGCGAAGACATTGAGCCAAGAAGCTGTAGAGGATTCACTAAGGCAACATTTTCATAGCCTTCGTCATCACGCCCTTTTTTTTGTAGTAGAAAGTAAGGCATTCACTTTCTCTCTATTGGGACAATTTCTCGCAATATGAGCACCTCCACAAGTCAAACAACCTTTGTTAGCCGCAGCATTACTCTTGTTCTTGGCAGCATTATTGTCAACAACCGTTTTTCCCTTATCAACAGTCTCCTTTTGACCATCCTTCTTCTATTCCCCTTTCTTCTATGCATTCTTCTTAGGATTTAAAGTTAAGGGATTTTTAGAAGTACGGTTTGAACGGTAATCAACCAACAAATTTGCAGCTGCAATAGCTGTGGGGAGGTCCTTCACGTTCTTCCTTCTCAATTCATTTTGTGCCCAACCTTGCGTTCCAAAAATAAAATTATGTAAATTATCCTCATCCAACATATTATGAATATCCAACATTAAATAAGAGAGTTCCTTAATGTATTCCTGTATAGATCTTGTCTGCCTTAAATGTTTCAAGCAATCTCTAGCAAGCCAAGATGCATTGCTAGGCAAAAATTGTTCACGTAATTCCTTGCGCATCTTTTCCCAAGTATCAATCCTAGGACAACCAGCACTTTCATCATCTGCATTTCGAGTTCTCAACCATAACTTCGCATCACCCATGAGATAACTCATTGTTATGTTTACTTTTTCAATTTCAGGCACCCAAGCAGTTAAAAAGTAATGTTCCATATCCCATAAGAAATTCTTCAATTGATTTGCACTACCCGCTCCACAAAACGCCTTTCGTTCTGGGATCTTAACCTTTGAACGATTATCATTTATTTGGGCAGTAGTAGAAGCCATAGCCCTTTGTAAAACAACTAGATCAAGGTTAAGATTTTTGTTGTCCCTTTCAGATCCTCGATCTGAACATTTTGACCAGCAGCACTCATATGTACCACCTCTAAATCAGCCCTAAAACGAGCAACCTATGTCATAAGACCAACCATATCAACATCATATTTTGTTTGTCCCACCAGTGCCTCAAGATGAGACACTCTTTCCCGAAAATCTGCACTTTAATTCCCAGCCATCTATGCCGTAACGGGGCTCTGATACCAGTTGTTAAAGGGTAAATTTTTCATAAATCAACACTGCATGACATCCACCAAACTATTAGCGACTTCAACCTACTTTTTGCTTATGTTTAACACTTAGAATAATTTTAGAACAGTAAGGAAGAAACGAACATAGCATATACAGGTAAAAACCCATTCTTTTTTTACTACCTCCACAATAATACAAAGGAACTCACTGTCAAGGCTTACACTTAGTTTTTGAATGCCTTTGCGACAATTTTACAATGAATAAATAAAAATGGGCTGCCAAGGGTAGCTACAAGGGGAAGAGGTATGCCTGGCACATGACAAGGCAATTATACAAGCATTTAGCCAACATTCTAAGTCATGGATGCCTATTTCTCACATTCCTGACTTGCTTTCAGATTGCTCATGCACCCTGCACGCCTTGTGCCAGCACCTATGATAATCGGCTGACCGTCTTGACACTTAGTTGCGCGCATGCTCTTTTCAGATGCCATGTGCGCACCCATCACTTGCCAAATACCCATCAGCATACTTTCATCATGTCAATTCCATTACATGCCATCTTATATTGCGTCACAATTCATCAGTAACTTTGGCACATTGGGGTACATTATACATGACTAACGAGAAATCATTACAGGTCCAAACTTAAATGATTAGACCTACGCTGAGCTACTTATAGCCCTTACAAGTCCTCCAACTTGTAAGTACCCTGATGATTAGATTTCCACCTATGGCCGTCTTAGGAAAAGTCTTGCTGCACTCTGGCATAAATTAAGACTAAACTTAATGTCGAAATTTGTTTAAATATAATTATTTGTTACTAGAAGGTTTAAAGTGATAGGTGTCTCTTGAATAAAATGGCCTTCCTTTATTAGTTACTAGTAGTTCTATTTAAATAGAACTTCTAACTTTTAAAATGAGTAGTTTTTATTAAGGCTTTCTGATGCGGGGAAAATCGAGCAACCATCCAAGGCCAAGGAAGATCTTCTCAAGACTATTTTGAGCCATCTCAAGACCTCCCAGGAAGAGGCGTACCGCCAACAAAATGAGGCGGACCGCATAGTTGAAGATTTGCAAAAATCGGCTAAGTGTCAAATTGATAGCTCTCTGGATCTCAAAGGGGCGGACCGCCCCTGTGCAATGGGCGAGCTGCCCACTACTCAGTGAACCTTCGAAGTCTTCTGCAGAGACGGACCGCCCAGGGAAATGGGCGGACCGCCAACTTCCTGTGCCAGTAATGTGAAACTTCTTTTATTTTGAGATGTAATTCCTAGTTTAGCCCTACGTGGCTTATATAATTTTAGCCCATTTTAGGGGTCTTTTAGACTTTGTATTACATGCGTAAGGAACCTATAAAAGGGCCATTAGTCTTTCATTTTACTTAGTTAGCTTTGATGAGTGATGAAAACTTTTGAAGAGTGGATTCTCTTTAGTTAATGAAAGAACCTTTGGTTGGCTTGATTCTTCTAGTGGTAATAGTTGATTGTCGAACCAACAACCGATCATTCTACTTGCGGGTCCCGAATGTGACTCGAGGGTAGTTGCTTAGTGTTAGGCGAATCTTGACACGATACGGGGGTTTCACGAAACATGTTCTTCGTGGATACCCCGTAGGGAGTTCGAGACAAGTCTCGCTCCTATTTTTACCCGTATCATCTTGGTATCAGAGCAAGGCTCGGGTTTTATTTCTACAAAACCCTGACCCTTGATTCTTCGTGCCTAAGTTGGTTTGTGTCTTAGTTTCTTGTTTGTTATTATTGATGTTGCACTTGGTGCACCTTCGTAAGACACTAGAGGGGGGTGAATAGTGTCCTTACCCGATTTTCAAATTCTAAAACTTGCTTTTAACTTTCTGCACCTAACTCACAAAGAACCAGGTTCCTTGCAAGTTTCACCTATCTCTGAACCTAAACAAATTGCGGAAATGTAAAGAACACAGAGATTTTTACGTGGAAAAATCCTTGCTCAAGGGATAAAAAACTACGACCCAAACTATTGGGATTTAACTCTTCAACTAAATGAAAACCCGAGCAAGTGTTAGACTACAACGTAATGTAATCAAGGAACTAGAACCCCCTAGTACCTAGACCTTCACAGCCACACGTTAGCTGGTAAGGTTACCTCTACTCAACCTCAAAAAGTAATCTCTAATTAATGCTTCTAACTAAGCGAATAGATTACAACTCAATAGCCTATAACAAAGAAACTAAAACGACAGACTTAACTATGAAACTGCTCCTTCAGAAGGTTCTGCTGCATAACCTTTGTTCTTGCACACAAAGCTTCCCACGATCAGTTTGTACTTGATATGCTCTATTGAGATCTCTTTTGTGCGTTTTGAATTTGGCCAAATTAACTTGTATATATAGGAGCTAGACTTAGCCGGATCCAACTAAGTTTAGGAATCCTTTTCCTCTTTGAAATCAGTTTAAACAAGGTTACCCATATTTCCTTATTTAAAACCTAAGTTAATTTGCCTTATGTCTCAATCCTTTTACGTTTAGGAACTGCGTCCTTCTCAGCACCGCTTCTAGTTTCTTTGACTTCCGGTAGGATTGGAACTTTGACTCCAGCTATTCTCTTCCTTCCTTCTTCAGCTCTGACTAGATTAGCTCGTTGAATAGCTGGTCTTCTCACTTCGACTGTGAACCTTGTCGTGGTCAACTCAGCACCAGGTCCTTTGTCATCTTCAAAACTTATCCTTCAACAAATTCCCCCTTTTTGATGATGACAAACCATGTTGTCTCACCGAGGGTTTATACTCTCAAGAACCTGTAAAATTTAAACACTAACCACGAACCAGGGTAATGACAGTTAGGCAAAAATTAGGTCACAAACATATAATGAACTAATCAACATCTAACTTTCCCCTTTTGGTATCATCGAAAAGTTTCACAGTTGTCAGAACCTGCTCAACTTAAATTAAGTCTAGTTGACTCTAGTGCCAAAGGCAGCAAGCCAACCTTTAAACGTCAGGAACCTGTTTCAGACAATGAATACTAGCAAGCAGGATATTTATATCAACATAAATGCCAATCCGGCTTAAACATCCAAAACAGCATTCAAATATTACACACCAAAATATAAGATTGTCTTAAAACAGGCCATAAAAGAACCAGGAGGGGACTTAGGGAAAGGAACTAGTTTAGAATTGGGGAATATCAGGGATGTTAAAGTGAGCAACCAACAAGGCGAGGCGATGCGAGTTTCCTTCTCTTTCACGCTCCAGCTCTGCATCCAGCCTTGTGTTTTCAGCATTCATCCAGGCCAGCTCATCATTTTGCCTTTCAAGCTGCCTCCTGAACCCCTCAATTCTCCTATCTACTCTGTTGTTCCTCCTTTCCTCAGCATCATCCTCCATAGGCTCTGGTTCATCAGTAGGTTCACCATCCAACACATAGTCACAGAATTTAAGAATGTTCCTCCCAAATAAGTCATTGTGGTCCGGCTCAGTCCACTTACCAGCAGGCACCCCAAAGAAATCAAATACCTTCCCCAGAAGAAACCCATAGACCAGTGCATGTTTCCCTAACCCCATATCAGCTACCCTACCTATGTGCTTGATCATCAATTCAGGCAGATTAATACGAACCTCTCGATCTAGCAGGTCCATATAGGTCATATCCAGAAAGTTGGCCTCACTCCTCCCTTCTGACCTCTGCAGTAGGTTCTTCAACACAAATTCAAAGAGCAACTGGTAGAAGGGTTGCATTGCCTTCTTCTTAACTTGTGTAGCCCTTGCCAGTCTTGGTCTCCCTACAAATTTTTGGGTTACCTCCAAAGCAGACACACCATCTCCTCTAGCCGGCCACGAGTTCCTCATATACTCACTATAGCCCTGAGAGGGAACACCCAAAATCTCACCCAGTTCCACACTATCAAACTGGATTACTAGGCCCTTGACTATGGTTGTCACAATTCCTTCACTCACTGTGCAATTGGAATAAAATTCTCGAACCTCTTGCTCCCTAAGTTATCTAGTACGATTACTGAACAGGTTCAGCCAACCTTGAGCTCTCAACTTAGCACCAAGTTGAGTCATACCCTCTAGCTCCAGGTCAGTTAAAATTTTATCCTTAACCATTGGTAGACCTCTGAAGTAGGCCACCCTTCCCTTCTTGTCTTCCTTGTCATCTCCAATCACCAGCATTGATTTGGAACCTCTCTTACGAACCTCAGGTTCCTCCACAATCTTCTCCTGCTGCTCTCTGACAGAGCCACGAGTTGCAGGTCTTCTCACATGACTCCCTGTTTTTCTACTACTTTCTCCCATCCCCTCTGCATCTCCAGAACTACCCATTTTGGAAGTACCTACAAATTCTCCTACCTTCACTAACCTTCTTTTCTTCACTGTCTGTTTCTGTTCATGAACCACAGGCCTTTTTCCCAACCTCCTCTGTTCCTCCACCACAACAACATCAGTCTCATTGGAGGAACCTTCACTAGCTTGAAGAGTGGGATTGGGCTCAGGCACCTCAACATCCAAAGGCTCAGTAAAACCTACAGCTTCTACATTCTCTTCCTCATAATCATCAATATCTCTCAGATCTGCGTCATCACCTGCTACAGAACCAGTGAACGAACCAGGTTCTTTTTCAGGTTCCTTAGCAGGCTCAACAGATTTTCCTTCTCTCTTGTCACTAGAAGTCTTTTCCACTATAGGAACTGTCTCAGGAACAGGTTCCTCAACTATGTTCTCAGTTTCTTTAGCGACCACAGCAACAACCTACGTTTATACAATTTTTCAGGATTTTCTACAACTACCTCCTCCTTATCTCCTATTTCATTATCAGCTTGTTCTTCTAAAACTACAGGCATAGAGGGTACACTAGTATCGACAACTAGTACCAGTAGGAGAACTAGGGTTTACCTTTTCAGTTTCTTGAACAGTTTCTTGAACCGTGTCCATGATTCCTTCCTCCGTACCGGTATCTGGAACACTTTCCCCCTTACTAGTTGCTTCCTCCGTCAACTTCTTCTGTCTTAGTTTTGCAAACTTTCTCGCCATAGCCACAGAACGACTCACGGCTAGTTGCTTCGCCTTTTGATTTAGTTTTGATATTTTGAGTTTAGGAGAAGAAAGTTGAGAATCGACTTTGGAACCGGTCGACATTTTTATTTCTTGAACAGTGAATTTTGAATTTTAGAGAGAGAAAATAATTTGAGAGAGTTTTAACCTTCCTAACCGATAGAAACAATGTTTCTTTAATCAAGTAGTGAAAAGAGAAGAGTTTAGGTTTATTGGGAAGGGAAACGGGTTGATGGGATGCGAAAAAGGTCCTTTTAATTATGACGCATAGGAGCTGACGCCATCAAGGTTCAAAGAATTTGAATTTTAAAAGCTTACACTAATCCGGCGCCAAGTGAGGGTGATTGGTAACAAATTAGGCCACGTAAGACAACGTTATATTCAGTAAGTGATATAGAATGTGTACCTGAATGTCCATGCACCAGTTTCTTCATTATATCCTAGATTTCAAAAATTTGCCAGTATCTAAGTCATGAAAACAGGTTCCAAACAGGTTAGCAAGCAAAACAATTAAGTTTTCATAGTAGAATCAACTAAGCAAAGTTAAGCTAAGTAAAACAAGGAAACTTCACTAACCAATCATTGGGAAAACCAGGTGCTGCATCGTTCATTGTATCTTGGTCATCCCTAGCTCAAGCCTGTTCCTTTCAAATTGTACCCTGTTCAATGCCTTAGTGAAGATATCAGCAATTTGGTCCTCATTCCTGCAAAAGTTCATAGTAATTAGGCCTTTCTCAACATTGTCCCTTAGAAAGTGATGCCTAATATCAATGTGCTTTGTTCTCTTGTGCTGCACCGGGTTCTTGGCAATGTTGACTGCACTGGTATTGTCACAAAAGATTGGAACTGGTCCACACTTGATTCCAAAGTCCTCCAGCTGCTGCTTGATCCATAATAGCTGTGAACAACATAAAGCAGCTGCTACATATTCAACTTCAGCTGTGAATAATGCCACTGAGTTTTGTTTCTTTGTAGCCCATGAAACTAAACAAAGACCTAGGAAGTGTGCCATCCCAGATGTACTTTTCCTATCCACCAAGTGACCAGCATAGTCGGTATCTGCATACCCAATTAGATCAAAACTTCCACATTTTGGATACCATAAGCCAAGATCTTGAGTTCCTTTCAAATATCTCAAGATTCTCTTGACTGCAGTTAAGTGTGACTCCTTTGGTTTTGACTGGAACCTTGCACACAATCCCACACTATAAACAATATCTGGACGACTTGCAGTTAAATACAGCAACGAACCAATCATTCCTCTATACTTAGTTTCATCGATTGAAGCACCAGTTTCATCCAGATCTATCTTCGTTCCAGGAGCAATAGGTGTGTTCATATCCTTAGCAGACTTTATATCATACTTCCTTAACAGCTCTTTGATGTACTTCTGCTGGTGGATCATTGTGCCTTCCTGAGTTTGCTTGATTTGTAAGCCTAAGAAGAAATTCAGCTCACCCATCATGCTCATCTCAAATTCACTTCCCATCAGGTCGGCAAACTCCTTGCAAAGGTTCTCATTTGTAGCACCAAAGATGATGTCGTCTACATATACTGAACAATCAATAGGTCCTTGGCTTTCTTCCTTAAAAACAACGTATTGTCTATTTTACCTCTTGTAAATCCATTCTTCAATAAGAACCCAGACAACCTTTCATACCAAGCCCTAGGAGCCTGTTTCAATCCATACAGTGCCTTGTCAAGTTTGTAGACATGATCAGGAAACTCTGTACTTTCAAAGCCAGGTGGTTGAACCACATACACCTCTTCATTTAAATAACCATTAACGAATGCACTCTTCACATCCATCTGGTACAGCTTAAACTCCATGTAAGCTGCAAAAGCAATAAGCATCCTAATGGCCTCCATTCTAGCAACAGGTGCAAAGGTTTCATCATAATCGATTCCTTCTTCTTGACTACAATCTTGAACCACCAGTCTTGCCTTGTTCCTTGTTACTATGCCATGTTCATCCAGTTTGATTCTAAAGACCCATTTAGTACCAATGATGGAGCTGTCCGTTGGTCGAGGGACCAGGTGCCATACCTTGCTTCGTTCAAACTGATGAAGTTCCTCTTGCATAGCAATCACCCTGTCTGGATCCTCAAGTGCTTCACGTACATTCTTTGGTTCTATTGAGGACAGAAACGCAAAGAATGCACAGAAGTTCTTCAAAGCTCTTCTAGTAACAACTCCAATGTTTAGATCAGACATGAGGTTCTCAAGTGGATGAGAACTTTGATATCTCCAAGGTTTAGGCTGAATCTGCTGAGTGTTGTTTCCAGGAGGATCTGAGCCGTCTAATTCTTCTTCATCTTGCTCTTCAGTTCCCCCTGTCTGATTGCCTTCTAGTTCCCCCTGAGTTTGATCCTTATCGTCCTGATTACTTTTAACTTCATTCGAATTCTCAGGGTCTTCAGCAGGTTCATTCCTTGCAAGACCAATCTCCTGATCATCATCTTCTTGTCTATTTGTAACACTTCCAGATTCATCAAATACCACATGAACACTTTCTTCTACAGTCAAGGTCCTCTTGTTGAACACTTTATACGCTTTACTTTGTGAAGAATATCCCAAGAAGATGGGTTCATCACTTCTAGCATCAAACTTCCCTAGAGGTTCTTTCCCATTGTTATGCACGAAACACTTGCACCCAAAAGCTCTGAGATGTGCAATATTAGGTTTCCTGCCTCTGATCAGCTCATAGGGAGTTTTCTCCAACATAGGACGGATAGAACAGCGATTCAGCAAGTAGCAAGCGGTGTTGACAGCTTCAGCCCAAAAGTTCTTTGATAGACCGCTTGACAACAACATAATTCTAGCCATGTCCTCCAAGGACCTGTTCTTCCTTTCAACTACACCATTCTGCTGAGGGGACCTTGGTGCAGAGAAGTTGTAATCCACACTATGTTTGTTACAATATTCAGCAAACTTAGCATTCTCAAATTTTGTACCATGGTCGGACCTTATACTCACAAGTTGAAGCCCCAGTTTCTTCTGATTGACTCTGACCCAGTCCTCGAACATATCATATGCTTCATCTTTAGATCTGAGGAACAAGGTCCATGTGTATCTGGAGTAATCATCAACTATTACCATTACGAACCTCTTACCTCCTCTGCTCCTTACCCTTATTGGTCCACACAAGTCCATGTGAACCAGCTCAAGTGGTTTAGAAGTACTGACCACTTTCTTTGACTTGAATGAAGATCTTACATGTTTCCCCCTCACACAAGCATCACAAATCTTGATGTCATTGAACCTCTTGTTTGGCATTCCATGAACCAGGTCCTTTGACACAAACTTATTCAATTGAGTTAAGCTTGCATGTCCTAGTCTCTTGTGCCACAACTGACTATCATTCTCCAGCACATTCAGACAAGTCAAATTATTCTCAGGAAGACTACCTAACATAGCCTTATACACATTGTTAGCTCGTTTCCCTTCCATTATCACTTCACCAGTCTGCAGGTTCTTCACAATGCAACCTACAGAGGTGAAACTCACTGAGTTTCCTCATCACATAGTTGAGAGATACTTAGAAAATTGTGCCTCAATCCATCCACACAGAGTACACTGTAAATAGCATGATTGAGGGATCTCCCAACTTTTCCAATACCAACAATTTCACCGCTCTTGCCTCCTCCAAAAGCCACACTACCCCCTTGAAATGCTGCGAGTGAGAGAAAGTTTCTTCTATCTCCTGTCATGTGCCTGGAACACCCACTATCAAGAATCCAGCTTGGGTTGTTCCATCTCACTCCAGCCTGCAAAAGAAAATCAAGGGTTAGTAACAGGAACCCAGACAAGCTTGGGTCCCTTTTTGTTATAGAATGGATGAATTAAATCTTTTCTAGCCCAATAAGGTAAAACTGATTTTTTGTTCTTTATCACTGCTCCTTTTGCAACACTGCATTCATTCTTGATATGTCCAGTCTTACCACACAAGAAGCAGAGTTTGTTGCAAGGAAGTCCTACATATTTACTATTAGGGTTCCAAGCAGGCAAAGGTTTCCTATGTCCTAATCCAGTTTTACCTCTATTACGATTTTCATGCAGCCAATTCAAAGCTTCAGAAGACTTGTTCCATTTAGTGAGTCTGGTTAGCTTAGAGTTAGCTTTTTCAACCTTTTCCTGAAAGACCCGGTTCTACTCAGTTTTCTGAAGTAGAACCTGGTTTTTCTTTTTAAGCTCAGCTTCAAGGTTGATTTGAGCCTCACTAACTCCTTGCTTACCAGACACTTCTTTCAATTTTTGATTCTCAAGTTCGAGTGCAGAACCTAGCTTTTTCTCACAAAGCACCTGTTCCTTTAATTGAAGAATTTCTAATTCAAGGGCTGGGACTTTCTGATTTAGTTCAAAACTTGATTTTCACTATCAGTTAATTCTTTTTTAGGATCAGATTTAGCTTTTTCCAAGTTTTTATTTCTCATTGAAAACTCTGACGCAACTGACATTAGTTGGTCCTTCTCAGAAAGTGCTTGTTCCTTCTTAGACCTCAAATTTTCAATTTCTTCAATTAAAGTCAGGGCAAGCAAATTTAATTCCCTAGAAGAACAAGTATGAAGTCTAGTTTTTAGTTCATTGAGACTTACCTCAGGTGTATCATCAATCGAAGGTTCATTATCAGCCATCAGTGCCAATGGAGAGTCGTCTTCTGGTTCTTCTTCTTCTTCATCACTTTCGCTCTCAGAAGGTCCCCATGTTGCATAGAACGCCTCTTTCTTCTTTCTCCTTAATACTCTGAAGTTGGGTGGACGTTTGCTCTTCTTAGGTTCATTCTCCTTTGAAGCTCCAGACCTTTTCCACTCAATATCCCACAGTGGGCAGTCCTTTGTAGCATAATCCTTCTTATTACACTTAAAACACCCTGAGTAGTCAGGATTTTCAATTATGTTGTTCTTGGCAAGAGTGGCTTTTGTTCTTCTTCTTTCAAAGCCTAAGGTTTTTCGTACTGGATTGACTAAAGCCATCTCATGCTCAGATACTTCATACTTAGAACCTCCAGTTGCCTCTAGATCTAGGTTCTTTTCCTTCTTGGGTTCCACCTTCATCCTTGACTATTTCATAAGCTCATGGGTTTTCAAACTACCAACGAGTTCATCTAGTTCAATCTTGTCCAGTTCCTTGGACTCTATGATAGCTGTAACCTTTGATTCCCATGAATCAGGTAGAATCCTGATCACTTTTTCGACCAAATCTTCATTAGTTAGAACCATACCTAGTGACTTCATCTCGTTCGTATTGATTGTGAACCTGGTCATCATATCCTGGATAGATTCAGATTAACCCATAGCAAAAAACTCGAACTTTCTTTTCAGCATCTGGATCCATGACTTCTTTACACGTGAAGTTCCTTCATGAGCAATTTGTAGAGCATCCCAAATTTCTTTGGCAGTCTTGTATGAAGAAACTCTGTTGTATTCATTAGGACCAATTCCACATATGATGAGCATCTTAGCTTTTGCATTCTTCTCCACCATCTTGAAATCAGCATCTGTGTATTCAGATATCTCCTTGGGAACAGTTTGCTCATTAGGTGGCTGTCCAACAGTTCTGCTTGGGACAAGAGGTCCATCCTTGGTGATGATCCATAGCTGAAAGTCTTCAGCTTGAATAAAGTCTTCCATTCTGCCTTTCCACCATCCATAGTATTGGCCATTGAATTGAGGAGGCCTGTTAACAGATTGTGCTTCGGTGATTATCGGTGGTGCACTCATTGTTCAGATCCTTCTCAAGATGTTAATCTTTCTTTGAGAGAACCTGCTCTGATACCACTTGTTGCACTTGGTGCACCTTCGTAAGACACTGGGGGGGGGGGTGAATAGTGTCCTTACCCGATTTTCAAATTCTAAAACTTGCTTTTAACTTTCTGCGCCTAACTCACAAAGAACCAGGTTACTTGCAAGTTTCACCTATCTCTGAACCTAAACAAATTGCGGAAACGCAAAGAACACAGAGATTTTTACATTGAAAAATCCTTGCTCAAGGGATAAAAAACCACGACCCAAACTCTTGGGATTTAAATCTTCCACTAAAGGAAAACCCGAGCAAGTTTTAGACTACAACGTAATGTAATCAAGGAACTAGAACCCCCTAGTACCTAGACCTTCACAGCCACACGTTAGCTGGTAAGGTTACCTCTACTCAACCTCAAAAAGTAATCTCTAATTAATGCTTCTAACCAAACGAATAGATTACAACTCAATAGCCTATAACAAAGAAACTAAAACAACAGACTTAACTATGAAACTGCTCCTTCAGAAGGTTCTGCTGCTTAGCCTTTGTTCTTGCACACAAAGCTTCCCACGATCAGTTTGTACTTGATATGCTCTATTGAGATCTCTTTTGTGCGTTTTGAATTTGGCCAGATTAACTTGTATATATAGGAGCTAGACTTAGCCGGATCCAACTAAGTTTAGGAATCCTTTTCCTCTTTGAAATCAGTTTAAACAAGGTTACCCATATTTTCTTATTTAAAACCTAAGTTAATTTGCCTTATGTCTCAATCCTTTTACGTTTAGGAACCGCTTCCTTCTCATCACTGCTTCTAGCTTCTACGACTTCCGGTAGGATTGGAACTTTGACTCCTGCTATTCTCTTCTTTCCTTCTTCAGCTCTGACTAGATTAGCTCGTTGAACAACTGGTCTTCTTACTTCGACTGTGAACCTTTTCGTGGTCCACTCAGCACCAGGTCCTTTGTCATCTTCAAAACTTATCCTTCAACAGTTGAAAAGAAGAAAACACAAAAAAAATTGAAAAATTGAAAAACACCAAAAATTTGATCATGTTTTCTGGGATTGATGGACCCGTTGTGTGATTGATATCGGGGTTTGTTCCTTGTTGGAAACCGTCGATTTGGTACCCACCACTCTCGATCTGGACTTGTAAAACAAGATTTGAAAATTTGAAACCCTTGTTCTTGAAACCCTAGCTATGAACTTGATGAACATGGTGATTTCATTATTTTTTATTGGGGTTTGATTATTGTGGTTGAAAATACATTTGGGTACCTTCGGATTGCTAAAACATCATGAGATTTGTTTGATTTTTGGGTGCTAAAACCAAGAAACACGAAGTTGGACTGTGCTAAAAAACACAGTAGGTGGGGCGCCTAGTGAATTGGGCGGACCGCCCACTTGTGTGTGACCTCTCTGGACTTTTGGGAGGCGGGGCGCCTAGTAATAGAGGCAGACCGCCCACCTCCCACTGCAAAAAATTGGGGCGGACCGCCCACTGGGGAAGAGTGGGGTGCCTACTTTTTGTGAAGTGTGGTTGGGGTAGTTTTCCCTAGGTTTTCTTCTTTCTTTGCTTGCATACCACCTAACTAGTATTTCCCTAAGTAACATTCCTACTTAGTTGGTACTAGTCTTTGAGCTTTTAGGAAACTCGTGCCTAGTAAGGAGAGTAGAATTCGAAGAAGACTCGTAGAATCCTTTGACTCAACTCCTTACTTTAAAGTGCTTATCGTCCAATAGAGTCACATAAACTCCACTCACCCCGGAGTACACTTGACTTGTGGATTGAGTGATTGAGTTGCGGTTTGTTGATCAACTATGTGAAGTTTCTAGATTCAAGCTTGAGTGAAATATCCACCACCACTAAATGAGTCAACCGAATGCTATACACGTGAGGGTGTGAGTGAGGTGTTTTCACTAACGTTTGTTCATTTTGTAGGTACAATGGCAAATGAGGGAGATGATCCTATGAGGAAAGCCTTGGAAACTATCATGTCCAAGTTGGAGGACATAACCTTGAGGCTTGAGAATGTTGAAAGGAGGACCCCGAGCGTCCAAATTGAATCCGGAGAAGGGACAAGCCGAGGTTCTACTATGACTCCCGGACACTTTGCGGAGATAGCCAAGAAATATGAGCTAAAGAATGATGTGGCTCCACAAGAGCATGTGTTGGGAAATCCCTAACAAGTGGGCATTCCCCACAACTTGGGCAATCCCCAAGGAAATGTTCCACTTCCAAGACCCGTTCAAAATGTTCCACCTCTTGAGCAAGTTGTTGAGGTTCAAGAAGGGGTGGAAGCCGAGTATGGTGATGAGGCCTATGGGTATGATTCTCATTATCAACCTAGGCGAGGTATGAATTGGGGTCGTAATGTGGATATGGGCAGAGGCCGAGGTCGAGGGCAACCCATGGGGGTTTGTTGGAGGGAATGCTAGGAGGGACTATGTTGCTTATGATGACCACTATGGAGGCCAACCGGAGCCTCTCCGTGGAGTTCGTGACAACAATAACCTCAATAGTCTTAAGCTCAATCTTCCTACCTTCAAGGGAACTTGTGATCCGGAAGCATACATGGAATGAGTACTACTCATGGAGAGTGTTTGACATAAATGAGATGACCGAGGAGAAGAAAGGCACCTATTCTATTTCAACCTTTGAGACCTATGCTTCTACTTGGTGGGAGTCCATAAAGAGGTCAAGAAAAAGGATGGGTGTGCATGTGAATGTGACTTGGGATGAGTTGAAAGGACTCATGAATACCAAGTATGTGACTCCAAGGTATCGACAAGAGCAACTTAAGAAGCTTTATGAGCTAAAGCAAGGTGTCAAGACGGTTCATGAGTACTATGATAAATTTGAAAAGATCCGGATTGATTTGGATATGGATACCGAAGGTGAAGAACAAGCCGTGATCCGTTTCAAGAATGGCTTGAGCTATGGTATAGCTTTTCAATTGAGGTTGCATGCTTATCTTTAACTTCAAGATATCTTTGAAGCCGCAATTGAAGCTGAGCATTGGCTTAAGGGAGAGAAGCCCAAGAGCAACACTCCTACTCCTATGAGAAAGCTAAAGGATTGAAAGACTCCAAATGCAAACTTTCCAAGTGCAAGTGGTGCAAGTGCTAGTAGAGAAGTGAAGAAGCCCTATGAGAAGGCTACACCACATGTGGAAGGTATTTCTAAAACTCGCTTGAGCAATCCTACTTCTACTTCTACACAATGCTATAAGTGCAAAGGCTATGGTCATTTTGCTAGAGATTGTCCTACTCAAAAGACCATGGTCGTGGTAGGTAATTTGGTGTATGAGCAAGATAATGAACCCGAGGATGGGGGAGTAGAGGGATATGAAGAAGTTGCTTGCGAAGAGGCAATAGGAGAAGAATAAGATCCTCAATTGTTCTTGGTAGTTAGGAGGAGTTAGAGCACCATATTCATGGAAGAGGAGGTGGAAAATGATCAAAGAGAAAATCTCTTTCATGCTTGATGTCGTGTGATGGGGCAAGTGTGTTCAATGGTTATTGATTCAAGAAGTTGTGCCAACATAGTGAGCCAAACTTTGATTTCCCAATTGAAATTACCCACTCTAAAGCATCCAAAACCATATCGTTTACAATGGCTTAGTGAGTGTGGTGAATTAAAGGTGGTGAAGCAAGTGTTGATAGAGTTTAGCATTGGGAACTATAAAGATAAAATCATGTTTGATGTGGTCCCGATGCAAGCTTGCCATCTTTTGTTTAGGAGACCATGGCAATATGATAGGTCTGTGGTACATGATGGCCGGACCAACTCCTATACGGTCAAGCAAGATGGAAGGAAGTATGTGTTTAAACCTTTGACTCCAAGGCAAGTAAGAGAAGACTACAAACGTATGAAGGAGTTGAGGGAAGCGGCTAAAGCAAAGTCACCTACTGTACTTGAGCCCGAAGCAAACAATCTTATTGTCTTGCCATTGCATGATGAAAGAGAGAGTCACTTTACTCCAAATGATGATAATCTTGTGTCTCATCCCATTGTACTTGAAAATGAGAGACAAAAGAAAGAGAGAAGTGAGGGAGTGACTGGTGACAATCCAAGAGAGGAAAAAGGAGAGGATTTGAGGAGTGATGTGGGTGGATTGTCACCACAAACTACACTTGACGTTGAGGGAAAATTGAGACAGAAGAGAGGTGAGGAAAGAAAAATTGCGAGTGAGAGCACCCATTGTTCTAATTGTTTTTCATCTTTTACTTTTTCTTGTGTTAGCTCTTGTGTAGGTACATTTGAAGACAAGCCATTGGAGCCTCAACCATGTGCTTGGAAGGAAAGACAAGAGGAGAAAATTCTTCAATGTAAGCTTCATGAAGGAGGAGTTGCAAATGACACTTCAAGCCTTGTGAGTGATCAAGGAAGTACTACAAATGTAAGTGTTGCTTCATCTTTTCATGAGCCTACTAGCTACTTGTCTTGTGTTGACTCAACAATAGTTGGAGCTTGTGATGCCTCTAGTGAATATGCCACTAGTGAAGAGTCTAGTAGTAACCTTGAGTGTGCTTGTGTATCACTAGTTGAGAGAAATGCTAAGCCACATCATGATGTGAGCTCATTGTTTTGTGAATCTCTCTCTAGTGAATATGTGAAAGTTGACTTTGATTGTGACCTTTGCTATGACACACCACCAATCTTTGACAAAGGGGAAGATGAGATAGTTGAACATTCCGTTATTGATATGCTTCTATTTGGTGGATCAATGTGTTATGGTGAGGATGGAAGTGACCTTGAGGAGTCCAACTTTCATGAATTTGACAAGGTTGTCTATGATGACTCCTCAAGTGAGAGTAATGAACCTAGCCTTGATATCTTGCCTATGCTTAATCATGAAATTGAGATGCATGTTTTTACTAATCCATTGTTTGAAAGCATCCTCATTTATGGTAGTGACTTGTATCGGGCTAGGGTTGAAAGTAAAATGGAACCTCCATGGTGTGAAGGGTTTTGACTCGTTAGGCAACCCATTGTATGAGAACTTGAGTGAGGTAAATGACTCTGCTAGTGACCCTACTATTGCTTGTTTGGGTTATGATGAAGAAGAAGCCATTATCAATACCTTCCTTGAGAGTTTGTCTTTTGAGAAGGGTTGCTTAGGTGATGAAATTGGAGGTGAAGAGGAATCCCTTGGTGTGAGTAAGTATGCTTTAAAGAAGGGGAGAGGAGTACTTGATGCTACTTGTAGGATGGGTTATTTGGCTCACTCAACTCCAATGTTGATCACACCTTGAGGATGGATTGGTATGTTGATAGTGAGCTCAAGAATCAAGGGGATTTTGATAGCTTGATCTTACATTTTCCATATCTCCATGACCTATTTGCCCATTATTGTGTTAAGTGCATGTTTTGCTTGAACCAAGTACCTGATGATCTCCTTGGAGACTTGATATTTGTGCTTATTATTGATGCTTGGTTATACAACAAGAGTGTGCTTTCCACACTTCTTGCACTAACCTACTTTCGAAGTAGAAAGTTTGTTTGTGTTTGCTTGTCGTTGCTTGTTGGTCCTAATCTCCATGCTAAGGCAAAGGAGTCCTTGGAAGAAGCCTATGTCAAAGTGACGTTCAAGAAAGTCAAAGGAGGAGTTCATTGGGCACCCCGAGAAGTTGATGATGCCAAGAGAGAGCACGCCTTGATTTCGAAGACGAAATCTTCTCAAGAAGGGGAGGATGATGCGGGGCAAATCGAGCAACCATCCAAGGCCAAGGAAGAGCTTCTCAACACCATTTTTAGCCATCTCAAGACCTCCCAGGAAGAGGCGGACCGCCCACAAAAGGAGGCGGACCGCCTAGTTGAAGATTGGAGAAAATCGGCTAAGTGTCAAATTGATAGCTCTCTGGATCTCAAAGGGGCGGACCGCCCCTGTGCAATGGGCGGACCGCCCACTACACAGTGAACCTTGGAAGACCTCTGCAGAGGCGGACCGCCTAGGGAAGTGGGCGGACCGCCTACTCCCTATGTCAGCAATGCGAGACTTCTTTTATTTTGAGGTGTAATTCCTAGTTTAGCCTTATGTGGCTTATATCATTTTAGCCCACTTTAAGGGTCTTTTAGACTTTATATTACATGTGTAAGGCACCTATAAAAGGGCTATTAGTCTTTCATTTTACTTAGTTAGCTTTGATGAATTATGAAAACCTTTGAAGAGTCGATTCTCTTTAGTTAATGAAAGAACCTTTGGTTGTCTTGATTCTTCTAGTGGTACTAGTTGATTGTCGAACCAACACCCGATCATTCTACTTGCGGGTCCCGAGTGTGACTCGAGGGTAGTTGCTTAGCGTTAGGCGAATCTTGACACGATACGGGGGTTTCACGAAGAAAGTTCTTCGTGGATACCCCGTAGGGAGTTCGAGACAAGTCTCGCTCCTATTATTTTCTTGTCTTTTATATTGACCCGTATCACTTTCTTCCTCTTGTCCACCAAGATTCATCATCATTAAGATCATAAGTTGAAAAGTTCTTGCTCTCCAAGTAGAATTTCTTCATTGTTTTCTCAATGCAATTATTCAAAGGTTTGTCATATCCCCTAAAGCTATTTGTGTTAAACTCATAGCAATGTCGTTGAGGAGAGCTAGGGTACAAATATTGCTTTAGGATAGAGTTTCGTACGTCTATCAAGCCTTCAATTCCTATTCTTCTTCATATTTTCCAACAGTCTAAAAGCAATATTTTGATTATGAAGAAGATGTTGATTGAATAGAATTAATATATTTGGATACTGAATGCATAAACAAAACAAAGAGGAGCATAAAACGGTGTAAAGTATTGTCTATACATTTTTTCCATGGAGAGTAAAAAATTTTGGTGATCTTTTGATGTTTTTGAATCATTCCAGTTTTGTGGCCTATCCTTTGCCTATAAAAGTAGAGAATTATAAATTCTCTGCCTTGTTCGTATCTCTAAATTTGCTGGATCTATACATTGGTGGTTATGAAGTTATGGTAATTTTTTGGGGTTAAGCAACATTAATATGGTGGTGGCTTCTGTCCTTTGAGATTGACATTGCTCTCAACTCTATTGGTAGAGTGATGCAACCCAAGCCATAACTAGACCCTTCACGAGGAGCTAAGCGAGAGAGTTGCAAGAGCTTCAAGGCTTATTCTTAAAATTGGAGCTGTTAGAGCTGATTTTGGATGATGCAATGTCAGTTTGCACATTCTCTGCTGAAATTGTTCAGCGCAACGCGATGACACGTGCGTGATCGCGAGTACAGAGATTAAGGCTTGCGCGACTCCACTTGAGACTGGCTGAGGGTTTTGGTCTTTGCGAATGCGAGACATAGGCCGCGTTCGCGAAGCTTCTCCGAGATATTCAGCACGACCGCAGGACTACATACGAGATCGTGCTGAGGGGCATTTTGGCTTCTATTTTAAGTTTAATCATTTTGTTTATAGCCAATTTTGGGAAAATTAGGGCATTTCATGCCACTAGTTTCATTATGCCTCTTAGCTAGGTTAGACATAGATTAATTGTGATTAATGTGTTATGAGACATGGCCAAGCTAGTTGATTAAGCACTCATTTCCCTTGATTTGCAATTGGATTCATCCAATTAAGGGTTAAATAACATTGGATCTTTGTTGTTATTTCCCAAGACACACCACTACGGAAGGACCAGTTCCTTCTATGTGTTCTTTTACTGATTAATTGCGGAATTAAGTTAAACAAGAGTAAATGAATACTGATTTTAGCGTGGAAAAACCCCTTGAACTCGGGATCAAAAAACCACGACCTACTCTCTCAAGTAGGATTTCAACTTCACTATTTGAAAGACTCACTCGGTTACAAGACTTCTCACTTACTAACCTAGAACTAACTCAAATCCTGTAGTGACCCCTTTCACATCAGTGAAGTTCCTCCAAGTAACAAGACTTGAATGACGCGTACTCTTACAGAGCTTCTATGAAAGCTAATAGTACAATTTGATATACCGTACTACAGATAAACTAAAACAGAACTTTGACAAGACTCAATCTAAGGAACAGGTTCTTCACATAGTTCCCTGTAGCTTAATGACTACACAAATACAATTTCGACTCAACAATGCTATAGCTCTTTTCTCTCTGTATTTGTGTGTATCTTCAACAGCTGAAATACTCCTCTTCTTATAGCTTTGAAATCTGAGGAGTCTTGAGCAATTAGAACTCCAAAGCCTCCAAGAGTTTGAGTCCTAATTGAACTCCGTGCTTATCTTAAAGCCTTATCCCAATCTTATGCAATCTTTTCTTATCACGTACAGCTCTGCATGATTATCAAGATAAACATTAGATAATAGGATAATAATTTTCCTGCTTAATTGATTTTCCAATATTATTTATTCAGCTGCCGTGATCCAAAGGAACAAGTCCTTGGATCTGTTCCTTCGTCATCAGTCAAAACTCCGAGCTTATTCAAGCTATCATTTTTCCCCATTTTGATGATGACAAACATATAGACTTTGCTGCATATCCTTAATGTCCTGAACCACAATTTTCATCTTAAAAGCCATATTAGCAAAAATCAATTTTATCATTAAGGATCAGGTTTTTAAACAGATTATAAATATCACAAGCAAAATCATACTTACTCTTCCCCCTTTTGGCATCATTGAAAAGGTTGCATAAGTCAGAATTATTATAAGCAATAAAAATAGTCAACTCATAGCCGTTTAGGCAACTCAAAATGCAAACATAATCCAATAAAAAGCAACTGCATTGAAATGATATTAGCCATCAGAGATATGACATCATAAGCAAAAAGATTTTCAATCGGGGGAAACAAACTAAGCAAGTACTGCTAAACTAGTCAAAACTAAAGATAAGAAGGCTAGGAGACTAGAACTAATCTAAATCCCACTGGACAAAAGATGGCTTTTTGGTTTTGGGTATCAGGTGGTGGAAGGACTAGGTCCTTGAGACTTTTCCTACAACAACTCAAACATTTTCTGAAGCATCATTTCATTTGTTTCTTTTGCCTTAGCAGCTTCAGCTTTCCAGAAGTCTCTTTCTTCCTCCAACCTCTTAATCTCAGCAGCTTGCAAATCAATCTGCTGCCTCAACACCCTAACCTTATTGTTCAAAGGTCCTTTGGAAGAACCAACACCAGTAGCCCCAGAAGCAGGCTCAACATTTAATGTCATGTCACAATTGATCAGTGTAGTAGCCCCAAATCTTTCCTTCTTGGTAGCAGTTTTCACATCCTTAAATGGAAGGAACAGTTCCTTTACCCTTAGCAGAACTCTCCCCTTATTTTATCTTTTTAAACCCTGGTTTATCTACATCCACCATCTCTTCATCCTCCATGGGTGCCCTAGAAGCAGCCACACTGGAGACTCAAAAGACTCATGTTACACCCCGCATATCTAAAGTGACGTATATCATTCTAATGATATGTTAAGTGACGTATATCATTCTAATGATATGTTAAGAATGATTTAAGTGAATTTAAAGTAATAATATGACCATATATAATGTTTATATGTTGAATACAAAGTTTGGGAAAAATCGGATTTATGTTGCGGAAAAACTGACTAAGGAATTGCCTTGTAACAAAACTTTTTCAGCAATTACTTCCGTGTGTTATATGAGGTCTTTTGGGGACATATCATATACCAAATTGAAGATCTTGGAGTTTAGTTTCCAAAACTTTTGACGGTCTATTCATACAATGTCTGGATAAAAAGATATGAGCATCAAAATTCAGTCCAGAAAAACAGACATAAGCACAAAAGAGGGTTAGAAGTGAAATATTTTTAGTATAAAAGGAAAATTCCTCTCATATCTCGTCACTTCCAGAAAAATCAAGAGAGTAACAGTGGGTTCTTGAGTATTGAAGCCATTAATATGGTTTTGAAGGATGGACGCCAATCTTAACTCGAAATTGAAGACGGATTGTGTCAAAACGCTCTACGCGATTAAGGTAACGTTATGCTACCTTCAATTTCGTTTATAGTTTGAGTTTTAGAGTTACTTCACGGCTAAGTAAAGTACCTCAATGCTATATTATAGCTTATTTAAGCTTTAGAAGGTGTGGAATTCAAGGGAAACAAGGTTTAGAAGCAAGAAACATCGTATGTAAGGCTAAACCTTTCTTTTGGCAAGGCATGTATCTTGTAGCTTTTGAAGCTTTTCTTAGTTCTAAACATGGTGTTTCTTGTTGGGTACTTGTATATCATCAAGGGAACCTTGTATATAATTATTTTGGTACTAGAATCCAAGGTGAAAGATGTCTAAATCAGCAAGACAAAACGTTTCAAAATCTGAAAAATTATTTTGATCTTTGGATAGTTGTTAGTATATTGATCATAACTCCTTGTACAAAATTGATATTTAGATTATTTAAGAATCCCCAGAACCCTAAGACATATATCTAAAATTTTCATAAAGAATATGAAGTCTATAACTTTGATCTACACTCTGAAAATTAGGTCGAAAGGCAGAACAATAGTGCTGTCCAGATATTCTATCTGCGGATTTATTATGTCATCCAGTCATCTCATCTTGTTATCCGTTTAACATGTTTATATTATAATTTTATCCTGGTATCCATTCCCGTGTGTAGTATAGTGGTGGTTCTATTTTTGCGGATCATCCAATTTCAGGGGAAACTCTGCCGAAAATTTTATGGAAATTCAAATAGTTTGACAAATTCGGAGTTCTAGGTTGTGTCTATAATTCTATCGAGAGTTTTCTTCTCATTCCTGTGAGTCCATATGTATTGTTGCCACATGTGTTATGCCTCATACATGCTTATGCTTATATTGTGATCATATTATGCGTGATTTGGAGTCCCCTATAGAGGCTAGACATTGGACACACAGTCCGGTCGCGTGTGATACTACCCGTCTGGGGGATACAACCCCTCTGGTTCAGGCGGGAGTTGAAACACCTAGTGTGACCGGGTGTCATTCACACACTCTGACCAGAGAGACCAGATATTACTGGCTAGGGGGGACTCCCACCAGGTTTGTTATATACGCGTATATAGCCACAGTATGCACTGCATGATTATACATGAGGCTAGTTCAGGTTTTCAGTTACCTGATTTGGGGGGATACAGCCCATAACATCAGACAGGTGCTAGTTCAGATGTTCAGTTACCTGATTTGGGGGGATATAGCCCATAACACCAGACATGTACCAGTTCAGATAACAGTTTAGTTTTAGCTCAGTACCAATTATCAGTTGTCAGTTATCAACCATCAGTTCTTAGCGTCAGTATCAGTTGACAGCTATCAGTTTCAGTTTCTAGTTACCAATTATCAGTCATGTTACAATTATTTATCAGTATAGTTCAGCTCAGTCTTCAGTTTCAGATTCAGCTAGACTTCCATTAATATTCAGATCATGTTTAGTACGTTCTTCAGATTTCCAGCTACATTGCTATGCTCCAGCTCATATTTATAGATTTATATTCTAGCCTTACAGATTCTTTGAGCTATGATATATTATATGCTCCTTCCTTACATACTTGGTACATATCGTTCTAACGCCCTTTTCTGGGGCACTGCGTTTCATGCCGCGCAGGTGCAGATAGATCAATGCTTGGACCACGTTAGTAGGCCATCTATCAGCTATTGGAGTCACTCCGCTTACTCCTGAAGTTACTTATCTTTTGGTATGTGTATAGTCAGCTAGTTTGGGTATGGCGAGGCCTTGTCCCGTCCTTTGTATATTTGGTTCAGCACTCTTAGAGGCCTGTAGATATGTCCCTATGTGGTGCAGTCAGTATGTTATGTATGTCAACTTATTAGCCTTGTCATCTTTCCAGACTTTATATTTTTCAGTAAATATGTATGTATTCATAACCAGGTTTCCAGCTCATCTCTATAATTCATAGATTATGAGTAGCTTTAGTGATGATCGACACTTAGTGCCGGTTATCTGTCGCGACCATAGGTTGGGTTGTGACAAAAGTGGTATCAGAGCAGTTTAATCCTAGGGTGTCTACAGGCCGTGTCTAGTAAAGTCTTGTTCAGGAGTATGTTGCGCGCCATACTTTTGAACAGGAGGCTACAAGGCACTTCAGGATAGTTGTCTTTCTTCTTTCTCTAGATCGTGCGATAGAGTCTTAATTATAGAATTCAGCCCTCTAACAATAGTGTTTTCAGCAAAGCGATGCCGCCGAAGAAACTAACAGCTGCCCAGAAGGGCAAGGCTATTGCAGGCTAGGGTACTAGTAGAGTGCCACCTGAGGTGGATGAGAGTGAGGAGTCCAGACCTGAGGCTCCATATGAGGCCTCACAGATCCCCTTAGTTCAGGGCGATATTAGAGGTAGCCCAACTACCGCGGCTACTGTACCTCCAGCTCCTCTACCCAACAGTTAAGGACAGGAAATGAGGGATGCCATCAGATTACTGACCAATGTTGTAGTTGCTCAGACTAGACATCACAGTGCAGATGCCCAAGGAGATGTTGGATCCAGGATCAAGGATTTTATCAGACTAGAGCCTCAAGTCTTTACTGGATCTCGTACAGGAGAGGACCCTCAGGATTTTCTAGTAAGGATGACCAGGGTATTGAGGGTCATGGACGTGTCAGACACAGAGTTAGTAGTGTTGGCTGCATCCAGATTGCTTGACCTAGCAACAGGGTGATATCAGACATGGGAGCTATCTAGATTGCCAGATGCTACTCCCGCGACTTGGAAGGAATTCTCAGCTGCCTTCCTTCATCAGTATATGCCTATAGAGACATAGAGAGCCCGTGCTAATCAGTTCCTGACCTTGAGACAACGAAGTTTGAGTGTAGAAGAGTATAATTATCGCTTTAATTTCTTAGTAAAGTTTTACCCTACTGTGGTAGCCAGTATGGAGGATAGAATTCACAGGTATGTAGTGTGACTAGGTCCACGCCTGGTGAATGACTGTATGATCATTGCTATGCAGCCAGGTATTATATCACTCATTCAGGAATTTGCTTTATCACTTGAGGAGAGGAAGTAGAAACAGAGAGCTGACAGGGATAGAGGGTTACATAAGAGGGACAGATTGTTTGGTTCATTCGGAGAGACATCTGGAGCGAGTTGGCAGCAGAGTGTTAGACAGCCACCAGCTAGTATACCTCCAGAGTCTCGTGGCCTGAGATCTAATAGACCTCCTCAGTCCAGATCTAGTCGCGCATCACAGACTCCGGGATCTAAGCATCGTGGTACTTCTGTACAGGCCGGTCAGACATATCCCAGATGTCCAGATTGTGGTAGACGCCACTTGGGACCATGTAAGTTTGGAGTTGATACTCGTTATATTTGTCAAAAGGTAGGCCATTTCATGAGAGGTTGCCCGACTGGGGGTGGTAGTTGTGTAGCCCAGCTAGCTAGATCAGCAGTTGCTTCCTCAGCACCAGCACGCCATCAGGGGCATGTTCTTCAGGATGGCACCTGCATAACTGAAAGAACTTAAGGAGCAACTGAAGGATTTGCTAGATAAAGGCCTCATCAGACCCAGCATTTCCCCGTGGGGAGCCTCGGTATTATTTGTGAAAAAGAAAGATGGCTCTCTACGTATGTGCATAGATTATAGACAGCTAAATAAATTCACAATCAAGAATAAATACCCTCTGCCCCAAGATTGATGACTTGTTCGACCAACTCCAGGGTGCCAAGTACTTCTCGAAGATAGATTTGCGATCGGGCTATCATCAAGTTATAGTAAGAGAATGTGATATACCTAAGACTGCATTCAGGATTAGGTTTTGGCCATTATGAGTTTTTATTAGTGATGTCGTTTGGACTCACTAATGCCCTTGCAGTATTTATGGATCTGATGAACAGCGTATTCAGGGCTTACTTGGATTTATTTGTGATTGTATTTATTGATGATATTCTCGTCTATTCAAAGTCTTAATCAAAACATGCGGAGCATCTACGCATAGTATTGGGTAGTCATTGAGACCAACAATTATATGCTAAGTTTTCAAAGTGTAATTCTGGTTAGATTCAGTGGCATTTCTTGGCCACATAGTTTCAGCAGAAGAAATTAAAGTAGATGGCCTGAAGATCGAGGTTGTGAAGAATTGGCCAGATCTACGAAGCCAACAGAGGTACGTAATTTTTTGGGTTTGGCAGGTTATTACAGAAGGTTCGTAGAGGTTTTTCCTTCCTTGCAGCTCCACTGACTAAATTGACACAGAAAGCAGCCAAATTTCAGTGGTCAGACTCTTGTGAGCACAGCTTCCAAGAACTATAGAACAGGTTGATAATAGCTCCAGTACTTACACTCCCAAAAGGATTTGAGGGCTATGTCATTTACTGTCGAATTGGTCTTGGTTTTGTATTGATGCAGCACGAAAAAGTTATGCTTATGCTTCAGACACCTGAAAAAGCACGAGCAGAACTACCCTACTCATGATTTAAAGCTTGCAGCAGTCATTCATGCATTGAAGATTTGGAGACATTATTTGTACAGTGTTCATGTTGATATTTATACAAACCATAAGAGCCTCCAATATGTATTTAAGTAGAAGGAGCTAAACCTACGACAGAGGCGGTGGCTAGAGTTGTTGAAGGACTACGACATGGACATTCTTTATCATCCGGGTAAAGCGAATGTTGTTGCTGATGCCCTTAGTCGTAGGTCCATGGGTAATTTATCTTAATTACAGCCACAGAAAAGAGAATTAGCTCATGCAGTCCACCAGTCAGGTAGCTTGGGAATCAGATTAATAGATTCAGATGATGCAGAAGTTACAGTTAATAACGCAACCACTACTTGCCTAGTAACAGAAGTAAAACAATACCAGTATGAGGATCCTGTTCTAGTTGAATACAGACAAATAGCTAGAAGAAAACCGGAGTCACCATACAGGGTTACTAGTGACGGGGTTCTCATGTATAAAGATGTTGCAGATTTACGTGGACATATTATGACTGAGGCACACTATTCCAGATACACTGTTCATCCAAGTTCGACTAAGATGTATCATGACCTTAAGAAGATTTACTGGTGGGACGGAATGAAGCGTGACATAGAAGAATTTGTGGCTTAGTGTCCTAACTGCCAGCAGGTTAAAGTCGAGCATAAAAAACCTAGTGGCTTGTTGCAGGAAATAGAGATTCCATCATGGAAATGGGAAGCAGTGAATATGGACTTCATTACAGACTTGCCCCGTACGCAGAGCAAGTATGACTGTATCTGGGTTATAGTAGACAAGCTTACTAAATCAGCTCATTTCTTGCCTGTTAGAACTACATATACAGCGGAGGATTATGCCAGACTTTATATCAGAGAGATAGTGCGCCTACATGGTATTCTAGTATCTATTATTTCAGACAGGGGCGCATAGTTTACAACTAATTTCTGGCGATCATTCCAGACAGGTTTAGGGACATAGGTGGATCTGAGTACAACATTTCATCCACAGACAGACGGTCAGGCTGAGCGGACCATTCAGACATTAGAAAATATGCTTAGAGCTTGCGTGTTAGATTTCGGAGGCAGCTGGAGTGATCATCTACCGTTGATAGAGTGTGCATATCATAATAGCTATCATTCTAGCATACAGATGGCGCCATATAAAGCTTTGTATGGTAGCAAATGTAGGTCTCCTATAGGATGGTTCGAGGTTGGCGAGTCTAAATTAATAGGTCCAGATTTAATCCAACAAGCAGTTGATAAAATCACAGAGCAGACAGAAGTCCTATACAGATAATCGACGTCGAGATTTAGAATTTCAGATTGGCGATTAGATATTCTTGAAAGTATCACCTATGAAAGGCGTTATGAGATTTGGAAAGAAGGGGAAGCTTAACCCTAGATTCATTGCTCCATATCATGTTATCAGGCGAGTTGGACGTGTTGCCTACGAATTAGACCTTCCAGCAAACCTTCAGGAGGTCCATCCAGTATTTCATGTTTCCATGCTCAGAAATATATGTGGGAGATCCTTCTAGAGTTGTACCAATAGATGATGTTCAGATCACAAAGCAGCTGACTTATGAAGAGGTGCCGGTTGCAATTTTAGATAGATAGATTCGTTGACTAAGGACGAAAGACATTCCTTTAGTAAAGATGTTATAGCAAAGCAATAATGTAGAAGAAATAACTTGGGAATCTGAAAATGACATGAGATCCAAATATCCACATCTCTTCACTACTTCAGGTATGTAACAGGTCGTTGCTTAATGCTTCTACGTACTTCATTTAACATTCGAGGACGAATGTTCCTAAGGGGGGAGATTTTTACACCCCGTATGTCTAAAGTGACGTATATCATTCTAATGATATTTTAAGAATGATTTAAGTGAGTTTAAAGTCATAATATGACCATATATGATGTTTACATGTTGACTATAAAGTTTGGGAAAAATCGGATTTAAGTTGCGGAAAAACCGACTAAGGAATTGCCTTATAACGAAGCTTTTTCAGCAATTAATTCCATGAGCTATATGAGGAATTTTGGGGACATATCATATACCAAATTGAAGGTCTTGGAGTGTAGTTTCTAAAACTTTTGACGGTTTGTTCATACAATATCTAGATAAAAAGATATGAGCATCAGAAGTCAGGCCAGAAAAAGGGACATAAGCGCAAAAGAGGGTTAGAAATGAAATATTTTTAGTATAAAAGGAAAATTCCTCTCATATCTCGTCACTTCCAGAAAAATCAAGAGAGTAACAGTGGGTTCTTGAGTATTGAAGCCACTAATATGGTTTTGAAGGATGGACGTCAATCTTAACTCGAAATTGAAGACGAATTGTGTCAAAACGCTCTACGCGATTAAAGTAACGTTATGCTACCTTCAATTTCGTTTATAGTTTGAGTTTTAGAGTTATTTCATGGCTAAGTAAAGTACCTAAATGTTGTATTAAAGCTTGTTTAAGCTTTAGAAGGTGTGGAATTCAAGGGAAACAAGGTTTAGAAGCAAGAAACATCGTATGTAAGGCTAAACCTTTTTTTTAGCAAGGCATGTATCTTGTAGCTTTTGAAGCTTTTCTTAGTTCTAAACATGGTGTTTCTTGTTGGGTACTTATATATCATCAAGGGAACCTTGTATATACTTATTTTGGTACTAAAATCCAAGGTGTAAGACGTCCAAATCAGGAAGACAAAACGTTTCAAAATCTGAAAAATTATTTTGATCTTTGGACAGTTGTTAGTATATTGATCATAACTCCTTGTAAAAAATTGATATTTAGATTCTTTAAGAATCCCCAGAACCCTAAGACATATATCTAAAACTTTCATGGAGAATATGAAGTCTATAACTTTGATCTACACTTTGAAAATTTGGTCGAAATGCAGAACAATAGAGCTGTCCAGACATTCTATCTTTAGATTTATTATGTCATCTGGTCGTCTTATCTTGTTATCCGTTTTACATGTTTATGTTATCAGTTTATTCAGGTATCCATCCCCGTGTGTAGTATAGTGCTGGTTCTGTTTTTGCGGATCATCCAGTTTCAGGGGAATCTCTGCCGAAAATTTTATGGAAATTCAAAGAGTTGGACAAATTCTGAGTTCTAGGTTGTGTCTATAATTCTATCCAGAGTTTTCTTCTCATTCCTTTGAGTCCATATCTACTGTTGCCACATTTGTTATGCCTCATACATATTTATGCTTATATTGTGATCATATTATGTGTGATTTGGAGTCCCTTATAGAGGCTGGACATTGGACACATAGTTCGGTCGCGTGTAATACTACCCGTCTGGGGTATACAGCCCCTCTGGTTTAGGCGGGAGTTGAAACACCTAGTGTGACCGGGTGTCATTCACACACTCTATCCAGAGAGACTAGATATTAATTGCTGGGGGGGACATAGCACATAACACCCACCAGGTTTGTTATATACGCGCATATAGCCACAGTATGCACTGCATGATTATACATGAGGCTAGTTCAGGTTTTCAGTTACCTGATTTAGGGGGATACAGCCCATAAAACCAGACAGGTACTAGTTCAGATGTTCAGTTACCTGATTTGGGGGGATATAGTCCATAACACTAGACAGGTACCAGTTCAGATAACAGTTTAGTTTTAGCTCAGTACCACTTATCAGTTCTCAGGTATCAGCCACCAGTTCTTAGCGTCAGTATCAGTTGACAGCTATCAGTTTCAGTTTCTACTTACCAGTTATCAGTCATGTTACAGTTATTTATCAGTATAGTTCAGCTCAATCTTGAGTTTCAGATTCAGCTAATACTTCCGTTTATATTCAGATCATGTTTAGTACGTTCTTCAGATTTCCAGCTACATTGCTATGCTCTAGCTTATATTTATATATTTATATTCCAGCCTTACAGTTTCATTCAGCTATGATATATTATATGCTCACGCCTTACATACTTGGTACATATCGTACTAACGCCCTTTTCTGGGGCACTGCATTTCATGCCGCGCAGGTGCATATAGATGAATGCTTGGACCATGTTAGTAGGCCATCTATCACCTATTGGAATCACTCTGCTTACTCCCGGAGTTACTTATCTTTTGGTATATGTATAGTCAGCAAGTTTGGGTATGGCGGGGCCTTGTTCCGTCCTTTGTATATCCAGTTCAGCACTCTTAGAGGCCTGTAGATATGTCCCTGTGTGGTGCAGTTAGTATGTTATGTATGTCAACTTATGTTAGCCTTGTCATCTTTCCAGACTTTATATTTTTTCAGTAAATATGTATGTATTCATAACCAGGTTTCCCGCTCATCTCTATAATTCATAGATTATGAGTAGGTTTAGTGATGATCGACACTTAGTATCGGTTATCCGTCGCGGCCCTAGGTTTGGTCGTGGCAACTCATGCATGGGAGCTTCTAAACACTTCATAGTTTCCTTTTCCCCTCACTTTCTGGTACAAACACACCTAGCACCTCTACTTCCTTACTCTTATCATCAACTGCATTTAAAAGTTCAGCGTAGTTTACCTTGAATTCATACAGGATCATGGCCCTAGACAAATCATCCATATGTTCCAGTGTCTCAGCAACAGATGGACATGATCCTTCCCCCTGAATTTTGGAGCCAGGGTTTTGAGGGTTTTGATTTTCTGGATGTTGTGAATTTATTTGCCTGGGTGAAGTAGGCTTTGTAACCGGTGGTTGTTCATTGGTAGGCATGGATGAAGTATTTTCAAGTGAGAGAGACGCTGCAATTTTTTTGATTTAGAAGATAATGAATCACTCTTTCTTGAATGAGAATATGAGATTGGAGCTTAGAAGATTATATAGAAGTAAAGGATTGTGATAGAGATGGAGTGTAAAATGAATTATCTTTCAGCTTCCTTGATTGAATAGAGTTCCAGGCTGATTAGGTTTCTTGAACGTTTTAAAATAGAGCCATTAAGATTAAGAGTTCAAGTGGAATATGGAGTGTGGAACGGTTCCTTGATGGGACTGATTTCAGAGAGATAGAGTTTAATGTGGGATTTAAACTCGTCTACTTACCTGTGTTCTTCAAACTCTAATAATTTCTGAATAATAAAGCAGTACATACCTGAGAATATGACAGGGAACAGTTCCCATACCCAATTTCAATCAAATTGCATAATCTGAAATTCTAAGAACATAAGGGTAACATCATTAAAATTTAGTAAACTTAAGTAGAAATCATGGCATAGAGTATACAATTAAGTATAGAACTGAGCTGAAGACTTCAAATTGACTTTAATAAATTAATATTTAAGCCAAATTTTCTAGCCAATTTTTGAAGTAAAGCTGAGTCGACTTAGGTGAATTTAATCATCCCTAATTCTAACATGTTCCTTTCAAAATGATCTCTATCTAAAGCCTTTGGGAAAATATCAGCAATTTATTTATCAGTAGGACAAAAGGCTATAGTGATCAAACCCTTCTCATAATTATCCCTCAAGAAATGGTGTCTTATGTAAATGTGTTTAGTTCTCTTGTGATGCACAGGATTCTTTGTCATGTTAATTGCACTAGTGTTATCACAATAGATAGGAACAGTTCCTACATCAACACCAAAATCTTGTAATTGCTGTTTGATCCACAACAATTGTGAACAACATGAGGCAGCTGCCACATACTCAGCCTCTGCAGTGGAAAGTGCCACTAAATTTTGTTTCTTAGTTCCCCATGAAGCCAAACACTCACCAAGAAAATGTGCCATACCTGGGTACTTTTTCTATCAACAAGGAAACCTGCATAGTCAGATTCAGTATACCCAACAAGATTAAAATTACTACCTTTTTGGTACCAAAGTTCCAATGAACCTGTTCCTTTCAGATATCTTAATATCCTTTTAACAGCTTTTAGATGAGATTTCTTAGGATCTGACTGAAACCTTGCACATAAGCCAACTCTTAACACAATGTCAGGTCTACCAGCAGTTAAATAAAGCAAAACCCAATCATGCCTTTATACATTTTTTGATCACTGAATTGCCATGTTCATCAAGATCTAATTTAGTAGCAGTGTTAATTGGTGTATCAATTTCCTTAGCTTTATCCATTTCCAACCCTTTAAGTAGTTCCTTAACATATTTTTGTTGATAGATCATAGTTCTATTTGAGGTTTGCTTGATTTGTAAACCCAAAAAGAAATTGAGTTCACCCATCATGCTCATCTCAAACTCACTCCCCATCAAGCTTGCAAATTTCTTACTCAGATTTTCACAAGTATCACAAAAAATTATATCATCTACATAAAATTTGAACAATTAAGAGATGTTTACCTTTTTCATTCAAAAAAACAGTGTGCTATCAATTTTACCTCTTTTATACCCATGCTGAAGTAGGAATTTTGATAGACGTTCATACCATGCTCTTGGTGCCTGTTTGAGTCCATACAAGGCTTTGTCTAGCTTTATTCCTGGTTACCATACCATCCTCATTAAGTTTGTTCCTAAAAACCAATTTTGTTCCTATGATCGACCTGTTCCTTGGTTTGGGTTCCAGATGCCAAACTTGACTTCTTTGGAATTGATTCAACTCCTCAAATTGTAATTCTTGACTGCTGATCTAGTTTGAATTCCAGCAGTCTTGTCTGAGATTATCTAATCTACAGGATGTGAACCTTGATACTTGTAAGGCTTGAGTATCAGACCATCTTCAGAAGTTCCTTGCTGAGGAACAGTTACTGATGTAGTAGCAGTACAGGTTTGAGAGATGGATCCATCATTTGTTCCCCTTGTTTCTGTGCTACTTTCCTCAGTTCTATCCTGAGGAATAGTTCCTTGCAATTCACTTCTGCATTTGTTGAGGACCAGGTTCACCATGCCTCAGCATTCCAATTTCTTCATCTTCTTGTACCTGTTCTTGAGACAAATTGTCAGATTCATTAAACTTAACATGCATGCTTTCTTCAATCTTCTATGTTCTCTTGTTAAAGACTCTATAGGATTTACTGTTTGAAGAATAACCAACAAAGATTCCCTCATCACTTCTAGGATCAAATTTTCCTAATGCATCCTTTCAATTGTTGTGTATAAAGCATTTACAACCAAAGGCTCTAAGGTGTAAAATATTTTGTATTTTCCCTTTAAGTAACTCATATGGTGTCTTTTCTATTAGTGGCCTTGTCATACACCTATTGATTATGTAGCATGCAGTGTTAATAGCCTCAGCCCAAAAACTTTGTGGAAGATTCCCAGACAGTATCATAGTCCTAGCCAGTTCTTCTAAGATCCTATTTTTACTTTCAACTACTCCATTTTGTTATGGAGTTCTAGGTGAAGAGAAGTTATGATCAATACCATTTTCATTGCTAAAGTTAAAGAACATTTGATTCTCAAACTCAGTACCATGATCTGACCTTATAGCAACAATATGACTATCTAGTGTTTTCTGAATTTTCTTAACAAATATTGAAAATGCATTAAATGCTTCTTCCTTAGATGCAAGAAAAAAGTCCAAGTAAATCTAGAATAATCATCAACCAGTACCATAACATATTTCTTACCTCCACGACTCACTGTTCTCATTTGTCCATAAAGATCCATATGGACCAGTTCCAAAGGTTTGGTAGTACTGACATGTTTCTTTGGTTTAAAGAATGACTTTACCTGCTTTCCCCTAGCACAAGCACTACAAACTCTTTCTTCCTTGAACTTGATGTTAGGAAGTCCTATCACCAAGTCCTTAGAAACTAGTTTGTTTAATTGCGAAAGAATAGCATGACCAAGTCTTTCGTGCCATAGGAGGGGATCATTTTGCATTACACTTAGACAACTCATGCTGCCATCAGATAGTGTGAAAAGATCTACTTTGTAGATGTTTCAATGCCTATTTCCCTGCAAAATAATCTCTCCAGAAGTTTGATTAGTCACAGTGCAACCGGCATAAGAAAAATTAACATTAATACCTTTATCACACAATTGAGATATACTCAATAAGTAATGCTTCAAACCATCTACTAGAAATACATTATCTATGTTGTATGAATCAGACCTACCTACCTTTCCAATGCCAATTATTTCCCCTTTCTTACCATTACCGAAGAAAATACTTCCTTCTTGAAAAGCTGAAAGTGAATGGAACAGTTCCTTGTGTCCTGTCATGTGCTTTGAGAAATCACTGTTCATGTATCATTTTGTGGCTCCTCACTTTCACTTCAGCCTTCCCAAAAAAAAAAAACTAGGGGTTAATTTTAGGAACCCAAACTAGTTTGGGTCCCTTTCCTTTAACAAAAGGGTGAATTAAATCTCTCCTAGCCCAGAATGGCAATGCTTTCTTTGTGTGAACACTTTTCTTAGCCACATATTTTTGGACAGGTTTATAGGACCTGTTCCTTTGTGGAGCTTTTTCCAAAGACTGACATTTTCTTTTCAAGTGACCAGCGTTTCCACAGTGTGTGCATAACCAATTTTCATGTAACCATTCTAATTCTTCAGAGGACTTGTTCCATTTTACAGTTTTGTTCAGTTCATCTTTGGTTTTGATCAAGTCCTCTTCCAAAGTTCTTATCTTTTCATTTTTCTTGTACAGTTCAACAACTGTCACTTTCAACTTCTCTTCAGCAATAAGCTGGTGAGAATTTGCAATGCCCTTACCTTTATCAACTGTATCAGTTTCTAAATTTTCATTTTGCAATTCATGAACAGTTGATTCAAGTGTAAGGACCTGTTCCTTCACCATGCTGTTTTTCCTTTTCAGAATGTCATTTTTTATTACAACCTTTTTGTATTCAGTTTCTAAACTCTCAATTTTATCATGTATTGATCTTTACCATCCCTTAGAGATTTAAATTCATTTAGCACAGTGTGAAACACTTTAACTAATTTCTCTCTAGGCATATTTTTCACATCCTTTTTGAGTTTAGAAAATAATACCTCGGTATCTTCTTTATCATCTGAATCCTCAAGAGCCATTAGAGCCAGCTCATCATCCAGATCTTCATCAGACTGCTCATCTTCACTATCTTGCCAGCCAGCAACCATTGCTTTGGGAGTTCCATTCTTCTTTCGGAACTGTTCCTTAGCCTTCCTTCTCTTTTCAACATACTTCTTTCTCCATTCTTCTTCCATGACTGGGCATTTGCTAATGTAGTTCTCCATGCTTCCACATTTGAAGCATTCTCCTCCCTATTTCATGTCAGAAGATCTAACTTGTCTACTAGATCCCTTTTTCTTATTCAGGAATCTTTGGACACTTCTGGCTATAAGGACCATGATAATTTGCCTCGTGCATAAGGGTATCTTTCTAAACTCTGATGATGATTTTTCTAACGATAACCCTTTGCCTAGTGCTGTACAAAGTGTTTTGCAGGACTTTGGAGACATGTTTCCCAAAGAAATACCAGGTGGATTACCTCCATTGAGAGGAATTGAGCACCAAATTGACTTCGTACTGGGGTCCCAAATCTCCAAAAAACCTGCATACCGGTGTAATCCCGAAAACACCAAAGAGCTCCAATGGCAGGTTGATGAGTTGCTGAACAAGGGCCTCATTCGAGAGAGCTTGAGTCCTTGCGTCGTTCCTGTTAACCTTGTCCCGAAGAAAGATGGAACTTGGCGAATGTGCGTTGATTGCCGAGCAGTCAACAAAATAACGGTAAAGTATCGTCATCCTATCCCTCGATTAGATGACATGCTAGACGAGTTAAGTGGTTCTACATGCTTTACGAAGATAGATCTCAGGTCCGGCTACCACCAAATCTGAATGAAACCCGGAGACGAGTGGAAAACCGCATTCAAGACCAAATTGGTTTCTATGAATGGTTGGTAATGCCTTTTGGCTTATCCAATGCCCCGAGCACATTCATGCGACTGATGAACCATGTGCTCAAACCGTTCATAAAAAAGTTTGTTGTCATTTACTTTGATGACATCCTTATTTATAGTAAATCTATGGATGAACACGTTGAACACCTAAGTATAGTGCTTGATAAGCTTAGAGAAGAGAAGTTATATGCTAACTTCAAGAAATGTGCCTTTTGTGTTGAACGTGTGGTCTTTCTAGGATTCGTTGTCAGTGCTAAATGGTGTCGAAGTCGACGAATCAAAAGTCGAGGCCATCAAAGATTGGCCAACTCCAACCTCAGTATCACAAGTTCGTAGCTTCCATGGCCTAGCTAGCTTTTACCGAAGGTTTGTTCGTGACTTTAGCACCATGGCAGCTCCTTTAACCGAGCTGGTTAAGAAAGACAATCCATTTGTGATGGGGGAGTCCCAAGAGAGGGCTTTCCAAGAGTTGAAACAGAGGCTATGCTCTGCCCCGTTGTTGCAACTCCCTGATTTCGGCAAAGCATTCGAAGTCGAGTGTGATGCATCCGGAGTTGGGATCGGAGGAGTGCTGATGTAAGAATCGAAGCCGATCGCTTACTTTAGTGAAAAGCTTAAGGGTGCAACCTTGAACTACTCTACGTATGACAAGGAGTTGTATGCTCTCGTTCGAGCACTCGCCCATTGGTAGCATTATTTGTGGCCTCGAGAGTTTGTGATTAAAAGTGATCATGAATCTTTGAAACATCTCCGAGGTCAGGAGAAATTGAACCGAAGGCATGCTAAGTGGGTTGAATTCATTGAAAATTTTCCCTATGTAATTCATTACAAAAAGGGAAAAGACAATGTCGTGGCCGATGCGCTATCAAGGAAATTTACCTTAGCGACCACTCTCGCCTCTAGGCTCATGGGATTTGAAAGCATCAAGCTAATGTATGAAGACGATCCCAAGTTAAAATGCGTTCGAGACGCAATCTTGAGTGGCGGAAGGATTGAGAAATATCAGTGGCACGATGGCTACCTCTTCAAGAATAGGAGGGTTTGTGTGCCAGTGTCATCGTGGAGAGAGCTCTTAGTTCAAGAAGTTCACTCCGGAGGCTTGATGGGACACTTCGGTGTCGACAAAACTCTTGGTATCTTAACTGAGCAGTTCCGTTGGCCAAAAATGCGACGAGATGTGGAAAAGCTTTGCAACGCTTGTCTCGTTTGCAAAAAAGCTAAATCGAAGTCCAACCCTCATGGGTTGTATACCCCGTTACCTGTGCCTGATCGACCTTGGGTTGATATATCCATGGACTTTGTCTTGGGGTTACCAAGATCGGGGGATGGACATGATAGCATCTTCGTCGTAGTCGACCATTTTTTCAAAATGGCTCACTTTATTCCTTGCAAAAAGTGTGATGATGCACAACATGTAGCTATATTGTTTATTTCTCATGTGTTAAAATTGCATGGTGTGCCTCGTACTATTGTGAGTGATCGAGACTCGAAGTTCTTGAGTCATTTTTGGAAATGGGCACCAAATTACTATTCTCGACGTCTCACCATCCTCAGACTGATGGACAGACCGAGGTAGTTAACCGAACCTTGGGATCTTTGCTTCGAGCAATGACCAAAGGCAAGGTCGGAAACTGGGCAGATCGTTTGCCCATGATGGAGTTTGCATACAATCGAACGGTGCATCGAATGATCAATATGACCCCGTTCGAATGTGTGTATGGTTTTAATCCTTTGATTCCACTTGATTTTACCCCATTGCCTCGAGATTCTATTAATAATTTTGAAGGTACTCATCGAGCCACTGCTTTGATCGAGTTGCATGCAAAGGTGAAGAAGCGCCTCGAGGAAGCTTATGCAAAGGTTGCAACGAAGAAAAACAAGGGGCGTAAAAAGCTGGAATTAAAGAAGGGAGATTGGGTTTGGGTTCACTTTCGAAAGGAACGTTTCCCGAACCAAAGGAAAGGAAAGTTGGCTCCTCGAGGGGATGGTCCATTCCAAGTGTTGACCAAGATCAACAACAATGCTTACGTGATCGACCTCCCTGGTGAGTATAACGTGTCCAACACCTTTAATGTTGCTGACTTAGTTCCTTGTATTGTAGGTCAAACTTCGGAGGATGATGAGGGCTCGATTTCGAGGACGAAATCTTCTCAAGAAGGGGAGAATGATGCAGCTCGAACACTTGCTGATCAAGTGTTCGATCCACCGAGGCCAATGACACGAAGCCAAGCCAAACTTCTCCACGATGTTCACATTCACTTGGCTTGGCCGAAGGAAAGAAACTACTCCAAAGCTGAGTATTCGAGCTCAAGATTCGAAGGCTTCATTTACAAGCTTGAGCTCGAAGGGAGTGACCGAACCCCAACCGAGCACTCAACATCGGCGCCGAAGTAGCCAGTCACCGAAGGAAGGGCGATCGATGTCAAGTATGAGCTGAGTTGAGCAACCAAGCACCGAAGTGAAGAAACTCGAGCTCAAGTGTTCGAGTCACGTGTTCGGATAAAGGAGTAACCGAACACTCATTTAGACAGCCCTGTGTGGCTTACTCCTATTGGTCACCTGTGACCATTTACTGTTTTGTCCTTAGCCTAGCCTATATTTACTCCTTTTGCATTTCATTGTAAGGGTCAGTTATTGTTGAATGATCAAACATAGCAAGTGCTATTGTGAGTCTCCGATGGAGCCGAACCCCGACGTGGGATTTTAAAGAACTTGTATCAATCGGTATGAGTCGTTCGAACATTTTCTTCTTGGTCATTCAATTTGCAAGAAGCGTTGTCTTCTTGAGGATTGTTGCTTAGTATAGGTAATTCTTGACCTTCATTCGATCGAGCTTTAAGATGGGTTCCTCACTGTTCTTTCGAATCGAAGCAAGTCTTGTCTTGCTTTTATCTTTTATTCTTATTTTCTTCCGCGTCTTCTTCGTGTTTAGCTTTTCCCTCGGGTTTGCCTGCACCATTAACTCAAGCATGGTAGTCATGTATGTTAGCATGTTTCTAGTTTACTGAAAGGTGTGGAAATACATCGAACCATGAAATGAAGTGAGCTTTTGTGTATTATGATGAATAATATTTTGAACTTGCGGTAAGGGAAGCACATGTTACATGAATGGTGCTGACAAAGGGTGGTATGGATTTATTCCTAGAGTTCAAGCATCAATCTGGAAAATTATCTTCTTTTATTTGTTTGATCCTAATTAACATGTTAAAATTGGTATAGTCCCTTGTGAGAGTACTTGATAACAGCATGGTAGGGATGTTATTGTTTTGGTATCTATCTTGTTGTATTATTTGTTAATCATGTCCGGTTTGCATACTGTTTGGTATGTCTATTGAACTCGAGTAGTAGGAAAATTAGTTTGATTTCATCATTGTTAAGGCGTTAAGTTTGGTCTGGCCATGCCAAGTAGTTTGTTTTGGTTCCTATGGTTTACTTTGTTATATGGTTAGCTTAGTAGTAGTCAAATAGTTCATTTTAATTTGTTTAGTATAAAAATGAGTTTGGGGGAGGCCCTTTAAACTCAAATTTCAGATTTTTATCTTTAGAAAAGAGAGTCAAATAGGGTACAAGCGTCAGCCGAAAAGAAGCGATTCCCACATGGATTTGTGTACTTTCTTTTGAAAAAGCAAGTCTTGGTCTTATGGGGGTTGTCCTTTTTACCCAATCTTACAGTCTTATCTTTTGGCTATTTAAGAGAAGCTTCAACTCTCTTTGAGACGAGAACTCATCTGTAAAAAAATACTTCCACTAAATATTTTCAGATCTGGAAAGAAAATAAAGAGAGAAGAGAGGAAGAAATACTTAAAAAAAAAGTGGAGAAAATAGCAAGAGTGTGGTAAAAGGTGTAGAAGTAAAAGATTTTGCATCTCAAGTCTTTTTAAAGGTTGAAGTTTTTGGCTAAAGCTTTACTTACTTGAAAGCATGTTCAAAAATCAACTTTATGATTTGTTTAACGTGAACCTAAAAGCAAACTTGGGTACATTTTTGCAAAGAAAAAGGGACGCACAGGAGACTTGAACATTTAATTTCAGGTTTATTATAAATGTGGTGTGGCAAATTGGGTCAAATTTGAAATTTCTTAAGCTAAAGTTGGTTGTGGTTGCAACTAAAACAGGCCTGTAAGTAAATGGCCATTGAAGTGGGATTCTTTCAAATGAGAAACTGTAGGTGAATTCTGGAACTAAAAACGGTGAAAGGGAAAGGGGAATCTGTTGAAGTTTATTTCAAACTAACTTTGAGCAAACAACATAATGAACAAATATTTCTAACTAACGTTTAGCAAATAAAATAATGATGAGACATGAGACAACACGATTAGGCACACTAATAAGTATGGCCCGTGATCTACTTGTTATGCAAAAGACAAAATTAAATTGAGAGAAGCTAATGATGCAGCTTGTGTTAAAATTTAATTTTCAACTCGATTGGGCATTGAGTACGTATGATTTGTGATATACTTATTAGGCAAAAAGTAAAGCTAAATTGAAGAAGCCAATTCGTTTTTAAAGTATACCCTGTGGGTTACGTAATACGATCTTTATGTTAAAGAGTCAAAGCGTAACAAAAGAAGACAAATAAACAACAAATAATTTTATAAAAATCGAATCGCGATAAAATGAATCAGTTGGGCTCAGCACAAGATTCGAGGGTGCCTAACAACTTCCCGCGAGTCAATCGAGATCCTTACCCAGATTCTCTAACGCAGACCATTAGACGAATCAAAGGTGTTCTAAAGGTACCGTTTTGGTGACTTGGCACACCTTTGAACTTGTCAAGTGGCGACACCGGCTCTCAATATTTTCGTACCTTTTGAAACACTTGTCACAACTTTTTAAATAAACGCCTTTTGTTAAATTTTAGGGCGTGACAGCTTGGCGACTCCCCTAGGGTCAATTTAAAATCTCAGGCTTTGATTTTGTCACCTTTCATCTTTTTGAGTATTGTTTGTTGTTATATTGCCTTGATTGTTACCGCTTTGATATTATTAAAAATGTATATATACTGTCTTCCACCGCAACCCTTTAAGTCTCTGGAACAGTTGCACGCATGCACTTACCAGTATTGCCTGCGGCATCTAGGAACATTCTTTCTAAATCGCCCATGATTTAAGAGGAAGGTGTGATGGGGTTTTAGTGATGCGGAGCAAATCGAACTAAGACGCTAACCCTCAAGGACCAAGAGCTTTGCAGAAGAGTTGAAGGCATATTCCATAGATCCAAGGCCAAGGAGGAGCACCCAAGGCACATTTTGAGGCTCCTCAAGAAGCTCCAGGATGAGGCGGACCGCCTACTAGAAGGGGCGGACCGCCTAGTTGAGGATTGGAGGAAATTCGGCTTAGTATGAAAACACATGCTCTCTGGATCTTGAGGAGGCGGACTGCCCACTCTGCAGAGGCGAACCGCCCACTGTACAGTGTGTCTCAACCAGCTTCTCAACAGGCGGAGCGCCTAGTGTGATGGGCGGACCGCCCACTCCTATCTTGGCTTGACGGAAATTCGACTTATTTGGCTATGTAATTCCTACGTTAGCCCTACGTGGCTATATTTTTCTAACCCACTTTGGGGGTACTTTAGAGTTTATATTATATTTAGAGGGCACCTATAAAAGGACCCTCTTAGGTTTATTTTATCATTACCTAGCTTTTGAATATTGAAGAATAATTTGAGACATGATCTCTTGAATGAATGGAACCCTTTTTTTTGCTTGAATCAATTGGTAGAACTAATTGAACCTCATTCCAAACCCGACCGAACCCTTTGCAAGAGCCAAGTGTCTCTTGAGGACCGTTCGTATAGTGTAGGTGATTCTTGACATCGATTCGAGGGTGTATCAAGACTAGTTCCTCGATACTACCTTAAAGGATAGTTCAAGGCTCGACTTGCTTCTATCTTATTTTCTCGCTTCCGTACTTTTTCGTTATCATCTTGGTATCAGAGCAAGACTCGAGATTTATTTCTACAAACCCTCGATCCTTATTCATCGTGCCTACGTTAGTTTCTTGTTTAGATTCCTTATTATTGTTGTTGAAAAAGAATAAAATATAAAAAAATAAAATAAAAATAGAAAAAGTTGAAAAATACAAAAAAAATGGCTAGATGTTCTTGGTTATGGTGATTCCTTTGATATTTTCTATCGAGGATTGTTTGTTATCGTATTCCCGTTAATTGGGGTACTCTCAAAACACGTTTTAGAGTTGTGAATCAAAAGCTTGAAAATCAAAATCCCCAAAGTTTGATAAACCCTTGAATTTAATTAAAATTTCTTGATTTGGACTTGTTGATGATTGGGTGTTGATATAAATCATTGGGATTGTTTGTAGTTGTTGAAAATACATTGGGGTACCTTTGGATGGAGAAAACACCTTGAAAACATTGGAAATTGGGATCCAAAATACCAAGAATACAATTTTTGGACTGTGCTGAAGAACACAGTAGCCGGACCACCGCCCACTCTAGGAGGCGGACCGCCCACTTTTGTGTCAACTCTCTGGATAATTGGGTAGGCAGACCGCCCACCTGCAGAGGCGGGGCGCCTATTCCTGAAGGGTGTCCGGGTAGTTGAAATTCATAGGTTTTCATGTTTTGTTGGTTTGTATTACTTCCGGCTAGTACTATTAGAGTAACATTCCTACTTAATGAGTGTTATTTATTTGAGCCTTTAGGATAATCGTGCTTAGTGGAGAGTAGAACTCAAAGAAGACTCGTAAAACCATTTGTTTCAAGTCTGCACTTAAAGAGCCTAGCATCCATCGAGTCCCATTGATTCCACTCGTCCCAAAGAGAGCTTGCGTTGTGGATTGTTTGGTTATTGATTAGGAATGTGGTTCAACTACATGATATCTTTGGTTCAAGCTTGAGTGATAAATCCCCCACCACTAAACGAGTGTACCCGAGTGACATTCAAGTGAGGTGTGTGTGTGTGAGGTTATTTCACTAACCGTTTTCTTATTTTGTAGGTACTATGGCCGGTGAAAGTGATGATGCCATTAAGAGTGCCTTAGCTACTATAATGACCAAGTTGAAGCCGGTGAAGGCACAAGTGAAGGCTCAACCATGAAACCCGAACAATTTTCCGAATTGGTTAAGCAACAAAAGCTAAAGGATGATCTTGCTCTTAGGGAGCGTGTGTTGGGCATGGCTCAACAAGTGGGCATTCCCCACAACTTGGGCAATCCCCAAGGAGATGTTCCACTCCCTAGACCCCGTAGGAATGTTACACCCCTTGAGCAAGTTGATGAAGCTCAAGAAGCGGAGGAACCCGGAGATGATGATGATGACTTTGAAGCTCCCTACCCGAATAGGAGAGCTATGAATGGAGGTCAGAGAATGAATAGGGGTAGAGGTCGAGGTCGAGGACCTCAAGAGGGGTTAGGATTGGAGGAACTAGAGAAGGGGATATGATGGTGATGGTGACTACTTTGGAGGCCAACCGGAGCCTTACCAAGGGGGTCATGATGATAACAATCTCAATAGTGTCAATGGAAAGAGTGTTTGATACGAATGACATGGCCAAAGAGAAGAAAGCCAAATATGCTATACCTTCTTTTGAAACCTTTGCTTCTACTTGATGGGAATTGGTCAAGAGATCGAGAAGAAGAAATGCTTTGCTCGTGAACCTTACTTGGGGTGAACTGAAGCGTGTGATGGATGAAAAATATGTGACTCCTAAGTATCGTCATAATCAACTCAAACGGCTTTATGAGTTGAAGCAAGGCTAAAAAATAGTTGAAGAGTACTACAATGAGTTTGTGCAAATCCGAATGGCCTTAGACATGGATGCGGAGGAAGATGAACAAGCCATCATTTGATTCAAAAATGGTTTGAATCGAGAGAGAGTCTCTCAATTGAGGTTTCAAAAGTATGGTTCTCATCATGATCCATTTGATGACGGGGTTGATGCTGAAAGTGGCTCAAAGAAGAGAAGTTCCACAACTATAAGAGTACTACTTCTACTCCCGTGAGTAGGCAAAAGTAATGGAAGACTCCAAACACAAGTGGTACAAGTGCAAGTCGAGATGTGAAGAAGACTTATGAGAAGTCAACACCAAATGTGGGAGGTAACTCTAAAACTCAATTGAACACTCCTACTTCTTCTTCTATTTAATGCCACAAGTGTAAGGGGTATGGTCATTTTGCTCGAGATTGTCCTACTCGAAAGACCATGGTTGTTATGGATGATGGGTTGGTGTATGAACAAGAGAGTGAGCCCGAGAATGAGGAGAGTGATGTAGTTGCTTGTGAAGAGGCTATGGCGGAAGGAGACGATCCTAACTTGTTTCTTGTGGTTAGGAGGAGTTTGAGTACCATACTCATGGAAGAGGAGATAGAAAATGAGCAAAGAGAAAACCTTTTCCATGCTTGATGTCGTGTGATGGGGCAAGTGTGCTCAATGATTATTGATTCGGGAAGTTGTGCTAACATAGTGAGCCAAACATTGATTTCCCAATTGAAATTGCCCACTCTAAAGCATCCAAGCCCATATCGTTTATAATGGTTGAGTGAGTGTGGGTAGTTGAAAGTGGAGAAACAAGTGTTGATAGAGTTCAACATTGGTAACTATAGAGATAAAATCATGTTTGATGTGGTCCCGATGCAAGCTTGACACCTTCTATTTAGAAGACCATGGCAATATGATAGATGTGTGGTACATGATGGCCGGACCAACTCCTATACGGTCAAGCAAGAGGGGAAGAAATATGTGCTCAAGCCTTTGACACCAAGGCAAGTAAGAGAGGACTATAAACGTATGAGGGAGTTGAAAGAAGCGGCTAAAGCTAAGTCACCTATGGCACTTGAGTCTGAAGCCAACAATCTTATTGTCATGCCATTGCAAGTTGAAAGTGAAAGTCACTTTACTTCAAATGAGGACAATCTTGAGTCTCATTCCATTGTACTTGAACATGAGAGACAAAAGAAAGAGAGGAGTGAGGGAGTGACCGGTGACAATCCTAGAGAGGAAAAAGGAGAGAATGTGAGGAGTGATGTGAGTGGATTGTCACCACAAATTACACTTGACCTAGAGGGAAAATAAGAAAAGGGAGAGGTGAGGAAAGAAAAATTGAGAGTAAGAGCACCCATTATTCTAACCATTCTTCATCTTCTACTTTTTCTTGTGTTAGTTCTTGTGTAGGTACACTTGAAAACAAGCCATTGGAGCCTCGAACATGTGGTTTGGAGGAAAGACAAGAGGATGAAAATCTTAAATGTGAGCTTCATGACGGAGGAGTTGAAAATGACACTTCAAGTGATATGAGTGCTCAAGAGAGTAACTCAAGTGTAAGTGTTTCTTCACCTTCTCATGAGCCTACTAGTTATGTCTCTTGTGATGACTCAATGCTAGTTGGTGTGTGTGATGCATCTAGTGAATATGCCACTAGTGAAGAGTCTAGTAGTCAACTTGTGTGTACTTGTATATCACTAGTTGATAAAGATGCTAAGCCACATCATACTGTGAGCTCATTGTTCAATGACCCTATCTCTAGTGTAGATGTGATAGTTGACATTGCTTGTGACCTTTCCTATGACACACCACCAATTTTTGACAAAGGGGGAGATGAGATGGTTGATCATACCTTTGTTAATATGCTTCTCTTTGGTGGGCCTATGTGTTATGGTAAGGATGGTAGTGGCCTTGAGGAGTCCGAATTGCATGAGTTGGACAAGGTTGTCTATGATGACTCCTCAGGTGTGAGTGATGAACCTAGTCTTGATACCTTGCCTTTGTTTGATCATGATATCAAGATGCTTACTTTTACTAATCCATTGTTTGAAGGCATCTTCATTTGTGGTAGTGAGTTGTATCGAACTAGGCTTGGTAGTAAGGTAGAACATCCATGGTGTGAAGGATTTGATTCCTTAGGCAACTTATTGTTTGAGACCTTGAGTGAGGTGAATGACTCTTCGAGTGACCCTACTTTTGGTTGTTGGGGTTATGATGAAGAAGAAGCCATTATCAATACCTTCCTTGAGAGTTTGCCTTATGAGAAGGGTTGCTTAGGTGATGAACTTGGAGGTGAAAAGGAAACTCTTGGTCTGAGTAAGTATGTTCTAAAAAAAGGGAGTGGAGTAATTGATTCTAGTTGTAGCTTGGGCTATTTGACTTACTCCACCCCACAAGTTGATCACACTTAGAGGATGGTTTGGAGTGTAAATTGTGAGCTTAAGGATCAAAGGGATTTTAATAGCTTGATCTTACATTTACCATGTTCCCATGCCCTATTTGCTCATTCTTGTGTTGAGTTCATGTCTTCATTAAACCAAGTACTCTTTGTTCTCCTTGGAGACTTGATCTTTGTTATTGCTATAGATGCTTGGTTATACCATAAGAGTGTGTTTTCCACACTATTTGCACTAACCTACTTTCGTAGTAGGAGGTTTTGTGTTTGCTTGTCGTTACTTGTAGGTCCTAAGCTCCATGCTAAGGCAAGGGAGAACTTGAAAGAAGCCTATGTCAAAGTAACATTCAAGAAGGACAAAGGAGGAGAGAATTGGGCACCCTGAGGAGATGATAATGCCATGGAAGAGAACGCATTGATTTCGAGGATGAAATCTTCTCAAGAAGGGGAGGATGGTGCGGGGTAAATCGAGCTAAGACGCCAACCCTCAAGGAACAAGAGCTTTGGAGAAGAGTTGAAGGCACATTCCATAGATCCAAGGCCAAGGAGGAGCACCCAAGGCACATTTTGAGGCTCCTCAAGAAGCTCCAGGATGAGGCGGACCGCCTAATAGAAGGGGCTGACCGCCTACTTGAAGATTGGTGGAAATTCGGCTAAGTATGAAAACACATGCTCTCTAGATCTTGAGGAGGCGGACTGCCCACTCTGAAAAGTCGGACCGCCCACTCTATAGTGTGTCTGAACCAACTTCTCAACAGGCGGAGCGCCTAGTGTGATGGGCGGACCGCCCACTCCTATCTTGGCTTGACGGTAATTCTACTTATTTTGCTATGTAATTCCTACTTTAGCCCTACGTCGCTATATTTTTCTAACCCAATTTAAGGGTACTTTAGAGCTTATATTATGTTTAGAGGGCACCTATAAAAGGGCCCCCTTAGGTTTATTTTATCATTACCTAACTTTTGAATATTTAAGAACAATTTGAGACATGATCTCTTGAATGAATGAAATCCTTTCTTTTGGCTTGAATCAATTGGTAGAACTAACTGAACCTCATTCCAAACCCAACCGAACCCTTTGCAAGAGCCAAGTGTCTCTTGAGGACCATTCGTGTAGTGTAGGTGATTCTTGACATCGATTCGAGAGTGTATCGAGACTAGTTCCTCGATACTACCTTGAAGGATAGTTCAAGCCTCGTCTTGCTTCTAATTTATTTTCTCGCTTCCGTACGTTTCCCATATCATTTAGACCGGACACACTGTTTTCGGATGGCCCAGATGCAGTTTCCTCCCGATTTATCTCTGTTGACACTCAATTTTATCCCTCCTTTTTATTAATTCGGCTATATTTAACGTAAAGGTGCAATATTGATTGTTTCAGTAAATTTGCATTAGAAAGCATACATTTATCTGTGTTATCCCCTAATTACACAATATATACTTAATAATGATTATATAACGTAATTTGCATCATTTAGGCTATTTGTCAAAATTTGATTATTTATACAATTTACTGGATAAATAAAATTTAGTGCGGTGATCGAAGGTGGAGACACGCCAGTGGGGAAATAGAGGGAGATGAGAATGGGGAACTCCACCGCTGGTGGTGGAGATGTTTGCAGCAAGCAGAGAAATGGACCACCAGTGACAAAAATGAGAAAACAAGGAAGAGGGGAACCACCAGCAGTAATGGTGGAGCTGGTGGATTTACATATTCTTCGCTGGGAAACTCATCACTGCTCCATTTTTTTTGGGTTTCTTGTAGCCTAGTTCTATGTGAGAAAGGGAGAGGTGGAGTCGTAGCGACACCACTAAGGTAGAATGGTGGTCGCTCCTCTTCCTCTTCCTTCCGCTCGGTCATTGTTCCACTTCACCGTCAACTTGGCGGTGATGTCAATATGGTTTTTCAGTTACAGGTCTCCATCTCATTTAGCTATTGGAATCGGGAGTTGTTCTTGGTCTCTGCCGTTGCTTGATTCTGAATTCGATATGAATTGTTATACACAAATTGTGTCGCCCCTATGTTGTTATCAATTCTGGTGGCTCGTGATAATTTGAAGTCTTTGTCACAGTTCTGCTGTTTGCTCGTTCCCTGGGGTGTTACTGCTCCTTGATTAATTTGCTTGAATCTGTTTTTACTTTCTGAAATTTTGCAGCCACTATGACGTTATTGCGCTGGATTTTGCACCGTTATGAACAGTAACTATAAAAATTTTGCCTATGAAAATATTGAATTTGAGGCACATACGGATTGATTTGAATATATACTAGATGGCCAATGACGTTTTGGAGGCCATTACAAGTCCCGTTCCGTATATGTCCCTTACGTATCCCGATAAAATAAAAAGAAAGGCGATGACAATAATATTTACATACATTGTTGCAAAACAAGAGGGATAGGAAACATGATCCGCATTTAGTGTGGCAACACGACCGGCCGGCATGTTTGCAGCCGTGACGTATCCTTAACCCCTATCTCCCAAATCCGAGCCTAAATCGTTACAAATTATTTTTCCCTTTATTTTAATTATAATTTATTATTATTATTATTATTATTATTATTATTATTATTATTGTTATTATTATTATTATTAATATTTTATTTGCTTTTTTATTATTTATTTTATTATTGTACTAATTCATATCTTTATATTTATTGCGAGGTGCGTCATAGCGGAATTCATGAGAGGATGACGCTTTAGAAAGAGGACGAAATATTTCAAAAACTATTACTTATACTTAATTTCATTTTACTAATTTGGACGGAGTTCGCTAAAAAGAAAATATTAGAAAAAATAAATATTTACTTCCTATTGTAGTTGTTTGTGTGGTATAGTCAGTTATTTATTGGTTATTTAGTTTACCTATATGCTTTTGTATTCCAATTATTTAGTCCGGCCGGGAACCACATTTGGTGAAACCTGAGAGGTGTTTAACACCTTCCTTTTGGGTTGACTTGAACCCTTAGGTAGAAATTTTTAGTTCTCAAGACCAACTTTTCGGAGTTAATTGTAAAAATTGGCTAGAAAGCAAGTAGGTGCCCGAATACGCCTAGTTAAAAAATATGTTAGGTGGCGACTCCAAGTCTTACCCGTGAGTTACAATAAGTCGAATCCTGTTTCGAACCCATACTGGTTCGAAAAACAAGGGTGTTGATAGAATGGCGACTCCGCTGGGGATATCAAGGTTCGAACCAAAGCGGTCTTTATATTGGGATTCTTTTCTTTTATGTATTTTATTGTCATTTTCCAAGACTAAATTTTTCCTCTCCTTTTTGCAGGATTGAAACTTGGTTTTCTTGGCGCTTTTTCTATCTTTTAAATTTTGTTGGGTTGTTTTTTTTCTTTGCACCTTCTTCCACTCCTGGAAATTTACACCTGCACACACTATGAACGATTACGTGGATCTCACGGTTGTTCCACTCTCAAAACACCCTTTAGGGGGAACAGTTTGGAATCTAGTTGGTCTGTGGTACAACTAACAATTCTAATCATTGCCACCCCTTGGTTGTCCGGCTGGAGGAACCATGTCCTGTCTAGAAACCCACTCTTAGAAGTTTCTGTTAGGAGAATGCATCACACGCTTCAACAGTTTTCAAATCCTCCATAAGTTTGCTAAATTCTCTTTTTTAAACAGTTTTAATTCATGATTGTTTTATCTTCAATTATCCTATTTTTTGAAACTAACTTGTTTGTTTTATTTTTCTTTTAACTCCTCTTTTTTAAAAAGTTATTTTGTGAACTATTTCAACATATGCATTTTTTTTTTCAAAACTTGTACATTTTTAAACTTGTGCATTCCGCACATACCTCGCGCCACTCCTGTTAACTTCAATATCGTGCCAAATATCTTGCTTCAATGACCGTCTCTTTCTCATAAAATTCCCTTCAGTGGGAACAACTTGGAATTTAGATGTTCCATGACATTCTTGCTCCCGAGGTTTCCGCTTGGGAGGATAATAAAATCCTGGTCTAGTTAACCAACACTTAGTGACTGCGCTAGGATCATGCATCCATCATGACGTTCCATTAATTGACTTACATCCAAGTCAAATAGGCCAACTTGTTTAAACAATCAGAACATGTTTTTCGACCCCCAATGGGCGTTGAGCACGATTATTTTCATTTACTTAAAGGATTGAACGTTCAAATGTGGACCATTTACTGGAATTATTCTACATTCAATGTCATTCAAAGGCATAAAAGGTGACCAAAGAGCATCAAAGCCCACATTAAAGAAGAAATGATCATTTATTTCCAAACATTCGGAATCATTCTAAATTCAATACCATTCAAAGGCGCAAAAGGTAACCGAAGAGGTATTAAAAGCCCAATTTGAAGCAAAAACAACCACTTGGTAGACGGGATGACAGATAATGCATATATGTCCTTTAGGAATTATATAAAGATTTGACATCCCTGGTATGTTAAAAGTCCATTAGACAACTTGCCCAGTGTCCAAGGGTTCCCAACCCGCGCGATACATCTCTTCATATTCTCTATTGCATTGTTTTCAAAAAAAGCTTGTGCCACACGTTGATCATTTGCTCGCAATAAAGCAAATTTTAGGCAATTTGTTCTCCCTTTACCTATCGTCCTTCACCCTTTCCAAAAGATCATGACCACTAGAATATTCGACATGGTTGCTGAAATCTCTCAGTTGCTCAGAGATTGATGGGGAAACCTAAGCATAGATCAGTAAAATCAAGTCAAAATAGTGTTGGAAAATATGATTTCACTAATGGAGCACACTGCAATGAAAGGGATAGTAGAAGCGCAATACACTATTGGGATGTAGACCGAGCGGTTTTTACTTTCGGAAGTGTAGAGTTGACACCTTGCTGGAAGAAATAGGCGGATTGACTCAACTCCCATTTTATAGTGACGAGATATGGATGCCTAAAAATATTATACCCAAGGACTTAAGCTCAAATTATGCACATACAGTGTGAGGCAGTCAGGAATTTATTTGACTTCCCTCTACATTAAGTTCGGGTACGCAGAAGCATTTCAAGGATTCCAAGATAATTTCAGCATTAACAGGCAGATTGGCAAGAGCGGAGGGTGCTCGCTTTTGTCACCATCTTTTTAGGGACTGTCGTATTTTCAGAACACAAAGGACAGGTTGATGTTTGCGTGATATCGATTGTCGATGCCTTACTTAAGGAATTTAATAGGAAATACACTTTGTTACCTATGGTTGTTGCAGAAATGTACCGAGTTTTAGAAAAATGCAAGAAAGGTGCTTGCTTTTTCGAAGGTTGTAATTTTCTTTTACAAATTTGGCTGATGGAGCATTTGCAAAAGATGAATAGCACATAACAAGCTTTCCATTCCATACCAAGAGAAAACTACATCGTGACTGATACCGCTCGAATGGACATCGCTCTTGAAAAATGGGACCAACCAATACAGCCAAATGCTGGCACCACATATTCTCTGTCAGTTGACAATAGAAAACATATAATGGATGTTCGATTACTTTCCCAGCACCACTGTGATCACACAGTCCAAAGGAGCCTCATTTCTCATCTTAGTAGGATTTAGAGGAGTTTATCCATATGCTTCTTTAAGGTTTTCTCAGACAAGCAGGGAGAAAGCAGATTGTACCCCAAATTGCAGACACCAGAATTTTCAAAGTAGGTATTTTCGGAGGAATGATATCATTCGAAGACAAGATATTAGAACTTTGGAAAGCAAGGCACCAAATGGAATTCGAGACTATTGGACGAGACAGGTTTGATGCAAGTTATGATGAAGATTACCCGAATCGGCTCAAGAAAGACATAGCAAGGGAAGTTCAACCAAGAGCAACAACAAAAAGGAAAAGAAATGCTGATGAGTTGGAATCCGAGCGCAAGAGGCTACGCAAACAACTGGCTAAGGTACGAGAAAAAATAGCAGAAAAGCAAAGTTTTTTGGAGCAAAGAGCAAAGAAAAAGACAAATGGCGCAATAAGGCAGAACTCCTGACAAAATGCATAAAATCTATAGGGGTATGGGCGAGCGAAGGAATAAACCTCATGGCTTGCAAAGGAATGGAAGAGAAAGGAAGGAAGGCTTGGGAAATGTTGAAAAATGTCATATTTGACATATACGACTCTTAACTAATGTAGACAATATCATCTTACAAGGATACTCATCGGGGCCAAGTTCGTCTGTGGAAGATTCGTCCGAAGAGGAAGAAGACGAATTTTCTGGAGATGGATCAGCATGAAGGATCTTCATTTGGCCATAATCTAATTTCCTAGCAATGTTTAGTCTTTTCCTTCTCTTACATTGTCTTAATATCAGCCAATGTAACCAATATTCCAATAAATGAAATATTCTCTTTTTATGCTCTGCATTTTGTCAGCAAACGAAATGATACATGTGGCATAAATTTTTTTTCAAATCATCGTGCATAGAGCGGTCCCTAACATCATAGGACACATTTTTATTTGCTATGTGTGCATTACGTAAATTTTTCTATTGCTCTAGGTCTTTTCCTATTTAAGTGAATCCTTTCCCAAATCCAATCTCCTACAAAGGCACCTCCTTTCCCAATTCTATGCCTAAATCCTAATAAAAAACCTTTTGCATGTCCTGATTATTCCCTATCCCTTATCAACTCAAAAAATCCTACTATCCAAAGGATGGCTCAAGCATGATATGGTTAAACAAAGTATACTTGTCGGTGATTTGTCAAAATAAGAAGAGTTTGTTATAATAAGCACTGTGCACATTGGAGCGTAAAACTTGAATAGGCAAGAGATATGTTGGTCAAATGCAAAGGCATATCTGACTTACAAAAATACTTTTTGATGCTGATGTCCGAGGATCATTTTGTTGCTCCGCTTCACACTGTAATACACTGAAAGTGATCCAAAGTATTTTCAAACATGCACCTACTCATGGTCAAAAAGGCGTTCAAAGGGTTATCAACAATAAGGAGGTAAGAAACAAGGGGAACCCGCTTGATGTCACAAAGGTTTATGCACACAACCGAAATTAACAGGTTGGTTCAACTTGGAAAAGAATGCAACAATGCAATGACAAAGATTCCATTATATGACAGAACCAGAAACCCGTGTGAGTGTTATGAAGCATATTCCTACCAACTAGCAAATGTGGGACAAGACGATGAACTCAGGATAAAATTGTTTGTTTAAGATGCTTACAAGGCCAACATCAAATTGGTACGTAGAGAAAGGAACGGGCATAGACTTCTTGGAGCGAATTTTTGTCGAAAGCTTTGTTCGAGTGATATTAATTTTCATGACAACTACACTGAAAAAGGAAAGGCGCAATACGGCCAATCTCTAAAATGGTATTAGGTAACAATTGGACTACAGCACAATCCAAGGATGTACATGAGTTTGAACTACGCAAGACCTGATTCCTAAAAGTAGCATGATACGTAGGTAGCCGACACCGGGTTCGGCCTCTTCACAACAAAATCTTATCCAACATGGAAATAGGGTGCAAAGATTGAATTGCAGCAGTTGGTTGACAAGATATTAAGTATCTCTTTCAAGGACGCACATGCATCACAACAGACAAATTTGCAAAAGAAATAGTGGTTGCACCTAAGTTCTTGGTGTTCAACAAAAGCCTACCTCCCTTTCAGTCACACAACATCTTTGTCACATTTTCATCGAGATTTAACCAGACACATCTCATGCGTAAGTGAGCATCAGTCATTTGACCAACATCCTTGCCTTGACTGCTACATAAAGAACTCAGGCAATCTTTTGTGATATATATACATTCTATTATAGTCTCCAACCTAATCATCCATAGTCTAGGCATTCTCTTAAGCTCTATGTGTTATTTTTACTTCAAAACGCTTGCTAATGTGCTAACTCTATTTTTCTGCATTGTTGACGCTTTATTACGGTTGCTTTGCATGCGAACACCGAAACTGGTCAAGAGTATGCATTAAGAATAAGCCGAAATGGCAAGCCGAGGTGAAATCATTTACCTTCTGGAACAAAGTCTTTCAAACCACCAGCATATGACACCGAGAGAATTCTGATAATCCTAATTCCACTGTCGTACAACTTGTAGTATGGACGAACAAAATCAGCTAGCAGCATACCCATACTAGAGTCACAAGAAAGAAATTCAATCACTATACAATCAGAACCAGCAAAACTCACAATCTTACATCGCACCCAACTCACACAATAAACAACATTCCCTTCTGTCAAGACTTTCAACAACAATATTACAAAGCCCAACGCCATCCTCAACAGAAAAAAAGATGAAACATTACACCTTTACTCCTTTAGCTCAATCAAAAGATATTGCAACCAACAAACGGGTTACTCTCTACTCACACATTCTGATTTCGATCCAACAAAAGTCTACACCCTTCACTCAAACATTCAAGGACATAACACTACGTGAATACCCAACACTGAAATACGAAAACTTAGAGTCTGATTGACCAAGGCGAGACAATGGTACAAACAAATGGACGCTGCAACTCTCAAGACACAAATACATTTTCTATACAGAGCAACCAATTAAAGTTAGCAACAAGATATCTGAAAAGAAAAACATGAAACATGAAGACAACGCATCACAATTGAAGACAAACATAATTTTGGACAACCTCCAAATGCAGAAAATCTAAATACCAGATCTCAATATTAGAATGCAAGTATCCATATAATCAGAGTTACCGAGATATCCAATCGTCGCACCAAAAGGACCAAGCCAATACTTTGGTGTTCAATGCAATGCAACCACATTGTTTTGACTAACGAATCTTTCTTTGAGAGAAGATCTTTCAACACAAACACAAGATTCATAGGCAGTCACAACAAACATGATAGCACTTTAGCCTCGTCAGGCTTAGAATATGACGTCTAGCCTCGTCAGGCTTAAAATATGACGACTAGCCCCGTCAGGCTTATAATATGGCGACTAGCCCCGTCAGACTTATAATATGAAGACTACCCTCGTCAAGCTTAAAATTATGACGGTTGGCCACGTCAGGTTTAAAATATGATGATCAGCCTTGTCAGGCTTAGAATATAATGATCAGCCTCGTCATGCTTATAATATGACGACCAGCCTCGCCAGGCTTATAATATGACGACCAGCCACGTCGGGCTTAAAATATGACGATTAGCCCTGTCAGGCTTAGGATATGACAATTAGGCCCGTCCGCCTAAGAATTGGACATACACATATATTTTATTTTTGTTTTGCAGGCACCACTACAATATGGTGATCTATCAAAGGAAATAAACTGGGGAGAATTTTTGAGGATTCTCTCAAAAATTTCAAAAGATAAAATCTGACACTGGGGCAGAATTTTGAGATTCCTTAAAAATTCATTAAAGGCCCAAAGAGGCAATAAATATGACAATCAGCGTGACAGTTTTCAAGGCAATCCTACATGCACGGTAATATCATTCTAATTTTTTTAGCAGTTCACATTAGTCGTTGTATGCCAGCCCGACACAACAGGCAAACATCTCCTGACGAGAGGCATTAGGAGCTTGACGAGAGGCACTTAGTAGCTCCTGACGAGCAAATGAATATCTCTTGACGAGAGGCACTAGTAGCTCCTGAAGAGTAGACAATTATCTCATGACAAGAGGCACTAAATAGCTCCTGACGAGCAGAAAATTATCTCCTGACGAGAGACACTAAATAACTCTTGACGAGCAGACAATTATCTCCTGACTAGAGGCATTAGTAGCTCCTGACAAGCAGATAACTATCTCCTGACGAGTGGTTCTTAGTAGCTCCTGACGAGCAGTTAATTATCTCCTGACGAGAGGCACTAATAGCTCCTGACGAGCATATAAATATCTCCAGAAGAGAGGCACATATTTCCTAGCATTGAAAGCACCTGAAACCACTACTTACAAAGGAGAGATCAGCTCATCAGGGAAGTTTACTTTATCTTTATCTTTATCTCTATTTGCACTTAGCTTGTTTTTACTGCAGGCACTCTCCGATCTCCTGACAAACCAATGAGCCATTTCCCATACTCTCATACTTGGTCCCAAAAAGCCACTCCTTCACAAGAAAATTGTGCGACACCCAAATCTAAAAACATACCAGGCACCATCCCAAAACTCCATTCAAGAAGCTTTATCCTACTGACAATGCTTTTGCTACACCCTCAAACTATCTATTTTGCCGAGTTTCAAAGTGCTCAAATCTAAATTTCCCTACTCGCACAAGTGATCTACCTAATCCTTCAATTTTGATTAGATGTCAGTTTGTATTCCTTCCTATTCAAGCCTATCTGTGTCAATCGTGCGTGTTTTGTGCTTAATCGTGCCCATCTGTTTAAATCGTGTGCATTTATAGTGCTTACTCCTCAATACCCCAGCTTAGTCAAGACAATTTCGAGGTTTGATATTGGAGATAAGATGACTCACTTATTGTGATGAAGTAGAAACTATGTCCACGTAAACTCCTCTTTATGGGTGAATCGTGCACCATATCTTCATAACTAGGACGATTACAAGCCTCTTTTCCCACACTCAATCTATTGACGTTATCTCGTCTTCGACGGTGCTTCTGCTTTATTCACCAATCATTTATCTGGCCAAATTTCAAAGCACACATAAATCTAATTTGCATACTTGGACAAGCTTACTCTTGAAACATAAATCGTGCGTCATAAATATCTCACACAGGCAACATGCCATTCTAGAACTACATGCAGCCTAATTCTCGTGAAACCCGAGATATGTAGGAAACTCAGAGACCGGGGTTCCGCCGAAACACCCCAAAACCCTCCGTTTTACCCTTTCTAAGCATTCGAGCCACTCGTCGTGGCAAAATTGGCTATTCCATCAACTATCTTCGCCCGAAGATTCTTTTCATCATCCTCGGGCAAAGAGGAGCAGTTGTTGACACCCAATTTTGTCCCTCATTTTTATTAGTTCGGCTACATTTAATGTAAAGGTGCAATATTGACTGTTTGAGCAAATTTGCATTAGAAAGCATGCATTTATCTGTGCTATCCCCTATTTACACAATATATACTTAATTGTGATTATATAACGTAATTTGCATCATTTAGGCTATTTATCAAAATTATGATTATTTATACAATTTACTGTATAAATAACATTTAGTAATTATTTTTTGTTATCTATACTAAATTAATTTTATTTAGCCCTGATCATTTTTATGTGCGCATTTTCTTTATATATAGTGTGTATGTGTGTGTGTGTCTATACAAACACACACACACACACACACACACACTCTCTCTCTCCGTTCTATAATGGATGTCATGTTTCGGATTTCAAGAGTCAAACGAGTTTATCTTTTACCGTAATATTTTCATATGTCTGTTAAATATTTTGAATTATTAATTATTGTGACTTATAGTACTTTTTATGTACTTTCTAAATATATATAAATATTGTTCCAAAAAATATAAAGAATATATGTTCAAATTCATGGTCAAAATGAACTTGTTTGACTCTTGAAATCCGAAACATGCCATCTTTTTTGGAACAGAGGGAGTATTTATTTTATTTTATTGTTTATTCAGCATCTCTACTTAAATATTAGCCTGACTAAAAGTGCGCTTCAATTTTTATTCTTGCACCGTATTTATTTGAAAATTTAGATTCTTGATAATTTAAATAATATTCCTATCACTACTAAATTTCACTTTACTTCTCGTTAATGTTGAATCTCTTTTCACTTTGAACCTAGACAAAATATAGTCTAAGTACAATCCATTGTTTGAATATTTTGACCAAAGACCTTCCCAAATATACTTATCCAAAATAGCTCTATCAGATTCCCAACCCCCCTTTAGCGTGGATCTCTCCCTGAAATCTCTTAATCTCCCATGTTCCTTAATCCCTCCAACGTATAATTCCCCTCAATTGCTTCCAATCACCCAACGACTCTAATTTTTCAGCCTCTTTATAACTCAAGCATTGGCATTGAAAAGACCATCATACAGATCTCTTCTGATCACCACACACACACCTATTCTCTCTTCTTCCTTCTCTTTATGTACCTACATATAGATACAAAAACCCACACACACACACACCAGTGCCCATACACAAAGACCACCGGTGAGAGAGGGTGAAGAGACATGCCAGTGGGGAAACAGAGGGAGATCGGAATGGGGAACTCCACCGCTGATGGTGGAGATGTTAGTAGAAAATAGAGAAATGGACCACCAGTGAGAAAAATGAGAAAACAGGGGAGAGGGGAACAACCAGCAGTAATGGTGGAGCTGGTGGCGTTTGTTGTTCTTCGCCGGGAAACCCATCACTGCTCCATCTTTTTTGGGTTTCTTGTAGCCTGGTTCTATGTGAGAAAGGGAGAGGTGGTGTCGTAGCGACGCCGCTAAGGCAGATTGGTGGTCGCCCTTCCTCCCCGTCCTTCTGCTTGGTCTTTGTTCCACTTAGCCGTCAACTTGGCGGTAATGTCAATATGGTTCTCCGATGATAGGTCTCCATCGCATTTGGCTATTGGAATTGCGAGTTGTTCTTGATCTCTGCCGTTGCTTAATTCAGAATCCGATATGAATTTTTATACCCAAATTGTGTCGCCCCTATGTTTTTATCAATTCTGGTGGCTCGCGATAATTTGCAGTCTTTGTCACAGTTCTGTCGTTTGCTCGTTGACTAGGGTGTTACTGTTCCTTGATTAATTTGCTTGAATCTCCTTTTGCTTTGTGAAATTTTGCAGCCTCTATGACGTTATTGCACTGGATTTTGCACCGATATGAACAGTAACTGTAAAAGTTTTTCCTATGAAAATATTGAATCTGAGGCACATACGGATGATTTGAACATATATTACATGGCCAATGACGTTTTGGAGGCCATAACAAGTCCCGTTCCGTATATATCCCTTACGTATCCCGATAAAAAAAAGAAAGACGATGATGATAATATTTACATACACCGTTCCAAAACAAGCGGAATCCGCATTTAGCGTGGCAACATGACCGGCCGGCGTGTTTGCAGCCGTGACGTATCCTTAACCCCAATCACCCAAATCTGAGCCTAACTCTTTATAAATTATTTTTCTCTTTATTTCATTACCATTTATTATTATTATTATTATTATTATTATTATTATTATTACTATTATTTTGTCATTATTATTATAATTAATAATATTTAATTTACTTTTTTATTATTTATTTTATTATTGTACTAATTCATATCTTTATATTTTTTGTGAGGTATGTCGTAGCGGAATTCATAAGAGGACGACACTTTAGAAAGAGGAAGAAATATTTAAAAAACTATTACTTTTACTTAGTTTCATTTCATTCTAAGCAATTTTGTTTACGTTCTTACTAACTTGTTTGTTTTTATTTGCAAAGCACATTTGGACGGAGTTCGCTAAAAAGAAGATATTAGAAAAAGTAAATATTACTTCCTATTGTAGTTGTTTGTGTGCTATAGTCGGTTATTTATTCCTTATTTAGTTTAATTATTCGCTTTTGAATCCCTATTATTTAGTCCGACCGGGAACCACATTTGGTGGAACCTGAGAGGTGCCTAACACCTTCCTTACAAGTTAACTAGAACCCTTATCTAGAATTTTTTAGTTCACAAGACCATCTTTTCGGAGTTAATTGTAAAAATTGGCTAGAAAGCAAGTAGGTGCCCTAATACGCCTAGTTAAAAAATATGTTAGGTGGCAACTCCAAGTCTTACCCGTGAGTTCCAATAAGTCGAATCATGTTTCGAATCCATACCGGTTCGGCAAAAAAGGGTGTCGAAAGGTTCTGAGCAAGTCTAGACACCGAGTCAGTTGTGTCACCTAGAGTTTGAAACCTTTAGGCCCAATTATCTGCATCATAGTTGACTTAGTGAGGGGCGGTACCCCTGTGCTGCACTTGTTTAGGCTGACTCTCTTCGTGTCATGATGGGGTGGCTTCCCTAAAATACATAGTTATGACATCTTTTGTGTTGCATTTGTTCTAGAAAGAGGGTTGTTATGCTAACTATTTACCAGGGGTGGGTGTTGATAATTTTTGAAAAGAAAGAAAAAAAAGGAAAAGAGAAAATAGTGGGAATTTTAATCCCGAGTCTCAAAAAAAAATATTTTGTCATCATACGCCGTTGTAATGACGATTTTTTTTTTTAGAATCTTATGTTCTGTGTCCGGATTTTAACCAGAATTTTTATTTTTGCAAATAGTTTGTTGTCATTCTTCGCCGTTATACTGGCAAAATTTTTGGAGCCTTTTCTGTTTGTCTAGGTCTGTATTCGGGTTTCATCCAGAGTCTAGGAAATTTTTTTTGTCGTCATTTTACGCCGTTATAATGGCGAATTTTGTGAATCATTCACTTGTCTCATGTGTATCATTTTGTGTCATCGTAATTGTCTGATTCTGTAATTACCCTGACGATTCTTCTTTTTTCAAATCAGATAGTGGAAACATTGTGAAAAAAAATACACATTTTAACCTGTGTAATGCCATCATAATGTCTAATTTCCTTGAGCAAAAAAAAAGTGTTGTTTCAATTTAATATGACATCGTCAGTTTAGTTACATTCCGAATAATAACTGAAGTCCGTTTTAATGAACCGGTCCTGTAGTTCCTCTCATATTTTGTGCAATGTCTTAATTTTCGAACTAAAACTCGAGTCTTATGTGTGGTCCCATCTTTTTCTATTTAACGATCAAATCATCTTAAGGATGATCAATTGGATTATTATTTGCATGGATCCTCGTGCAGACCCGACTCCGTTCAATGTCGAGTCTGGTAAGTTTTCACAGTTCAGGTCGACCCGCTAAATGTCTTGTTAGTCTTTTTTGTACTTTTTACTCGTGACTTGTATCACATCTTTATTTATTGATTCTATCGCTTGTTGTTGTTTTAATTATATCCATTGGTCCAAGAAAAGTGATTAAGAAAAGGGGTGAAAGAAAAAAAACTCAAGTTTGTTCCTCGCCTCGAGTTATGTGTCGTCTCTTGTTTGCGTTCTGACTTTTCTTAACGCGACGTGTGGAAAATCTTTATGGTATATACATGCGGCATATGCCGTGAACCTTTCAGGATGACGCATAACAACCTTAGGCTTTTCAATGTGCATTTTTGTGCTAACACAATTTGTTTACATAGCAATTGGAGTTCTGCGGTGACTGGACATGCATTCTTGCATGCCTCCAGCATATGCACCTACAACAATGGCTGAGAAAACTGAGAACTCTAAGTTGGCTCTCTTGGCTGAGAAACACGCCAAGATGGGCGAGGATTTTTCGAGTATGAAGCAAATAATCATAGAGATGTGCCGTAACTAGGTAGCAGTCCAGGCACCTCCTGTGCGGATCGGTACTACAGGTTTTACGGCAAACAACCAGCCACCAGGGCAAGGGAAGTCCATAGTGGTCGAGGAAACCCATTATCCTCAAAGATTTGCTACTCACCCGACTACTAACAATATGGTCGGACCTTCTAATGTACAATGTGGGGAGAAATTCTCACATCAGGGACAACAGGTCGCACCCCAGGCTCCTTCCCAAGCGTTCAGAGTTCTTGGGGGACCTACTTTGTAATGGCTGAACTGCGACCCACAGTTAAGGAACCAGGATCAATAATTCAATCAAGCTCAGGGGAATGTTTTTCATCCAACCGAGTCATATGATCAAGGATACCACTCAGAATAACATGTTGACATCGTCAGGCTGAGAAGGACAAGAAAATAAATTTTCTCAGAAATTGAAAAGCTTGGAGCAAACTGTGAAGAGCATACAGGGACATGGGGGTAAAGATAATATTTCATACAAAGACGTGTTTGTTCCCTCATGTGCCTTTACCTGAAGGTTTCATTATGCCAAAATTTGATCTGTACAACGGGCAAGGTGACCCGAGAATTCACTTGAAGATTTACCTAAACAAGATGAGAGGCATTAGGAAAGATGAGTTGCTTATGGCTTACTTCGCTGACAGTTTGGGAGGACCGACAACAGAATGGTTCCTCCAGCAAGATGTCTCAAAATGGATCACTTTTAGTGACATGTCCAATGCTTTCTTGGATCATTTTGATTTTAAAATAGAAGTTGCAGATGGCGCGAACAGGAGGCTGCAGATGCGTTCAAAGAGGCTGCATATGAGTTCTTCTTTGAAGATGATCACAAAGAAACCAAGTGAATGTTCAAAGAGTATGCTTACAGATGGCGCGAACAGGAGGCGCGTGTCAACCCTGTAATACCTGATGAGAAAATGGTCGAAGAGCTCGTTGAATTACTTGATGAGACATACTACCATGCGATGGCCTGTGCCATTGATAAAATAGTTTAGTGAAGCAGTGCGGATTGGGGAAATGATCGAAAAAGAAATCAACGCTGGCAAAATTGTTAATCAAACAGCTTTGAGAGCCACTACCCATGCATCACAATCTGGTTTGAATGGTTCTGAAATGAAAAAGCATGATGATGTGGCCATGCTAGGTTCGGGTCCACAATCGTGGAGTGGGAAAAGATACAATCAGACCCACTCAAACCAAGCTCCACAAATACACCTCCACCATACTACTACCCCCAACAAAATCCTATATATGCAATACCTCCACCCTAATATTCTATCTATACAGCACAACTATATGCTCTACCACCTTCCTTTCTGCAATGGCGTGCACCAATCCCACAACCTATACACAAATGCTTACACCGCTGCATATAATCATTTCCAAGCTCCACAAAATCTTCCTTATCGGCCAAGAGGGCCTCATGTTTTTCCCCTTAGGGCTTATCATCAGAAGCAGCCACTGGAGGAAAAGAATAGGTTTACGCCAATTGGAGAATCTTATTCCAGCCTTTTTCTGAAGCTTCAGGGCTTAGATATGCTGAAGCCAATTGTCGGAAATGTACCCCCTACGACAAATATAGACCGTACTCGTGAATGTGATTACCAATCGGGTACGCCAGGGCACGACACAAATGATTGTCGTTATCTCAAAAAGGCCAAGCCTTGATAGATAATAGTCAGATTGAAGTCGAGGGGTCAGAGATAACAAATATCGTTCAGAACCCACTACCGGTCCATGATGCATAAATACATTGGCCTTGTCTTGCAACTGAAAGACTGAGAAGCACTGTAGCTTGTTTTGTATGCTTTTTGTGCGCTTGGTTATTTTAAGGGTTATAACCCAAGTGCATTTATTTTGCTTGTTTTTTTGTTCAAACCCTTCTATCTTTAATTCAATGAAAAGCGAGATCTTCTCATCTCTGCATTCCATCTTTATTGTCTTGATCTCATCTTTTAAGTTTCTTTTTTTGTGTCTTCTCGACCTTAATAACATGACATATGTGTGGAATCATGTCTTGATATGAACATGCATTTTGAAATTATATTTCAAAAAGAGTGAAATAAGTTGGAATTGATCAATAGTCATCCGATGAGAGAGATGTATGGAAAGTGCAAGATTGTGTGCAGCGATTCTGGTTGAAGTTGAAATACCATGTTTTAGGATCGTCGTTGAAGTAGAAATCGAGGATATCTAGGTCAATCAGTTGTCTGTGGCATATTTGCACGAGACATTCTCGGGTCGAGATGACGAACGACTTCTATTTCCAGTACCCAAACATGTTACCAATTTGCTAGCCCTTTGAGCCTAGTGTATTTTTTTTCTTTCGGCTACCCTCCTTTGGAATCAATGTTATTGTATTTCTGAAAAAAAAAAAAGAAAGACAAAAAATCAATAAACAATGAAAACAACAACACAAAGCTAGCATTAAGAGCTACGTCTGGCCTGATTCCTCTCAAAAGGATACGTTAGCAACCATTCGAGTGCTATTATAACAGTGAAAATTTCATTTTTCCTGTTCCATATTGACACAAAACTTGCCTCAGAGTTTGCGGCCTGTAAAAAGAAAATCAAAGGCCTAATTTATCCTAAACTGGGGCAGAAGTTTGTATTTTTTTAAGAAAAAAATGGGGGAATTCAATTTTCTTTTTGTTTATTTGGGTTCATTTCACGGGGAGAACTCATTATCCTTGTGTTTCTTTGTGTTCAATCCAGAGGAATATAATTGTTTTTCAGTTTCATCCTCGGGAAAAATCCGAATATTAACAAATTTAGGCACTATATGTTATCCTAAGAAAAAAAATTCAATATTCCCTAATTTTTTTGTTTCATCAGGGGCAAGCTCAATAGTTCCCTTGTTTCACATTGACACAAAACTTGCCTCCAAGTTTGGTGCTTGTATAGAGAAAAATCGAAGGTACCCTAGCTTATCTAAAATTGGGGAAGAAATTTATTTTTATTCTTTTTTAAAAAAATAATTCCAAAGGTTGTAGTACCCACCCCAAACATCTAATGAGGTGCTTTCATACCCAGCTTTATACCAAAGAGAAAATCTCAAGATTCTCCTGTTTGGACTAAACTGAGGCGAAAGTTTATTTCATTTTAAAAAGGGATGATTTCCAAGGTTGAAGTGTTCACCTAGTCGTCTCATTAGATGTTTTCTTTTCAAGCTTTTATGCTGAGCCTTTCTTTCTAGCCTAACCAAATCCCACGCTACGGTCCAAATAAAGACCTCTCTGATCGATCATTGAGAATGTCACGCATTGGTGTACCATCGAAGATGAGTTTGCTCGGGGAAGTTGCAATTTTGTTTTGATCATCGCAACCAAGGTATGGTAGTATGATCGCCATAAGAGCTGAAACGTTTGGGAGAAGTCAAGGATAGGAGATCGATGGGAGAGAAAGTGAGGAGTTTATAAAAAGAAAAAAAAAAGAAAAGAAAAAAAAGTCTTGTTGGTGAAAATCGGAAAGGGTGCCACTAGACAACAGTGAGGAAAAAGAAAAATAAGAGAGGCTAGTTGATGAAAACCCCAAAGGGCACTGCTAGTCGAATGAGGGTCGTTGGATTTATCATCAAGCTCGGAAGCAGGATTATGAGACATGTTAAAAGATCAGGGTTAGACCGTGTGAAACGAATCAAGAGTTGATTCCAAAATGCATGTCATGTCTAATAAGGTCGCAGTTTCACCTCTAGAAAAAATTCTTTTACCTTCTAGGGACATCTTTCGTCCGATGTCTCCTCTTTGAAATTCTTCACTTTGCCTTGCATTTTATTTTCTTCTCATTTTCTTTCCATTTATAACATTAGAAATGAGCAGAGAAAGTGTTGCAAAACTTGCTTACAGATTTCATAAATGTACAAGAGCAAGTCAGGACCAACCTTGATAATTTGAGCCGAGCACCACACATTGGCAGAAAGAATGACATGCCAGGGATTGTACCATGAAAGAGATCATACAGATTTCAAGTTACAATTTAAGTTTCCAAGTCAAGACCGCTCAAACACAAGCGATAATTTCAGTTTTCAAGCCAAGACCGCTCAACCATAAGCGGCAATTTTAGTTTTAAAGTCAAAGCCACATGTGAGAAATGGGTAGAATCTTCGGCTTCCAAATAAAAGTTCAGCATGGGTGGGTAAACAGAGAAGACATGACCCACAAGAAAGATGTCAACCTCAACAACGGGCCCTCCCAAGATAATGCATAAGTTCCTTTCGAGTCAGTTTCCACTAAAAGATAGCGACCATTTTCTTTTCGAGTTTGCGACCATTTCCTTTTCGAGTCAGTCTCCACTAAAAGATAGAGATCATTTCCTTTTTGAGTCAGTTTCCGTTCAAAGATAGTGATCATTTCTTTTTCGAGTCAGTCTCCACTAAAAGATAGGGATCATTTCCTTGTCAAGTCAATTTAAGCTAGAAGATAGCGGCCATTTCCTTTTCGAGTCAGCTTCCGCTAAAAGATAGCGGCCATTTCCTTTTCGAGTCAGTTTTCGCTCAAAGATAGCGATAATTTCCTTTTTGAGTCAGTCTCCGCCAAAAGATAGCGACCATTTCCTTTTAGAGTTGATTTCCACTCAAAGATAGCGATCATTTCCTTTTCGAGTCAGTCTCCGCTAAAAGATAGCGATCATTTCCTTTTCGAGTTAGTTTAAGCTAAAAGATAGAGACCAATTCATTTATGAGTCAGCTTTTGCTAAATGATAGCGTCCTTTTCGAGTCAGTTTCCGTTAAAAGATAGCGACCATTTCCTTTTCAAGTCACTTTTCGCTAAAAGGTATCGACCATTTCCTTTTTGAGTCAGTTTTCGCTAAAAGATAGTGACCATTTTCTTTTTCAAGTAAAGTTCCGCTCAAACATAAGCGGCCTTTTTCTTTTTCAAGTCAAGAACCGCTCAAATATAAGTAGTGATTTTCATTTTCAAGTTAACTTCCGCTCAAATATAAGCGTCCATTTTCTTTTATAGTCAAGATCTGCTCAAATATAAGCGGTGATTTTCTTTTCAAGTCTGGTTTTGCTCAAATATAAGCGGCCCTTTTCGGTTTGTCAAGTCAGTTTCGGCTAAAAAATAGCGACCATTTCCTTTTCAAGTCAAGATCTGTTCAAACATAACCGGTCATTTCCTTCAAGGTCCGCTCAAATATAAGCGGCCATTTTCAATTTTTCAAGTCAGGTTCCACTCAAATATAAGCGCCCAATTTCAGTTTTTCAAGTCAAGATCCGCTCAAATATAAGCGGCCATTTTCTTGTTCAAGTCAGGTTCCGCTCAAATATAAGCGGCCCTTTTCAGTTTGTCAAGTCAAGATCCTCTCAAATATAAGCGGCCATTTTCTTTTTCAAGTCAGGTTCCGCTTAAATATAAGCGTTCCTTTTCAGTTTTTCAAGTCAGGTTCCGCTCAAACATAAGCGACAATTTCCTTTTTAAGTCCAAATCCGCTCAAATATAAGCAGCCATTTTTAGTTTTTCAAGTCAGGTTACGCTCAAATATAAGCGGCCCTTTTCAGTTTGTCAAGTCAGTTTCTGCTAAAAAATAGCGACCATTTCCTTTTCAAGTCAATATCCCCTCAAATATAAGCGATCATTTTCTTTTCAAGTTATGGTTCGCTCAAATATAAGCGGCTATTTTTAATTTTTCAAGACAGGTTCCGCTCAAATATAAGTGCCCATTTTAGTTTTTCAAGTCAAGATCTACTCAAATATAAGCGGCCATTTTCTTTTTCAAGCCAGGTTCCGCTCAAATATAAGTGTGTCTTTCAGTTTGTCAAGTCAAAATCCGCTCAAATATAAGTGGTCATTTTCTTTTTGAAGTTAGGTTTCGCTCAAATATAAGTGGCCCTTTTCAGTTTGTCAAGTCAGGTTCCACTCAAACATAAGTGGAAATTTCGTTTTTAAGTCAGATTCCGCTCAAATATAAGCAGCAATTTCAGTTTTTCAAATCAAGTTCCGATCAAATATAAGCACACATTTTCAGTTTTTCAAGTCAAGATACGCTCAAATATAAGCGGGCATTTTCTTTTTCAGTCAAGATCGCTCGATCATAAGCGGCCATTTCAGCTTTCAAACCAAGATCCGCTCAAACATAAGCAGAAATTTCCTTTTTAAGTCAGGTTCCGCTCAGATATAAGCAGCCATTTTTAGTTTTTCAGGTCAAGATCCGCACAAATATAAGCGGCCATTTTCTTTTTCAGTCAAGACCGCTAAATCATAAGCTGCCATTTCAGCTTTCAAGTCAAGATTCGCTCAAGTATATGAGACCATTTCAAATTTCAAGTTTCAAGTGAAGACCTACTTGGGTACTGGGAGCTTCACTTCACAACTGAAATGAGGCCAACTAATTTGAAGAAGTGAACAATCCAACACCTAGGGAAGCATGAATATTTATTCTAGGAATTGTAACTTTTACATTTCAATATTGTGTTTCCATTTCTTGTAAAGCAATGACAACCAGCCAGCAACCAGTGACTAGTAATCAACAACGACAGCCCCTTGTGTGTCTAGAAGTATCTTGAGTCAGTCCTAGTATGTCTAGAAGTGTCTAGTTTTAGTTTACGTGAGTCTAGAGTTGTGTAGTGTTTTGTCAAGGATGCGGTAGTCCCTGCTACCGCATGTGAGGAACTACACTGACCTGATTCCATTGTCCGAGGTTATGAAGGAAACTCCAAATCGGGGTCTAGTCATCATTTTGCAGAGAATGCTCTTGGCTAGAAGCGAAAAGCCAAAATTAGCTGTTAATTACGTCTTTGCCACAAAATTCTTCATGTTCTCGACCAAAATGGGGGCGGCTGTAATCACCTAATTTTGGCACAAAATTAAATTACTCGAAATAGTTGTGCTCATTTTTTCTTTGATTTTTGTTTAATTTTTTAGATTTTTAGCTTTCATTTTAACCAAGTTTTAGTTGTTTAATTAAGAAAAAAATAGTGAAAATCATTCAGAAAAATATCTTCATTTATGAGTAATATTTGATTGACTTTCTGCGTTAATTAAAATATTTTTCTTATAATTTTGTGTGTTTAGTATTAATTGAAGTACTTAGTTGTATCTAATTAGCATTATTTTAGTTTAAATAGCCATTGGGGTAATTCAATTCAGAAAATAAAAATTAAAGAAGAGCAGCCCAAAACCTGACCCGTCGACCCACATCCATCGATCCGACCCACTTCTCCGAATATAAAAGCCCCATCCCCTTTTATCCTTGTTCATATTTTACTTAAATCACAATAGTGGGGGAAACTCTATCAATTTTACCCCACCACAACTGGAAAATCCCCTGCTACCGTGCACCGCCACCTACCACCACCAGAGAAATACTAAAATACACCACATACTCCTTTTTACCTCCTCTTTTGATAAGGATCAAAATCAAAAGACGAAAAGAACGATAAAAGGGAACGAGACGCGTCTCGAACTCCCTACAAGGTATCCACAGAGAACTTGTTCTCTAAAACCCTCGTATCAGTGTCAAGAAGAGCCTACGCTAAGCAACCACCCTCGAGCCGTACTCGGGACCCGCAAGTAGAATGATCGGGTGTCGGTTCGATAATCAACTAGGATCCGCTAGTGAATTCAAGCCAACGAAAAGGGTTTCTTCATTACTAAGAGTCTCAACTCTATTCAACATTCAACAATCATCAAAGGTAAGCTAAGGTTCAAGAAGACTAATGAAGTATTTATAGGCTTCTCTTAAACATAATGAAAGCCCTAAAGTACCTCCAAAGTGGGTTAAAATAACAAAGGCCACGTAGGGCTATAATAGTCAAAGCATAGCATTAAAATTAGAACTCCCGCAAGGCTCCCAGTAACTAGGCGGTCCGCCCCCTATACTAGGCGCCCCGCCTAGTTGTTCCAAATGCTGAAGACGAAAGTAGGCGGCCAAGTAGGCGGTCCGCCCCTTTAGTATGCGGTTGAAAGTCCAGAGAGTTGACATTTAGTAGGCGGTCCGCCTGTTAAACTAGGCGGTCCGCCCACTCCTGGAGGATCTTGAATTGCTTCCAAATGTGCCCCGGATGCCTCTCCAAGTAGCCTATGTGGTCCTCCATCCATGGCACTCCAAAGCATGATCTTCAAGTCGCTCTCGGAGCCTTCTTCCATGTCCTTCCAAGTCAAGTGGATATGACTGTCTTGAATCAACTTGGCTTGATTCCTAGATAAAGGCCTTGAGGTAGTATGCCCCGCATCATCCTCCCCTTCTTGGGAAGGTTTCGTCCTCGAAACCATGGCCTCCTCCTCTCCGGCATCACTATCCCCTACATCAAAAGGGGTCAAGTCAGTCACATTAAAAGTATTTGAGACATTATACTTACCCGGTAGATCAATCACATAGGCGTTGTTGTTGATCTTGGAAAGCACTTGAAACGGTCCATCTCCACGGGGTGCCAACTTCTCTTTCCTAAGGTTTGGAAACCTTTCTTTGCGGAAGTGCACCCACACCCAATCTCCCTTTTTGAGCTCAAGTTTCTTCCTTCCCTTGTTCTTCTTGGAAGCAACCTTTGTATAGGCTTCCTCCAAGTTCTTCTTTGCTTTAGCATGAAGCTCAACCATAGCCTTTGCTCGGGTTTTACCTTCAAAACTCACAACAAAATCTTTGGGCAATGGGGTTAGATCAAGTGGAATCAAAGGATTAATGCCATACACACATTCAAATGGAGTCATGCCAATCAAACTATGCAAGGTACGATTATAGGCAAACTCCATAAGAGGCAATTTATCCACCCAAGTCCCGGCCTTACCTTGGGTCATAGCTCTAAGAAGAGCACCCAAAGTTCGATTCACCACCTCGGTTTGCCCATCCCTTTGAGGGTGGTGGGACGTAGAGAACAATAGCTTGGTGCCAAGAGCATCCCATAAGCTCCTCCAAAAATGGCTAAGGAACTTTGTGTCCCTATCACTCACAATGGTTTGAGGCATACCATGCAACTTTAACACATTATCAATGAACAAAGAAGCAACATGTTGTGCGTCATCACACTTTTTACATGGAATGAAGTGAGCCATTTTGGAAAACCTATCCACGACAACATAAATGCTATCATGTCCCCCCCCCCGGACCGTGGCCATCCCATCACAAAATACATAGAAATATCTATCCACGGGCTAGTAGGTACGGGAAGAGGAGTATACAAACCATGGAGGTTAGCTTTAGATTTAGCATGCTTGCACTCAAGGGAATTTTTGCAAAGCTTTTGAACTTGTACCCCCATCTTTGGCCAATGGAATTGTTCCATGAGAATGGCCAAGGTCTTGTTTCTCCCAAAGTGTCCCATCAAGCCCCCACAATGAGCTTCACGAATAAGCAATTCCCTCCAAGAGGACTCGGGAACACAAACTCTACCATTTTTAAAGATATAGCCATCAACCCATTGGTATTTGTCAACTCTTTCTCCCTTCTCAAGAGCTTCATGAATACTCTTTAGCTTAGGGTCTTGAGCATACATAAACTTAATGCTCTCAAAACCCATGAGCTTGGAAGTATGAGTGGTGGCTAGAGCAAACATCCTAGAAAGTGCATCCGCCACAACATTGTCTTTCCGTTTCTTGTATTGAATGACATAGGGAAAAGACTCAATGAACTCTACCCACTTGGCATGACGCTTGTTCAATTTCTCTTGGCCCCTAAGATGTTTGAGTGACTCATGGTCACTCTTAATCACAAATTCTCTAGGCCAAAGGTAATGTTGCAAATAAGCAAGAGCTCTCACTAAGGAATACATCTCCTTGTCATACGTAGAGTAGTTCAAGGAGGCACCCTTCAATTTCTCACTAAAGTAGGCTATGAGTTTTCCATCTTGCATCAAAACACCACCAATTCCCACCCCAAGACATCACATTCAACCTCAAATGCCTTTTCGAAGTCGGGCAATTACAATAGAGGGGCGGTACTCAACCTACTTTTCAATTCTTGGAAGGCCTTCTCTTGAGGCTCTCCCCAAACAAAAGGTTTGTCCTTCTTCACAAATTCGGTGAGTGGAGCAGTAATGGAGCTAAAGTCTTTTACAAATCGTCTATAAAAACTAGGAAGACCATGAAAGCTCCTCTCTTGAGTCACGGTAGTGGGAGTAGGCCAATCACGAATGGCCTCGACCTTAGACTCATGCACCTCCACTCCTTGGGCACTCACAACAAACCCAAGGAAGAATACCTTCTGAACACCAAAGGCACACTTTTTAAAGTTAGCATAGAGCTTTTCGGCTCTCAACACTTCAAGCACTTGCCTTAGGTGGTCAACATGGTCGTCCATTGACTTGCTATAGATCAATATATCATCAAAGTAGACGACCACGAACTTGTTGATAAACGATTTCAAAACATGGTTAATTAGTCTCATAAAAGTACTAGGTGCGTTGGAGAGCCCAAAGGGCATCACCAACCATTCATACAGACCAAACTTGGTCTTGAATGCGGTTTTCCATTCGCCCCGGATTTCATCCGGATTTGATGGTAACCGGACCTAAGGTCTATTTTGGTAAAGACACATGAAGCACTCAATTCATCCAGCATGTCATCAAGTCTAGGGATAGGATAACGATACTTTACCGTTATCTTGTTTACGGTCCGGCAATCAATGCACATTAGCCATGTCCCATCCTTCTTTGGTTCAAGAATGACCGGTACGGTACATGGACTCAAACTTTCACGGACCAAGCCTTTGGTGAGCAAGTCATCAACTTGCCTTTGCAATTCTCTTGTGTCCTCCGGATTGCTCCTATAAGCCGGTTTGTTTGGAATTTGAGACCCCAGGATAAAATCAATTTGGTGCTCAATCCCCCTCAAAGGAGGAAGACCACTCGGCATCTCTTCCGGGAACATGTCTTCAAACACCTTCAAAACATTCTCAATTGCACTAGGTAAAGGGTTAGTGAAATAATCAACATCGGATGTAAGAATCATACCTTTATGGACTAGGCAAAGGAGTAGTTTGTTGCCATCATTTCCTCTCAAAAGTTCACCCGGTTGCATCATGGCACATATGCTACTGGTAGAAGATGGTGGAGTCACCACCAAGCTTTCAGCCAAAGGACTAGTCTCAACAACCGGCTTAGCCTTTGCCGCCTCTCTTAACTCCCTCATTCGCTTGTTATCATCACTAACTTGCTTGGGAGTTAAGGGTCTAAGAACAAACTTCTTTCCCTCGTGCTTAACCGTATAGGTGTTGGCACGGCCATCATGAACCACATATCTATCAAATTGCCATGGTCTTCCAAATAGAAGGTGGCCTGCTTGCATAGGCACCACATCAAACATGTGTTCATCCACATAGTTCCCTATCTTGAATTTAATCATGACTTGCTTTACCACCTTCAATTAACCACACTCACTAAGCCATTGCAAACAGTAAGGTTTTGGGTGTTTCAAGGTGGGTATCTTCAACTGGGAAACTAGTGTTTGGCTAATGACATTGGCACAATTTCCCGAGTCAATAATTATGGAACAAACAATACCCATGACTCGGCATCTAGCATGGAAGAGGTTTTCCCTTTGCAAAGTCTTACTATCCTCCACAAACATGGCTCCTAAACTCCTCCTCACAACAAGGAAGGCATGAGGATCATCATCCTCCATTGCATCCTCCCCTTCATCAACCTCCTCATCACATTCTACTCCCCCATCCTCGGGTTCACTATATTGTTCATACACCAATTCACCCATAATAACCATAGTTTTTCGGGTAGGGAAATCTGCACTAGGCGCGCCTACTCTGTTTTTCAGCACAGTCCAACTTCGTGTTTTTTTGGTTTTGCACCCAAAAATCAAACAAATCTCATGTTGTTTTAGCAATCCGAAGGTACCCAAATGTGTTTTCAATCACAATAAAAAAACCCCAATGATTTTTAACTAACCCCACTCAAAAACAATTAATCCACCATGTTCATCAAGTTCATAGTTAGGGTTTCAACTTTTCAAATTTTCAAAAGGTTTCAAATTTTCAAATCTTGTGATTCAACTTCAAGTCACGTGTTTAGGGTACCAAAATAACAGGTTTTCAATAAGTAACAATCCCCAATATCAATCACACATCGGGTCCATCAAACCAAGAACATACGATCAAATTTTTGGTGTTTTCCAACCTTTTCTATTTTTTTGTGTTTTTCTTCTTTTTCTTCAACAACAAACAAGAAACTAAGATAGAAACCAACCTAGGCACGAAGAATCAAGGGTCTGGGGTTTGTAGAAATAAAACCCGAGCCTTGCTCTGATACCAAGATGATAAGGATAAAAATCAAAAGACGAAAATAACGATAAAAGGGAACGAGATGCGTCTCGAACTCTCTACAAGGTATCCACGGAGAACTTGTTCCGTGAAACCCTCGTATCGGTGTCAAGAAGAACCTACGCTAAGCAACCACCCTCGAGCCGCACTCGGGACCCGCAAGTAGAATGATCGGGTGTCGGTTCGATAATCAACTAGGATCCGCTAGAGAATTCAAGCCAACGAAAAGGGTGTGTTTATTACTAAGAGTCTCAACTCTATTCAACATTCAACCATCATCAAAGGTAAGCTAAGGTTCAAGAAGACTAATGAAGCATATATAGGCTTCTCTTAAACATAATGAAAGCCCTAAAGTGCCCCCAAAGTGGGTTAAAATAACAAAGGCCACGTAGGGCTATAATAGTCAAAGCATAGCATTAAAATTAGAACTCCCGCAAGGCTCCCAGTAACTAGGCGGTCCGCCCCTATACTAGGCACCCCGCCTAGTTGTTCCAAATGCTGAAGACGAAAGTAGGCGGCCAAGTAGGCGGTCCGCCCCTTTAGTAGGCGGTTGAAAGTCCAGAGAGCTGACATTTAGTAGGCGGTCTGCCTGTTGAAGTAGGCGGTCCGCCCACTCCTGGAGGTTCTTGAATTGCTTCCAAATGTGCCCCTGATGCCTCTCCAAGTAGCCTATGTGGTCTTCCATCCATGGCACTCCAAAGCATGATCTTCAAGTCGCTCTCGGAGCATTCTTCCATGTCCTTCCAAGTCAAGTGAAGATGAGTGTCTTGAATCAACTTGGCTTGACTCCTAGTGAAAGGCCTTGAGGTAGTATGCCCCGCATCATCTTTCCATTACTTAAACTCATTTCACCAAAAAACTTCTCCAATTTGTGTAAATTGGATTTGAAAGGGCGTTAAAAACTTAACTCCGGCCAAATTCATTTTTTCCGGTAAAGCTATGCATCAATGGTGTCGCCTCGGTCTCCTGTACGCTGTCGTGAAGGTAATTTCTCATGAAAAATCCTTCACTTTTCTATTGTCTTTGCTGCCTCATTTTTTCATTTTTAAAGCCGTGGCTATGGTGTTTGCTTGTCTTGGTGAAGCTATGATTGTTTGTGATATGGCCATGTGGGGGCTGTTATGATAATGCTATTGTGATGTTTTGATATCTCCGCATGATTTTTAGATGGTGGCGGTGATGGTTTTGTATCGACTAAGTAGTGGCGTCGGGGCTATTATGGTGTCATTTGGGATGCTGTGGTGATGATGGTAAGAAGATACTGTGATTTCAACAGTAATGATGGCATGGGGGTGCCATGATGGTTTTCTTTTTTTTTTGTGGTTCGTGGTTGCGAGACGATGGCGAGTTGACAACAGTGGTGGAGATGACGCTGCCCGTGTTTGCTTTAGCGAGGCAGCGCGGTTGAACGTGTTAGGTGTTGCGGGCTATGGTGGTGTAAATACTATGATGTTTGAGCTGCTATGACGATGGCATGGCGTGAAGGCGTGGGAGTTATTGGAGAAGCCATGGTAATGAGACAGTGGTGGTTTTTGGTTTTCCAATAACGGGTTAAATGAATCTTTAGCTTTTTGTTTCTTTTCTTTCTAGTTCAGTTTTAGCTCATGATTTGTGGATGATTAGTTTTGTTGGATTATTAGCTATGGAAAACAAGTGTTCAATGGTGATCGTGTTTTAGTTTTGGAATTAGTTCAGTGTATGTCATTAAATCCATAGATGTTATCAAGTTAAACATATTGTTGTCAATTTGTGTCTTTATCTATTTATAGTTATATGCTTAAATGACTATGGAACTATTTCAGTTGTGGTAATGTGTGCATGTATGTTGGTTTACTGTCAAAGACGAAGTTGTCTATTTCGTCATTGTGGTTCTGTTAGTTGTTTAGTTTAGATGAAATCCCGGTTTGAACTGTTGGTTAAACTCAAGCGTGATCTCACGTGATACTGTGGGTGTCTGTATGCCTAAAATTTTATGAAGTTGTCTGTGTGCCCGTTTGTGCGTAATTGATTGCTCACTTGTGGGAGGGAAGTCATATATATTGGTGTACTAGTGTGAGCACTGTTAAGGTGTCTTTGTTCATATTCATTAACTCAAGTATAAAAGTCACGTGTATTAGCATGTTTCTAGTTTACTGAAAGGTGTGGGAATATATCGAACCATGAAATAAAGTGAAATTTTGTGTATTCTGATGAAAGTTAGCTTGAACTTGCGGTAAGGGAAGCACATGTTACATGAATGGAGCTGACAAAGGGTAGTATGGATTTATTCCTAGAGTTTAAGCATGAATCTGGAAAATTATCTCCTTTTGTTTGTTTGATCCTAGTTAACATGTTAAAATTGGTATCGTCCCTTATGAGAGTACTTGATAGCAACATGGTAGAAATGTTGTTATTTTGGTATCTATCTTGTTATAGTATTTGTCAATCATGTTCAGTTTGCTTACTATTTGGTATATTTGTTGAACTCAAGTAGTAGAAAAATTGGTTTGATTTCATCATTGTTAAGGCGTTAAGTTTGGTCTGCCCATGCCAAGTAGTTTTTTTTGATTCCTATGGTTTACTTTGTTATATGGTTAGCTTAGTAGAAGTCAAATAGTTTATTTTAATTTGTTTAGTATAAAAATGAGTTTTGGGGAGGCCCTTTAAATTCAAATTTCAGATTTTTATCTTTAGGAAAGAGAGTCAAATAGGATACAAGAGTCAGCTGAAAAGAACGGATCCCCACATGGGTTTGTGTACTTTCTTTTTAAAAGGCAAGTCTTGGTCACATGGGGGTTGTCATTTTTACAGATCCTTACACTATTATCTTTTGGCTATTTAAGAGAAGCTTTAACTCTCTTTGTGATGCAGCCCGAACACGTGCTGATCAAGTGCTCAATCCACCGAGGCCGATGACACGAAGCCAAGCTAAGCTGTTGCACGACGTTCACATTCAATTGCCGTGATCGGGAGAAAGCAACCGCTCCGAAGCTGAGTGGTCGAGCTCAAGAATCGAAGGCTTCATTTATAAGCTTGAGCTCGAAGAAGGGAGCGCCCGAACCCCAACCAAAAACTCAACATCGATGCTGAAGAATTAAGAAAACAATCAACCGAAGGGAGAGCGTCCGATGTCAAAATATGCCGAGCTGAACAACTGAGCAACGAAGTCAAGAGCTCGAGCTGAAGTGTTCAAAATTCAAGTGTTCGGTTGAAGGAGTAACCGAACACTCAACTTATTCAGTCCTGCGTGGCTTACTCCTATTGGTCGCCTGCGACCATTTTACTATTTTGTCCCTAGAGTAGTCTATATAAACTCCTCTACATTTCATTGTAAGTAACTAGTTTTTGATGAATGATTAAATATAGTTGTAGCTATTGAGTGTCTCCGATGGAGCCGAACCTCGATGTGGGATTTAAAGAACTTGTGTCATTCGGTGAGAATCGTTTGAACAATCTTCTTCTTTGGTCATTCATTTTGCAAGAAGCATGTGGCTTCTTGAGGATTGTTGCTTAGCATAGGTGTTTCTCTTTGCCTTCTCCACTGTTTGAACCGAGACTAGTTCCTCGGATTTATTCCAACGAAGCAAGAGATTTGTCTTGCTTTTTCTTTACTTTTCTGCTGTTTTTATCTTCGGTTGCCGAGCTTCATCTTTACCGATTTAGCTTGAACCATCTTGGTATTATAGCACGGTTTGGGCTTGTTCTTACAACCCCAATCCTGTTCTATTATCTCGTGCCTTTGTGTCTTTCAGTTTCAGCTTCTATCTTCGTTGTTGATGGTTGTTACTGTTGTGTTTGTTATTACAAAAAAAAAAAAAAAAAATTCAAAAGTTTTGGGTGATTGGTTAGTTGCTTGGATCAAACAATCATTGATTCGTGTTCACCACCGTCTAAGGAATCCAATGAGCTCCTGTCGTAAACGAGTTGACGACTAGGTTTTCTCGAGGGTTTTTTGGCAGTTTTGAGGTGGTGTTGGTGTTGTTGAGAACCCCAGTTGTGTTTTGGTGTTTATCGTTGAAGACTGGTGGTTGTTATTGATTTGGGTCGAAGTTTTGTGTTTAAAATCCAAAGTTCCGTCGGATAGCCACCGTCCGTACACCGGAAGATTGTTACATTGTAACAGTGTACGGACAAGTGAAGCTGAGTTCTTAGCTCGACTGGAAATTTTTGAAACCTTCCTCCGACGTTGAAGTTATCGGAGTGAAGAGCGACCCAAAGTCAGTGTTAAAATCGTGGTCAGTGAACGAAGTTGAAAACTGTCCGTACGTCGGAATTGTTGTCACTGTCCCATTGAAGAAGAAAGGGGCAAAGTGTAAAATCAAAACCCCAAGTGAAATTTTTTTGTCGGCTAGAAAAGGGAAAGTGGATAAGGTTAAACCCTATCCGTACCAAGGAGGGATCACTTTTGTCCGTACAAGAGTTGGTGTGTTCGAGGATTCTGAAAGAGGAATCGAGGGGTAGATTCTCCTAGGCTTTAACTTTTCTTGTGTTCGATAAATCTAGTTGGTGGATCTCTGGAGTAAATCTTTCTACTCGAGGTCGTACTAGCTTGTTTGAACTTATAGGAACTCGTGCGAGGGGTGACCGAAGTCCAAATTTCGTAGAAAATTCTTTGACTTTCCGAGCGCAGTTAAATAGTGTCCGTTCCATCGAGTCAACATCAATTCACTCTTCCCGAAGGAGACAATGTAACTTGTCAAATTCGAAGGAACTGAGAGAAGTTGATCAACCGAGGAAGCCATTAGCTACAAGCTCTTGAGTGACCAAAAAATGAACCCATAAATTGAGTGGACCCAAGCGCTACCCAATAAAGGTGAGGGAGTGTGTGAGGTGATTTCTAACCTTAACATTTTCTGGTCTTTGATTTGTGCAGGTACCATGACTGGGAATGGAGGCGAAGGAAAGGGCATTGAGGCACCCGAGGTATCGTTAGCCGATCTCATGGCTGCGATATAAGATATCAGAGCCGAGGTAAGAGGAGTGAGTGCTCGAGTAGCTAACCTCGAGCAAGGGAGTGTGTCCGTGGTCTTGCCTGGGTCCGGCACTGGTACTAACAACTCCACTCCGATGAAACCTGAGCAATTTGCTGAGCTCGTTCGACAACAATGGTAGAAGTGCGAGGCTGTTCGAAATGAAGCTATGGGCAATCCTCAAGCTGCACAACACTTGGGCAATCCCCAAGTGCAACAACACAACGTGGGCAATCCCCAAGCTGGTCATCAAAACTTGGGCATTCCCCGAGGTGAAAGATTGCCACTTCCAATGGCCCGAAGTCAAGTTGTGGTCGTTGATGAAGGGGTCGATGAAGGAGAATTTCCCGAAGTCGAAACTGAGTATGAGCCACCGTTCGTTCAACGAAGGCAGGTTCAACGAGGTCGTGGAAATTTCTGAGGTCGAGGCCGAGCTACAAATGTTGATCGATACTTTGAGCGTGAGGCTGATGACTATTATGATGAGTATCCGGAGCCGATCCGAGGTGCTCGAGATTCAAATTTGAACAGTGTCAAGATCACTATTCCACCCTTTAGAGGAACTAGTGATCCGGACCAATATCTTAATTGGAAGATTCGATTGGAATGAATCTTCGAAACAAATGAGATGACCGAAGAGAGAAAAGTTGCACATGCTATTGCTTCGTTCGAGGCATATGCATCGATATGGTGGTAGGCTGAAAAAAGGTTGAGATGAAGGAATGCTTATCCCGAGGTCACCACATGGATGCAGTTGAAAAGAGCAATGGATGCTAAGTATGTGAATGCCAAATATCAGCAGGAATAACTTCGAAAGCTCTTCGAGTTAAAAACAAGGGTCCAAATCGGTTGAAGAATACTATGATGAGTTCGAAAGAATTCGATTGGCTCTTGATATGGAAGAAGATGACGAGCAAGCCATCATTCCATTCAAAAATGGCTTGGCTGTAGATGTGTTATCTCAATTGAGGTTGCATGTATATCAAACTTTAGAAGATGTGTTTCATGCTGCCATCGAAGCTGAGAAATGGGTGAAGGACGATAAAACAAACCGGTATCGAGGAGTCACTACTTCAACTCCTTTGAACCGAGGTAAAGAATGGAAGTGTCCGAATCCAGCAAGTGCTAACACTGTTCGAGATCTGAAGAAACCCTTCGAGAGGGGAGTGACCGTTAACCAGCCAAGAGAAGTAGGAGGTAAAGTTCAACTCAATACTCCTAGTGCTTCAAGCATTCAGTTTCATAAATGCAAAGGTTATGGTCACATGGCAAAAGAGTGTCCAACACGCAAAGTTATGCTTTTGCTCGAAGATGGAACCATCCATGAGCAAGCGAGTGACACCGAGGAAGAAAATTTCGAGGAGACTGACCGAGCTGAAAATGATGATGGTCGAGAAGCTCCCGAAGCTGATCATCCAGAAATGTTTCTTGTGGTTCGAAGAAATTTGAGCTGCATTACTCTCGTAGAAGAGGACAACCAACGAGAGAATCTCTTCCATGCAAGATGTCGAGTAAGGGGGGAAAGTTTGTTCGATTATTATTGATTTGGGTAGTTGTGCGAATGTGGTAAGCCAAACCTTGGTTTCAGAATTGGAATTACCTACCTTAAAACACCCTCATCCCTACAGATTGCAATGGTTGAATGATTGTGGAAAATTGAAGATTGTCAAGCAAGTGTGGCTCAAATTCAAAGTTGGAGAATATCAAGATGAGATGATGTTCGATGTGATACCGATGCAAGCTTGTCATTTGCTACTGGGTCGGCCATGGTAGTATTATCGGTCAGTTGTTCATAACGGACGATCCAACACTTACACTGCTAAGCTCGAAGGGAAGAGTGTCATACTCAAACCTTTGTCTCCGAAACAAGTCAGTAAGGACTATAAAAGAATGAAGGAATTGAAAGAAGCGGCCAAAGCTAAGTCTCCGGTTGGGAAAAAAATTGTGGCTGATGACAACAACTCACCGCCCGAGGTAAGGAATATTTGTGCAATCATGCAACCGGGTGAGTATCTACGAGGTAACGACAACGGTTAACTGATGATTTGCCTCGTGCATAAGGGTATCTTTCTAAACTCTAATGATGATTTTTCTAATGATAACCCTTTGCCTAGTGTTGTTCAAAGTGTTTTGCAGGACTTCGGAGACATGTTTCCCGAAGAAATGCCAGGTGGATTGCCTCCGATCAGAGGAATCGAGCACCAAATTGACTTCGTTCCGGGATCACAAATCCCCAACAAACCTGCATACCGGTGTAATCCCGAAGACACCAAATAGCTCCAAAGGCAGGTGGATGAATTGATGAACAAGGGCCATGTTCGAGAGAGCTTGAGTCCTTGCGTTGTTCCTATTATCCTTGTCCCGAAGAAAGATGGAACATGGCGAATGTGTGTTGATTGCCGAGCAGTCAAAAAAATTACGGTAAAGTATTTTCATCATATCCCTCGATTAGATGACATGCTCGATGTGTTAAGTGGTTCTTCATGCTTTTCGAAGATAGACCTCAGGTCCCGTTACTACCAAATTCGAATAAAACCCTGAGATGAGTGGAAAACTGCATTCAAGACCAAATTCGGTCTCTATGAATGGTTAGTGATGTCTTTTGGCCTCTCTAATGCACCGAGCACATTCATGCGACTGATGAACCATGTGCTCAAACCCTTCATAAATAAGTTTGTTTTCATTTACTTCGATGACATACTTGTTTATAGTAAATATGTGGATGAACATGTCGAACACTTGAGGCTAGTGATTGAAACTCTACGAGAGGAGAAGTTATATGCTAACTCAAGAAATGTGCCTTTTGTGTCGAGCGTGCATTCTTTCTAGGATTTGTTGTAAGTGCTAATGGTGTTGAAGTCGATGAATCAAAAGTCGAGGCTATAAAAGATTGGCCGACTCCAACCTCGGTTTCTCAAGTTCATAGATTTCATGGCATAGCTAGCTTTTACCGAAGGTTTGTTCGTGACTTTAGAACCATGGCAGCTCCTTTAACCGAGCTTGTAAAGAAAGACCATCCATTTGTGTAGGGAGAGTCTCAAGAGAGGGCCTTCTAAGAGTTGAAACGGAGGCTTTGCTCTGCCCCGTTGTTGCAACTCCCTGACTTCGGCAGAGCATTCGAGGTCGAGTGTGATGCATCCTGTTACACCTCGTATGTCTAAAGTGAGGTATATCATTCTAATGACATGTTAAAAATTATTTAAGTGATCTTAAAGTCATAATTGGATCATATATGACTTTTATATGTTGAATATAAAGGTTAGGAAAAATCAGATTTAAGTTGCGGAAAAACCGACTAAGGATTTGCCTTTTAACGGAGCTTTTTCAGCAATTAATTCTGCGTGTTATATTAGGTCTTTTGGAGACATATGATATACCAAATTGAAGGTATTGGAGTGTAGTTTCCAAAACTTTTGATGGTTTGTTCATATAATATCTGGATAAAAAGATATAAGTATCAAAAGTCAGACCAGAAAAAGGGACATAAGCGCAAAAGATGGCTAGAAATGAAATATTTTTGTTATAAAAGAGAAATCCTTCATTTTCTCGAAATTTTCCAGAAAACCCACGATATAAACAGCCGTCTCTGGAGTTTGAATCCAATTTTTTTTAATTTTGAAGAAACAACATCAATTTTGACTCGAAACGGAAGACGGATTGCGTCAAAACGCTCTACGCGATTAGGGTAACATTATGCTACCTTCAATTTCGTCTATAGTTTGATTTTTAGAATTACTTCATAGCTAAGTAAAGTACCTAAATTCTATGTTATAGCTTGTTTAAGCTTTAGAATGTGTGGAATTCAAAGGAAACAAAGTTTAGAAGCTAGAAACATCAAAGGTATGTAAGACTAAACCTTTCTTTTGGCAAGGCATGTATCTTTTAGCTTTTGAAGCTTTTCTTAGTTCTAAACTTAGTATTTCTTCTGAGAAACTTGTATGGTACCAAGGAAACCTAGTATATACTTAATTTGGTACTAAAGTCCAAGGTGAAAGACGTCCAAATCAACAAGACAAAACGTTTCAAAATCTAAAAAATTGTTTTGATCTTTGGACAGTTGTTAGTATATTGATCATAATTCCTTGTACAAAATTGATATTTAGATTCTTTAAGAATCCCCAGAACCCTAAGACATATATCTAAAACTTTCATGAAGACTATGAAGTCTATAACTTTGATCTACACTCTGAAAATTAGGTTGAAAGTCAGGACAGTGTTGCTGTCCAGACATTCTATCTGCGGATTTGTTATGTCATCCAGTTGTCTCATCTTGTTATCCATTTAACATGTTTATGTTATCAGTTTATTCAGGTATCCATTCCCGTGTATAGTATAGTGCTGGTTCTGTTTTTGCGGACCATCCAGTTTCAGAGGAAACTTTGCCGAAATTTTTATAAAAGTCAAAGAGTTAGACAAATTCTAAGTTTCAGGTTGTGTCTATAATTCCATCCAGAGTTTTCTTATCATTCCTTTGAGTCCATATCTATTGTTGCCACATGTGTTATGCCTCATACAGGCTTATGCTTATATTGTGATCATGTTATGTGTGATTTGGAGTCCCCCATAGAGGCTGGACATTGGACATACAGTCCGGTCGCGTGTGATACTACCCGTCTGGGGGATACAGCCTCTCTGGTTCAGGCGGGAGTTGAAACACCTAGTGTGACCGGGTGTCATTCACACACTCTGACCAGAGAGACTAGATATTACTGGCTGGGGGGGATATAGCCCATAACACCCGCTAGATTTGTTATCTACGCGTATATAACCACAGTATGCACTGCATGATTATATGTGAGGCTAGTTCAGATGTTCAGTTACCTGATTTGGGGGGATATAGCCCATAACACCAGGCAGGTACCAGTTCAGATAACAGTTCAGTTTTAGCTCAGTACCAGTTATCAGTTCTCAGTTATCAGCCACCAGTTTTTAGTGTCAGTATCAGTTGACAGCTTTCGATTCTAGTTTCAAGTTACCAGTCACCAGTCATATTACAGTCATTTATCAGTATAGTTCAGCTCAGTCTTCAGTTTCAGATTCAGCTAGACTTCAGGTTATATTCAGACCATGTTTAGTACGTCTTAAGATTTCCTGCTACATTGCTATGCTTCAGCTCATGTTTACACATTTATATTCCAGCCTGACAGTTTCATCCAGCTATGATTTATTATATGCTCAGGCCTTACATACTTTGTACATATCGTACTCACGCCCTTTTTTTGGGGCGCTGCATTTCATATCGCGCAGGTACAGAGAGAGCAGACCCTGAGCCACGTTAGTAGGCTATCTACCAGCTGTTGGAGTCATTCCATCTCTTCCGGAGTATACTACTTTTGGTATGTTGTACAGATGTCGAGTAGGTATGGCGGGGCCTTGTCCCGTCCTTTGTATATTAAGTTCAGCACTCTTAGAGGCCTATAGATATGTCCCTGTGTGGTGCAGTCAGTATGTTATATATATTATCGTGTGATAGCCTTGTCATCTTTCCAGACTTTATGTTTTCAGTAAATATGTATGTATTCATAACCAGGTTGCCAGCTCATCTCTATAATTCATAGATTATTAACAGGTTTAGCGATAATCAACACTTAGTGTCGGTTATCCGTCGTAGCCCTAAGTTGAGTCGTGACACATCCGGAGTTGGGATCGGAGGAATGCTTATGCAAAAATCGAAGCCGATTGCTTACTTTAACGAAAAGCTTAAGGGTGAAACCTTGAATTACTCTAAGTATGATAAGGAGTTGTATGCCCTCGTTCGAGAACTCGCCCATTGGCAGCATTATTTGTGGCCGAGAGAGTTTGTGATTAAAAGTGATCATGAGTCTTTGAAACATCTCCGAGGCCAGGAGAAATTAAATCGAAGACATGCCAAGTGGGTAGAATTCATTGAGAGCTTTCCCTATGTAATTCATTACAAAAAGGGAAAAGACAATGTTGTGGCCGATGCGCTATCAAGGAAATTTGCCTTAGCGACCACTCTCTCCTCGAGGCTCATGGGATTCTAAAGCATCATGTCAATGTACGAAGACGATCCCAAGCTGAAAAGTGTCTGTGATGCAATCTTGAGTGGCCAAAGGGTTGAGAAATATCAGTGGCATGATGGCTACCTCTTCAAGAATGGGAGGGTTTGTGTGCCTGTATCATCGTGGAGAGAGCTTTTGGTTCAAGAAGCTCACTCTAGAGGCTTGATGGGACACTTCGGTATCGACAAAACTCTTGGTATCTTGACAGAGCAGTTCCATTGGCAAAAAATGCAAAGAGATGTGGAAAAGCATTGCAATGCTTGTCTAGATTGCAAGAAAGCTAAATCGAGGTCCAACCCTCATGGTTTGTACACTCCGTGGGTTGATATATCCATGGATTTTGTTATGGGGTTACCTAGGTCGGGGGCTGGACATGATAGAATCTTTATAGTAGTCGACCATTTTTCCAAAATGGCTCGCTTTATTCCTTGCAAGAAGTGTGATGATGCACAACATGTAGCTACTTTGTTTATTTCTAATGTATTGAAATTGCACGGTGTGCCTCGTACTATTGTGAGTGATTGAGACTCAAAATTCTTGACTCATTTTTGGAAATGTTTATGGGGTGCCCTCGGCACCAAATTACTATTCTCGATGTCTCACCATCCTCAAACTGATGGAAAGACCGAGGTAATTAACCGAACCTTGGGAGCTCTGCTTCGAGCTATGACCAAAGGTAAGGTTGAAAACTGGGCGGATCGCTTGCCCGTGATGGAATTTGCATACAATCGAACAGCTCATCGAATGATCGGAATGACTCCGTTCGAATGTGTGTATGGTTTTAACCCTTTAATTCCACTTGATTTAACCCCATTGCCTCGAGATTCTATTATTGATTTTGAAGGTACTTGACAAGCCACTGCTTTGATCGAGTTGCATGCAAAGGTGAAGAAGAACCTCGAGGAAGCTTATGCCAAAGTTGCATCAAAGAAAAATAAGGAGTGCAAAAAGTTGGAATTAAAGAAGGGAGATTGGGTGTGGGTTCACTTTCGAAAGGAACGATTTTCGAATCAAAGGAAAGTAAAGTTGGATCCTCGAGGGGATGGTTCGTTTCAAGTACTGAGCAAGATCAACAACAATGCTTATGTGATCGACCTCCCTGGTGAGTATAACGTATCCAACACCTTTAATGTTACTGACTTAACTCCTCTTGTTGTAGGCCAAGCATCGGAGGCTGAAGAGGGCTCTATTTTGAGGACGAAATCTACTAAAAAAAGGGAGGATGATACAGCCTGAACACGTGCTGATCAAGTGCTCAATCCACCGAGGCCGATGACACGAAGCCAAGCCAAGCTGTTGCACGATGTTCACATTCAATTGACATGGTCGGGAGAAAGCATCCGTTCCGAAGCTGAGTGGCCGAGCTCAAGAATCGAAGACTTCATTTATAAGCTTGAGCTCGAAGAAGGGAGCGCCCGAACCCAAACCGAACACTCAACATCGACGCTAAAGAATTAAGCAAACGATCGACCGAAAGGAGAGCGTCTAATGTCAAAATGTGCCGAGCTGAACAACTGAGCAACGAAGTCAAGAGCTCGAGCTGAAGTGTTCGAAATTCAAGTATTCGGTTGAAGGAGTAACTGAACACTCAACTTATTCAGCCCTGCGTGGCTTACTCATATTGGTCGCCTGTGACCGTTTTACTATTTTGTCGCTAGAGTAGTCTATATTAACTCCTCTATATTTCATTGTAAGTAACTAGTTTTTGATGAATGATTAAACATAGCTGTAGCTATTGAGTGTCTCCGATTAAGCCGAACCCCGATGTGGAATTTTAAAGAACTTGTGTCATTCTGTGAGAATCGTTTGAACAATCTTCTTCTTTGGTCATTCAGTTTGCAAGAAGCATGTGACTTCTTGAGGATTGTTGCTTAGCATAGCTGTTTCTCTTTGCCTTCTCTGTTGTTTGAACCGAAACTAGTTCCTCGGATTCATTCCAACGAAGTAAGAGATTTGTCTTGCTTTATCTTTACTTTTCCGCTGTTTTTATCTCCGGTTGCCGAGCTTCATCTTTACCGATTTAGCTTGCAGCACTTTGAGATGAGAACTCATCTGTAATAAAATACTTCCACTAAATATTTTCAGATCTGGAATAAAAATAAAGAGAGAAGAGAGGCTAAAATACTTAAAAAAAGGTGTAGAAAATAGCAAGAGTGTGGTAAAAGGTGTAGAAGTAAAAGACTTTACATCTCAAGTCTTTTAAGGGTTAAAGTTTTTTGGCTAAAGCTGTGTTTAAAGGTCTTGTTATTGTTGTATGCCGCTGCTTTATGGTCTTTGGTCGCTGTTGCTCAAACCAATCATGTATGAACTTGTTCAGCCTTTAAGTTGTGAAACTATGCTATTGGCCCTTTAGTAAATTTTCACCTTCTGTACATGTTCAGGGTACTGCTGGTTATGTATGACATGAATGACTTTTATTTTTGCAAGATTCTTACTTGCAAGCATGTTTAAAAATCAACTTTATGATTTATTTAATGTGAACATAAAATCAAACTTGTGTACATTTTTGCAAAGAAAAAGGGACGTACAGAAGACTTGAACATTTAATTTCAGGTTTATTATAAATGTAGTGCGGCAAATTGGGTCAAACTTGATATTGCTTATGCTAAAATCGACCGTGGTTGCAAATAAAACAGACCTGTAAGTAAATGGCCATTGAAGTGGGATTCTTACAAATGAGAAACTGTAGATGAATTCTGGAACTAAAAACAATGAAAGGGAAAGGGGAATCTGTTGAAGTATTTCAAACTAACTTTGAGCAAATAAAATAATGAACAAATATTTCTCACTAACTTTTAGCAAATAAAATAATGATGAGACATGAGACAATACGGTTGGGCACACTTATAGGAATGGAAAGATACGATTAATGGAAAGATACAATTAGACATAATAATAAGTATGATCAGTGATCTACTTGTTAATCAAGAGACAAAATTAAATTGAGAGAAGCTAATGACGCAGCTTGTGTTAAAATTTAATTTTAAACTCGATTAGGCATTGAGTAAGTATGATTTGTGATCTACTTATTAGATAAAAAGAAATACTAAAGTGAAGAAGCCAATTCATTTTTAAAATATACCATGTGGGTTACTTGATACAATCTTTATGTCAAACAGTGAAAGCGTAACAAAAGAAGACAAATAAACAACAAATAGTTTTCTAAAAATTGAATCGCGACAAAAAGAAGCAGTTGTGCTCAGCACAAGATTCGAGGGTGCCTAACGCCTTCCCGCGAGTCAATCGAGATCCTTACCTGAATTCTCTGACGCAGACCATTAGACGACTCAAAGGAGTCCTAAAGGTACCTTTTTGATGACTTGGCACACCTTTGAACTTGTCAAGTGGTGACTCCGAATCTCAATAATTTTGTACCTTTTGAAACACCAGTCACAGCCTTTTAAATAAACACCTTTTGTTAAAAATTTAGGGCGTGACACTTTTACTCTATGTTGCATAGCTAAACTTGTTTTAAGACAATGACACTTTATTGGCCTGCGTGGTCTTTTACATTTAGCTTATTTTGAGGATGGTTTTAGATATTATAGGCGTGTAGGGCTGATCCTATATAAGCCTAACTTTATTTTGCTTGATTACTTCAGAATACACAACATACATCTTTTTTAAGCGTCACTTTTTGCTCTCACTAGCAAAACCTATGGAACTTGTTCTTTTGGTTAATTCAATTGAACTTTTTCCCTATCTTGATCATTCAGTTTGGAAGAGACAAGTTCTCTTCAGAATTGTTGCATAGTCTATGTATTTCTTGAGTTCTTCAAGAAGGTAATATAGCTCTTTTCTATATTGTTGCCTTTGATTTATCTTCAAGTGGTGTCTGACTCCTATCTTTCTTGCTTGTTCTTAATCTATCTTGCATCAAGTGAGGCAATAAATTTATTATTTTATATTGGGAATAGCTGGTTAAATTAATTTGTGGAAATTTGGGCAGTTGAAATTTTAAGTGGAAATCAGAATGTAAGAAATTTAATTTCCTTTAATGCACTCAAATAGTTACATTGCATTAAAGTAAAGCAGATTTCATGAGGTTGTATGCAAGAGATATATGAGTTTCTCAGGACGAACCAATTTCTCAAGTTCGGTTTAGAATGACCTTGAGAAACTTAAGAAAATTGCAGGAAGTGGTACGAATAACGATTGAATGTATAACAACCTGTAACATTAAGTAGAACTTCTAATTGATATTCAACATAAGATTAACGATTTTAAAGTGTGCTAAAAATTCAAGCAGATTAAAACCTAGAGAGTTCTTGGCTAGTCAATCCAACTCAGTTGTCAGGTGCTAAGTATGACACGATTATGCGATAGAACAAGAGGTAAATCCTAAAGAGAAGGAGAAAAAGTATAGGGATCCACTAGCTGTTATAATGGTTAAGCGACAGTAACAAGAGATGAGAGAAATGATTTAGAAGATGCTTGTCTACAAGTTATAACTCGAAGAAATATCGAATAATATGGAAGGTTTAAACAAACTTATAAGACATATTTAAGAATGTGTTTTCAATTCAAGAATACATTTACAGCCAACGATGAATGTCTTGAAAGCTCTAGTAAGCAAAATAGAGGAAGCTTCATCCTGAGACGAGAATGCATGAGAGCATGTATTACGTTACAAAGACAGTGAGCGGTTTCTGCGCATCGCCAATGTAAAGTATCCATGCTTAAGAAAGAACTTACAAAGCACAAAGGGAGGTTAAGAACGCTTTTGGTCCATTTGGAGAAGAGTTGTGATAAACATAGGTAGTTTAAGGTTGTCCTATGAAGAAGAGATCTTAACTACTTGAGAAACAAATTATTTGGTCACTGTAGACCTTTAAATGAAAATGGATATAAGTGACACAAGGAATGTTGTATCAATTTAAGATACGTCCACAATGTTTAAGAAATGCTTGTATAACAACTGAACACAAGAAGTGATAGCCAACAAGTAAGGACCACGATGGTGCGACACATAAACACATATCAATAGAATTAATGGTGTTGGATATAGAGATGTCACCGAGAAGATATCCGGGGTGCGCGTCTAATGCAGTACTTAAATAGAAAGGATTATATCCTGTAGACTCTTCAATCTTAAAACTTCCTGGCATACCTAATAATGAAAATATAGTCTTTATAGAATGGACCAGAAAAAGGTGTGAAATGGTAGTTATGTACCTAGACATGATTGTTGTGACCTTCAAGTGCTAATAATGTTAGGGATCGCTGCAATATCCGAGTGTTAGATGTTATGTCGACTTAAGTCAACTGAGATGATAGTGGATCAGTGCTTTGGTGCAATGCTAATTCAGTATTATGCTATCGTGTTAGAGAAATACGACGTTGATACCCTTCACATGTGTCGATAATGTTGTGCATTATTCGACAACAGTGAGATATTGTTGTTACGGGCGACAAGATAGATACTAAGAACGAAGGCAGCACTAGTTGTGGAAAAGTACTAGCGTGTGTATAGAGAGCCAAGCCACCTCTTTGATTGAATTAAGTAGGTCGTACGAGTGGTATGCCTGATCTCGGTAGGAATGGAGAGAAACATTTAAGAATTATATGAATGACTAGGGATCATCAATAGTTCTATGTGAAAATGTGACGTCTTGGATATGAAGCCATGGAAAGAGGTGGTGTACTCTTATGTGTGGTCGTGGAAATATTTGTGTACTTTGGGAAGAGGGGTGATGTGACTTCTCAGTCCAATTAGAGCTTAAGGAATCAATAAAAGCAAGAAATAAGCGACTTAAGACGAGTTACATCTTTAAAGTTGCTACCATACCACTCAGTATTGATATGTCAACCTACAAGAATATATGCATGGTCCAAGAAATAATTAAAAGAAAAGTTGAAGGGTGAGAAAGTTAAAATTCACAAACCAAAATAGTATGCGTTTCAGGTCTGAGTAAAAGACATAATCCTAATTGATGGAGGTTGTGGTAAGACTATAGCCCTATGGAAGCTTTAAATAAAACAGAAGGATGTAAAGCAAGAATAGCCTCATTGATTCAAAGATTATGGTGTCATCCTTTGAAAGTCCTTAAAATTGTACTTTTGCAAACTAATGTCACATATTGTCCTTGAAATCAATATACCTCCTATTTTTTCTGAAATATTAAGACTATTTTTATGTTTTAATGCCAATAATGTTATGAAGAGCCTTATATACTACATTAAGTTATGTTTCGGCATTGGGTGCCAAATAAAAGTTTTACGAAATATTTTTGGGATTCACCTTGGATTTTGAGATGGATAAACTTGTTTGTAGCTGTTGTCGGACTGCGATACATGACCATAGTCAGGCTGCGATGTGTCACCATAGTCGGATTGCGATGAGTGACCATAGTCGGGTTGCGTTTTATCCTGTAACTACTTATGCCAGAGTATGTTTGTGCCATAGTTGAAACTATGATATAATTTCCATAGTCGGGCAACAATATTGGCATGTTAGACATTAATTTATGGAGACGTCACATGGAGAGGAAAGATAGAAAAGAAATAAAGTTATAAATGGCAGAATTCAGTGGTATTCCCCAACAAAGAAAAGAAAAGTAAAGGAAGAAAGATTTCTTTGTTTGAGAACAACTTTTGTGAAAATATTTTCCGATGCTACTAATACTCTATGTTCAAAGTCATTCTCACATTATTTCATATGCATTCAAAAATTTTATACTCTAATTCCGGCTTTTAGTGAGGGGAATATCGAGACTCATTAAGAATCGTCGTGGTGTACTGATCTTCTTTTCATGAGAACTTACATTGGCCTATCTCAGTGTAGGCGCATGTTTTCCAAGCAAGCAAGTTACGAGTTAGGATATTCTCCCACTACTATTCATTTGGTGAGCTCCACTTTGATTCAGTGTGGACGCACTTTGCATTTCACTTTTATCTCAGTTTTGTATTAGAGGTTTATAGACAGTGTCAGTTGGATTTTGGTTCCACATATGCATTTATATTTGCACAGAATGAGATGACTTTATTTTTAATGTAAAGTTATTTTTAATTTATTTTTAACAATTTTATAAGGGAAAGAAAGAACAATTTTATAGTTAAAGTACATATCTTATTTTACGTTAGATTTTTTGAGTTTTCTTGACGTATTGCATTGGGTTGCATAACATATCCTATTTAAGAAGAATGAAAGTCTAAGGTGGTCCGCCTGGTCTCCAGATGCTGTGTCACGATTCGTTCAGATAATAAGTTGTGAACAACTTGGTATCAGTGTAGCAAGTTTAGGAGTCCTAATGGTCTATGCAGCTTTGTTTGCTATCCTCAGTTATTAGTATGAGGGCCTCTTGTCTGTAAATGAGGGGCTATAGAAATTTATGGAAAGTTCCCCTTCATTTCTCATTCTAGATCCTGCGTAAGGTCGGTGAGAATTATACTCCTACTTCCGTCGACCTATTGAATGATTGACATATGCGACACAATCATGAGATGCAAGCGTACATAAGTACAATACAATACTAGATACGAGAAGCTAAGGACCCGTTTGTCCATAAAAACTTTTTTGCTTTTTTTCAAAAACTTGTTTGTCCATAAAAAGTTGTCAGTTTTTGAAACTTTTTTGAAAAACTAAAAAGTGGTTTTGACCACTTTTTTAGTTTTTTGAAAAAACCAACTTTCTCTACTCACAAAATTTTAACTTTTATTCAAGTAAAATTCATGTCCAAACACAACTTCAATTTCCAAATACATTTTTTCAACTCAACTTCAAAAACTCTTTTTCAAAAACTTTTTGGTATTTATGGCCAAACGGCTGCTAAGTATGACATGTCAGGTGTCAGCTTTCTTTAAGAGAAGTATTTTTTGTAAAGAAGTATGTCTAGAAATTAGAGATTAGGCATCCTTGAGTGGCGCAATGATATATGAGAATAATTAGGAAGCTGTCAAATGACATGTACAAGAAAAGGTGAAGATGGAATAATAGAATCATTAATTAATGTTAGAATTTTAATTGAGTTTTTAAAAATATATTACTAATGGGATGATTTAAAGAATATTAGTTTACTATGTCCGTAAGCCATGCCATATTAGTTAAAGTACCAGGATTACCAATCATGGTGAAGGCTACTGAAAATGAGACAAAAAAGTATGGCTAAGGACATGTTAGAATGTGTGCTCATTCAAATTTTACTCGAAATGATAAGATCGAAGAGTCATAAGGAAGGTTAAGAGTAGTAGCTAATAGTTAAGCAAGAAGATACCTATCTCAATTTTCATGTAGGAATTTGGTGAACACACAAGAACAAATTTGTAGAATAAGTGAGATAAAGGATGTGTGCTACACACTTTACGACTCCTATCAAGAGTGCCACAAAAAGGATAGAGGCGGTAAGAATGAAACATTTATCCATGCTATACATGAATGCATATAGAAGTGATGTAAGTTCACCCATTTGAGGTGCATAAATATGGTACTAAAGTTTGAAGAGTACGAAATGACATAGCTTCAAGGTTGCAAACGTATAATAAATTGTCTAGAGAGAGTGATCATTATGAATTTGCAAGGTAAAGTCTTTATAAGTTTTGCATGCCTAGTCTTGGGTAATAACGAGCCGAAGGAAAGATAAGAAGAGCAAGTATATACTCTAGAACACTCTAAGGAGAGCTAAGAAAAATAGAAGAGATCGAAAGGACCTATGCCCGAGTTATGTAATAGAAAAAGAAAAATTTTGTCTTGATCCTTCATTTGTTCGTCTTTCTATTAGTCGACATGTCACCTTTCTGAATTATCTCATGGCCCACCTATACATCTACTTCTAACTCTTTGAATCCTATTGTGGTCATATCTGTTTTACATTCTTTCTCTCAGTCGATTGTTTCCTTTAGCTCCGCTGCTTAATCTTCTTCCTATACTCTTCTAACTTCTAGGAGGCTAGCGCTAGACGTTTCTAATGGTTCTACATCACTCACTCCAGAGTCCACATCCACCTTGGTTACTCATCCATCTTTTAAATCAAGTCCTACATCATATGTGTCCTATGTGTCCACAGTTTTTCCAACTACTGTCAGTCCTTCGTCTTCTTCCTCTATTGGATTGTCTCCTGAATCAAGCCCAGTTCTTCATTCAAATGTGTCTACATCGAATACTGCTACTAGTTACCACTTCCATCTCTCATAATATGCAAACTCGCTCCAAGTTAGGAAATTTTCAAGCCTAAACCGATTTTTTGATTAAGTGCCACAGTCCCTGAAGTTGAACGGTCATGATTCTCTAAAGCTGTGAAACATCTTAAGTGGCAAATTCTTTGGAAGATGAATATAATTCCCTTTTGGCTAATAAGACTTGGATGCTAGTGCCATCCAAACCTAACATGAATTTAGTCAGTTGTAAGTGGTTTTATCGCATTGTATAATTCAGATGGATCTATTGAGCGATACCAGACTCGGCTAGTGGCACAAGAATTTCATCAACAACCTGATGCTGATTAACATGAGACATTTAGTCATGTTGTTCGTGCCAATGCCGTACATATGGTGTTCTCTTACCATTTCTTTGTTTTGTCCAATTCACAAAAGTGATGTTAAAAATGCATTTTTTCATGGCATGCTTAAAGAGGAGGTTATTCTCTTGATTAAAGAGCGAAGTGATTCTAAGGTTGGGATCACGAACAAGGATAAAAATAGAAAAATGACACAACCATCTAGTTTTATTCATCTTGATTATCCTCATCATGTCTGCAAGCCAACCAAAGCCATTTATTGTTTGAAGAAGGCTTCGTGTGTTTGGTTTCATCATTTTAGCACATTTCTTCTAGCTAATGACTTTGTTTGTAGCAAGCCTGACTCTTTTTATGTTTATTCTTCGCTCTTCCTAGGTACTCTCATTCCATTACTATATGTTTATGACATACTTACTGGTAGCCATACAGATCTACTTAATAAGTTAAATTAGTATCTTTCACGACAATTTTCTATGAAGGATTTGGGTGATCTGCACTACTTTCTTGGTGTTCATGCTATTTGTATATCACATGGTATGCATTTGTCTCAACATAAATATATTTATGATTGACTAGGTAAATTTCATTTGCACACGTGCAAGCCTTTTTTGCGGTCCTATTGCTTCTCGTACTTCTCTCACTTTTAAATTGTCACTTTCAGATCCTTCTCTTCATTCCTGATACAGCTTATGCTGTATGTGTTGTCTCTCTTATGCATGATCCTCGTGATACTCGCATGCATTCTGTGAAGCGTGTTTACAGATACTTGCAGGAGACCAATATATTTGGCCTTTTTCTTAAGACATCTCATCTAAATCCAGTGTGATTGCCCACTCTTATGTTGATTGGGCCAGTTGCCCTAATAGTCGATGATCTACTATTGGATTTGCAGTACTTTTAGGATTTATTCTTATCTCTTGGTGTGCTAAGAAACAACCCACTATCTCTAGATCTTCTACTAAGGCTGAATATAGAGCTATCACCTACGCTGTTGCTGAGACCACTTGGATTCGCTAGTTTCTTTGTGAAATTAGTCTTTATCTTTGTGCGCCAGTTCATGTGGTATGTGATAATATCAGTACAACTTATATGACATGTAATCCAGTCTTTCATTATCATTCAAAATACGTTGATGTTGACTTTCATTATGTGTGTACCGGTTAATAGGAATGTACCCACTTGCCTGAAACTTGGTGATGTTTTTATTGACACAACTCAGATTTCCAGATAGTTATGTTCCATATTCTCCCCTAGATACATCAGACGAACCTTGCCAAACTTAGCCAAAGAAATAAGGTTTAGGTGTTATCTGGATCAGACATCTAAGAGCATGAAAAGTATTTACAACTCCCACAAAGGAACAAAACCACTATGTCCAAGAAAGCTAAGGCTGGTGGCCACCACAGACAAAGGGTTGGCTCACCCACCAATAGCTAGATAGTCCACGCTCCTCAATCATATATCGAACTTAGTTCTGGAGTGGAATCTATTGAAATAATTAAATAACAAAAAAAAAATAAAGGGGGAGTGAGTCAAAATGACTCAGCAGGTGAGGGCTAGTCAGCTACCTTAAACGATTGGTAAACTAGCATAGAATCACATAGTCTGAGCAACATCAATCAACAAGTAAGGAATGCACAGACATCACATTGCAAACAAGTCAAATGCAACTCATCAATGCATGAAATGGGATGAGATGCAATATGATGTAATGCAACGCAACCGGGTCATATGTGCCCAAAATCCCTCACCGGAGTGGAATCCTCAACGACAATGGGGGATACATGCACTGCAGAATCATCAACGACGACCAGTGTAATAAATGCAACTTGGTGCGGACTCCTCAACGCTAACCAGTATGATATCACAGTCCAAAACATGAAAGTATAATATCAATATGAAATCCATAGCTGCGGCATATTAAGTACGGCCTATTAACTGCTACACACATAAAGACCACGTGTGTAGGACATTCATACGGCCTAAGGACGTGAAAGAAGTGGACAATATCACTTACGCTAAGTCTTGAGCTTATTCGCCTACTGAATAACCTCCGTTCCTTTCCGAATCCTTTCATAATGATCTCACTCTAAGCCATGGAAAGAGAATCACACATATAAGTGGCAAGACAAGGAATAGTTAACATTTACGCGATATAAATAAGAAATCCCCAAATTTCCCTTGGGCATATTTTGCCAAATCTCAATGAAAATTATATTTCAGACTTTCCATGATCCCACGATACCAATTATGATATTGAATTGCTATTCTGAATTCATTTAATTCAGAATCCCCAATTCTAAAGGGTTATGGCTCCAAGCCTTTCAAACCCTCCAACTAAACCAAGCAATTTCATGTAATTCATAGATAAAAATCGTCAATTAATGATATAAGAAGGTTAGGAAACATTACCTTGTTAGTATGGATTACATTAGTCTGAGAAATCTCCCTTTGTACCTTACTGATTGATTGATAAGAAAATAGAGTTCTGTCGACCAAGAACTTCTTATATAAAACCCGATATGCGCGATCACAGAGTCTCAATCGTGATCGCGAACAAGACTCATTGATGTCACACCAGTCCCTCAACACGATCGTGCCACGATCCTTGCAGGCTCGCAGGCATATGCTTAGATGCACCATCAGACTTAACAACACATACCAGTGCTCCATTTTTTATCTGAACTTGACCTATGCTACTCGGAATCATCACAATCTTTATGCACAAGTCCTAAAACACATTTAAGACTTATTTATGAACTCGGATCCCGAAATGGACCTCAAATATGAAAATGAGGGATTAAACAAAAGGAGGGAAAAACTATTACTTTTATAATACAGGTCAAACCATCTAAAGGACCTCGAAATCCACTTCCATAAGTTCATCATACAAACTTAATGACACTTTTGAATTTCAAAACGAACCTCATTTACACAAAACAAATTTCAAGAAACATTAAATGACTTTATCAAAATTTGAAAATGGTAACGTTCTCCAAAACAATCAAACGAAGTCCAATTTAGCTGAAACTTCACAGGCAACTCACTATAGACCATACAAAGATTTCAAGACTGTCGGGTTGCAAACCAGAGTTTGAACTCCCAAATGTCTGGTCAGGGTAGTTTCATTCTCTTGCACTTAAACTCTCGTTTGTCTTCGAACAAAGTTAGAGTTCTTCTTTTCACTGAGCAATCATACTCAACACGGAGGATATTTCACACAAACCCTTAATGACCAAATATCCAACATCATTGTATAACTATGATAAGCAATCATCCATAATACAAGATTTCCTTAGCTTAGAGGTTGAGAATGTACCTAAACCACTAAAGAGGTGGGGATAATACTTCTGCATGCTTTACTCGAGCTCCCAAGTGTTCTTCTCATGAGGAAGGTTGTGCCATTGAACCTTTACCATTGGAATCTCCTTAGAAATCAACTTTCTCATATCATTTACCACAATGGCAGCTGGAGCCTTCTCATAAGCTAAATTCACATCTAATTGAGCTGGATCCACCTAGATCACCTGAGTAGGATCTCAGATGCACTTTTGAAGAATAGATACATGGAAGATTAAATGCACAGGCATAGTTCTACCAATTCAAGTTGGTAAGAAACCTTACCGATATGTTTCTCTATTGGGAAAGGATCGATAAAACTTGGGGCCTAGCTTTTCTTTCTTTCCAAACCTTTTCACACCTTCAAGAATACTATGTCACTGACTTTGAACTCTAACTCCCGATTCCTCTTGTTTGAATACAATATTTGCCTGCTCTTAGCGGTTCAAAGACTATTTACATGAACTGATATGTGCTCATGACATTGGCGGATTTAAACTTAACATCAAAAGTTTGGAGTGTTTCAAAAGGGTTTTTTTTTCATAAACCACTAGAACATACTAAGTGTGCTTTTCAGGTCACACTTTAGTTGTTCCAATGCAGGGTTAGGCATAGACCCTTACCTGTTCATTGAAAATAAAAACTAAATACAAATGGAGGGGGACATAAACCTTACCTCCAATCTAGTATGGTCTAGATTATCTATGGGGGAAAGGGATCCAGATGTAGCTTTAAAACACCTCACTAAGCTATGATAGGTATACCAATCTATATACAAAAGGAACCCAACTTCTAGTGTGAGAGTTACTTTCCCTTTACAAAAAATGATTAGCCAAGCTTTGGGAACTAAACTAGAAATGTAATGTAGAGGTAGACAAGTCTTCACATGAGCTATCTCTTGAAAGAAAGATAGCCCATATGAAGAGAGTACCTTCATAGCAAAAAGAGAGGGCAGCAGAACCCTTTTCCTAAGGCAAAAAGAGGACCCAGAGGGGCATTGAATCAGATTGTCCAGTGAGGACCTTGGCCTTGAATGAGATGTGAGTTGAGCTTGTTTTTTCGAGGCATGCACCAGGAAATAGTTTAGAATGCAGAAACCCAGTGTAAACAGAGGTATGATCAGCTGCACAGGCTATTCTAGAACTGAACTTGGCCTTGACTTCTTAACCTTTGGATCAGCTGTTTCAGGAGAAAGGTGCAGTAGCTGTATCTTTAGCTTTGACAAAAGCCATTGTACCAGATCAGCAGCATGAGAAAAATTGACCAGGAACAGTTGCTTAAGTATTCTAGCAGTGTTGATCAACAGCACAGGATTCAGGAAAATGAAGGCCACTTCCCTGTCAGTCCAGCTGAGTGTAGACAGCATTAGCAGTATCATTTCCAGTTCTTGATTAGCTTCCATCAGTTTCAAGTAGCAGGCCACCATGGAGAGCTGTCCAGTGTTGTGTAGCAGTTTCTGTACCAATGCCATAGCTCCAGTATTTATGCAAAAAAATAGAGCTGGGCCTAAATTGAAAGACAGGCCAACTAAGGTGGCATTTCCCTCAAAATTTGAGGTCTTCAGTCTCCTCCAGCTGCAAGACTGCATGAGCAAACAGTTAACCAAAAGTAGGGGCCAGATCATGTAGGATACCTGCAGACTGTAAGGTGTACCCAGTGATCTGTCAAAATTTGGCTTAGAAAGTGAGTAATATATTGGGCTATGGGGTATTTTGGACAGTGAGGTTGACCCTTTTGAGGATGTGAGTCTGCAATTCAGAGAAGAGGCACCACCAGGGGCTATGCCTCTCCTGCCAATAGCTGACTGGACATAAGTAGTACTTTGGCCTGTGTGATTGTGACAAGAGTGCAGGACCAAAGCCTGCTCAATGATTTCCTCATCCAGAATTGAGGTCTTCAGTCTCCACCAAATGAAAGGCTGCAAGAACAAATTGTTAGTAGAAAACAGAGGCCAGACCATGTAGATGACCTACAGACTAGATGGCCATCCTAGGGGTCTATCAAGAATTGGTTTAAAAAGTGAGACTTGCATTTGGACAGTGAGGATGACTCTTTGGGGGTGTTAGTCTGCATTTAAGAGTGGGAATGGCACCATGGAAAGTGCCTCTCCTATGAACTACTAAGTTCACCACAGCATAACTGGTCCCTTAGCCAATTCTGTGGGAATTTTTGTGCAGATTCAAGAGGAATCTGGGCCAAGGCAAACTTGACTAATTTAGAAACTCAGCACTTAAGGGAAAGTTCAGGGTTAGCTGTTTCAGTGCTCTGTACAGTAATAACATCACCATCTTAGTAAGGCTCAGGGAATTTTTCCTAGAAGCAGCTGAATCTGACGTGGGAAAAACAAGCCAGAGAAACCAGAATTTAAGTTCAGTTTCCTCAGCATAATCCTCTGAGGTCTTCAAACTCCACCAAATAAGAGGCTGCATGAGCAAACTGTTAGTAAAAACTAAGGGGCCAGACCATATAGATAGATAGCAAGTAAATGATATATCTATTGATCTGTCAAAAATTGGCTTAGGGGATGAATGTTGTGCTGGAATTCTAGGTAATTTGGACTGTGGAGCATACTCATTTTGTGATTGTAAGCTTGGTGCTAGCAAGTAGAACAGTAGCAAAATCTGAGACCCCATGATATAATTTTCCTGTATCAAAACTAAACAGAAAAAGCAAACACATGAAACTATACAGTTTGATAGAAAAGAGTGAGTTGACTCTAAGCTGTCCAAGCAGAAGTCAAGGGACAGTATCAGTAATCAAAAACAACTTAGTGCCATGTCTTGGGTCATTTTAGCATTGAACTGATCAAGATGACACATTTGGATTATGGGAGTAGGATCCAATGGGGCATCAGAGGTGAGGATCAGGGGACCTCAGTTTTTTGCTCTTCTTAACTCTAAAGCTGGGCATGCCAATTTGGTCAGCCCTTAATTGGCCCTTGATGTGATTGGGGAGAAGATGAAGCTGATGGAAGATAGTGGGGGCTTGGCATTTGTGACTAAACTTAGAAAGAGAGTCAGCCACAAAGTTAGCCTCTCTAAAGCAATGAATGAAGTCAATTTCATGGAAACTGGGTGTCAGAGACTTAATATCAGTATTTGTGCTATATAAGTGCCAGGGGATATCACCTGATCCTTTGAGCCATTTCACCAGCAAGGCAGAATCAGACTCCACAATTACTTTACTTACTCCTTTGTCTAGACAGAGTTGCATCCCATGAAGAACAGCAGCTGCTTCTGCTTGGTTGTTGGTGGTGATTCCCAATGGGATGGAAATGCAGCAACCAAAAGACCAGTGTCATCTCTTATCACTCCACCAGCTCCTGCCTTGCCTGGGTTGTGTAGGGCACTCCCATCAGTGTTAAGCTTGTAAAGGGGTGAAGAAGGTAGGTGTCATTTGACTTTAATGCTAGTTTTGGTCTGTTTGAGGCTATCAGCAAGGGAGAGCACTTCATTATATGTATGAGGCCACTGGATTTCAGGGAATCTGATGCATAAGATCATTCTCAAGTCAGCTTGGACATTATAATTTGTCCTAAGCAATGAGGATGATTTATTCCCATACTTTTTCCCATATCTATTCTTCTATAGATGCCAAGCAATCAGGATAGGAACACTCTGAAGAATGGTCTTCTGGGCTTCATTTTTCCATCTGTGGATCCACCAGTGCATTAGATGAGCTCTAAAAGGCATTTGGGGGTTGACTGATATACTTGCAGGCCTTGAGAAAGTATCCCAAACTCTATTGGCCAATACACCAGTGCTAAAGATGTGCTCCACTGTTTTCTGCCTGATCCTTGATACATCAGACACAAGATGACACTATCTGATGTCCAAACCTGTCAATTCTGTCATCAGTGGGCAGTTTTTGTCTAAGTGCTCTCCACACCAAAAAGGAACATTTAAAGGGAATGTTCTTGTTCCAAGTTTGGGAGTCAATGAAGTTGGCAGGCCTGGTTGTCACGACCCAACTTAGGGCCGCGACGGATGACCAACACTAAGTGTCGATCATCACTAATCCTACTGATAATATGCTAACCATTATAACTGATAAACAGAATAAGCATAAACCTAGCTGATAAGGAGTATGCAATGCAAATAGCTGACAACGCTAACATAAGCTGACATACATAACATACTGACTGCACCACACAGGGACATATCTACAGGCCTCTAAGAGTGATGAACTGAATATACAAAGGACGAGATAAGGCCCCGCCATACCCAAGCTGGCTAACTGTACACATACCAAAAGATAGGTAACTCCGGGAGTAAGCGGCGTGACTCCAGTAGCTGATAGATTGCCTACTAACATGGTCCAAGCATTGATCTATCTGCACCGTTGATGTTTCTAGCTTCTAAACTTCGTTTCCTTTGAATTCCACACCTTCTAAAGCTTAAACAAGCCTAATCGCGTAGAGCGTTTTGACGCAATCCATCTTCCGTTTCGTGTCAAAATTGATGTTCTATCTTCAAAATCATAAAAAAATGGATTAAACTGAAAAAGCTCTGTTTATATCATGGTTTTACTGGAAATGTCGAGAGAGAGAGAGAGAGATTTCTCTTTTATAATAAAAACATTTCATTTCTAGCCCTCTTTTGCGCTTATGTCCCTTTTTTCTGGTCTGACTTCTGACGCTCATATCTTTTTATCTATAAGTTATTCGAGAAAACTATTAAAAGTGTTGGAAAATACACTCCAAGACCTTCAATTTGGTATATGATATGTCCCCAAAAGACTTCATATAACACATGAAATTAATTGCTGAAAAAGCTCCGTTACAAGGCAATTCCTTAGTCGGTTTTTCCGCAACTTAAATCTGATTTTTCCCAAACTTTATATTCAACATATAAACATCATATATGGTCATATTATTAATTTAAACTCACTTAAATCATTCTTAACATGATATTATAATGATATACGTCAATTTAGACGTACGGGGTGTAACAATATTCCCCCGTTAGGAACATTCGTCCTCGAATGTTAAATGAAGTATGTAGAAGCATTAAGCAACGATCTGTTACATACTCGAAGTAATGAAGAGATGTGTATATTTGGCCCTCATGTCATTTTCAGCTTCCAAAGTTATTTCTTCTATATTATTGCTTTGATATAGCATCTTAACTAAAGGAATGTCTTTCGTCCTTACTCGACGAATCTGCCTCTTTAAATTGCAACTGGCACCTCCTTATTAGTCAACTGTTCTGTAATCTGTACATCCTCTACTGGTACAACTCTAGAAGGATCTCTGACACATTTTCTGAGCATGGAAACATGGAATACTGGATGTACCTCCTGAAGGTCTGCTTGAAGGTCTAACTCGTAGGCTACACGCCCAACTCGCCTGATAATCTGATATGGACTAATAAATCTAGGGCTAAGCTTTCCCTTATTTCCAAATCTTATAACGCCTTTCATAGGTGATACTTTCAGGAATACCTAATCGCCAATATGAAATTCTAAATCTCAATGTCGATTATCTGCATAGGATTTCTGTCTGCTCTGCACTGCTAATAATATTTCCCTGATCAACTTGACTTTATCAATTACTTGTTGAATTAAGTCTGGACCTACCAATTGAGACTCGCCAACCTTGAACCATCATATAGAAAACCTGCATTTGTGCCCATACAAAGCTTCATATGGCACCATCTGTGTGCTAGAATGATAGCTATTATTATATGCAAACTCTATCAACAGTAGGTGACCATTCCAGCTGCCTCTAAAATCTAACACGTAAGCTCTAAGCATATTTTCTAATGTCTGAATGGTCCACTCAGCCTATCTGTCTGTCTATGGATGAAATACTGTACTCAGATACACCTGTGTCCCTAAACCTGTCTGGAACGATCTATAGAAATTAGCTGTAAACTGGTGCGCCCCCGTCTGAAATAATAAATACTGGAATACCATGTAGGCGCACTATCTCTCTGATATAAAGTCTGGCATAATCCTCTGCTGTATATGTAGTTCTAACAGGAAAGAAATGAGCTCATTTAGTAAGCCTGTCAACTATAACCCAAATAGAGTCATATCTGCTCCGCATACGAGGAAAGCCTGTAATGAAGTCCATATTCACTGCTTCCCATTTCTATGATGGAATCTCGACTTCCTGTAACAAGCCACTAGGTTTTTTTTTTTTTTTCTCGACTTTAACCTGCTGGCAGTTAGCACACTGAGCCACAAATTCTGCTATGTCACGCTTCATTTCATCTCAACAATAAATCTTCTTAAGATCATGGTAAATCTTAGTCAAATTAGGATGAACAGTGTATCTGGAATAATGTGCATCTGTCATAATCTGTCCACATAAATCTGCAACATCAGGAACACAAAGTCTATCTTTATATATAAGAACCCCGTCACTAGTAACCTATATAATAATTTTGGTTTTCTTCTGGCTAACTACCTGTATTGAACTAGAACTGGATCCTCATACTGGCGCTGCTTTACTTATGTCACTAGGCAAGTAGTGGTTGCGTTCTGAACTGTAACTCTTGCGTCCTCTGAATCTATTAATCTGACATCCATGTTGGCCAACTGGTAGAGTGTATGAGCTAACTTTATTTTCTCTGGTTGTAAATAAGATAGACTACCCATAGGCTTGCGACTAAGGGAATCAGCAACAACGTTCGCTTTACCCGGATGATAAAGAATGTCCATGTCAGAGTCCTTCAGCAACTCTAGCCACCGCCTCTATCATAGGGTTAGCTCCTTTTGCTTAAATATGTACTGGAGGCCCTTGTAATCCGTATAAATATCAACATGAACACCGTAAAAATAATGTCTCCAAATCTTCAATGCATGAATGACTGCTGAAAGCTCAAGATCATGGATGAGGTAGTTCTGATCGTGCTTTTTCAGCTGCCTAGAAGCATAAGCAATTACTCTTCCATGCTGCATCAAACACAACGAAGACCAATTCGAGAAGCATCACAGTAAATGACATAGCCCTCAGATCCCTCTAGAAGTGTAAGTACTGGAGCTATTATCAACCTGTTCTTTAGTTCTTGGAAGCTGTGCTCGCAAGAATCAGACCACTCAAATTTAGCTGATTTCTTTGTCAATTTGTTCAGTGGAGCTGCAATGGAGGAAAAACCCTCTATAAACTTTCTGTAATAACCTGCCAAACCCAGAAAACTACGTACTTCAGTTGGCGTCGTAGGCATGGACCAATTCTTCACAGCCTAGATCTTCTGGTCATCTATTTTAATTCTTTCTGCTGTTGATTATGATGTGCCACTTATTCTTGGGAGACCATTTATAGCCACAAGAAGAGTATTATGTGATGTGGAGAAGAGGGATTTGACATTTAGATTCAATGGAGAGAAGGTGGTGTTTTACATTTTCAAGTCAATGAGGAACCTACTGAAGATGCATGATAATCGTATATTGATGTAGTTGTGGATGCGTTGGTAGAAAAAGAGAACTTAACAAGGGAATTTGACACAATGGCATCCGTGTTATGGAATATGGATGTTGATGATGAGGAAAGTGTGAAACAATGTGTCCTTTCCTTGGAAGGATTTGGTACTAACCATATTCTTCAAAGAAACTCTCTTTTGTTCTTGAGAATCGAAAAGTCCCACCAATAAAGCTTTTCATTGAAGAACCCCCATTCTTGAACTCAAAGCTTTACCAAGTCACTTGAGATATGCTACCTTGGTCCTAACTCTACTATCCCAATAATCATTTCAAACCACTTAACCCAACTCAAAGATGAAAGCTCTTACAAGTTGTAAAGAAGAGATTCTGGCTATTGGTAGGACTTCGGCCGACATTAGAGGCATTGATCCGGGAGTAGGCAGTCACAAAATCATTCTTGAAGAAGTTTCTAAACCTACGGTTGAGCATCAATGGCGGTTGAATCCGGCTATGCAAGTGGTTGTTAAAAAGGAGATTATAAAGTGGTTGGATGTATGTGTTGTAGTACCTTTATCCAATAGTGAGTGGGTATCACTAGTCCAATGTGTACCTAAGAAGGGAGGTACGAAGGATAGGCATAATGAGAACGGTGATGCCATTTCCACTAGGACCATTTCCGGGTGGAGAGTTTGCATAGATTATCGCAAGCTCAACAATGCTACAAGAAAAGATCATTTCTCTCTTCCATTCATTGACTAAATGTTGGATAGGTTTTCTGGGAAGACTTATTATTGTTTCTTAGATGGGTACGCCAGGTATTAATCAAAATTCTATTGAAGCGGAGGATCAAGAAAAGACAACCTTTACTTGACAATATGGGACATTTGCTTTTAAGAAGATGTCCTTTGGTCTTTGTATTGCACCCACCACCTTTCAACGGTGCATGCTTGCTTTATTTCATGATATGGTCTAGAACTTCTTGGAAGTATTCAAGGATGATTTTCCGTGGTTGGGGATTCATTTGATGATTGTCTACAGAATCTTGACTTGGTGCTTGAAAGACATTAGAAAACAAATATGGTGCTTAATTGGGAAAAATGCCATTTCTTGGTAGAAGAAGAAATTATATTAGGGCACAAACTGTCCAACTGGGGGATTGAGGTGGATCAAGCAAAAATAAATGTGATCTCCAAGCTCCTACCTCCCACCACCATCAAGGAAGTGAGAAGTTTCCTTGGTCACACCAGTTTTTATAGAAGATTCATCAAGGATTTCTCTAAGATAGCTTATCCCTTATGCAAGTTGTTCAAAAAAGAGGCAAAATTTGTGTTTGATGAGCATTGTCTAAAAGCATTTGAAGAATTGAGAAGAAGCCTCGCAACCGCGCCCATCATTGTAAGTCCAAATTTGGAATTGCCCTTTGAATTAATGTGTGATGCAAGTGATGTGGCTCTTGGTGCCGTGTTGGGTCAAAGGATAGAAAAAATAATGAATGGTGTTCAATTGAACTACACGGTCACTGAGAAGGAGTTCTCAGTGGTAGCATTTGCCTTTGAGAAGTTTTAGGCTTATTTGATGGGGTCCAAGGTGGTGGTGCATACCGACCACTCGGCTATTCGTTATTTGATGAGTAGGAAGGACTCCAAGCCCCGCTTGATTCGGTGGATCCTATTGTTTCAAGAGTTTGATGTCGAGGTGAAGGAGAGAAAAGGTGCCGAGAATCAAGTGGCGGACCACTTGTCAAGATTGGAAGAAGAGGGGACACCTCGTGAATATGGTGAAATTAATTATAGTTTCCCGGATGAGAGGGTACATGCGGTATCTTTGGAAAAAGTACCTTGGTATGCGCAGATTGCCAATTTTGTGGTATGTGGAGATTTTCCTGATGACTATTCGTACAATCAATGGAAGAAGCTCATGAAGGATGCTCGCCATTACTATTGAGATGAACCGTACGTGTTTAGAATTTGTGCGGATTGAATGATTAGGAGATGCATTTTGGATATTGACCAATGGGAGATTATAAATGGATGTAATTCTTCATTTTATGGCGGGCATCATGGTGGCATTACAACCGCCTCTAAGATCTTTGAGTGCGGGTTTTATTGGCCTACCATCTATAGAGATGCTTATGGATTTGTGAAAGGTTTTGATAAATGCCAAAGAGTCGGGGTGTGTCAAGAAAACATGAAATGCCTCAAAAGCCTATCATGGAGGTAGAATTGTTTGATGTGTAGGGTATTGATTTCATAAGCCCATTTGCTAGCTCTTGTGGAATGAAATATATTTTTGGCTCTACCAGGAAGTGTCACAGCGTTCTCGAAAAAGAGCATCTTCACTCGTTTTGGTGGTCTTACAACCATAATAAGTGATGGTAACTCTCACTTTGGCAAAAAGGTATTTGACTCGCTACTTGAGAAATATTGAGTCAAGCACAAAGTTGCAACTCCTTATCATCCACAAACTAGTAGACAAGTTGAAGTGTCCAACCGGGAGATAAAACAAATCTTGGAAAAGACCGTGAATACCAATCGGAAGGATTGGGCCAAGAAATTTGATGATACACTTTGGGCTTATAGGATAGCTTACAAGACTCCAATATGTATGTCTCCCTACCGATTGGTGTTTGGTAAGGCTTGTCATCTCCCGATCGAGCTTGAGTATAAGGCATTATGGGAGTTGAAAAAGTTGAATTTGGATTGGGAGCTTGCCTCGAAGTCTAGAATGGATGTGTTGAATAAACTTGATGAAATGAGGTTCAATGCATATGAAAATGTCTTGTTGTATAAGGAGAGGATGAAAATTGTGCATGATAAGAAGATATAGAATCGAGAATTCAAGGTTGGAGATCTTGTGTGTGTTGTTGTTTAACTCCCGTCTTCAATTGTTTCCAAAATGCAGTGGCCTGTTCAAGGTTGTTGATGTTCTTCTTGTGGCGCCCTTTATTTGGAAGATGTCAATGGGAAGAGTTTTAGACTGATCGGGCACCGAGCGAAGCATTACTTGGGAGTTATGGAAGGCACCAAGATGATGGCCTTTTTGCTTTTGATTGATCCTTGATTTTGCGGGATCGGCATCGTGCCACGATGTTAACTAAGGCGCTGCTTGGGAGGCAACCCAAGATTTTAGCTAATTAACGATTGTTCTGTACGTGTCAAAGATGAGTTGCAGCTGGAACGAGAAGTTGTAGAATCTGGAATTGCAGGTAACAGGGAGGTCGCCCCATGCATGGGCGGCTGCCCTTTAGTGTCTGTTGGTTAACCCAGAAAAGGGGGTTTGCAGAGAGCCAAGAATATGTGGCCGCCTCTTAAAAAGGGTGACCGCTCATTTCAAAATGATCAAAAATAATTTTAAGTATCAAATCTGAGGCTCTTTGGATTTTCTTCGCACCTATAAGGTGACTCAATGGGTTGGAGTTTCCTTTCACACATGGAGGCCGCCCCTTCTCTGGTGACCGCCGCTTCTGTTAGACCACTATAAATATGGCTAAGTGTGAAATTAGGAACTCTCAGAAGTTTAACCGCCCTTGCAGTGTTGGAGGTCCTTTTTTACACGAAGGCCGCCCTTGATTGGGCGGCTGCCCATCTCTTTAGCCCCGAAAATTTTGCTAAGTGTCGAAAATGGACCTCTCTAAACTTTTTCCGCCCTTAGGAGGTGATGACCAGTGTTGGCCTCCCAATGCTCCTCAGGAGAATAGGTTGGAGCCAACAGGCGGTCACCCTTGCAGTAGGCGACCACCCCTTGCTCAAAGAAAGCATGGCTATAAGCCAGTGCATGGGCGACTGCCCTTTCCCAAGAGGCGGCCGCCCTTCTTAAAAAGGGACCCGACCCATCGTGGGTATAAAAGGAAGCCTAGGGCACCATTTTCCCCTTTCCCTATTTCGACTTGTCAAATAGTGAACCGCCGGCTACTCTCCATTAATTTCGATCATCGGAAAACCATTACCCACACTAAGTCAGTACACCACCAATGCATCATCTCATTCGAACAACTCATTTGGCAAGCTATTTAATTTCATTCTTGTTTTTAAATTCTTAGTGTAAAGTTTAAATTTTCAGGAGTAAGATGTAGAACTAGTTTAAAACTTGAAAAAGCAAGAACATGCTTAGGATGGTTTGGAGAAGGGTATGCACACCTAATTTTGACTCGTGTTCTTGAAGGATTGAGAGTTTTTTGGCCATGAGAGAGAAACAAAAGTGGGTGATTGTGAGCCTTGTTGGTATTTAAGTGTCAAGACCTAGGGGAACATGTCTCGGCTACTGTTGTAGATGAAGAAAGGGCCCCCGCCCTTTCTTGGACGATCGCCCTCTCTTTCTGTATTTGCATCTTGAACTACTGAAGGTTCAAGAACATGCGGTCGCCCCTTTGTGAAATGACCGCCCAATCATATGGTTCCAAATTACCTGTTGGTGGTAAGATGGAGGCTGCACCTTGCTTGTGCGGCCGCTCAATTTGTCTCACCTGACCATCTCTCAAAAAGGAGAAGCGCAATAAAGCAGGTGGACGCCCCCCTGCTATGGGCGAACACCCCTTTCTCTAAGATAAAAATTTTTTCTAAGTGTTGAAATCGCACGTCTCAGGTCTTTAGCCGCACTTGTTATGCGACCATAAGTGTTGGCCGCCTCTTTCCTTCTTGAAACTCTAGGTTGTGCATTTGGATGCCGCCCTTTCTGAACTTGCAAAAAATTTGGCTAAGTGTAAGAAATGCCTACTGAAGATTGGGTGACCTGCAAGGGCAACCTACAATGTTCTCCACCCCTTTATAAGAGGAGGCTGCCTTGGTTGAGCGGCCACCCTTGTTGAGTGAGCTGAAAATTTTTCTAGGTATGAAATGTCTAACTCTCTAAACTTTCTCTGCCTCTCAAGGGCGACGTGAAATGATGGCCGCACTTTGACTCAACACTGAAAAATTCTAAGTGTTCGACCTAAGAGGCAGCCGCCCTTTTGTCATTCCCCTGCCCTTTTGCATGTTTTCTGGAACATGTCCTAGCTTACAAGGCTAACTTCAGCCATGCACTTGTAGTTTCAACTAATAATGGCCTAGAGTTGTTTTGCAGCCGCAATGCCACCTAAAACAAAAACTGTATCAAAGAGGAAACATGAATATGAATCACCACCCACGCTACATCTTCCAAAGATGAATCTACAGAAATGAGAGAGGAAGAGACTGAAAATTTCCTCATCCATGAGAGGACTGTCAGTTTAAAGGATTGGAAAAAGTTCAACCCAAGCTTCTACAATGCATTCTTGGGAATTGGGTGGGCTAGGAGGTTTAGAAAAAGCTTAAACGCAGCAGTGATTGACATAATCTTTCAATTCTATTATGAGTTGAAAAGTAATAAAGAAAACAACTTCGATGTGAATTGCAGAGGGCAAGCTGTTGATGTCTCGGCCAAAGCAATAAATGATTATCTGGGATTTCTTCACTTCACTCCAAAAGAGCACATGGAAAGTTTAAGTCTTAGGGAAGTAGGTCAAAGGCAATGGTTAGTGCCAATAAATGGAAGGGAGACCAACCCTGTGTGGAGACAAAGTGGTGTATATAACCAGATTTAAACTTTGAAGCAAAAGGGTGGCACTCCATAGTTATCTCCAGGATAATACCAACAGAGGATGATCACAACATAACTTTGAATAGAGCTATAATGATTGGATGTTTGATGTCCGGAATTAAAGGCAACTAGGGAGCCGAGATGATCAAAGTAATGATTGAAGCAACTAGGTTTTAGAATAGCGGACTCTCAAACCCAACACCTTGATTGAGTACTTGATTGATCAAGGATGTGACACCTATGCTGATAATGATTACATAAATGTCATGGAGCCATTTGATTTGTATGCCATTGAGGATTTGAAAAATCATGTCCACCCTTTACCTGCTGCAGCACATCCTGTACATCTTGATAGGCCATCATCTTCAAAAGCACGACCTACCCAGGTTCACTGTCTTTGATGAGTTAACTCAAGCAGTGACAGACTTAGATGGCAAGATAGAAAAGTTCAAAGCATTCCTATCCAACATGCCTCAAGTCCAGGCTCCACCTCCACCACAACCACAGGGTATCACCACTGCATAATTCAACAAGCTAGTCAAAACTATGAAGGCTAACTCCAAAGATCTTGATAAAATAAACAAGGTAGTGCAACTCTTGGCCACAATAAGAATGGAGATGAAAAAAAAAACTGAATGTCCTGTGGAGTGAAGGGTCAATGAACCATACCATGCATGGTCCTTCTAGTTCCAAGAATCCACCAAGCAACAAAGCCCGAGGTGATAAGACCCAAATTGGCCTAAACGACAACCATCAAGAACCAAGCTTGAAGAGCACAAGGAATGCAAGTCAAGGGCTCCGGAAACGTCTTGAAGATCATGCATTGGAGCGCCAAGGAAGGAGGAGCACTTAGGCACCAAAGGAGAGGCTCGGGGGACGCATTTTGAGCCATTCCAAGGACCCCCAGGAAGGGGCGGACCGCCTAGTCAAAGGGGCGGACCGCCTAGTGAAGTTGATGCCTCAGGATTTTGGACCGCCTACTCCCACTAGGCAGGGGCGCCTACTTGCTGAGATTTTGGACGGGATTTTGCGTATAGTTCCTATTTTGCCCTTAAGTGGCTTGTATTGTTATAACCCACTTTGGGGGTGTTTTAGACATTTCATTAGGTGTATGGGAAAACTATATAAGCTTCCCTTAGCCCTTTATTTCATTAGTTAGTCATTGTTGAAGATAGAATCTTGAGAGAGAACATTGAAGAGGCCGAGCCCTTCTTGTGTGAGCCCGAGGCTCGTTTATGTCTCGACTTGGAACCTATGGAGATCGACATCTAGTTAGATTCCATTGTAAGGTTCAAGTTTCCCTTCTCCCCTTTTGAATTCAATTAACGTTAGCAAATTGAATTCGATTCTTTCTTCTATTTTCTTGCCTTCCCAATCTTGATTTCTTGTTATCCTTTACTTGCTTCCGCTCGATTATCGTATAGTTTGCTTCCGCGTATTTAGATCCTTATCAAATAATAAGCACAAATATCAAGTCTCCAAGGAGATCATCAAGTACTTGGTTTAATGAAAACATGCAATCAACACAAGAATGAGCAAATAGATCATGGGGACATGGAAAATGCAAGATCAAGCTATCAAAATCCCTTTGAACCTTAGGCTCATGATCAACACACCAATCCATCCTCAAAGTGTGATCAACATGTTGAGTGGAGTGAGTCAAATATCCCAACCTATAAGTAACATCAAGTACTCCACTCCCCTTCTTTAGAGCATACATACTCACACCAAGGGATTCTTTCTCACCTCCAATTTCTTCACCTAAGCAACCCTTCTCAAAAGACAAGCTCTCAAGGAAGGTATTGATAATGGCTTCTTCTTCATCATAACCCCATTAAGCAATAGTAGGGTCACTCGAAGAGTCATTTACCTCACTCCAATTTTCACACAATAGGTTGCCTAAGGAGTCAAAGCCTTCACACCATGGAGGTTCTATTTTACTACCAACCCTAGTCCGATACAAGTCACTTCCACAAATGAGGATGCCTTCAAACAATAGATTAGTAAAAGCATGCATCTCAATGTCATGATCAAGTATAGGCAAGATATCAAGATTAGGTTCATTACTCTTACTTGAGGAGTCATCATAGACAACCTTGTCCAATTTATGCAATTTGGACTCCTCAAGGTCACTACCATCCTCACCATAACACATTGGTCCACCAAATAGAAGCATATCAATAAGGGTATGATCAACTTCTTCATCTACCCCTTTATCATAAGTTGGTGGTGTGTCATAGCAAAGGTCACAATCAAAGTCAACTATCAAATATACACTAGGGAGAGGTTCATTGAACAATGAGCTCACATCATGATGTGGCTTAACACTCCTCTCAACTAGTGTTACACAAGCACACTCAAGTTGACTACTGGACTCTTCGTTAGTGGCATATTCACTAGATGCATCACAATCACCACCTACCGTTTAGTAATCACAAGACAAGTAACTAGTAGGCTCATGAAAAGATGAAGCAACACTTACATTTGAAGTACTTCCTTGGTCACTCACAAGGCTTAAAGTGTCATGTGCAACTTCTCCTTCATGAAGCTTATATTAAAGATTTTCCTCTTCTTGTCTTTCCTTCCAAGCACATGGTTGAGGCTCCAATGGCTTGTCTTCAAATGTACCTACATAAGAGCTATCACAAGAAAAAGTAGAAGATGAAGAATTGTTAGAACAATGGGTGCTCTCACTCTCAATTTTTATTTCCTCACCTCTCTTTTCTCTCAATTTTCCCTCAAGGTCATGTGTTGTTTGTGGTGACAATCCACTCACATCATTCCTCAAATCCTCTCCTTTTTCCTCTCTTGGATTGTCACCAGTCACTCCCTCACTTCTCTCTTTCTTTTGTCTCTCATTTTCAAGTACAATGCGAAGAGACTCAAGATTATCATCATTTGGAGTAGAGTGACTCTCACTTTCATCATACAATGGCAAGACAATAAGATTATTTGCTTCAGGCTCAAGTACAATAGGTGGCTTAGCCTTAGCCGCTTCCCTGAACTCCCTCATACGCTTGTAGTCTTCTCTTACTTGCCTTGGAGTCAAAGGTCTAAGCACATACTTCTTTCTATCTCGCTTGACCGTATAGGAGTTGGTCCGGCCATCATGTACCACACACCTATCATATTGCCATGGTCTCCCAAACAAAAGATGGAAAGCTTGCATCGGGACCACATCAAACATGATCTTGTCTTTATAGTTCCCAATGCTAAACTCTAACACTTGCTCTACCACTTTCAAATCACTACACTCACTTAACCATTGTAAACGGTATGGGTTTGGATGCTTTAGAGTGGGCAATTTCAATTGGGAAAGCAAGGTTTGGCTCACTATGTTGGCACAACTTCCCGGGTCAGTAATCATGGAACAAACTACATCCATGACTCGGCATCTAGCATGGAAGAGTTTTTCTCTTTGCAAATTCTCCACCTCCTCTTCTATGAAGATGGTACTCAAGCTCCTCCTAACCACCAAAAACAATTGAGGATCTTCTTCTTCTTCTATAGCCTCTTCACAAGCAACTACTTCACTCTCCTCATTTTCGGGTTCACTATCTTGCTCGTACACCAGTTCACCTATCACAACCATGGTCTTTCGAGTAGGACAATCTCTAGAAAAATGACCATAGCCCTTGCACTTATAGCATTGAGTAGAAGTAGAAGTAGGATTGCTCAAGCGAGTTTTAGAATTACCTTCCACATGCGGTGTAGACTTTTCATATGGCTTCTTCACCTCTTTGCTAGCAATTGCACCACTTGCACCTGGAAAGTTTGCATTTCGAGTCTTCCACTCTTTTGGCTTGCTCACGGGAGTAAGAGTGTTGCTCTTGGACTTCTCTCCCTTAAGCCAATTCTCGGCTTCAATTACGGCTTCAAAGATATCTTGAAGTGAGAGATAAGGATGCAACCTCAATTGAGAAGCTATACCATAGCTCAAGCCATTCTTGAAACGGATCACGGCTTGTTCTTCACTTTCGGTATCCATATCCAGTGCCATCCGGATCTTTTCAAATTCATCATAGTACTCACGAACCGTCTTGACACTTTGCTTTAGCTCATAAAGCTTCTTAAGTTGCTCTTAAAGATACTTTGGAGTCACATACTTGGTATTCATGAGACCTTTCAACTTATCCCAAGTCACATTCACATGCACACCCATCCTTCTTCTTGACCTCTTTATGGACTCCCACCAAGTAGAAGCATAGGTCTCAAAGGTTGAAATAGCATAGGTGCCTTTCTTCTCCTCGGTCATCTCATTTGTGTCAAACACTCCCTCTATGAGTAATACCCATTCCATATATGCTTCCGGATCACAAGTTCCCTTAAAGGTAGGAAGATTAAGCTTAACACTATTGAGGTTATTGTTGTCACGAATTCCACGGTGAGGCTCCGGTTGGCCTCCATAATGGTCATCATAAGAAACATAATCCCTCCTAGCATTCCCTCCAACATACCCCATGGGTGGCCCTCGACCTCGGCCTCTACCCCTATCCACATTGCGACCCTAATTCATACCTCGCCTAGGTTGATAGTGAGCATCATACCCATAGGCCTCATCACCATACTCGGCTCCCCTTCTTGAACGTCAACAACTTGCTCAAGAGGTTGAACATTTCGAACAGGTCTTGGAAGTGGAACATTTCCTTGGGGATTGCCCAAGTTGTGGGGAATGCCCAATTGTTGGGGATTTCCCAACACACGCTCTTGTGGAGCCACGTCATTCTTTAGCTCATATTTCTTGGATATCTCCGCAAAGTGTCCGGGAGTCATAGTAGAACCTCGGCTTGTCCCTTCTCCGGATTCAATTTGGGCGCTCGGGGTCATCCTTTCAACATTCTCAAGCCTCAAGATTATGTCCTCCAACTTGGACATGATAGTTTCCAAGGCTTTCTTCATGGGATCATCTCCCTCATTTGCCATTGTACCTACAAAAATGATCAAATGTTAGTGAAAACACCTCACTCACACCCTCAACGTGTATGGCACTCGGTTCACTCGTTTAGTGGTGGTGGATATTTCACTCAAGCATGAATCTAGAAGCTTCACGTAGCTGATCAACAAACCTCAACTCAATCAAACTTACAAGTCAAGTGTACTCTGGGGTGAGTGGAGTGTATGTGACTCTATTGGACGAGAAGCTCTTTAAAGCGAGGACTTGAGTCAAAGGATTCTACGAGTCTTCTTTGAATTCTACTCTCCTAACTAGGCACGAGTTGCCTAAAAGCTGAAAGACTAGTACCAATTAAGTAGGAAAGTTTCTTAGAGAAGTACTAGTTAGATGGTATGCAAGCAAGGAACAAATGAAGTCCTACGAAAGAAACTACCCAAAGCTTAAGCAACACTGGAGGCGCCCCTCCCTCAGATTGGGGGCGCTTCGCCCTCACTAGTCCAAATTGACAAGTGAGCTTGCTCAGCAGAGTAGGTCCGCCCAGATATTGAGGCGCCCCTCCTTGAGCTGACCAAGCAAGTTTCAACCTCGGTTTTTGGTTCCTTTTCACTCAAATATCCAACGGTTTTCAAGATGTTTTGGCAATCCGAAGGTACCCAATCGTATTTTCAACAACAATGATCAAACCCCAATGAATTTTATCAAACTCCAATAAAAAACAATCAAATTTCAATGTTCATCAAGTTCATAGCAAGGGTTTTCAAAAAGAGTTTCAAATTGGGTTTTGATTCTCCAATTTTGGTGTTATACAACTCCAAATCTCACAAAATTGGTACCAAATCGTTTGTTTTCCAACCTAGAACAATCCCTGATATCAAATCCACAACCCAACAATCAATCAACCCAAAAAATCAAGTCATGAATATCAAGAACAAGGGTTTATCAAGGGTTTAAGAAATTTGGGAATTTCAAATCTTCAAATCCGAAATTCAACTTCAATTCACGTGTTCTAGGTACCAAAACGACGGGTTTTCAACAAGGATCAATCTCCAATAACACCCATAATAAGAATCGATCACACCAACAAGATATGTCAAATTTTTGGATTTTCAAATTTTTTTTTTTCAATTTTTTTTTTGTGTTTTCTTCTTTTCAACAATAACAAACAAAAAACTAAGATAGAAACAGACCTAGGCACGAAGAATCAAGGGTCGGGGGTTTGTAGAAACAAAACCCGAGCCTTGCTCTGATACCAAGATGATAAGGATCGAAATAAAGACAAGAAAAACGATAGGAACGAGACTCGTCTCGAACTCCCTAGGAGGTATCCACGGAGAACTTGTTCCGTGAAACCCTTGATTCGGGTTAAGAGTTTCCTAATGCTATGCAACTACCCTCGAGTCACACTTGGGACTTGCAAATAGAGTGATCGGGGCAGGGTTGAAGGTCAACTAAATCCACTAGAAGACTCAAGTCCCAAACAAAAGGTTTCATTCAATAAAGGAGCATTGCTCTCATGTTCTTCATTTATCAAAGTTAACTAGTTGAAATGAAAGACTAAGGGCCCTTTTATAGGTGCCTTACACACATAATATAAAGTCTAAAAGGCCCCCAAAGTGGGCTTAAAGGATAAAAGCCACGTAGGGCTAAAGTTGGAATTACACTCAAAAAGTTAATGAAATCCCGTCAGTGGGGGCGCCCCTCCTTGCCTTTCTCTCCTTCACAAGGAGGACCTCCTCTAATTTTGGGCGCCCGCCCTGGATAGGTGAAAATAGGCAGTGAGCTCCCCTTTCCATACTTAGCCAAATTTTGAAGGGTGGAGTTTGGGGCGCCCCGCCTCCAAATGGAGGAGGTCTGCCCTCACTGGAGCATTTCCCTGGGAGGTCCTTCTCCATCCCTGGGAGGCCCTCCTTCATCCCTGGGAGGTCGTCCTTCCATGGCGCTCCAAAGCATGATCTTCAAATGCTCTTCCTCGGCTTTGGATGGTGCTTTGGATGGTTGCTCGATTTGCCCCGCATCACCTAGACGCTGCTTTTGGCTTTCCTCTTTCTTCTTCTTGATGTTGGGCATATGTACTGTGTTTTGGCATTAATTTCATACCATTTTTGGCTTTATTTTATGGATATTATGTACCCAACAATGATCAATTTGAGATATATTGCTAACTTAATGTGTTTAAAGGTTGTAGAAGTGAAATGAAGGAAATTAGAGCTTAATTGGTACAAAAACAAGGAAGTAGCATCGCATATTACCTTAGGAAAAGCAAAAAGTGAAGAAAACAAAGGAGCAGCAGTGCATACGGCTATTGGCGCGTCGCCTCGGCTGATGTTTGCGCTGAATAGTTTTTCTAGATGAATTTGGAGACGCTAAAAATGTCTCTCACTTATTGTATTCCATATATAAGCCCTTGTAAACATATTTTTGGACCTACTAACATATTTTGGAGGCAAGAAACATACAAGGAGGCTAGAGCTTTTGAGATTTGGACCTACTAACGTATTTTCTACAGTTTTTTGAACTTAGTCACTTTCTTAGGCGTTTTTGCTCTCTTTGGTCTTTAGCTTTTTCATTTGGTATGAACACTTGAAACCAAGAAAAATACATCAATCTTTCCTATATATTGGTCACTTTGGATTCAAAGACAAAAGTTTAAACGAGTTAAAGTACGCAAAATGATCACGCATCAATTCCCCAAAACTTATGTATTTGCTTGTCCTCAAGTAAACCAATCTCTACCCAAGAACAATGAAGCACTTTCAAGCTTAGCATACAATGAAGCTAAGTTCCATTTTCAATTTTTTCAAAATTTTTGACCTCATTTGGTACCAACACACATTAATACTCATGAATACTAAGCAAGTCACTTTGTGAACCACTAGATAAGTTTTACAATGGTCAAAGGATGTCATTGATTTTCAAGTGTGGATTTGGTTAATCAACCAACTTTACTTTATTTCAAACCTCATCTCAAGCTAAGCTCCCACCTTACATATCACCAGTTTCAATTGTTTCCACAAAAAGAGTAGTCCTTATCTCTCAATCAAATTAAAACAAAGGAGTTTTAAAGAATTAAGCACTCACTCTCCAAAGAATGTTCACGAGATGAGTCAAAGTACCATAAGCTTGCCCATATTGTAACTCTCCACCAATGGAGATTACCAACATTGGATCAACTAGGACTTGATTCGGCTTGTCATGAAGGCTTGGGGCTAGGTGTGATAATTGGGGAAGGTAGTGACTACCAACCACCCTGCCGACATGACGCATTCCATTCCATCCCTCTTTCTCCTTCTTTCACCCTTTAACTTCACTCCCTTTCTTTATTTTTTAGTTCTTTGTGTATTTTTCTAAGTCTAGGAAGCCTAATACTTTTTTATTCCCCTAGTCCACCCTTAATATTTAAACAAGCTAGGTAGACTAGTTCTTTTCTCCTTGCTTCTCTTTTTGGATTTTTCACAATCTTTTTCTTCTATTTTTATTTACTTAGCAATTTACTAGGCTTCCAAACACATGACATATCTAATGGATTCCCCCAAACTTAGGCATTTGACCTCAATCTAGAATATTCACTTGAAAAGGGAATTTAATTTACAACAACCACCAATGGATTACTCACATATCAGGTTACCAAATGAAAGGCTATAGGCTCAAAAGGAATAACTAGTGATATTTTGAAGTAAGGGTATATAAAGAGGCTTAGAAGAAGGGTTACAAACCAAGCCTAAAATCATTTCCAAGTTTGGTATGACTCATATTTCACCTTGACTACAAACCGGGTAAGTTCTAGACTACAACTCAACAGATGAACATACCATCTAGCCTCACATACAAGCAAGTGGATCAATCAAGATAAAAATTAAACTCTCAACAAGGTTTCAATACTTGCAAAGTCTTAATGTCCACTAGCAACCACATCAATAGCTCCAAAGCAACACATGAACCTAGAGTCATTAACCAAGACTAAATACTTGAAATGTGGAAACTCCACAACTTTTCTCATACCATAGATTCAAATGATATGTTGGTACTTCATAAGACAATCAAACCACAACCACAAGGTGTCATAACAAGTACTATGTACTCTACTTGGTTCAAACAACCACTCCCAGAAAGAACAAACAAAGAAAACCGAAAACTTATTTCAAACAAAAATTTTTTGGAACTTAACTAAATCTGCTAAAATAAAAATAAACATGCACTATATACAATCAAAAAGAGAGGTTAAAATTCGAACATGCAACCAAGTCAAGAGTAACATCACAAATGAATTTGAGCATCCTCCCGAAACCAAAGACTCTAGCTTCGTCCTCGAATGCTATGTAAACAAAAATAAGCCCAAAGGGAGGGGGGGTAGAAGGGACTCCTTGATCAACTCGGGCTTTTTTCTTTCATTTGCCTTCCACATGGACCAGTGGTGGCTTTTCTTGTTGCTTTTTCTTCTCATCTTTTGTTCTAGCAGCTTCATCAAGAGATACTTGAGTGGTAATTTCCATATGGATCTCCTATGGGGTAGTTGTGCTCTAGGAGTCCTTATCATTGTCACACCTTCATCATTAAAGTGCATGAATTGCATTGCTACCAAGTCTTATTTTATCTCCTCAGCTTCCTTCCCTCGTGATAAGGATCTAAATACGCGGAAGCAAACTATACGATAATCGAGCGGAAGCAAGTAAAGGATAACAAGAAATCAAGATTGGGAAGACAAGAAAATATAAGAAAGAATCGAATTCAATTTGCTAGGGTATGAGATGGGTCGATTTATTTTCGATGACTCCTCAAGTGCGGATGATGAACCTAGCTCTGATACCAAATGATAAGGATCTAAATACGCGGAAGCAAACTATACGATAATCGAGCGGAAGCAAGTAAAGGATAACAAGAAATCAAGATTGGGAAGGCAAGAAAATAGAAGAAAGAATCGAATTCAATTTGCTAACGTTAATTGAATTCAAAAGGGGAGAAGGGAAACTTGAACCTTACAATGGAATCTAACTAGATGTCGATCTCCATAGGTTCCAAGTCGAGACATAAACGAGCCTCGGGCTCACACAAGAAGGGCTCGGCCTCTTCAATGTTCTCTCTCAAGATTCTATCTTCAACAATGACTAACTAATGAAATAAAGGGCTAAGGGAAGCTTATATAGTTTTCCCATACACCTAATGAAATGTCTAAAACACCCCCAAAGTGGGTTATAACAATACAAGCCACTTAAGGGCAAAACAGGAACTATACGCAAAATCCCGTCCAAAATCTCAGCAAGTAGGCGCCCCTGCCTAGTGGGAGTAGGCGGTCCAAAATCCTGAGGCATCAACTTCACTAGGCGGTCCGCCCCTTTGACTAGGCGGTCCGCCCCTTCCTGGGGGTCCTTGGAATGGCTCAAAATGCGTCCCCCGAGCCTCTCCTTTGGTGCCTAAGTGCTCCTCCTTCCTTGGCGCTCCAATGCATGATCTTCAAGACGTTTCCGGAGCCCTTGACTTGCATTCCTTGTGCTCTTCAAGCTTGGTTCTTGATGGTTGTCGTTTAGGCCAATTTGGGTCTTATCATCCTCCCCTTCTTGAAAGGATTTCGTCCTCGAAATCAAACCATCAAGCCTACATTCAAAACAAGCACAAACAAAGCTTCCCACTACAAGAGTAGGTTAGTGGCAAAAGTGTGGGAAAACACACTCTTGTGATAGAGCCAAGCATCAATAACAAGTAAAAAGCTTATGTCTCCAAAGGAAACAACAAGTACTTGACTCCAAATTAAAGTGCATCCAACACAAGAACAAGCAAAGAGATCAATAGGATATGGAGCATGCAAGGTATAGCAATCAAATTTCCTACGACCCCTAAGCTTATAACCAACACACCAAGCCTTCAAACTAATATTATCACAATGTGACCTATCGGCTTTGGCATGCTCAACACCCAAGGTGTGATCAACATGTGGAGTGGAGTAAACAAAATAGTTCAATTGACAACTAACATCAAATCCTCCACTCCCCTTCTTGGAAGCACTCTTACAAAAATCAAGAGTGACTTCCTCACCTCCAAATCCAACTCCAAGACAATTTCCCTCATTAGGCAAGCTCCAAAGCAAAGTCTCCAAAATAGGTCCTTCATCATTGTAGTCCACACAATGAAGGTTAGGACTACTAGAAGATGGCTCAACACAACCAATATCAAGACCACTCATCCCACTTGGAGTTCCAAACAATGGCTCATCCTTAGAGTCTATCTTTACATACCATGGAGGTTCTATTTTACTAGCAACTCTAGTCCGATACAATTCGCTACCACAAATGAGATTATCTTCACCTAACGGAAATGTAAAAGCATGCACCTCAAATTCATGGTCACATAAAAACATGGTATCAAGACTAGGTTCCTTTCCCACACCCGAGGAGTCATCGAAGACAAATCGATCCATTTCACACTCTAGAGACTCCTCAAGGTCACAACCATCCTCACTACGACACATAAGTCCACCATTATCAAGCAATTCATCAAGGGAAAGGATAGGGTATTCATTCAACTCATCTTCCCCTTTGTCAAATATGGGTGGGGTGTCATAACAAGGTTCACAAGCAAGGTCAACTACACATTCGTCACTAATGAGAGATTCAATGAAAATCGAGCTCACATCATGATGTGGCTTATCCTCCCTCTCAACTAGTGGTTCACAATCACACACAAGTTGACCATTCGACTCTACACTAGTTGCAAACACATTGTAATCATACAAATCATCAACTAGTGTTGAGTTAGCACAAACATTACCATGAGACAAGGAAGTAACATGTTCAAGGGATGAGCTATCACTTACCTTTGAGCGGCCATCTCGCTCACTCAATGCATTTGAAGTGTCATGAATCGTCTCTTCACCTTGAAGCTCACATTGAAGAGTTTCTTCACCTTGTCTATCCTTCTTGGGGCATGATTGAGGCTCCATTGATTGGCCTCCAAGGGTACCGACACAAGAACTCACACAAGTAGAAGAAAAAGATAAAGGGTTAAGGTTAGAATAAGGGGTGTCCTCACTCTTTACAATTCTTTTTCCCTCTTTCTTTTCCCTCATTTTCTTTTCAAGGTCGGGTATAGATTCGGGTGGTGACATCCCACTCACATCACTCAACACATCCTCTCCTTTTTCCGCTCGAGGAATGTCACCGGTCACTCCCTTACTCCTCTCAATCTTTTGTCTCTCAAATTCGGGTGAGTTGGGACGAGGCCCAAGAATACCCATGGCCGGAGTAGGTGGCGTTTTAACATCAACCCGGAATCTAGGACTAAGAGACTCATCACTTGATGTCTCTTTCTTCTTCGTTGGTGAACCACTTTGCTTTGGAGCTTGTGGCTTGGGGTTCACCTTGTTGACATATGTCAACTTTCTTCTTGCACTAGTCCCACCATTGCTTGGGATTGTAGGGCTTCTCTTCAATGGTGCCCCACTACTTCTCATGTTCGTAGGACTTCTTGTTTGCACTCTTTGGGTCATAGGGCTTCCCCTCAATGGTGTTCCTCCATTTCTCATGTTCATGGGCGTGCTTGGTTGTGCTTCTTCTTTCCTAAGAAGGAGGAATTGCATCTTCCCTTGTGCTTTAACAAGATAACCATCAAATAAGTTGGCGAACTTGAAGTGCTTATTGAAAAGCCAAGGCTTTCCCAACATGACATCACATCCCACCAAAGGGCCTACTTTGCACTCCACTTCCTCTTCAAAGTTCCTTTGTGAAATAACTACCCTAGCCATTCCATCAACACAAGGTATTCCCAACCTTCTCACCACAAGATGGCTAATCCAACTTGCTTCACCACTATCCACTTGAAGCACATACCCATGATTCCCATTAAGGCTCACCATGAATTGACACCAATCTCTTTTTCTCATGAGTTCATCCATGTAATGCCCTTTACACATCCCCTCAATAGTACCTTCACTAATTGGGTACTTCCTCCTTTCACCACTACTAGCAATACCATAACCCATAGTGCGACTCATTTCATCTCTTCCCTCGGCCTCATTCTCTTTCATCTCATCCTCCAAGTGTTGGAGTCGAGTATCTATTTCCTCCATCATAGTCATGAGGCTCGGGAGGTAAGCTTCAACTAACTCCCAATCACTCACACCTTTCTCACCACTCCCACTGCCCTCCAAACCTCCCTTATGGCTCCTTGTACCTGCAAAAGACATGTTAAGAAAGTGCAAAGGTTAGTATAAACAACCTCACTTGCTCTCCCTTACCTTTGGTGGTGGCTCTCAACACTCTTTTGGGGTGCACACTCCCAAACCCCCACCCAAAGATGCCCTTACCTCTTTTAGGAACCACAATGGTAAGATCAATCAACTAGTATATCCAAGTAATGGTTCGGAATGGAGTTAAAGTGACTCGATGTACGGAAGCTATTTGGTGCGCACTTGAAGCAAGCAAAATCTACGACTTTAAGTAAAGACTCCAAGACACACAAAACCCTAAGGAATCAAAGATTAGTGTTAATAAAGTAGGACTAATACCCTAGGAACACTAACCAAGAGGTTAGGAAGCAATCGGAACACAAAAACACACAAAACGAAGCCAAACGGATTCACCCCAGGAGTGGGCGGTCCGCCTGAACTCAGGGGCGGTCCGCCTACTAATGTTCAGAGAGTTCACTAGGCGCCCCGCCTACTTTCTGGGCGCCCCGCCTACTGGGGGTTTTCAGCACAGTCCGAAAATCGTTTTTTGGCTCGTTTAGCACTCAAAATCCAACGTTTTCGGGTTGTTTTCGATTCTAATGATACCCAAAGATGTATATGATGATTCTAAACATTCCCCAATGGGTTTTAACCCCAAACAAACAACAAAGAATCGATTTTTGATTCTTGAGCAAAATTCTAGGGTTCTTTGAAAATTTGGGAATTTGATTTCTTCAAATTTTGAAATACACCACCAAATCTTGTAATTTTGGTACCAAAAGAACGGGAATACGATAAGGAACAAACCCCAATGGTTTTTAATGTATGGGTGTTCCAATCCAACAAGTTCCACCAAAATTTGTTCAATTTTCAAGTTTTTCTATTTTTTTGTTTTCTTCTTTCAATAACAAGAACAAGGAAACTAAAGATAGGATGAACAAGGAACGTGGATTCGTAAGAACGAATTCCAATCCTTGCTCTGATACCAAATGATAAGGATCTAAATACGCGGAAGCAAACTATACGATAATCGAGCGGAAGCAAGTAAAGGATAACAAGAAATCAAGATTGGGAAGGCAAGAAAATATAAGAAAGAATCGAATTCAATTTGCTAGGGTATGAGATGGGTCGATTTATTTTCGATGACTCCTCAAGTGCGGATGATGAACCTAGCTCTGATACCAAATGATAAGGATCTAAATACGCGGAAGCAAACTATACGATAATCGAGCGGAAGCAAGTAAAGGATAACAAGAAATCAAGATTGGGAAGGCAAGAAAATAGAAGAAAGAATCGAATTCAATTTGCTAACGTTAATTGAATTCAAAAGGGGAGAAGGGAAACTTGAACCTTACAATGGAATCTAACTAGATGTCGATCTCCATAGGTTCCAAGTCGAGACATAAACGAGCCTCGGGCTCACACAAGAAGGGCTCGGCCTCTTCAATGTTCTCTCTCAAGATTCTATCTTCAACAATGACTAACTAATGAAATAAAGGGCTAAGGGAAGCTTATATAGTTTTCCCATACACCTAATGAAATGTCTAAAACACCCCCAAAGTGGGTTATAACAATACAAGCCACTTAAGGGCAAAATAGGAACTATACGCAAAATCCCGTCCAAAATCTCAGCAAGTAGGCGCCCCTGCCTAGTGGGAGTAGGCGGTCCAAAATCCTGAGGCATCAACTTCACTAGGCGGTCCGCCCCTTTGACTAGGCGGTCCGCCCCTTCCTGGGGGTCCTTGGAATGGCTCAAAATGCGTCCCCCGAGCCTCTCCTTTGGTGCCTAAGTGCTCCTCCTTCCTTGGCGCTCCAATGCATGATCTTCAAGACGTTTCCGGAGCCCTTGACTTGCATTCCTTGTGCTCTTCAAGCTTGGTTCTTGATGGGTGTCGTTTAGGCCAATTTGGGTCTTATCATTATTGATGCTTGGTTATACCACAAGAGTGTGTTTTCCACACTTCTTGCACTAACCTACTTTCGAAGTAGGAAGTTTCTTGTTTGCTTGTCGTTGCTTGTAGGTCCTAAGCTCCACGCTAAGACAAAGGAGATATTGGAAGAAGCCTATGTCAAAGTGACGCTCAAGAAGGACAAGGAAGGAGAGTATTGGGCACCCCAAAGAGATAATGATGCTATGAGAGAGGACGCCTTGATTTCGAGGACAAAATCTTCTCAAGAAGGGGAGGATGATACGGGCCAAATCGAGCAACCATCCAAAAAGCCGAGGAAGAGCATTTGAAGATCATGCTTTGGAGCGCCATGGAAGGAGGACCTCCCAGGGATGGAGGAGGACCTCCTAGGGAAATGCTTCAGTGAGGGCGGACCTCGTCCATTTGGAGGCGGGGCGCCCCAAACTCCACCTTTCAAAATTTGGCTAAGTATGGAAAGGGGAGCTCACTGCCTATTTTCACCTATCCAGGGCGGGGCGCCCAAAATTCGTGGAGGACCTCCTCTTGAAGGAGAGAAAGGCAAGGAGGGGCGCCTCCATTCTGAGAAGGGGCGCCCCCACTGGCGGGATTTTATTAACTTTTTTAGTGTAATTCCAACTTTAGCCCTACGTGGCTTTTATCCTTTAAACCCACTTTGGGGGCCTTTTAGACATTATATTATGTGTGTAAGCCACCTATAAAAGGGCCCTTAGTCTTTCATTTCAACTAGTTAACTTTGATGAATGAAGAACATGAGAGCAATGCTCCTTTATTGAATGAAACCTTTTGTTTGGCACTTGAGTCTTCTAGTGGATTTAGTTGACCTTCAACCCCGCCCCGATCACTCTATTTGCAAGTCCCAAGTGTGACTCGAGGGTAGTTGCATAGCGTTAGGCAACTCTTGACCCGAATCAAGGGTTTCACGGAACAAATTCTCTGCGGATACCTCGCAGGGAGTTCGAGATGGATCTCGCTCCGATCGTTTTTCTTGTCTTTATTTCGATCCGTATCACTAGGTGGATCAACAGCGGGACCACTTGTCATGATCTAATTTATGGGACCGTGATGGCACCTAAGGCTTCTACCTTTGGCGAACCAATAAGTAAGAAGTCCAACATGGACATTTAATGACAATAAGGCTAAATCAACACATAATTTCAAAGTATAATCGTACTAAATGAGAGAGTAGTGATACCATAATAATAAAAAGTATCCTAAAAATTTCGGCATAACAATCCCCAATACGTAATGTCAATGAAGCATACTAAGAGTTTATGCAATCTATGGCACAACCAAAAGAAAAGGGAAGTCTAAACATAAAGGAAGATAGGACGGTGCGCCACCACGAACAAGTGTGGTCCACTCACCTCAATGACACTAGTCCACAAACTCGAACAGATCAAGAAAGTCCACCTGTCTGACTAGAGATGGATTTGCATATGTAAACAATAAGTCATGAGCCAAAGTGACACGACCCGGATTTCCAGCTAGGCCGTGCGGGCAACCAACATCCCCTCTAGACCCGTCTGGCGAACCCTTATCACTAAGTGAATAAAATGGACACCAGCTAGCTTGAATCAGACAATGAATAATCCAAAAGACGTGCTAATATATACATATATACAGAAAAATTGTTTTGAAAGAGGTACACCTGCCTACACCATATACTAGGTTTAGGGCTATGCAGACCAGACATCTAAGAGCACAAGGAAAAATGTACATCTCCCGAATGGAGAAAAAATAAAACTAATATAATAGAACCTAATCTGGTGGCCATCCTGAACAAAAGTCGGCTCACCATGGCAGCTGAGGTCGTTTTCGCTAGTCAATCACGTTGGCAAACTAAATCATGGAGCGAACCTGCCGAAATGAAATAAATAGACAAGAAACAAATAGAGGATGAGTCAAAAGGTCTCCGTAAGTGGGGGCTGGCTAGCCACCTCGAAGGAGCAGATATGCTAGCCAGGGAGAAGAAAAACAGATCCAAATTCATCTTGTTTAAACTATAAAAAAGGCATAGCCAAATATTAACTTGAAACAAGTAAGAAGCCATAGACTCATAAAAAGCCAGGGATATAAGCAAGAAACATATCAACAACTAGAAATACATGACACATAAACAAAACATCGCACTAAGTCACACAATACACAACGCAAATGAAAGGAACAGTGTATGATGCAGTGGGGTCACATGTGCCCAATGAATAGAGCGGAATCCTCCTTCTCCGGGGCGGTATCCTCCTACCCTTTATATGATGCAAGGAGCGGAATCCTCCTACTCTTAGGGCGGAATCCTCCTACCCTCTATATGATGCAAGGACCTGTTCTTAGGGCGGAATCCTCCTACTCTCAAATAACATAAAAACCCAGAGATCAAGAAACATAACCAGAAAATACATAACAAGGCTGTTCCGTTATAAATATTCCCTGTTGGTAGCTATTCACGTAAAGAAAGCGTGAATAGATTATGTAAAATACCAAAGCCCTTCAAAGAAGCGGATAAAATCACCTACCATAAGGCTGAATATCTCAAACAATAGACAATTTATTCAATCAATTAATCAATCTTAACCTTTACATTATATTCATAACCTTAGGTTAAGATCTCCTCAATTAACATTCATAGCGACATAACTCTCCCATTCTTATCCTAACAATAAATATAGTACATCCTAACACATAGTTGGTAAACAGAACACGTCACGCTCACAGCCGGAGAATCATACTCTCAAGTACACAGAAAATACACAACACTTAGCAATATAATAAACAGTTATTTATGAAGCTCTGGTGCAGTAAGTACGCCTCTTCGACAGCTACACACGTGGAGAATACGTGGGTAGAACATCCATAAAGGATGAAACTACTAACCTTTCAATCTCGGGTCTAATCTATTATTGAACGAGCTCTTTTCCTTCTTGACGCCTTTTGGAATCTACTTCCTCTAAGCCAAAGAAGATAAATTGCATATATGATCACACACGAACTGAATATTAAGCTATTAGCTGGAGAAGGAAGAAAATTATGAAAATGCCCATGGGCCGGGCTTTGCCGAATACCCATAAATTATACATTTTCGGACTCTTCATAATCCTACAAGTCCAATGGTATCATTAATTTTCATATGATAATTCAATTTTATCAAATTTCTCAATTTCATAATAAATTCAACAAAACTACGATTTTCGATCTTTATCTTACGGATTTTCAATCATACGAGCTAACCATAACAATCATAAGCTTAGATACATAAAAGAGATGAAATATATAACCTCAAAACAACAAGAGCGATCCAAATCCAAGCTTACTTCACCTTGAAAAAACCCTCAAATTCAACAACAAGATGAAAGATATGAATTATCCAACCTTTACGCACTTTTTTAGGGCCGATTCATGTTATAACCTCGTAGATATTTGTCTAATTAGGAGGGATACTGATGCAGTCCAGCCTGATCAAATTGAGTTCGATACTTTGAGACCATTAGAGCTTCATGATATTCACTTGATGGTGATGAAGAGCTATAATTGTGAAATTCTAGAAGAAGCGAGCAGCATGTTTGAGGTGACGAGAGAGGCGTTGATTAGTATTGGAGAAGAAGGGACGATTGAAGCAAGTTGAGGCCGAGACTTGGGGAGCTCAACGAGCTCATTATTTTGGTGTTGGAATTCAATATCCTGGAAGCAACTTAATGAACTCAACAAGCTCTTATTAGTTATTTTGCATAGATAGTCTTGAGTAAGACAATGGTACTTTATTGGCCCTGCGTGGTCACTTTAAATATAGCCAGCCTGTGGCTTTTATATTAGTATTATAGGAAACTTATCTACACCTATATAGGCATGCCTTAGTCATTATTTTCGTTTAGCACCTTTTAGACATAAGAAAAATGCAGCTTTTGCTCTTTATGCACCTTTTCGTTTATTATCTACATCGAAATTGCACTTGTTCCAAAAACTTGATCTTACAATTTTCAATTCCTAGTTGTCTTGAAGATTGTTTGTTTAGTTTAGGTCCTCTTTGGCTTCATCAAGAATGTAAGTAGACTAGTTCCTACTTGGAATTCTTGGTAGATCATTGAGTGTCTAGCTTTTATCCTTTTTTCTTATTTTCGTAATTTAATCTTGCATCAATTGGTATCAGGGCAAGGAAAGGGATTGTTTGTACAACCCCAATACTATTCTTCGTGCCTTATGAATTAGGGTTCTTTGTTTAGTTTCTTGTATTTTCATTTTTGATTTATTTTTTTAAAAAAAGTGAAAAAGAGGAAGAACGGTAGTGTATTGTTGTTGTTTGATGATATTAGACGTCTAGGGTTTTAGAAAAATTGAAAAAGAAGTGATCTTGGTTGATTCTTGAAAATCTAGTTGAGTTCTTGAACGTAATCTTGATGTTTTGGCGTGTAGTAGGCTGATCTTGAAGTGTTTTTCATTGAATTTTTGAAGTTCTTGGACAACAACTTGTTGTTCTTGAATTAATTTGCATAGTGAACTGTTTGATCCTTAAATTCATAAGCATTTACACGTTATTCTTGGAGTTGAATTGCTAAAATTTTGAGTTGAATTGAGGAGAAAGAGGCGCTGAAAATTTGGTGTTAAAGAAGGAACCCTAAGCCTAATTCAAGAGAGAAAACTTATTCTACTCAATTAAGGCTTGTCTTGGGCGCTTACAAAGGGGTAGGAAATTAGTTTTTCTTAGGATTTCCTTATTTCTTTCTTAAACACTACTTCTAGTTAGTAATTCTTAGGTATTTCTTTCTACCTAAGCTATTACTAACCTTTGAGCGCATAGGAATTCGTGCTAAAATTTAGTTTGACTTCCTGTGCTCACTTTAAAAGTTGTCCGCCTATAGAGTCTCCTAAATTCACTCATCTCGAAGAGAACTAGTGAACTTGTGAACTTTAAAAGGTCATTGAGGAACTTGATCAATTCGTAGAAGCCATTTGGGACAAATTTGAATGATTCTACCCAAAATTTGAGTGATCCCGAGTGTCATTCAAATGTGAGGGAGTGAGTGAGATATTTTGCTAACCTTAATGCAATTTTTAGTCCTGTTTTTGTGTAGGTACATGGCTGGAGTAGGAGAAAACGTGAGGGTGTTCCCAAACTTGACGTGACTGATCTTCTAGCTGAAATGAGGGCAATGAGGACTATTTTGGACGCTCCATTGATGCCAAAGGAGCACGAGTTGAGAACCTAGAAAATTCAGCTAGTGTTCAAAAGAATGCAGGGGAAGGGACTAGTAATGGTTCCACAATGAAACTCGAACAATTTGCTGAAGTAGCTCGTTAACAAGAGTTGAGGGAGAGGGCTGCTCGAAACGTGAGGACCTTGGGCAATCCCCAAGGCAATGCACCACCACTTATGCAAGCCTGGAGACTTGTAGAACCCATTGGGGAAAGAGGAGCAGCTCATGATATTGAAGAACCTAAACATGAAGAGTGTGAAGATGATGGTCTTGACGAGCAAAAATCGAGGGTGAGACAACTATATGGGGGCCGTGGCAACATGAGAAACCATGGGTTTGACCGTGGACCTCGAAGGGGGTTTTGGGGCTTTGTGGAAGGAATTTGGAGCCTGAATTTGATGAATATGCTGATTATTATGATGGGTATAATGAACCAGCCCGCGGTGGTCGTGAGAGTGGTTTGAATAGTGTCAAGGTTACTATTCCTACATTCAAGGGAACCAGTGATCCTGACAAGTTTCTAGAGTGGAGGCGTCAAGTTAAGAGAATTTTTGAGATAAATGACATGACCGAGGAGAAAAAAGCTACATATACCATTGCTGCCTTTCAGTCCCATGCTTCTATTTAGTGGGAGGCAGAGAAGAGATCTAGAATTAGACATAATCAGCGCGTACGCATAACTTGGAGAGAGTTGAAACAAGTGATGACCTAGAAGTATGTCGATCCAAAGCATAATCACGAACAACTTCGGAGGTTATATGACTTGAAACAAGGGCTGAAATCTATTGAAGAATATCATGATGAGTTTGAGAAAATTCGGCTTTCACTTGATATGGAAGACGAATAAGAGGACGAGGCTATTATACGGTTCAAGGGTTGATTGAATCGTGACATCTCCAATCAGTTGAGGCTACACACATTCTTAGTACTTCATGATGTACTCCTAGCTGCCTTTGAAGCGGAAAAGATGATTAAAGAAGAAAGGGCAGCACGCTATAGTGGGAGCTTTAATTCTACTCCCATGAGCTGAAACAACGAGTGGAAAATACCAAGTCCGGGAGGAGCTAATGTGAGCCGTGAGGTGAAGAAATCAGCAGAAAAGGTGATGCCTAAGGGTGACTTTAAGGGTTCGGGAGGTACTTCTAAAAGTCAACTTAATTCTCCTAGTGCATCTTCCATTCAATGTTATAAATTTAAAGGTTATGGTCACTTTGCAAAGGACTGCCCTACTCGAAAGACCATGCTTATTCTTGAGAATGGTACTGTTTGTGAGGCGGAGAGTGATGTGGAGATTGAGGGAGATGAGGGGGCTGATTTGGTTGAGTGTGAGGAAGAGGTAGCGGAGGATGAAGGAGTGAATATGTTCTTAGTGGTGCGTAGGAACTTGAGTGCCATAAGTGTAGAAGAGGAGGGAGATGTGCAGCGTGAAAACTTATTTCATGCTAGATGTAAGGTAAAGGGAAAGGTGTACTCCATTTTAATTGATTCGATTAGTTGCACTAATGTAGTGAGTCAAACGTTGGTGACTCAACTTAAGCTGCCCATATTAAAACATCCCCATCCCTATAGATTGCAAAGGTTGAGTGAGTGTGGTGAGTTGAAGGTGGTAAAGCAAGTGCTTATCAAGTTTAAGGTGGGGGCTTATCAAGATGAGCTCATGTGTGATGTGGTGCCTATGCAGGCTTGCTATTTATTATTGGACAGGCCTTGGCATTTGATAGGGGTGTCGTTCATTATGGCAAGGCCAATACTTATACGGACAAGCTAGAGGGCAATAGTTATACACTCAAGCCCTTGACACCTAAACAAGTTAGTGATGATTACAAGTGCATGCAAGAGCTGAAAGAGGCGGCTACAGCTAAGTCTCTTATGGAGGCTAACCCTAAGGCTGTAGATACTACTATTTCACCAGCCCTGACAGGTAATGTTTGTGCTATGATGCAACTAGGTGAGTATTTATGAGGTAATGATAGTTCTAAGCTGTTAATTTTCCTAGTTCATAAGGGTATTTACTTGAGTTCTAATGATGAGGTTTCTACTAATATTCACCCCTTGCCTAGTATTGCTGATGATATTTTGCAGGAATATGTGGACATGTTTCCCAAGGAGATGCCGAGTGGGTTGCCCCTATTGAGGGGGATAGAACACCAAATCGACTTCGTCCCGGGGTCACAAATTCCTAACAAACCAGCCTACCAGAGAAACCCGGAAGATACCAAGGAGCTGCAGCGTCAAGCAGATGAGCTGCTAACTAAGGGGCTGGTTCGTGAGAGTTTGAGCCCTTGTGCCGTGCCAGTGAATCTCGTACCAATGAAGGACGACACTTGGAGGATGTGCGTTGATTGCCAGGCAGTCAACAAAATAACGGTAAAGTATCGCCATCCCATTGCTAGATTAGATGACATGCTAGATGAGTTAAGTGGTTCTAGTGTGTTCTCAAAAATTGATCTTAGGTCTGGTTACCACCAAATCCTTATAAAACCGGGTGATGAGTGAAAGACTGCATTCAAGACCATGTTTGGTCTATATTTGTTGGTGATGCCCTTTGGCCTCTCCAATGCACCTAGTACGTTTATGAGACTAATGAACCATGTACTTAAGGCGTTCATTAAAAAGTTTGTGGTTGCTAGATGACCATTTAATCACTTAAGGCAAGTACTTTATGTGTTGAGGGCTGAAAAGCTCTATGCTAATTATAAAAAGTTTTCCTTTTGTGTGGAGAGAGTTGTCTTTCTAGGATTTGTAGTTAGTGCTAATGGTGTTGAGGTAGATGAGTCTAAAGTTGAGGCTATTAGAGATTGGCCTACTCTTACTACTGTTTCACATGTTAGGAGTTTTCATGGCTTAGCTAGTTTTTATAGACGTTTTGTGAGAGATTTTAGCACCATAGCAGCACCACTCACTGAGTTAGTAAAGAAAGACCAACCATTTGTATGGGGGAGCCTCAAGAGAAGGCTTTCCAAGAGTTGAAGCATAGGCTTAGTTCTGCCCCATTGTTGCAATTGCCTGACTTTAGCAAGGCATTTGAGATTGAGTGTGATGCCTCGGGGGTTGGGATAGGTGGCGTCCTAATGGAAGATAGGAAGCCTATTGCTTATTTTAGTGAGAAGTTGAAGGGAGCTGCCTTGAATTACTCCACGTATGACAAGGTGTTGTATGCCCTCGTGAGAGCTCTAGCTCATTGGCAGCACTATTTATGGCCTAGGGAGTTTGTTATTAGGAGTGATCATGAGTCACTCAAACATCTTAGGGGCCAAGAGAAGCTGAATAAGAGGCATGCCAAATGGGTTGAGTTCATTGAGAGTTTCCCTAACGTAATTCATTACAAAAAGGGAAAGGAGAATGTAGTGGCTGATGCACTTTCTAGGAAGTTTGCTTTGGCTACCACTTTGGCATCTAGGGTGATGGATTTTGAGAGTATTAAGTCTATGTACATGCATGACCCTAACCTTACGAGTGTGTGTGATGCCATAGCTAGTGGGCAGCGAGTAGAGAAGTATCAATGGCATGATGGGCACCTTTTTAAGAATCAGAAAGTTTGTGTACCCGAGTCTTTGTGGCGTGAGTTGCTGGTGTGTGAGGCTCATTGTGGGGGCAATAAGGAAAAATAAGGAAGCAATAAAGTAAAGGTAAAAGCGAGACGTGGCTCGAACGAATAACCCAAGTAGCACCAAAGAACTTGTTTCGACATACCTCGGGAGATTGTCAAGGAACACCTACACTAAACAACTACCCTCGAATCACACGAGGAACCCGCAAGTAGAATGATCGGGGAGGGGTCGAAGATCAACAAGCATCCACTAGAAGAATTCAAGTCCCAAACTAAGGGTTTCATTCAACACAAAGAGCATTGCTCAAGTTTCATCTTTGTTCAAAATAAGCTAAGTAATGAAAACAGACTAAGCTAGGCTATTTATAGGGTTTGCAAAGCTTTAATAAAAGGTCTAATATGCCCACATGTTACGCTTTAAGTTAAAAGACCTCACAAGGCCAAAAGAGTCATTAACTACTCAAAATCTCGCCCTTCAGCAATCAGGGCGGAGCGCCTACAAAAATGACCAGTGGGGTGGGCTAGGCAGAGCGCCCAACCCCTGGGCGGAGCGCCTGGCTGCAGGCTTCTCAGGGTGGAATGCCTGGCTCCTCAGGCGGGGCTCCTGGGCCTTCTAGGCGGGGCGCCTGGACCTTGATCATCCGGAATGGCTTCCAATCGCTTCCATCTTCGAGTCCTTTCCTCTCTAAGTATAAATGCACCTCTTGGACCTTCTTGGCTTGACTCCGAGTGAAGGGCCTCGTGACGGATTGCCCGGCATCATCCTTCCCTTCTTGGGAAGATTTCCTCCTTAAAATCCACGCATCATCACCCTCGGCTCTATCGTCTCCTACATCAAGAGGAGTCAAGTCAGAAATATTAAAAGCGTTAGAGACATTATACTCACTTGGCAAGTCGACCACATATGCGTTGTTGTTGATCTTTGAAAGCACTTGGAAGGGTGCATCTCCTCGGGGTGCCAACTTCCCTTTCCTAAAGTTTGGAAACCTTTCTTTGCGGAAGTGCACCCATACATAGTCTCCCTTCTTAAGTTCCACCTTCTTTCGTCCCTTGTTTTTCTTGGAGGCCACCTTTTCATAAGCTTCCTCCAAGTTCTTCTTCGCCTTAGCATGGAGTTCAACCAAAGCCTTGGCTCGGGTTTTACCTTCAAAATTAACAACCATTTCCCTTGGTAAAGGGGTTAGATCAAGGGGAATCAAGGGGTTAAAACCATAAACACACTCGAATGGAGTCATGCCAATCATTCTATGCAAAGTGCGGTTGTATGCAAATTCCATAAGAGGTAGCTTATCAATCCAAGTCCCACCCTTACCTCGGGTCATGGATCTAAGAAGAGCACCCAAAGTTTGGTTCACCACCTCGGTTTGCTCATCGGTTTGAGGGTGGTGGGACGTAGAGAACAATAGCTTGGTGCCAAGGGCACCTCATAAACTCCTCCAAAAATTGCTAAGGAACTTAGTGTCCCTATCACTTACAATGGATTGAGGTACACCATGCAACTTTAACACATTTTCAATGAATAAAGAAGCAACATGTTGTGCATCATCACATTTTTTACATGGAATGAAGTGAGCCATCTTGGAGAACCTATCCACAACAACATAAATGCTATCATGTCCCCCCCCCCCCCCGGGTCCGTGGTTATCCCATAACAAAATCCATAGATATATCCATCCACGGGCTAGTAGGTACGGGGAGAGAGGTATACAAACCATGGGGGTTCGGTTTGGACTTAGCATACTTGCACTCAAGGCAAGAATTGCAAAGTCTCGAGACGCATCTCAACTTGCGTCCCCATTTTAGGCCAATAGAATTGCTACATAAGGATGACCAAGGTTTTATCCCTACCAAAGTGACCCATGAGTCCTCCACAATATGCTTCATGCACAAGCAATTCTCTCCATGAGGACTCGGGTATGCACACTCTACCATTTTTAAAGATATAGCCATTAACCCATTGGTACTTCTCAACTCTTTCTCCTTTCTCAAGAGCTTCATGAATGCTTTTTAGCTTAGGGTCATGAGCATACATCAACTTGATACTCTTAAAACCCATGAGCTTGGAGGCAAGAGTAGTGGCAAGAGCAAACTTCCTAGAAAGTGCATCCGCCACAACATTGTCTTTCCCTTTTTTATATTGAATGACATAGGAAAAAGACTCAATGAACTCTACCCATTTGGCATGCCTCTTGTTCAATTTCTCTTGGCCCCTAAGATGTTTGAGTGACTCATGATCACTCTTAATCACAAATTCTCTAGGCCAAAGGTAATGTTGCCAATGAGCAAGAGCTCTCACTAGGGCATACAACTCCTTGTCATACGTAGAGTAGTTCAAGGAGGCACCCTTCAATTTTTCACTAAAGTAGGCTATGGGTTTTCCATCATGCATTAAAACACCACCAATTCCCACCCCGAGGCATCACATTCAACCTCAAATGCCTTTCCGAAGTCGGGCAATTGCAATAGAGGGGCGGTACTCAACCTACTTTTCAATTCTTGGAAGGCCTTCTCTTGAGGCTCTCCGCACACAAAAGGTTTGTCCTTCTTCACCAATTCGGTGAGTGGAGCGGCAATGGAGCTAAAGTACTTCACAAATCGCTTATAAAAACTAGCAAGACCATGAAAGCTTCTCACTTGAGTCACGGTAGTAGGAGTAGGCCAATCACGAATGGCCTCTACCTTGGACTCATCTACTTCCACTCCTTGGGAACTCACAACAAACCCAAGAAAGACTACCTTTTCAACACCAAAGGTACATTTCTTAAAATTAGCAAGGAGCTTTTCGGCTCTCAACACTTCAATCACTTGCCTTACATGATTCACATGGTCGTCTAATGACTTGCTATATATCAAGATTTAATCAAAGTAGACGACCACGAATTTGTTGATGAATAGCTTCAACACATGATTCACTAGCCTCATAAAGGTACTAGGTCTGTTGGAGAGGCCAAAGGGCATCACCAACCATTCATATAGACCAAACTTGGTCTTGAATGCGGTTTTCCATTCATCCCCGAGTTTCATTCGGATTTGATGGTAACCGGACCTAAGGTCTATATTTGAAAAGATGCTAGAACTACTTAGCTCATCAAGCATATCATCTAAATGAGGTATGAGATGTCGATAATTTACCGTGATCTTGTTGACCGATCGGCAATCCACACACATCCTCCATGTGCCATCTTTCTTTGGGACAAGAATGACGGGCACGGCACACGAACTCAAGCTCTCTCTCACCAAGCCTTTTGTAAGCAATTCATCCACTTGCCTTTGCAACTCCTTTGTATCTTTGGGATTACTTCTATAGGCTAGCTTGTTTGGAATTTGGGCTCCCGGGACAAAGTCGATTTTATGTTCAATACCCCGCAAGGGAGGTAAACCATCGGGCATCTCATCCGGAAACATGTCTCCAAAAACCTTCAAAACACTTTCAAGAGCACTAGGCAAAGGGTTAGAAGAATAATCAAATTCGGAAGTAAGAATCATGCCTTTGTGCACTAGGCAAATGAGTAGTTTGTTACCATCATTCCCTTTCAAAAGTTCACCCTGTTGCATCATGGCACAAATGCTACCGGTAGAAGACGGTGGAGTCACCACCAAGCTCTCGGCCAAAGGTGTAGTCTCAACAACCGACTTAGTCTTGCCGCTTCCCTCAATTCCCTCATTCGCCTATAGTCATCACTCACTTGTTTGGGAGACAAGGGTTTGAGCACAAACTTTTTCCCTTCATGCTTGACCGTATAAGTGTTGACACGGCCATCATGAATCACATGTCGATCAAATTGCCAAGGCCTACCAAACAATAGATGGCAAGCTTGCATAGGCACCACGTCAAACATGTGTTCATCCACATAGTTCCCCATCTTGAACTTAATCATTACTTGCTTCACACCCTTTAGTTCCCCACACTCACTAAGCCATTGCAAACGATAAGGATTGGGGTGTTTCAAAGTGGGTAATTTCAATTGGGAAACTAGTGTTTGACTAACAACATTGGCACAACTTCCCGAGTCAATAATCATGGAACAAACAACACCCATGACTCGGCATCGTGCATGGAAGAGGTTTTCTCTTTGCAAAGTCTCACTTTCCTCCACAAACATAGCACCAAGACTCCTCCTCACAATAAAGAATGCATGCGGATCATCATTCTTAACCGTATCCTCCTCTATATCAACCCCTTCATCCCTCTCTACTCCCTCATCCTCCAGTTCACTATCTTGCTCATACACCAATTCACCAACCACAACCATGGTCTTTCGAGTAGGGCAATCTTTGGCAATATGACCATACCCTTTACACTTATAGCATTGAGTAGAAGTAGAAGTAGGATTACTCAAGTGAGTTTTAGAGTTACCTCCCACATGTGGTGTAGAATTCTCAAATGGCTTCTTCACTTCTTTGCTAGCACTAGCACCACTTGCACTTGGAAATCTTGCATTTGGAGGCTTCCACTCTTTTGGTTTACTCATGGGAGTAGGAGTGCTACTCTTGTAACGAGTGGATTTCTCTTCCTTGGGCCATTTCTCGGCTTCAACTGCGGCGTTGTATAGCTCGTAGTGGTCATCATACTTGTGGAACTTCAATTAAGAGGCTATGTCTCGGTTCAAACCACTTCTAAATCAAATCACTGCCGGTTCTTCTTCCTCCGCATCCAAATATAAGGTCATCCAGATTTGTTCAAACTCATTGAAGTACTCCCCAACCGTCTTGCAACCTTGCTTCAACTCATAGAAGCGTTTGAATTGGTCTTGACGATATTGTTAAGTCAAATACTTCTCATCCATTACACGGATCAACTCACCCCAAGTAACAATGATGGCCATAGCATTTCTCCTTCTATTCCTCTTGACCGATTCCCACCAAGTAGAAGCAAAAGATTCAAGGGAAGATATAGCATACTTGGCTTTCTTCTCATCGGTAAAATCAATGGTGTCAAACACTCTCTCCATGGACAACTTCAAATCAATGTACTCAACTGGGTCACTGCTCCCTTTGAAGGAAGGAGTAGTAAGCTTCACACTATTGAGATTGTTATTATCACGACCCCCTTGGTAAGGCTCCGTTCGGCCTCCAAAGTTGTCTCCATAACCACCATAATCCCTCCTAACATTTCTTCCAACATTCCCCATGGGTTGATCTCGATCTCGGTCTCTACCCCTATTCAAATTCCGTCCCCAATTCATAGCTACCCTAGGTTGATAATGAGCATCATACTCACAATCTCCATACTCTTTCTCCTCCCCTTCTTGAGCTTCTTCAACTTGCTCAAGAGGTAGAACATTTCGAATGGGTCTTGGAAGTGGAACATTCCTTTAGGGATTGCCCAAAAGGTGGGGGTTGCCCAATAGGTGGGGAATGCCCACTCGCTGGGGATTGCCCAACACTTGCTATCTTTTAGAAACTTCATCTTTTTCCTTTTGTTGCCTAAGTAACTCAATAACTTGTTCCGGGGTAAAGGTTGAGCTACTTGTACCTTCACCGGCTTCAAGGTGGACACTCGGGGTCCCCTTCTCAACTTGGACACTAGAGGTCCCTTTCTCAACTTGGACACTCGGGGTCCCTTGCTCAACTTGGGTACTTGAGGTCACCCTTTCAAGAGTTTCAATCTTTTGGCTCATAATATCCATTTTAGCAAGGATACTAGCCAAGGCATTCTTCACAAAGTCATCTCCTTCGTTGGCCATTGTACTTACAAAATGAGCAAACGTTAGTGAAATCACCTCACTCACACCCTCACTTGTGTATCACTCGGGTCACTCGTTTAGTGGTGGTGGATATTTCACTCGAACTTGAATCTAGAAGCTTCACGTAGTTGAACAACAACTCTCAACTCAATCAAACTATCCATAAGTCAAGTGTACTCCGAGGTGAGTGGAGTTTAAGTGACTCAATGGACGATAAGCACTTTAAAGTGAGGACTTGAGTCAAAAAGATCTACGAATCTTCTTGGAGTTCTACTCTCCAAACTAGGCACAAATTACCTAAAAGCTAAATGGACTAGTGCCAATTAAGTAGGAAGGTTACTTAGATAAGCACTAGTTAGAGGTTAAGCAAACAAAGAAACAAGAAAACCTAGGAAAAACTACCCAATCCCACACCTTCAGTGACTAGGCAGAGCACCCCAAGGTAGGCGGAGCGCCTCCAAAAACCACCGGTAGGGGTGGCCAGGAGGAGCGCCCTAGGGTTGGGCGGAGCGCCTGTTCTTCAGGCTTCAGCTTTTCAACTTCGTTTTTCTTAAATTTCAATCCAAATTTTGGATCGATTTCACCATGTTTTGCACAAATCCAAGGTACCCAAAGTTGTATAATGATATTCTCTTCAAACCTCAATCATTATCACACCCAAATACCCAACAATCAAAGCACAATCAATAATCAAAGATTCAAAGTGGGTTTTTCTAATGGGTTTCAAAAGTGGGTTTGATTCTTCCAAATCTCACAAAATTGGTATCAAATTTTTTTTTTCAATCTAGAACAAACCTCGGTAACCAATTCCACAATCAATCAACCAATCAACCCAAGAATCAAGCAAGAACATCAAGAACAAGGGTTTATCAAGGGTTTAAGAAATTGGGGTTTTCAAATCTTCAAATTTCTTGATACCAATCCAAATCATGAGATTTAGGTATCCAAACGACGGGTTTTCAACAAGGATCAATCTCCAATAACACCAATAACATGAATCAAACACATCAAAAGGTTATGTCAAATTTTTGGATTTTCAACTTTTTCAATTTTTTTTATTTTTTCTTCTTTCTAATAACTTCAAACACAAGAAACTAACAAGAAAAGATATTAGGCACGATAAACCAATGGTCGGGGGTTTGTAGAAATAAAACTCGAGCCTTACTCTGATACCAAACTGATGCAGGAAAAATAAGGAAGCGATAAAGTAAAGATAAAAGCGAGACGTGGCTCGAACGAATAACCCAAGTAGCACCGAAGAACTTATTTCGATACACCTCAGGAGATTGTCAAGGAACACCTACACTAAGCAACTACCCTCGAGTCACACGAGGAACTCGCAAGTAGAATGATCGGGGAGGGGTTGAAGATTAACTAGCATCTACTAGAAGAATTCAAGTCCCAAACTAAGGGTTTAGTTCAACACAAAGAGCATTGCTCAAGTGTCATCTTTGTTCAAAATAACCTAAGTAGATCATTGAGTGTCTAGCTTTTATCCTTGTTTCTTATTTTCGTAGTTTAAATCAAAATAAATGATTTAGCTTGCACTTCGGTAATGACTTAGAGATTTAAGATTAGCATTAAGAATTGGAGGGAGACTCCTCCACTTAGAGTGTTAACTTACACATCTAATTTCAATAGGGATTGCCATCCTCGCACAGTCTGCTGGACTAAGGAAGACTTAGCTAGAAACAGAACGCGGCTCAGACCTGAGTTACAAAATTACCCTATCGAGTTTCCAAACAGCTGCAACTCTCATGCTCACAACTCGATACCTTCACCATCAACTCCACTGCCTGATGGATCTATTCACGGGTCAAATGATGCCTCTCACTACCCTTTGTAGCCTTGAAACATAACAATGTGCTTACCCAGCTACCTTGACATGCACTCTGGCTCAACACAGGGAATATAACAAGCGGCTACTAACCGCCCAAGCTCACTAGTGGCAGAAGAAGAATAGATGGCACTGACAGAGGATAGAAATAATTAGAGCTTCAGGAAGCTCATCTTCTTATTTGCTTGGCTACCAGAGCTAGACTACTTCCGAGTCAGGCTAAGCAAAGAATTGCAATTAAAGACTATCATGAGCTTTATGAAATATCATATGTGCCAATTTAACCTTCCAATAAGAAAGGAACTGCAAAAAATTACTAGAAAACCTTTTGTAACCGACACAAGATCATATAATAACATGACTCTACTAGTGTCTCGAACCATGAGGAGACACATAGATCAAATATTACTAACTAATCACTTTACACCGGAAGAAATAATGACACTTTCTGATGGTGATGAATTAGAATCCCATCATTCTACCAACACTGAATTTCGACGAGAGAGTTAAACTGTCTTGACATAATAACAGAAGGTGGCACAACAAAATACCAAGCAGAAAATACCGACACTCACTCTCAAATCCCTCACATTTAAACCAGATAAACTAGGATGGTCTCACAAATGCTAAGAATAAATCATACTAGAAACTCACCTCTATACCACAACAGATTTTTAATAAAAACGACATCCAAAGAAACCATGGAAATATGATAAGACAAATCATTTCCAGATCGATTGGAAGAATCAAATCTTACTCACATATAAGAGAAGAACAAATACTTGGGTCTACTACACCTGCTGCCTCAGCATCCTGCCAGACTGGAAGTTCATAGAACTGCCTCTGCAGTTGAGCTGAGCTACAACCCTGATAATCACCTTCTGAAGAACCACTTCCACCGCGCTCTCGACCTATGCCGGATGGTGGCATATCTGTTGATACCTAATTTTATCCCTCCTGTTTCGATAGCCATTATTCAAATAAAATTGCACTAATAGCCACACGATTATCAAACACTCATCCCTATTCAAAATTATTACTTCGCACACACACGCCAATTAGGTTATTTTTAAGACATTAGCTCAAGCTACAGTCATTTTACGAAATTCGCACGTTCAGCCACAATTTCTTATGATTATTTGCATTTTTAGTAAAATTGCCTAAAATTATTTCAAAACCTAAAATAATAGGCTTTCTTAACTATTTAACCCTCACAATTATTTTCTTATTTTTACATAATTTTATAAATATTTTACATATTTTTCTATATATATTTTAGGCATTTATACATATTTATACATAATATATACAATTTACACATATACACATATACACCTCATCTTTTATGCCACCTACGCGCCTACGTGGCCGAATCTTGGCCGTCCACGACATTAATGTAACGGCCAAGATTAATATTTCAATTTTTAATTACTTACCCAACCCCCAAACCCTCGACACCTCTTTCATTTCTCCCCTAACCCTCAGCTGCCACACCCTTTCTATCTCTAGATCAAAACCATACATCGCCACTGTCAATGGCCTTTTCCGGCCAACTCTACCGGTGAAACATCAACAAAATTATATTTTCTTGTTCTCCACGTGGTCCGCTACAAAACTCCTATGCCAATTTTCCTATTTGGCGATGGTCAAAATCTGACCCTCATCGACTTCATCGTCATCGCCGAAAATCAAAATGTCTTTTGAGGTACGGGCCTTTACACATTCTTAGAGGAGAAATTAAGTTTGAAAAAGGGAGTCCCTAATTTGAACGCGACGAAACTGATTCGAATCGATGATAAAATGGGTAATCCCTTCTTTTGTTATTTATGGAATACTATATGTTGTCGGGGACTAATTTAACTGATCATATTAGTTGATTATGTGTCTGCATGCCTAGTTGAAAACTGATATGGACCATGGCTGTTGTGATCACTGACTTTGTTGATAATAAAGAATATCGTCTTGGATTTTTGAATGCCTAAAATGCTAACATGTGCATATTTTTTGCTTCGTGCTTTATTGACTAAATTCCAGTCCTTAGAACCCATGACAATGTGAGGGTTGATCCTGATTGTTCCATGTATCTTAAAATATACTTGATTGCTTATCCTGATTAAATGAATGGTTCCAATGACTATAAAGTTCCACCTAATCTAAAACCTGAGTTACATGATCCAAGAGTTCCTGATTTGCTCAATTTACATCCCTTAACTGAAAATTTAAATGGAAATTGTTCTATCATTTGATCCAGTATCAGTTTAATTTTTTGAAATCTGTTAAGTGATACCAAAGGATTTTCGAGCCTAAATTGCTTTTGAACACTTTTTGCATACTAATCTTGAACCTGGTTGTGTTATTGTCCAAAGGGTGGGGAAGCTTGTTTGGTTTAGAATCATGTCTATGTGATTTCTGGATCCCTGATTATTCTAATTTAAAATTTTAATTGGGAATGGGAATAGAAATTTGTTATAGGATTGATTCGATGCTAATTAGGATCCCCTAAATATGTTAAGAGTATTTTTCAAGCCTAAAATAGTTTCTAACACTTTTGGAGGACTGATTCTTGAACTGAGACTCTGCTACTGTCTAAGATGAGAGAGTCTTACTTGTTGTAAAATCTTAATTGCCTTAATTTAGGGATCCTGACTGATCTATTTTTGGAAAAGATACCTAATAGAATTCTTTGTGATTCTGGAGTAATGTTTTTGCCTTATTCATTCCATACCTATTAGGGTTAAACCCCTTGCTCTCACACCTATATAAGCCAACTTATTTTGACACATTCAGACACAGTTTCATACCTAGAAACACACAGACACATGCTCACACACTGAGGCATTACATATCCACTGAAGTTGCTAGCAAAACATCTCTCCGCTCCTCTGGAATTTTGTTCTCTTCTCCTAGTATTGGTACTATTTCTAGAGGAAAATTCTCACTGATAAACATTTATTTTCTTATTGATTTCAATTATAAACAAGGTATGACTCTCTATGTTGTATCTATACTATTCTCTGCCTAACCGGTTCATTATCTATGCTCTTTATCTGCTCCCTGCTTGTCAGTATGTGTGCATGTTTGGGGCTTCTCTTTGGCCCTGCTAACCTTGGCATACAGCTCTGATTGGATGACCTGGGATAGGCCATACCTGTTTCATGTAATGCAAAAAATCCTAACTGATTATACTATGACTAGGGCAGTTCTTTTGAAGTGTCATCACTGAGATCATTATCGATGGTTTAATGTTTGAGAAACAAGACCCTGGTTACATGAATATCCCCCCTTTATTTGTGTATATTGAATAGGATACCCTGCCTGTATCTATTTTAAAATAGGGTACACAGTCATAGACTGTGTACATGGCTACCCGGGGCCCTTTTCTAAACCCTTGCCTTATTATATGCCTGCATCATTCATCACTGATGTTTAAACTTGCCTGGCCATTTCTGGATAGAATAATACCTCGATTTTAAAGTTTAGATTTGAATTTACTTGTTTGAACTGAAATCTGGATAACGCTCTTGACAAATAAATTCTAAAAAACCAGAATTGCGATGTTTGTAGTATGCTATTTTATGAAAAATCTGAATTTTCAACTACATGGGTTAAATGTGCAAAGACTGCCTAATATGTGACTATTTCTGCAAATAAAATCTGCCCCTCTTTTTTGCATTACTAATTTGGGCCCCAAAACCTCTTTAAATTCGGCCTTTTTGTGTGTTTAAATCGATTTTACAAATTCTTAAGCTCTTGTACACTAATCTCATAGTATATAAGGGTGTATGAATTATTGGGGGTCAACCATACTAACACTTATATGTATTTTCTAAAGTTTCAATAAACATTACCATGTATTTTTCTTGCCTGTACGTATATATATTACGTGTAACCGCCCTTATATGCATTTGTGTGTTCCGTGATCTTTTTTTCAAAACAGCCTCTCTATACGTATATATTTTCAAAAGCGACCCCAGAAACAAATAGCCATTAAGGTTAGGGCTCGACAAATAATGTCAAGTCACACTGATCCTAAATGGCTAATATTTTTTTTTAAAAATAACCTCAGCTTATTTTCTAACCAATTCTAAACAGTTTTGTCAAAACAGGCCATTTTTACAAAACTGATTATTACTGCAAATTATAAATAGATACTGAAAATTGCATAAGTAAACTAGTTTGAACCACCTCTTTGCGATATTAGCCTATCCGAATATATGTTTACCTATTTGGGGCCAAATGCGCGATTAGGCATAGGGCTTAGGCCATTCTTGCGAATTGAAAAGCCCAATTGCATATACATGCTGCCCTTATATACTATTTTGCACAAATAGATGTAATTCAATAATTAACTGCGAATTTGCATTTTTAAATTAGTAATATATATTTGTGAAAATGATAACATTTGTAACTTGTTTATACATCCCAAAAATTAATTGCTCGGACGGGAACAACTTTTTGTGGGACTTGGGGAAGTGTGTAACACCTTCTTCCTCGAGTCACTTGGGCTTCTTACCGTCGAATCTATGGAATTGAAAATGTTTAATAAAAGACCTGACCTTAGACACTTAGGTGACCGAATACACCTTAGAAATCCATATTAGGTGGAGACTCCAATCTTCAACTCAAACGAGTTACACAGTCAAACCCGAATCTTGAGTCGCTCCGAGTTAAGTAAATGTGGGGTATGACAGAATGGCGACTCCGCTGGGGATATCAAGGTCCTAACCATAACGAGCTTTTAATTTTGGGATTTTATTATTTAATGGCTCATTATCTTGTTTACTGTTATTATTACTATTTTACTAACTTGTTTTCTTTTTTGTTTTTCTTTATTTATTTATTTATTATTATGAAAATTTGTGACATTGGCATGCTTCACTAATATTCCTCCATTCCTGGAAAACGATATTTTGCACACACACGGGCGATTAGGTGGATCTCACGGTCGTTCCACCTCAAAAAACCCTTTAGGAGGGACGTTTGGAATATAGTTGGTCTGTGGTACAACCAATAATTTCAAATGGTCTCACCCCTTGGTCGTCCACCTTGGGAAACCGTGTCAAGAATTATACCACTCTTGGAATGTAATGTGCAGGCATCATGCCATAGGAAGGGCTTCTCGTAAGCCAACTAGTCTTCAACTTGTTCAAACAACTTTACGGGTTTTTAACCCCAGAGGAACGTTAGGACATGCTTATGTGCATTTGAGAGAAAGAAAAAAAAAGAGAGAAAAGAAAAGTGAGATGAAAATAATTACGTATTTTGATTGTCCAATTGTTCTCAAAAGGGGAGGGAAATTTTTAATCATTTATTTTTCTCTTTTCTTTTTAGGTCATCATGAGTCAAAAGCTTCATCGTTTTGGAATGACTATGGGCGCACCTCCTGTGTTGACTAATTGGTGGAATAATTTGCCGTTGGGTGAACAAACCAATGTACGCCAACATTTGAGTCATTTGGTTTCTCTGTTAGAAATGGAACCATGTAAAAATGATTGAAGCGTCGGTGTCATTTTGGGATGAAAAACTAAATGTGTTTAGATTTGGGGACGTCTTGTTAACACCTTTGCTGGAAGAGATAGGAGGATTCATATCATATTCGAGGTTAGACAAACATCATTGGCAGGGGAGTCGCATTTTGGCTCCCAGCATCCCTACACCTGAGAAGTTTTGTGACAAATTAGGGATGATAGCAAGTGTGAACGTAGAGTTTTTACAACAAAAGAAAATACCATTTTCCTATTTCTACAACAGGTTCGAGTATTTGGGTGCTTTTGATGATCCTCAAAAAAATTCAAATTCTACGGTGACTGGAGGAGGGCTAGACCATTTGCATTTGCCGTTTGTTTCTTAGGGATAATGGTGTTTCTGAAATCTCGGATCACAACATATGTTCGAGGCTTATCATGGTTACTGATGCAGTGTTCAACGGGATTGATGGTTATCGCTACACTATAGTCCCTATGATTGTAGCAGACATCTATCGGGCTTTGGGCTGTTGTAAAAGAGGAGTGAAATATTTTCAACGGTGTAATATTCTGTTGCAAGCATGGTTCAAGAAGCATTTGAGGAAGGTGAAAGATGCGTAAGAATTGTCCAAGCCAACTGGTTCGAATTATTTGATTGGAGAACGCTACGGGGTTCCAAAACTCAAGCAGCCGAGCAGCATAAAGAAATGTGTAAGGTTGTTTGAAAACATAACGGAGGATTTAATTGGTTTCCTTCATCAAATTTAATCATTAGCTCTGAGAAGGCATCTTTTGTGATACTTATGGGATTACGAGGCCTCCAATCCTATCAACCACTAAGGGTGATGAGGCAAGCAGGGAGAAAGCAAATCGTCCCACTCAGACCAGACACGGAGGCCTACCAAGTCGATTATACTGAAGACATTGTCCTAAAGGTCAAAAGCATTAGGAAATCCTGGATAGGTAGACAAGTCATGGGGGAGAAGTCATTGGCGCAAGACAGATATAACACTGGATGCGAACCAAATTACATCAGTTGGTTACGTTTAGCATAAAGGAGAATGTGGTAGCAGGGCCAAGCCGAAGGAATGACATAAGGGACCAAGAAGCGGAGACTCAAGTCTGATACCGCGAGTTCATGTTGAAAGATGTTAAAATGGACAAAGAAAATAAAGAAGAGGTCGGAGTGTGGAGAAAGAGCACATTGGAGTTTGAAGGAAAAATAGAGGCATTAGGGACGAAGCTTGAACAATGGAATTCAGAGTGTGCAGAAGTAGACATCTTACATTTAGTTGTGGCAAAGGGATATTTAACCAAAGCTATGGAGGTGGTCAAGGAGGTTGCCCGAAAAGCAAAAAGAGCCAAGCTAGAGAAGGAGCGTGTTGCTTAGTCTAGTGTCATTTTCATTTCTTTTATATTTTCATGTTCCAAAAGAATCATCATGTATTGAATTTCAAAAGTTATTTTAGGAATTTATGAGAACAATTGGCAACAAAATGCGTACCTAGATAAACCTAGGGAGGCTAGACGTCATAGTCCATTAGTAAACCTAGTCCAAATATTGAAAAGAGTTCTCAACCCAAAAAAGACAAAACTGCATCCTCGCATGGATTCAAAGAAATGTTTGCGCAAAATATTGATCGTTTGCTTGAGTGTGATCAAGACTATAGGATTATTTTGATCTTTTCTTTTTTGTCTTATTTTCAGACTATGGCTGCAATAGGTACACTTCAATTTGAGACTGTCTTCCAAGATCCTCATTTGATCAGGCTTTGGTGGGAAGATTTGGCTACAGTCAGTAAGTTCCATGTTCAAAAGGTGTTGGGAGAACTGGTGGCCCTTAAGGCTCACACTACTATGCCTGGTTTGGTCGAAGCTTCTACATATTTCTAGAATTAAAAAAGGACGGTGTTTCATTTCAATGGTTTGGAGTTGGCACAAATACTAGAAGATATTGGAGAACTGGCAGGGTTAGAGCCCGGGCCCGAAACACTGATCTACCTTCGAGATGTGGAGCCTAAGGAGTTCATTGAGCTGTTACACGCTCCTTATGATCCATACATCGAGGGCGTACATGATGGAAAGGTTACTTTGGAATATCTATATTTTAGATTTCGAGATCCAACTCTTAGGCCCGATGCGGAGTTTGGCATTGACCGAGGGTAGAGAGTCTGATGTTGAGTTTGGCATGGCAAAGGGTAGACAGTCCGATGCAGAGTTTTGCATTGACTGAGGGCAGACAGCCCGATGTTTGAGTTTTGCATAGCAGAGGGTAGACAGCCCAATGCGGAGTTTGGCATAATAAGAGGTAGACAGCCCGGTGAAAGGATTGACATGACAAAGGGTAGACAACCCAATACAAAGAATGTCATAATGTGTGGTGGATAATTTGGCATAGCAAAGCGGTATACAGCCCAACATGACGAACACACCTGCATATGATGAGAATCCCTAGGAAAACGATCCAGCAAACAGGAAAGTACATTTTTACATTTACATATATACACTGTTTGTGCAAAAATCACTTTTACTGCAGGATATACAATCCGACAATGCAAAACATTACCATCTAGCACCTCGAAAATTCCTATAGTCTATAAACACTGCTCAAGCGTCGAGATAAAATTAGTCGTTTTGTCAGCGTCTTTGCCCGAAGACTCTTTCATCATCCCCGGGCAAAGAGGGGCAGCTATTGACACCTAATTTTATCCCTTCTTTCTCGATAGCCATTATTAAGACAAAATTGTACTGATAGCCAGACGATTATCTTACACTCATCCCTATTAAAAATCATTACTTCGCACACACACGCCAATTATGCTATTTTTAAGTCATTAGCACAAGCTACAGTCATTTTACGAAATTCGCACGTTCAGCTACAATTTCTTATGATTATTCGCATATTTAGTAAAATTACCTAAAATTATTTCAACTAAAATGATAGGCTTTCTAAACTATTTAACCGTCACAATTAATTTTTTTATTTTTATATAATTTTATAAATATTTTACGTAATTTTCTATACTTTTTTAAGCATTTATACATATTTATACACAATATATACGATTTACACATATACACCTCAACTTTTATGCCACCTACGTGCCTACGTGGCCAAATCCTGGCCGCCTACGACATTAATCTAACGGCCAGTATTAATATTTCCATTTTTAATTACTTACCCAACCCCCAAACCCTCGAAACCCTTTTCATTTCACCCCCCTAACCCTCAGCCGCCACGCCCACTCTCTCTTCCGATCAAAACCCTACATCGTTACTGTCAATGGCCTTTTCCGGCCAACTTACCGGCAAAATATCAAGAAAATTATATTTTCTTGTTATCCTCATGGTCCGCTACAAAACCCCTATGCCAATTTTACCATTTGGCGAAGTTCAAAATCTGACCCCTCATCGACTTTATCGCCATCGCTGGAAATCAAAATTTCTTTTGAGGTACGAGCCTTTACACGTTCTTAGAGGAGGAATTATGTTTGAAAAAGGGAGTCCTTAATTTGAACGCGACGAAACCGATTCGAATCGATGATTAAATGGGTAATCCCTTTTTTTGATATTTCTGGAAAACTATATGACATCGGCGACTGATTTCATTGATTATATTAGTTGATTATGTGCCTGCATGCCTAGTTGAAAACTGATTAGGGCCAAGGTTGTTGTGATCACTGACTTTGTTGATAATAAAGAATATCGTCTTGGATTTTTGAATGCCTACAATGATAACGTGTGCATATTTGTTGCTCCGTGCTTTATTGACTAAATTCCAGTCCTTAGAACCCATAACAATGTCAGGGTTGATTCTGATTGTTCTATGTATCTTAAAATATACTTGATTGCTTATCCTGATTAAATGAATGGTTCCCATTGCTATACAATTCCACCTAATTTAAAACCTGAGTTACATGATCCAATGGTTCCTGATTTTCTCAATTTATATCCCTTAACTGAATATTTAAATGGAAATTGTTCTATCATTTGATACAATATCAGTTTAGTTTTTCAAAATCTGTTAAGTCATGCCAAAGGATTTTCGAGCTTAAATTGGTTTTCAAAACTTTTAGCACACTGATCTTGAACCTGGTTGTGTTATTGTCCAAAGGATGGGGAAGCCTGTTTGTGTAGAATCTTGTTTATGTTATTTCTGGATCCCTGATTAGTCTAATTTAAAATTTTAATTGGGAATGGAAATAGAAATTGGTTAAACTGAAACCTAGATAACGCTCTTGACAAATAAATTCTTAAAAACTAGAATTGCGATGTTTGAAGTATGCTATTTTATGGAAAATCTTAATTTTCAACTACAGGGGTTAAATGTGCAAAGATTGCCTAATCTGTGACTATTTCTGCAAATCAAATCTGCCCCTCTTTTTTGCATTACTAATTTGGGCCACAAAACCTCTTTAAATCTGGCCCTTTTGTGTGTTTAAACCGATTTTACAAATTCTTAAGCTCTTGTACACTAATCTCATAGTGTATAAGGGTGTATGAATTATTGGGGGTCAACCATACTAACACTTATATGTATTTTCTAAAGTTTCAATAAAATTACCATGTATTTTTCCTGCCTATACGTATATATATTACGTGTGACAGCCCTTATATGCATTTGTGTGTTTCGTGATCTTTTATCCAAAACAGCCTCTCTATACGTATACATTTCCAAAAGCGACCCCAGACACAAAATAGCCATTAAGGTTAGGGCTCGACAATTAATGTCAAGTCACACCGGTTCTAAATGGCTAATATTTTATTTCAAAAATAACCTCAACCCGTTTTCTAACTAATTATGAACAATTTCGTCAAAACAGGCCATTTTTACAAAACTGATTATTACTGCAAATTATAAATAGATACTGAAAATTGCACAAGTAAACTAATTTGAACCACCACTTTGCGATATTAGCCTATCCGAATATATGTTTACCCATTTGGGGCCAAATGCGCGATTAGGCATAGGGCATAGGCCGTTCTTGTGAATTTAAAAGCCCAATTGCATATACATGCTGCCCTTATATACTATTTTGCACAAATAGATGTAATTTAGTAATTAAATGCGAATTTGACTTTTTAAGTTAGTAATATTTATTTGCGAATATGATAACATTTATAACTTGTTTAGACATCCCAAAAATTAATTGCTCGGGCACGAACCACTTTTTGTAGGACTTGGAGAAGTTCCTAACACCTTCTTCCTCGAGTCACTTGGGCTTCTTATACTCGAATCTCTGGAACTGAATATGTTTAATAAAATACCCGAACTTAGACACTTAGGTGACCTAATACACCAAAGAAGTCCATATTAGGTGGCGACTTCAATCTTTAACTCAAACGAGTTACCCAGTCAAACCCCAATCTTGACTCGCTCCGAGTTAAGCAAATGTGGGGTATGACAATATCTATGGCTGATTGAGATCTAAATGAAATCCCCTTCGAATGGGCAGGTGCCTGAGGGTGAGAAAAAGGACGACTGCCTTCCTGCTGAAATAAGGGACAGTTCCTCCTAAGATCATGAAGCCCACAACAATGATAACACGTTTTTGCTAAAAATGGACAATGGATAGGCTACTGATAGCTATAAAGAGAAGATTGAGTCAGATCTTGACGAACTATCGGTGCACTCTAACCTTCTGTGATCATCATAACCCTTACCTCCAAAATAGGTACGATAGTGTGTCATACCCGATTTTGGACTCAACTCGAAACGAGTCAGGTTTTGGATTTGACTGGGTAACTCGTTTGAGTTCAAGTGTTGGAGTCGCTACCTAATATAGTCTTCTAAGGTGTATTAGGCCACCTAAGTATCTAAGGTCAAGTTTAGTAGTTACACTAGTCTATTTCAGAGATTCGAAAGGGTAAAAAGTCCAGATGACACAGGGGAGAAGGTCTTAGGCACTCCCCCAAGTCCTACGAAAGGTGGTTCTCGTCTGAGTCTAAATTTTGGGATAAATGGGTGAATATTATCATACAATACTAAGTTGGAAAGTCATTTTAGCATTTGATTCAAGAAAGCGATACATCTAGGCAATTCTACTCACACATATGCAAACAAGTTTATATGCGACCTACATTTAAAGCCTAATCGTATTTTATGGCCTCTAATACAAACGCCTAATCGTAAGTGTGGTTCAAGCATGTAAGAGTGTTTAATTTCAACCTATTTGTGTAATTCTAGCATTTAAGGCAATTTTGCATAAATAGGCAGTGTTGCAAACAAATTTCAGATTTGTACCAAAAATCTAAATGGGTGTTGCTTTAAAATAAAATATTAGCCATTTAAGGTCGGTGTGACTAGTCATTAATTGTCGAGCCCTAACCTTAATGGCCTTTTTTGTTTAGGGATCAGTTTTTGGAAATATATAGGCGAAAGGGACTGTTTTCGAAAATGAGTTTCACATAAGCACAAAAATGCAAATAAAGGCTGTCGCACGTAAAGTATATATGTATAGGTATAAGCATGCAAATATATGACTAAATAATAGTTATAACTTTAGAAAAAATGCTTATAAAGTGTATAAGTGACCCCAAATACTTTATACACCCCTATTGATAAAAAAGTTTTACGACATATAAAGGCCCCATTTTAAAATGGTTTTGGGCCTGGATCATTTGTGCAAACAGAAACAGTTCAAATTTAACCGAAACGGACCAGGTTTTAACATTTTTTTCAAATAGCCTCGATTTTAACCAGAATTCCAGATTTGACGTTATAAAAGCATGTTTTCAAGTATTAAGATTCCAAAACCTGTGAGAGATAACATATAGAGCATTGTCGTTGTCTAGGAAGCGTGCAGACCTTAAAAATATGACGTAACTTGACATGCCACACAGATTTCAAAAGAAGATCATGCTTTGAATGATGCAGCAGGTAAGAGGGTAAAGGAGAAGAGGAGGCTCCTGGATAGCCCATATACACAACCTCGTAGCTGTGTTCCCTGTGTTATACAGATACAAACGGGAATCCTAATGAATATACACAAATAGGGGCAGTTACTAAGGGTAAAGGAAGAGGGGTAAGGTCAAGTCTTGCACTAGAAGGCAGCCTATTTAGGCTTAGTTTTCTTCAGGGAAGAAGGAGTTTCTTCCCCAGCCCTTCAAGCACATTAAAACACTGCAATATTAACACAAGTATAGCCTTTGAAGCTATCCTCACACATGCTGCATGAAGAGAGTTAGCAGAACCAGAAACAGAGCCCAAACAGAGGTATGCTCAGGGGTAACAAACAGATAGAGGTTATACCAAAGGACTTAGACATAAACAACCTGGATAACATGGCAAACAATGAAAAAGAACCATAGTTTTATACTGCACTTTTAAATAGCATTGATATGATCCTAGTGGATCACCCTAATAGGTGTGTAGAGGTTAACTCTAGGCTTTCCGGAATATCCAGGACCAAAACAAGTAGAGCAAACAAACAATAAGCAGCTTAAATGACATTGAGGCAGGGTAGGGGTGTAACAGACAACTACATAGGCATAGATGGGTAAATAAGTGCAATAAGCAGTCAGGGATGAGGAAGTACCTCTAAACACTAGAGAGTATGTAAATAAAGTTGCAGGTGTTGCTTGATGCTTGCAAAGAACAGAACCAGAAAGTAAACAAGCAGAGGACTCCAATTATTTTTAAAGCAATCAGAGAGAGAGAATAGTATGCTTAGGCAGTTTGCTATGTATTTTCTGTGTAAAGAACTGTGTCTAAGTGAATGACGGGGACATGTTTATATAGGTGTGGGGGGTTGGGGTTTAGTTCTAACGGGTGAAAACATAAAAGGTGGGGAATATTGCCTTCCAGATTTAAAAGGAATTCTCTTAGGTACTCCTTCTAAAAATAGGTTAGTCAGCCTCCTAATTTTAAGGAAAATAGAATCCCCATTAATTATGCCTTTTCCCCTCATTACCTTGACAAATGTCTAGGTTCAAAACAAATAGTACAATCATGTCTTATGCTCAAAAGCATCCTTAACATGTTAAAAAGGATTCAAGTTGATACTAGGTCTGATACGGGTCAAAATAGATGGAAGCGATAAACTAAGATGCGGAAGCAATAACCACAAGGTAACAAGAAATAAGGGACGGGGAAGAACAGAAATAGAAGAAAAGAATGGATAAACGATTCAAACCATGAATTGAATATTCGAGAGAGGAAGGGAAACTTGAACCATACAAGGATTCCGTACTAGTGACGAATCTCTATAGGTTCCAAGCAAAGAGATAATCCGAAGCTTCAGGCTTCTACAAAGAAAAAGGTCTTGCCTCTCTTTCTAAGTCTATTCTTCAAATCTAAACATGCTAAATGAAATAAATGACTACGTGTGGTATTATAGGTTCACCACACTTCTAAATGAAATGACTATAAGCCCCTAAGTCTAGTCAAAACAATAAAGGCCACTTAGGGCTAAAAGAGGAATTACATGCGTAAACTAGCAAAATCCCGTGTGCAGTCCATCAGGGGTAGGCGGTCCGCCCACCCCCACTAGGCAGCCGCCTCTCTCAAAGTCCAGAGAGTAAGCAGTCACCTAGGCGATCCGTCCATGGCTTGAGGCGGTCCGCCTCTTCCTGAAGCTCCTTGAAATGCCTCAAAATGTGCCTCGGACGCTCCTCCTTTGTAGCCTAGGTGGTCCTCCTTCCATGGCACTCTAATGCATGATCTTCAAGTCGCTTCCGGAGCCCGTGACTTGTCTTCCTTGTGCTCTCGAGCTTGGCTCTTGATGGTTGGCGCTTTGGCTCCAATTTGCCCCGCATCATCCTCCCCTTCTTGAAAGGACTTCGTCCTCGAAATCAAACCATCAAGCCTACATTCAAAACAAGCACAAACAAAGCTTCCCACTACAAGAGTAGGTTATTGCCAAAAGTATGGGAAAACACACTCTTATGATAGAGCCAAGCATTAATACCAATAAAAAAGCTCATGTCTCCCAAGGAAACAACAAGTACTTCACTCAAAAAGAAAGTGCATCCAACACAAGAACAAGAAAAGAGGTCAATAGGAAATGGAACATGAAATATATGGCAATCAACTTCCCTATGGCCCCTAAGCTTATGCCCAACACACCAAGCCTTCAAATCAATATTATCACAATGTAGCGCATTGGCTTTGGCATGCTCAACACTCAAGGTGTGATCAACATATGGGATGGAGTAAGCGACATAATTCAAGCGACAACTAGCATCAAATACTCCACTCCCCTTCTTGGAAGCACTCTTACACACACCAAGAGTGACTTCCTCACCCTCAAACCCACCTCTAAGACGATTTCCCTCACTAGACAAACTATCAAGGAAAGCTTCCATAATGGCTTCTTCATCATTATAGTCCACACAATCAAGATTAGGACTACTAGAAGACGGACCAACACAATCAATTCCAAGACTGTTGCTCCCAAACGCACACGCAAGTATACGCGGTCGCCAAGTAATAAAGTGATAAAGTCGAGTATCGTTCCCACGAGAACTGTGCAGACTAATACTTAATAAACAATTTATAAACAAACTATCCAAGGGTCTTTTTCTTTGATGGTGAGAGTTTTTGTAACCAAAAAGCAGCAATTAAAGTGCTAGATATGTAGTCAAGCAATGGTGCAATACTTTGGGTGTTAACAATATTAAGAGGACTGTCCAGGGTCAAAGTTACGAACAATCCAGTTGGTGTATTCAATTGATTCCACTTCTTAATTCCCGGGTTACTAACTGACAGAGTAAATGTAATTATGAAAACCTTTCAGTTCTTCACAATCTATGCAAGCTACTTCAATCCCTATATGTCTATGGGTTAAATCACATGCACGCATTAACGATCCTGTAATGAGTTAAACTAGGCAAGCAAGTATATGTCTATCCTACTCGCGAATTGGTTCCCCGATGCCCGGGTTCACAAACTAGTTCTATTCCTTCTTATTACGTAATTAGATTCTCTCTTTCGAGTTCAACCCAAAAACCATAGATGATGCATAATTATCGAGCTCTAATAATTAAGCAAGTGAAATCAAGAAAGAATAAGTAACCCGTTATGGGATTCAATTAATGGGAATCAATCTTCAACACTCAACCTTCATGTAAAACTCTAACCCCAGAACGTAATGAAATTAGCCACACATATTCATAATCACAAGGTAAAGATTTGATGTAATAATGAAGTAATTGATGTAATAGATGAAAGATTAGGAATAACCCTTGTTCAATGAAGTATGTAGCTCCAAGATTGCAGATAGACTACTTCTTCATGATTTAAAGCATTATGCTTTATCATGGTTTATTGCCGAAAGGCGGCATTTCTATTTTCTATATTTCTTGCAAATTGTTAAGCCTATCCATTTCATTTCTATTTCACTTTATGGGAACGTTTACTAAAGTTCTATTATTGTGATTTGCAGATATTTCTATGTTTGAAGAAGTATCTGCTTTAACGAGTTTTATGTCTTTTGTTTTACCTTATGGTTTAGGCTCGTTCGCCTTATAAATGAATGTTTAGGCTTGTTCTCCTTATAAATTAACGTTTAAGGCTCGTTCACCTTATAAATAAACGTTTTAGGCTCATTTTCCTTATAACTGAACGTTTTAGGCTCGTTCGCCTTATAAATGAACGTTTTAGGCCCGTTCGCCTTATAAACCAACGTTTTTAGGCCCGTTCGCCTTATAAATGAACAATCCGGGTTCATCCACCCGCAAATAAGTCGCTTTAGAACATTGGATGCTTCAAGACTAGATGTCTCATTTGCTTTATCAAATGATTGGAGCACAGTTCAAGAGCAAATCAAAAATTGCCACTAGATGATTAAAGCATTACGCTTTATCATGGGTTATTGCCAAAAGACGACATTTCTATATCCTATAATTCTTGCAAATTGTTAAAATGTCAGTTTCATTTCTATTCCACTATGAGAACACTTACTAAAATTCCATTGTTGTGATTTTCAGATATTGCTAAGTTTGAAAAAGCACGCGCATTAATGAATTGTGTCTTTTTCTTTATCTTACGATTTAGGCTCGTTCACCTTATAATCGAACGTTATAGGTTCGTTCGTCTTATAAATGAGCGTTTTTAGGCCCGTTCGCCTTATAAATGAACAATCGGGGTTCATCCACCCGTAAGTAGGATATGCAGGTTTATTCCAAGTTGTTCTAGGACGTTGGATGCTTCGTAAGCAGACGCCTCATTGGTTTTATCAGTAGATTGGAGCACTGTCTAAGATTGCATTGCAGACTACCTCTTCATGATTTAAAGCATTATGCTTTATCATGGTTTATTGCCAAAAGGCGGCATTTCTATTTCTTATAATTCTTACAAATTGTTAAACATATTCGTTTCATTTCTATTTCGTCTTTTGGGAACGCTTACTAAAATTTCATTTTGTGATTTGCAGAGATTGCTAAATTTGGAGAAGTACCTGCTTTAATGAGTTTATATTTTTGCTTTACCTTACGTATTTTAGGTATGTTCACCTTAAATGAATGTTTTAGGCTCGTTCACCTTATAAATGAACGTTTTAGGCTCATTCGCCTTATAAATGAATGTTTTAGGCTCGTTCGCCTTATAAATGAACCTTTTAGGCTAGCTCGCCTTATAAATGAACATCTTAGGCTCGTTCACCTTATAAATGAACGTTTTTAGGCCCATTTGCCTTATAAATGAACAATCCGGGTTCATCCACCCGTAAATAGGATATGCAGGTTTCCAAGTTGCGCTAGGACATTGGATGCTTCGTGACCCGACGCCTCATTGTTTTATCAGTTGAATAGAGCACATTCTAAGATTGCATTGCAGACTACCTCCTCATGATTTAAAGCATTATACTCCATCATGGTTTATTGCCAAAAGGCAGCATTTCTATAATTCTTTTAAATTGTTAAACATATCTATTTCATTTCTATTTTGATTTATGAGAACACTTACTAAAATTCCATTTTTCATGATTTGTTGATATTGCTTAGTTTGAAGAAGTACATGCTTTAATGAGTTTTATGTCTTTTGCTTTACCTTATGGTTTAGGCTCGTTCGCCTTATAAATGACCGTTTAGGCTCATTCGCCTTATAAATGAATGTTTTAGGCTCGTTCGCCTTATAAAGGAATGTTTAGGCTCATTCGAATTGTAAATGAACGTTTTAGGCTCGTTCGTCTTATAAATGAACGTTTTAGGCTCGTTCGCCTTATAGATAATCATTATGTTGAAGCCTGCATAGATTATAGATTAGACAAGTCGACTTGAGACCTTGTGTCTCATTAGTTGATTTATTTTGTATTTTGCCAAATTATACCTGCTTTACTTATTGTCTTGCTTTGCTATTTCAGAATAATAATCAGCCTAGAGATTCCCCGGGTGGAGCGCCTCGTCAGTTGATTGAAGGAAGAATTTATCGATGATATCGCAACCCGCATTTACAGTTTTATGTTATCGCTTTATGTTATTCCTTATTCCAATTTTCAAAGTTTATTAGCAGTTACTCGATTACCATTTGTCAAGATTGTTACAGAATTTTAGCAGCGCTGTAGCAGCATTTGGAGCATAACGTGGGAACTTTTTCTTAGCAGTGAACTGGGGCAATCGTTGATATGAATTAGACTCGTCAATGAGGGTTCGAAGAATCGCACTCGAACAAGCAAGTCTTACCTAATCTTTCATTCTAGATTAGGGGTCAGTTTGAATTATTTCCTATTCGTGCGGCCTTTTCTATCGATCGTGCGAGTTTTCGTATCCAAGTGTCATCGAACTACATTTGGCATGATTCTCTTTTAGCCTGAGATATGTAGGCAACTCAGAAACCGGAGTTCGGCCATATCCATAAGCCTTGCACTTTGGTCCTTTGAATTGAAGTCCTTGGCTTTATAGTGACAAAATTGGTTTCCCGTCAACTTCCTTACCCTGAAAACTCTTTCATTCTTTTCGGGTAAAGAGGGGTAGCTGTTGATACCCAATTTTGTCCAGAAAATTTTAATCAATTTAAATTATCTAAATAAAAGTCAATTTCAAAATTTTAAAAGTGAATTAATGAAATTTTAAAGAAAAAGGCTAAGTTTTGCAAAGTATATCTCAATTTCAGCCTATCCGTGCAATCCTCTTATCTCCTAAATTATCCTAAATGAGGCTAAAATCGTCCTAATCATAAATACTTGCCTATATTTGCAAATATTCATAAGCTATACATACACACACCACGCGTATACTTTCTTCCCCTTCTCTGAAAGCCCCAACCCAATTCCCCTCGACCAGAAGCCCCAGTTTCGACCCGCGAACCTCTTTCGTCAACAAGATTCCCCAATCTTTCCCCCCAAAATTCAATCCTAAGCAGTCCAAAATCCAACTCAGTTGGTCCCCATTCCTTTTCCCTCTCACCAGTACAACGTATACTTAATCTCATCCATCTATTTCAAACTTTGATTGAATCCAATCCTTTGATCGGTTTCTTGGAGATAAGGATGAGAGAGGTGTAAGTTTTTACCCTTCTCAACATTATCTCACAAGAGATGGATCAAAAAATGAGAGGGGAATCTCGGAATTTCATGGAGGTAAAACCCTAGATCTTTTTTACCATATATTTGTCACTTTCATGGTTTTAGAGGGTTTTAGTCTTAGAAAAATGCAGCAACTATATATATAAAAAAACTTTGTCTCAGTTTTAAGTAAAAAAATATGATACACATATAGAAGTATTGTTTGGTCTGTTCTTGTTTTGATTTGGGTTATCGCCTGTCTTGCTCGTAGGGTCGCTTGTTTAGACGTCGATTCTTTGGGTCTTCTTACTTAGTTCACTGCCTTGCACAAGGTCAGTGACTTCCTTCTCATTTTTTTATGTTTTCTTTTATGTAATGTAAATTTGCTCAGCTTGATTTTAATTTGAAATTTGATATGTTTGCATGTATAAAACTGAAAACTCTGCTCCTACGTTAGTTCTTGCTCTAAGACTGTGAATATGCCATTGAGCTAATGGAATTCATCTAAAATAAAAGAAGTAGCTTGCAAATTTTTTTAAGTGATCTGTTTAAGTTTCTTATTGCTCGAGCCAGTTTGGTATGAATCTAGTGAGGAGAGGGTTAGTTGGTGTGTGTACAGGGCTATGTGTGTGTTGTAGGCTGCTTTGGCCGAGTGTATGCAATATTTGGAAGGTTTAGGGTGTGAGATTTGAGGGATATTTAGGAAGTAAAGGAGAAGGTATAGAGGTGTTTGAAGTTTGGTATAGAAGCAGGTTGTTGATTTGGTTGTTGATGCAGCTTGTTTAGAGGTAATTTAATGAGTGTGAGAGCTGCTCAGTTGTGTTTTTTGAGGTCAGGGAATTGTGTATATGCATTATGTATATGCAGGAGGCTAGGAGTTGAGTTTGGAGGCTGCTTTGAATTTGGTTCAAGGAGTGTAGCAGTTAGTTGGGAAGAGTCAGAGGGTAGTTGGTTCTGTAAGAGTATGTAAGGTTGAAGGGTTGTTTATAGAGATTTGGTGAAGCTGCAGGTAGTGGGTGAGTAGTGAAGGGCAGTGAGGTAGTAGTTCAGGGGTCTGTTATGATGTTCCTAGTCGGTCTATAGGTGTTTGAGAGTGTTTCAATTAGTTTGTAAGTGGTTTTGGAAGGAGCTAGTATGTTGTAGTTTTGTTGTTGTGAAATAGAGAGGTCTGTATAGTTTTAGGGTTCTTGTTTGGTTCCTGGGAGCTCAAGGTGGGTCCTGTGAGATGGTGAGTGTTTGTTTTTTATTGCTGTGAGGTGCATGAGTTTAGGGTGTATGTTTTTGGTTTCTATAAGCTGAAAAGGGGAAGCTGGGCAGTATATTTCTCTTAAGTTCATATCAGTTTCTTCTGCAAGTATAACAAAGGGTATAGTGCTTTTCCATTTGGCTTAAGGGTCTGCCCCTGTCAAGTTGTATTCGCTTAAGTTTTGAAGTATGATAAAGATCTTGTTATTGAAGATGTTCCAAGCATGTCCTGATAGTTCTTATTCTAGCTCTCTTTCTGTTTCGTAAAAGGTTATAATTTACTCCAGTCCCATGACAAATTGTTCTCTTTGGTATTAAGACTTTACTCTTAAATCCTCCTAAGTTTCAGCATGTTTGTCGTGTTCACTGGTATAAATGAGTTGCCATGAATATACTCTTGCTAGTGTTAAAGTAAGTATCTTCTTCATAAAACTAAATTGTCGGACTGCTTTGATATTCTCTGTTAGTAAGTAAGTTTTAAAGGAATTTTAACTCTATCATTTTAGTGTATAATTATCCATTATTACAAAGGATTTAAGGTGGTCTTCTTCATTAGACATTAACTGGTTTTACACTCTCAGATTCTCTTTAATTTGTTGATAAAGGATGTTTATCCCAAGTTTGCATGACAAGCAGATTATGGTCTCTGGTGTCTTTATCTTGCTTGATCATAATTTAATTTTGAGTTAGGAAGCTAAGTTTGGCCTAGCTTTAGATTCTGATTAGTGTGCATGTTTGTGCCTGAAAGTATTAGGAAGCATGATTAAGAGTCTACTTTTGTTTATTGTAGTTTTATGTGTATTTACAAATCAGTGCGCTTGAAAACATATTTGTTTAGTGCGTAAAAACTTATGTATTTTCTAGAAGATCACTTTTTCATGGATTTTAATGGCTATTTAGCAAATTCATTAATCTGTTTCGTTTTCTTGGCAAATTTATTTAGACTTTTAACTTGCCGCTTCTTTAATTTACTTGCTTGCTTGTTTGTTTAGTTTCTTTTACTATGTTTAAGCGCATACTAATCTTTATCTCTTCCTTCTTTTGCATGGAATACAACTTTGGGGATGAGTTTGAGTTAAAACTCGCAAATTAGGATCGCCTAATTGCATTGGACTTGTCCGGACCTCGCTTTTGCGTTTCAAGTTCAAGTTTCCTAAAATATGAATGAATGAAAACTTGTAAAATTCAAGGGCTCAAATTATTGAGTTGCATATCCGGGTTCTATCTTCTAAACTCCATCTTTCCCTATTCCCATTAGAATCCATGTTATAGGATCCCTGTAAACCGGACTAGGACTTTACATGATAGAAGCCTGGTAGGGTAGCCGCTTTACTATAAAATTGTTATCTTATTGCATGATTAGAAATTGCTTTATGTAATTATTTATTCTCGTTTCTTTGGGATTCGCCATTTAATTTAAAGTATTAAGAATCGATTGTCAACTAATGAGTGCAAATTAAAGTTCAATTGAATTTGTATCTTTATTGTATCATTATTTATATTTAAATTATTTATTTATCAATTTACTTATTTATTAAATATTCAGTTATTTATTTATTTATTCATAATTTATTATTTATTTATTATCTATTTATTTTATTTATTTACTTATGTATTTATTTACTTATTATTTACTTCATTATTTATTTTTCCTATAATCTCTAAGTTATTTATTTTATTAAAATTCGTGAAAACCGCCGGATTAATCGCTTTTAGTGGATTTTCGAAAGTGCTCCCGTAATAGGGACCTTCTTTCTAATTTAAAAGAACCACTTACTCAGAATCTCTGAAAATTAATTTCATTTTAAATAAGGAAGAATTTGCACTCTTTAATTAATATTTGGTTCCTAATAATCCTAAATTAGGTGGCGACTCCAAAAAAGCCCTTTGGAGTCCTATATTGTTGAAATATACCCAAAACATATTTATATGTTATTTTGGGGGATTCAACAGTGACAAGCTTTTTCTGCATAATAGGCATAGTTTTCCACCTCTCCCTTAACTCGTTAGGTGGGCCATCAATCATCATAATAGAGGATGGTCTGACACCTTCTAGGTATTTTCTTTTTTCAAACTTCGAGGATGATGCTGCCCTAGTACCTAATAAAATATGGGTTAGGGTTAATGCACAATTTGGAGGACTTAAACAAAAATGAAGCCAAAAAAAAAAAAAAAAAAAAGAAGACCAAACTCAACAGTTAGTAGGACTCGATTGCATTTTTTAACAATATTCTTTATTTATTATTTTGTGAAAAAATTAGATTTGACACAACATTTGAAGGGAACATCATGCTAATCTATGAGGAAAAAAACAAAACCCTTTAAAAAATAGGACTCGGGACGAATAACCGACACAAACTTATGATGCAAGAATGACTTCTTAAAAAGAATTACCGTCGTGATGGCACAAAGGACAAGGATGCAACACGAACACATTTTTCTTGACGACTCGGTATAAGACAAAGATATAAAATTGACACAAATACGGAAAAATTCGCCATTACAACGGCATTAAAACGACAGTTTCATTTGACAACTTGGGACAAGATCCTAGACTCAAATTTGGACAGTTATCGTAATGACGTAAAAACTAGATAAAATTAAGGAACCCTTTGACACACATTTAGACACAAACTTCAAAAAAATATCCATTATAACAGCATAGTTTTTTTTTTTAATATTATTAGGATAGACTGTGAGACTTGACTTAAACACAAATGGCCTAAAGAAAATTCGGAATTATAACGACACAAAGTTTAAGAAATATATATTTTGTGACTTGAAAGACCTTTCTTATTGATTTTGATACAATGACCTGAAAAAATTCATCATTATAACGATGTAAAAAAATTATTTTTAATATTTATAGGATAGAACGTGAGACTTGACTTTAATACAAATGGCCTAAAGAAAATTCGGCATTATAACGACACAAAGTTGAAGGAATATATATTTTATGACTCGAAAAATCTTTCTTAAGGATTTTGACATAATGACCTAAAAAAAATTCACCATTATAACGACATAAAAAGTTATTTTTAATATGTAATCACCTAATTTTGGAACCAATTTGATAATTACTCGAAGTTGTTGCGTTAAATTCCGTAGAATTTTTCCTAAACTATTTTTCAATTTTGCCTAGCTTATTGATTAATTAATTAGGGGAAATACATAAAAATATCAAAAAATATTTTGTTTGTGAACCACATGTAGTTTGAAATTTTGTGATTGTTAAAACATGTCTTCGTGCATTTTCTTGTTAGTTAATTAGTGTAATTAAATGAGTTAATTGCTAAGTTAAGTAGGCCTTGATAAATGGTTTTGTGTTTGATTAAAATAGCCATTGGGCTACTAAATTCAGTAATGAAGGAAGACAACGCAACCCAATAAGTTTCAGCCCACCTCATTTGACCCCAAATCATCACAGCCATCAGATCAACTTGATCCAACGGTCCATCTTGAGCCATTACTTTCACCCTTATATTCTTTTCCCAACCCCTCATTTGCCCAATTCACATCCAAGGACATTTGACCTAATGGAACTATGCTCCAATTTTCCCTCACCAAAATCTCACCTGTCGGTGGCTGCGCCGAGTTCCGGCCACCTCCTCCATCAACCAAATACACCCTCATAACCGCCTTGACCCCTTCTATTTAGTTCCAACATTGGATTTCCCAAAAGCACGATGATCTAGTGTAGATCAAAGATTTAAAACACGGACAAAGCTTTTCCGGTGACCCTTTCATTTTCCCCGGCGAACTCTTACATGTAGATGCTATCTCTTTCTCCTCTTTCTGTTCTTTTCTTTTTCTAGCTGAAACGACCCCAAATTGGATTGTTTTAGTTAGAAGAAGAGGGTGACATATCTGAATGTTTGATATACGAACGCGTTTGTTCAACAGGGTGTTAAACCGCGATGGCGAGGGCGTGGGGATGCTGTTGCAGCGTGTGTGATAGGTGACGGGTCTGCGACGTTGGTTTTGGCTTTCATGCTTGTGGTTAATGAGCCAGAGGTGGCGCGACACTGACTGCGATGGCGAGGGCGTAGGGATGTTGTTTCAGCACGTGTTTTGTGTGTGTGATAGTGTGACGGGCTGTTTTGATTCAATTTTGGCTTCGACCTTTTGGCGTTGATGAGGCAGCGATTGGGGGATGTGTCGAGGAAGTCAACCATGGCATAGCGATGGTGGCGCTGCTGTGTCGATGGTGTTGTGACGCTGCCGGCAGCGTGTGTGGAATTTGTACGTGTCAAGGCAGTCAGCTATGGGCGTTGATGTAGCAAGGCTCGATGACTGGGCGACGCAGTGATGCAGCGGGCAGTGGCAGCATTGGTGACGTAGTATTGGCATCTCTTGTTGATTTTTTCAGGCAGTAAGCTTGTTGTCTTCGTTTCACTATCTTGTGAATTAGACGTGCAATTAGGAAGAGCATGATTAGAGTAGTTTTTGTGATTTGTTGGCCTATTTTCTTGTCTACGAAACCATGATATTAACTTTTGAATGAAATAGACATGACCATTGTTGAAGTATGGTGCAACCTGACATTGCTCGTGGATTTCAGAACGAATATGTCACTCTTGTTAGATTTAGTTCAAGTCTATGGAATTTGTAAGAAGGTAGTTGTCGTTATTTTTGTTCAAACTGTCAAATTGTGTATCTATAGGCCTTTTTATGTGCCTAACTGTTAGCTAGAAGATCATGTTGAACTGTCTGATTCCGTTAATTCGACAAAGTTTGATTCTAAGGCTGTTCTTGTCCCATTTATTAAGTGTGTCTGTTTAGGAGCAAGTATATATCCCTTACTGATTTCTTTGTCAAGAAAGGGTCCTCTGTGTGAATTGTAGTTAGCCAGAAGCATTGTTTAGGATCAAGTATGAATTGGTGAAATCATCTTTACTTGTTTGTTTGATTATGGTAAAAGAATGAAATTTGTTGATCTTTGTATGTTTTGTTTTAAGCTCACTATGAGGGAGTAGTTGAATAGCTAGTCATGACATCTTTGAATTTTGATTGGGAAGATGTGATACAACTTCTTTAGAAACATAGGTGTAATAGGGTGTTTTCTTGGCAAGAGTCCATTAGTTACGGACTTGGGATGGAAATTTAAGTCTAGGCCTTTAAGTAAAATCTGAAAAATAGTTTTAAGAAAAATGGAAAAGAAAGATTTGAAATTTGAAAAGTCAAAGTAGAATCTGCCTCATTAATGAAGGCAAATTTGGCAAGCTAAAACGGGAAAGATTTCTTTTGGCAAAGAAAGCATTCATCCCATGCCAATGCCATTTTTAGTTAAAGTCTATTTTGCATTTATGGCTTAACAATGCCATGTCTGATTTTGGGAGGAGGAAAAAGAGGCATTGGGCTTTGGACACCTAGCTGTTCTCAACAGCTCTTTGCTCTCCCAACCTCTTTCTCGTATAAAAGAGGCTGTTTACTCTCTCATTCACTAGACATTAAAAGTTCTCAACCACCTTCAACAACAAAAAAATTTTCTAGATCTGAAACTAAAAAAAAAATATCAAAGAAAAAATACTAAAAAAAAGGAAAGTGAATAGCAAGAAAAATGGTTTGAGCTGTTGTTGCTACTGATTTTACTTGGCTGCTGGAGTGGGCTTTAGTTTGCTTTGTTGGAAAGTTTATCTACACCAGGTAAGTTTTTTCATGTTCATGTTTTATTTATGCAAATTATAGCCATGTTTTAGGCCATGTTAATGCATAAAATAATGATTTAAGCCCTAAAGTAGCTTGTTTATGTACGTTGAATTTTATGATGAATGTTCATGATTAAAATTGCTAGTGTATCACTGGCTATAACTGAAATTTTGCATAAATGGCACCACAACGTAAACCTGGTATAGATCTGAAACTTAAGCAAGCAAGTGACTATTTGTGCAAATGTATTTCGAAACAAACTAAAGTAACGTTCCACCTTTATTTTTTCTTTTAAAAGTTTGTTTAAGTCGGTGTATAAGTCATTTAATGTGAGTTTACTATAAAAACAAAAGAAAAAAATGGATAAAATTAGGCAAAAACTGGATTTACTAAACCTTGATAAATATGGCGAGATCTTGAAACAAATAGACAAATAGGACATATGTTTTAGAGCTATAAATTAAAGAACATCAGTGCAAATGCTGAAAGAACAACATTGGGCTAAAAATAACAATAGAATCTCTAATATGGCCAAACGTTGAAGCAAGTAGGTAAAATGGGACATTTAATGCAATCTCTTTTAAATCCAGAATCAACGTGCAAACAAATTAAGTGGGCCAAAATAAATTTGCGAGCCTAACTAGTTATATTTCAGTTTTTAAGTTCTAGGCCACACATTGTTTAACATTAAGAGCTACTCTTTGAAAATTATACATACCACAGTTAAGCTCATGTTTGGAAATATAAGCAACTGTACATATTCAAGTAGCCTTATTAAGCAAATTGCTCAAGCATGTTACTTCAAGAATAAATGATACACCTAGATAAGCAAGTAAGCTAGAAGACATCAAGTGTCTGAAACCAAATAATTAACTGATTTAAGTGTAGTTTATTTAAGTCGGGTGATCTCAAACAGATGAAGTACATGCAAGACCATATCCGGTTTAAATAGATTATACCTCGTAAATACTGAATAAGTGAATTGAATAGATAGTGAAGTAACAGATAATTTATTTAACCCCAAAATCAAGCTGGAATCATAAATCCAAGCTTAACAAAAAATTAAAATCGAGACTCGAATCAAGGTCGATAAGGTTTCGAACGGGTGAAGTGCCTGCGCGATAATGTTCGGCCGAGTCTCTGAAAAAAAAAATAATAATAACTAAATAAATAAATAAAAATAAAATAAAAAATAATAATAATCAAAGCGTAGCAAAAGAATAATAAAGGTGAGATCAATAAAATATTTCATATAGCCGGAACGCGTCAATAAAAGCAACTATGCTTGGTACAGGACTCGAGGATGCCTAACCCCTTCCCAAGAGTCAACCGAGATCCTTATCCGGAACTCTGACGAAGATCACAAACGAGTCATAGGTGTTCCAAGGTACCATTTGGGTGACTTGGCATACCTTAAACTTGTCAAGTGGCGACACTGAATTAAAAATAAACAATTCGTACCTTGAAACACCGTCGCTTCTTTAAATGGAAACAATAACTCAAGATAGCGCCAAATAAATCGAAAAATCCCATAAGCGCTTCCTAAACCCGAAATGCCCTTCCAAAACGGGATAACTAGTGCAGTGTTTAGGGCGAAGAAGTGCATAGCGCCCCGCTTTGTGAGGGTGGAAGAGTTCCTGCATTAGATGAATTTGCGCTCTGATACACAATTATTGAGTTTGGCCTCAGGTTGGGTTAGTCTGGAGTATCTTTATACTCTATATGGGCGGGGAGATGGTTACACAGAACATCGATTGGAATTCATCACTAAGTGGAGTCATGATGAGTGGGATTACTTTAGGAGGAAAGCCTTCATGATCGCTTTCCTTGGTCTAATTGTCTTCCCGATTGAGAATGGACAGATTTCTATCCATCTCTCTTGGGTCGTGAAAGCTCTATTTGGGGGAGTTCCAAATTCTACTATTGTGTCGAATATCTTAGGTAGTATCTATCATGCTTTGAACCGATGCAAAGAGAACGCCGCTCGATTTTTCGAGGGTTGAAACTTGTTGTTGCAAGTATGGTTCGTTGAGTATTTGTTTGGGCGTTCTGACCCTACTCCACTACCTGATGAATCTAAATGCAATTTTAACACCCATTACTATCGCACTCGACATCTGGTTCTACCTGAGAGTTTTGATGGGCAAGAACAGTACTTGAGCGAGCTCACTTTGGAGAATATCTGGTGGCAGGTTAGCTGGTACCCTTCGAAGGAGGGAATATATGGTAGTATGAACCATCCTTTTCTGGTATTGAAGGGTCATAGGGAGCCGAGCCTTATTTCCCTACGCATGTGCTCCGACAGCTTGGACGGTTCAGGGTGTCTCTAGGGTAGAGGCTGTGAGAGAGTATGCCTTTGAACATACTACTCGTGAATCTCCCAGGCACACGCACTGGTACTCCATTTGGAATAATATGAGACCTTTGACCTCCAGTACACAGATTGCAGACCGATTCAGAGGCGAGGTCACTTCCGAGTATGTTTTCTAGCACGGTCGACAGCCTACTGTGGTAGCTATGCTAGCGAGAATGGTTAAGGGACCATATGATGAGGCACTCAGGATCAACATGAAGATAGAGATGCATAGGGTAAAGATTGAGGAGAGATGTGCGGATTTGGTCTACCGTCTTTGCTCAGAGAGGGATACCGCCCGAGCCGCTCAGGCTGAGAGCGAGAGTTTGGTACATCAGCACCTAGATACAGTCAGACGACTCTTTGATTTGCACTCTGAGGCATTGATAGAGAGGGATGCCAACAGGGCAGCGCTATTGGAGACCAGGAGAAGAGAGGATCATCACCGTCAGGATGCCATAGATGCTCGAGCTCGACTTGACAGCGCATTGGAGCAGAGAGTGCAGCTTAGAGAGCTAGCACAGGACCGACTTCGGGATGTACAGGCTACAGGACAGACCATCAGTGTAGCTTATCGGCAGGTTTATGACTCCGCTGTGTATGTTTTCACAGACTATCGTTGACTATAGGAGGCTGCCCGCGGAGGACCTACTCGCACATGCGCTCCCATTTGTCACCAGAGTTGCAGCAAATTTGGGTGGATTGCATCGCACCTTGATGGGAGACCCACCAGTGGGTCAGCAGGAGCCACCCGAAGAGGATCCTGAGGAGGAACCCGAGTTTGACCCCGAGGAGGAGCAAGAATTTGACTCAGGGGAGCTAGCCGAGTATGAGCCCAGGTCACTTTAGCAGACACAATAGTCCAAGATGATGCAACTTATTTCCTTTTTGTCACTTATTTAACATCTTGGACAAGTTGTAGCTATTTTATTATATATTTGTATTTTATTTCGGACAGTTGTTCAGTTTTTTGCTTTTGTAGGAGTACCACTGTTGCCCCATGTTGTCTAAGGGCTTTTTCTATTTGTATTCTTGTACTGTTTCGGCATTTTGTGAAAAAGAAATTAGAAAATCCAAAATTGTGTCTTTTTATTTTTCTGAAATGTATTTTTTCAATCTGTATTTTGGACCCCTCTTATATTCAAAAAATAAAAAAATGAAAAAAATGAAAAGAGAAGAAACAAAACAAGGAAAAAATAGAAAAAAAAAGAGAAAAAAAGAAGAAGAGAATGTTAATATTTGCTTTGCCTTAACTCCGGATGACGCATAACGATCTTTAGGCATTAGTTATGGCCGACAAGCAAACTCATGTTATATGCTATCTTGTTGCACTAACCTGTTTGGTTTAATAGCTTTAGCAACTGCCGTGCTGGCCCCACATTCCTACTCCACCAGAATCAAGGGACCACTGCCTGTTCTAGAAGTGGTTGAAGCACCTCTTCATGAAAGCACTCCAACAACGCTGGCTGAAGAAATTGAAAACACTGAGCTGGTTCGCTTAGCTGAGCAACATGCCAAGATGGCTGAGGACTTTGCAGCTATGAAAAAAATGATGACGCAACTGGTTCGTAACATGGCAGCAGTCCAGGCACCTTCTGTTCCGCCAGGCGCTGTGGGTTTTACGGCAACACCCAGCCACCAGGGCATAGGCAATCCACAGTGGCAGGAGACCCCGGTTACCCTCCGAGATTTGGTCCACATCCGGCAACTGACAGTGCAGCCGGAGCCTTTACTGTACAACATGGGGCACAATTCCCACAGAATGGACAACATGGCCAGCCCCAGGTTCCTGCCGCAGTATTCACAGTTCCTGCAGGTCACACTTTGAAGAAGTCGAACAGCGACCTACAGTTAAGGGCCCATGATAAAAAATTTGACCAAGCTCAGGGTAATGTCTTCCGCCAAACCGAGTCATACGATCAGGGACACCACCCAGAATTACATGCCGATATCGATAGATTAGGAAAGACAGAAGATAATGATTTTTCTCGAAAATTGAAAAGCTTGGAGTAAACTGCGAAGAGCATACAAGGGCACGGGGGTAAAGCTAATATTTCATACAAAGACTTGTGCTTTTTCCCTCATGTGCCTTTACCTGAAGATTTCGTCATGCCCAAATTTGATCTGTACACTGGGCAAGGTGATCCTATGATCCACCTAAAGGTTTACTGTAACAAGATGAGAGGCGCTGGCAAGGATGAATTGCTAATGACGTACTTTGCTGACAGTCTAGGAGGACCGGCAACAGAATGGTTCATCCTGCAGGACGTCTCGAAATGGGCTATGTTTGATGACCAATGCTTTCCTAGATCACTTTGAGTTCAATATTGAGGCCGCTCCAGATCGTGCTTCTTTGAAGACGATCACAAAGAAGCCTAGTGAAAGTTTCAGGGAGTATGCCTATAGATGGCGCAAGCAGGCAGCGCGTGTGAGCTCTTTGATACCCGATGATAAAATGGTTGACGAGTTCATTGAAGTGCTTGGCGAGACATATTACAAAGCAATGGCTTGCGCCATAGGGAAACAATTCAATGAACCACTGAGAATTGGGGAGATGATTGAGAGAGGAATCAAGGAAGGCAAGATTGTCAGTCAAAAAGCTTTGAGAGCCACTACCCGAGCATTACAATCAGGGTCAAGTACTTTTAGGAAGAAGAAGGAAAAGAAAGGCAAAGTGGCAATGGTTGGTCCTTGACCGAGAAGAAATGACGGAAGATATAATGACCGTCAAGGGTATATTCAGACACCCTCGACACAACAATTCTATCCACCTCATGGCCAACAATATGCCATGCCACAGTTCTCATTCCCTGTCAATGCGACATCTTATTCTCAACCACTATCTGGTCCGCAATGGCGTGCACCCCCTACCTCGATTCATTATAACAACCAACAAGCACACGCTCAATTCCCAACTCAGTAGGAGATGCCTTATCGACCATGGGGTCCACCAGGTTTTCGTCATAACATGCAGCGAAGGAACATGCATCAAGAACAAAAGCAATTCACCCCGCTGTGTGAAACTTACACAAACCTGTTTGAAAAACTGCAACAGGCTAACTTGCTTAAGCCAATATCAGGAAACATGAATCCGACAGGGAAAGTGGATCATTCTCACCACTATGCGTTCCATTCTGTGGCGCCTGGACAAGACATAGAGCAATGTTGGGATCTGAGAAAAGCAATCCAAGCAATGAAAGATAACAATCATATAAAGGTTGTGCGGGACGAGACTCAAATTGTGAACCAGAATCCTTTGCCAGCTCATAATGCTCAGAATGACACACATATAGTTGGGATGGTATGCAAAGAAGAAGAACTGAAAGGGAAAGCTGCCAAGCAGATTGTGGTGGTTGGTCCTGCTTCAGACATCGAATGCCAAGAGCCGTTTATTGTTGTATCAGCCGCAAGGCCAAGAGCATCTTTTGTCAACAAAACAAAGCAAGATGTGTCTGCTGAACCAAGTTTCACAATCCCAGCCGCAAAGCCAGAAAAAGTTCAGCCTGATGGGCTAGTGTTTATCGGTTAGGAATCATCAAGTCAGAAGCCTCCGGTCATTGCGGTTAAGGCAAAGCCGTGTGAACAAGTCATCATCACAAAGGCAAAGTAACTCCCTGTTACAAGTACAAAGGCTGTTCCCTGGAACTACAACAAAACAATCGTGTCTTACCAAGGGAAACAGATTATGGAAGTCGCTGCTGATATTAATGGTCTAACTCGCTCTGGAAGATGTTTCACTCCGGAAGAATTGGGTAAGGGAAAACCTGGTCGTGAGGACCAAAGACCAATCAAAGAACCAGTGTCAGAGAAAGAAGCTAAGGAATTCCTAAAGAAGATGAGAACGGCGGATTAATCTATCATCGAGCAGTTAAGGAAGACTCCAGCTCAGATATCACTTTTGTCTTTGCTGATGAACTCAGAAGCACACCGCCACACACTACTGAAGATACTGAATGAAGCTTATATTCCTGAACAAACAACAATGGCTAATCTGGAAGCACTTGCAGGCAGAGTATTTGAGACCAACCGCGTGACATTCACTGATGAAGAGTTACCCAAAGAAGGAACTGGTCATAATCAGGCATTTCATGTTTCGGTCAAATGTGAAAACTCTTATGTCTCATGTGTTTTAATAGATGGCGGTGCAGGTTTGAATATCTGCCCTCTCACCATATTGAAGAGCTTGAAGGAGGATACCAGTAGGATCAGAGTCAGCTCATCCTCTATTCGTGCTTTTGATGGAGGAGTTCGAGAATCTTTGGGTATCATTGATCTTGAGTTAACAATTGGTCTAGCAACATTCACCATTGAATTCCAAGTGATGGAAGCTGATGCATCTTAGAATCTGTTATTGGGTCGACCGTGGATCCATATGGCATATGTTGTACCTTCTACAGTCCATCAGGCGGTTAAGTTCACTTGGGACAATCAAGCTGTCATGGTTTTTGGAGAGGATGACTCACAATTCAAGAACAGTCTGGATGTACCGGCCCTCGAAGTCGTCACAACTCGCCCGACCACCATGTATCAAACCTCTGATGTTGTGTATGTCGATAAAGTAACAGAATGGAAGCCCATACCTATCCAAAGAGTGTCGGCTACGACCATCATGATGGCCTCTGAAATGCTGAAACATGGTTTCCAATTTGGAAAAGGTTTGGGAGCGTCATTAAAGGGCAGGGTGAATCCAGCAGAGCCGATTGGCGTGCAAGGCACTTGGAGGTTAGGCTTCAAGCCAAAAGAAGCTGATTGCAAGCAAGCAAGGAAGAAGAAGTCCGAAGTTTAGTCCTTCCCAAATCCAATTCCTTGTCTTGCCCAGTCCTTTGTGGGCTATGTTATGAAGCCGAAGATCATTGCAACAGATGTCAACACAGTGAAAGACAATCAGGATGCACCATTTGATTTGGGTGGCATCTTTTAAATTTTCATGGCCCAGCCGGGCAAAGGCTCCAACAATGCCTCAATTCAGTACATTGGCCCAGACGTGCACCTGACTAACTGGAATGCAACTCCCTTCCCCATAAGAAAGAGGTCTTGATAGACTGTTGTTTTGCAGTTCCTTTTGAATACACTTGTATATTCCAAGGGTTGTATGACAAGTGTATTACTTTGCTCATCTTTTATTGTAATTCAAACCTTTTTTTATTAATGAACTGACACGACCTGAATTTTCGACTAGGCCGTGCGAGCACCCGACATCCTACCCTACACCCGTCGGGCGAACCCTTAGCAACTGAATTAGGAAAATAAATATAAATCCAACTCATAAATAGGAACAAGACTTATAAAAATCACAGATATACTGATACCTCTAAGCTATACAAAGAAATTACATCTAACTACCCAACATAATAGGTTTAGGGCTATCCAGACTAGACATCTAATAGTACAAAAGAATACATACGCCTCCTGAAGGGAGCAAAACTCAATTGAAATAATAAACATAAAACTGGTGGCCATCCAGAAGAAAAGCTGGCTCACCCTGACAGCTAAAGTTGTCTTCGCTCCCTAATAATGTGGCGAACTCAATCCTGGAGCGAACCTGCTGAAACGAAGTAGATAGACAAAAAAACAAATAACAAACAAGGATGAGTCAAAAGGACTCAATAAGTGGGGGCAGATTAGCCACCTCAAAGAATAGGATAGCTAGCCAGGGAGAAGAGAGAAGAAAATACAGACCAGAAACGCATACAACTAAAGCGTATAAACAAATTAGGGACACAAAATAGCCAAGAACATATAGGCAAACTGAAATATGTCCACAATATGGTATACATACCGCATACACAAAACACAGCCTGATAGTCACATAATAGTCAGCATGCGGTGCAATGAAATGGGATGAATGCAGTATGATGCAATGGGGTCACATGTGCCCGTAATCCCGTCCCGAAGCGGAATACTCCTGCATTCGAGGGGAATGCAATAAAGTAACTAACTGGAGCGGAATACTCCTACTCCTGGGGCGGAATACTCCTGCACCCGATATGATATAAACCAGAGACGGAATATTCCTGCACTCTCCTGGGGCGGAATACTCCTGCATCCGATATAATATGAATCAGAGGTGGAATACTCCTGCACTCTCCTGGGGCGGAATACTCCTGCACCCAATATAATATGTATCAGAGGCGGAATACTCCTGCACTCTCCTGGGGCGGAATACTCCTGCACCCGATATAATATGTATCAGAGGCGAAATACTCCTGCACTCTCCTGGGGTGGAATACTCCTGCACCTGATATAATATGTATCAGAGGCGGAATACTCCTGCACTCTCCTGGGGCGGAATACTCCTGCACCCGATATGAATGCAATATAATGCACATGAATACAATATAATGCATATGAATGCAATATGATGCAATAATAACCCTTCACCGACGCGGGACTCTCATTGACAGCCGGAAAGTATATGCCAACTCACAGCCAGAGTACAATGCTCAGATCCTCAATGCAATTCCAACAACAGGGCATAACATATAATATACAATGTAAATCTAAAGCTAAGGCGTAAATGAGTACGCCTATCGGCAACTACACACGTAAGGAACACGTGGAAGATTATCCTTAAGGCCAAGGGCCTCCAAAGAAATGGATACAAACACTTACCTTGTTCCAACGCTAGCACTGCTATTCAACAACCGCATTATCTTTGAGTTCATTGCCAAACGATCTCGCTCTATTAAATGAGCAGAAAAATATATCAAATTACGCTAAAGGCTTCATTATTCACATCTTAGGGCAATCTGGTTAGGAACCTGATACCCTATTCGCATACGCAATACGAAGGCCAGGACTATGTACAGAGTTTAAAGTCACATAACCAAACCCTAAATAAATTACATTTATGGGTAGCCCATAACTCCCTGAGTACGAATATATAATCAATTCCATTATTAGGGTCCAATTAACCCTTTAAACTATCAGTTTAACCAGCTAAAATGATGTCTAATATCCCAATTTCTACCATTAAGATATATTCAAACACACGTAATAAAATGAAATAATGAATTAACATCATTACCTGGATGTCTCGGGGTGAAAATTCTATTTTTTTCCTGCTCCTTTTCATTTCTTTTCTCATTTTCTGGTATTTTCCTCAGTGTTTCCGTTTAAATTCTCGTTTCTACTTTTGCCCTCTCATTCCTTCATTATCTGTTCTCGTTTTTCTTTTTATATAAGTGGAAATGACCACCACCTCTGAATTTTCTTTTTAACGTTTTCCTCTTTTTTTTTTCTTTTAAAAATTTGCTACAACGACTTAAATTAAAATGGAATCCTACGAAATTCGAAATGATCCCAAATATCTCAACCAAGTTATACAAAATATATGTAACATATTCGCTAAGGCGGATCTCGAATCGGATTCCTGAAGGTCAAGATACGAATTAAAACGGAAAAGATCAACTTCTTTAACTTTCGGCATTTTAGCGGAAACTATCTGAACGACCTCGAAATTCACATTCGAGAATTCATATAGGTCAAAAATATTCATATGAACCTAACGGCACTTTCGGATTTCGAGTCGGAGCTCATTCGCCAAAATCGAGCTCGAAAATCTCTTTTTAATATTTACCGACAATGGAAACTGAAACCTTCTTCCAATACCTACCAAACGAAGTCCGATTAAGCTCAAATTTTACAAACAGGTCCTAATGGACCTTACGATGATTTTGAAACTATCAGCACATCAATCAGAGTCCTAACTTCCAAAATGACTACCTAAGGTCGTTTCATGAAAGGCCTAAAAGCCGAATTTTCCCTAAAATATTTGTCTATCCTCCTTAATTTATTCTCCATTTTGTTTTATCTGTAGTGATGTATCTGATGGTCCTGATATCATGACATGTGCAAGAAACTTACCGTCCATCCAGATATTGCAACCTGATTTGGCTTCATAATCTTAGTTGAGGTTGATAGTGATAAGGAACACAATGAAGAGTTTGTTAATGGGGTTGAGTATGACGAGAAAGAGGCTGATTTCGAAATAGGTTTAGAAGTGGAACGTCATAAGGATAAGCCTAAACCCAATCTGGCCGATACAGAAGATGTTAATCTTGGGTGCCCTGATGATGTGAGGGAAACCAAGATAAGCATGTATGCCCATCCCGAGGTGATGAGTGATATTCTGCAAGGGCTTTTTAAATACCGGGATGTCTTTGCTTGGTCATACGATGAGATGTCGGGTTTGAGCTCGGACTTGATAGTCCATAAATTGACAATCCAACCTAGTTTTCCACCGATCAAATAGTTACAACGTAAGTTCAAGACTGACATGATGAAGAAAACCCATGATGAAATCATGAAGCAATTAGACGCGAAAGTCATTCAACCAGTCCATTACACTACTTGGGTCGCGAATGTTGTGCTAGTTCCTAAGAAAGATGGAAAAACAAGGATATGTGTCGATTATCGAGATTTGAACCAGGCAAGTCCCAAAGACAATTTCCCATTGCCTAACATTCACACTCTCGTAGACAATTGCGCCAAACATGAGATACAATCCTTCGTCGATTGCTATGCTGGATACCACAAAATCCAAATGGATGAAGATGATGCATACAAAACAATATTCACTACACGTTGGGGACATTCTGTTACAGAGTGATGCCTTTGGATTGAAAAATGCTGGGGCAACCTACGTGAGGGCTATGATTGCCATCTTCCATGATATGATGCATAAAGAAATAGAAGTGTACGTGGATGATGTGATTATCAAGTCCAGAACGGCTGAAGACAACGTAAAGGACCTCAGAAAGTTCTTTGAAAGGCTTCGAAGATACAATTTGAAGTTGAATCCAGCCAAGTGCGCATTTGGTGTGCCCACTTGAAAATTGCTAAGCTTCATTGTTAGCATGAGGGGTATTGAACTGGATCCCGCAAAGATCAAAGCAATTCAAGAGTTCCCTCTGCCTCGAACCAGGAAAGATATCAAAAGATTTCTCTGCAGGTTAAACTACATCAGCAGGTTCATTGCCTAGTTCACCACAATATGTGAGCCAATCCTCAAGTTGTTGAAAAAGGATGCGAAAACCGCATGGACCGAAGAGTGCCAAGAAGCATTTGACAAGATCAAGCAATACTTGTCGAAACCTCCAGTTTTGGTCCTCCTCGAGCCTTGACGACCATTATTTATGTACTTGTCAGTTAATGACAACTCCTTAGGTTGTGTACTGGGGCAACATGACGCCTCAGGAAAGAAAGAGCAGGAAATTTACTATATAAGCAAGAAGTTCACGGACGGTAAGCCCAAGTACACTTTGTTGGAGAGGACATGTTGCGCCCTAACTTGGGTCGTGCAGAAGCTGAAACATTATCTGTTGTCCCATACCACGTACCTCTTATCCCGGATAGACCCACTAAAGTATATATTCCAGAAGCCAATGCCGACTGGAAAACTTGCAAAGTAGCAGATCCTGCTCACATAATTTGACATAGTCTATGTCATAAGAACTGCAATGAAGGGTCAAGCTTTAGCCGACCACCTGGCTGATAATCCCGTGGATGACGACTATGAGCCATTGAAAACTTACTTCCCCGATGAGGAGGTGGATACATTGGAAGAATTGATCAATGAAGAAGAGCACGTGTGGAAAATGTACTTTGATGGCACTTCTAATTCAAAATGTCACGGCGTTGGGACGGTTCTCATTTCTCCCACAGGGCATTATTACCTGGCCGCAGCCCAACTTCGTTTCAGTTGCGCTAACAATACAGCTGAGTACGAAGCATGCATAATGGGTTTGCTCATGGCATTGGATATCGACATTAAAGATTTACTGGTGATCGAAGATTCAGATCTCTTGATACGCCAGATGAAAGGTGAATGGGAAACCCGAGACCTCAAGTTGATCATGTACAAATAGTGTATGGATGATCTCCATCAAAGGTTCGACGCTCTAAAATTCAGGTATGTCCTAAGAATACATAATGAACTGGCTGATGCATTGGCCTCAATACTTGTCCATCCTGATAAAGCTCACATTGATCCGTTGGAGATCAGAGTTCAAAGTCAGCATGCCTAATGTAATATGGTCGAAGAGGAAATTGATGGCCAACCATGGTATTTAGACATGAAGAATTTTCTTCAAAATGGAACATATCCGCCAACGAAAGAAAGCAATCAGAAAAGAACCCTTCGACGACTTGCGAGTGGTTTCTTTTTGAGCGGAGGAGTGGTGTACAAAAGAACACCAAATTTGGGATTGTTAAGATACGTAGATGCAACTGAAGCCACGAGGATTCTCAATGACATACGTTCAGGGATCTGTGGACCCCATATGAATGGGTACGTGTTAGCAAAGAAAGTTCTTAGAGCAGGATACTTTTGGCTCACCATGGAAAATGACTGCATAACCTTTGTGCGAAAGTGCCATCAATGTCAAGTGCACGGTGATTTGATACACTCTCCCCCTCTAGAGTTGCACACAATGTCAGCTCCTTGGCCTTTTGCAGCATGGGGGATGGACGTTATTGGCCCCATTGAACCAAGAGCATCAAATCGACACAAATTCATTTTGGTTGCCATTGATTACTTCACCAAATGGGTCGAGGTAGTCACTCTCAAGTCCGTGACCAAGAAAGTTGTGGTGGATTTCGTTCATTCCAGCATTATCTATCGCTTTTGGTATCACAAGCACCATTATCACTAATAATGCAGCAAACCTGAACAATCGTTTGATGAAGGAAGTGTGTGAAAGATTCAAGATCACGCACCGAGACTCCACACCTTACCGACCAAAAGAAACTGGTGCGGTCGAAGCAGCAAACAAGAATATCAAGAAGATCCTTAGGAAGATGATACAAAGATCCCATGTCTGCATGAAAAACTGCCTTTTACCTTTCTCGGCTACTGCACAACTGTGCACACTTCCATAGGCACGACTCCATATTCATTGGTGTACGGAACTGAAGCAGTCATACTAGCTGAGGTGGAAATACCATCACTCTGAATCATTCTAGAAGCAGAAATTGAGGATGCAGAATGGGTCAAAACCAGGCTAGAACAATTGTCATTTATTGATGAGAAGAGGCTCAACGCGGTTTGTCACGACCAAATTTATCAACAAAGAATGGCATGTGCATACAACAAGAATGTTCTCTACCGCAATCTGAAAGAAGGGCAATTGGTTCTGAAGCGAATTTTCCCTCATCAGGAAGAAGCTAAAGGGAAATTTTCTCCAAGTAGGCAATGACCATACCTGATAAAGAAAGTGTTGCCAAATGGTGCCTTGTACTTGACCGATCCAAAAGGAAGGACCACCGAGATGCCACTCAATGCGGATGCACTCAAGAGATACTACATATGAGCATCAGGTCAACTTTATTTTGTTATCATAGACATTCTCCTACCCAAAACATTGTACTCTTCGATGGCCTTTAGAGCCTTGTACTTTCTGTTGTAAACTCTGTTTGGGTATCAATGAAATTGTAATAAAATGAAATTGAAAAATATCAAAACAAAATTGGCATTAAGTTGCCAGAGCTACGTCTTGACCTGATTCCTCTCAAAAGGATACGTAGGAAGCCATTCGGGTGCGGTCAAAACAGGAAAAAGTTTTCTTTCCTGTCTCACATTGACGCAAAACCTTGCCTCAAAGTTTACGGCCAATACAAAAGAAATGCAGGCAAATTTTTTATTTTTATTTTCCAAAATAATCCCAAGGGTTAGGTCATTTTCCTGATGTATCTTGAAGGATGTTTATGCCTTGTCAAAGAGAAACTCAAACGCCCCAGTTTAGAATAAACTGGGGCAGATGTTTTTTTAATTTATATTTTTGAAGGAGAATGTTTCCAAAGGTGGCGAATTTCACGCAGTCACCTCAGGATGTGTTTTAGATATTGTTTGATTCAAAAGAAAAATTGATGATGTCTTGCCGGTGAAAACCTGAAAAGGCGCTGTAAGAAAATGGACAGGCAAAAGATTAAAGAGAGAGGCTAACCGGCGAAAATCCAAAAGAGCGCTGCTAGCTGACATGAGAGCCACCTCAACTATGATTGGTTATGGTATAATATCCGCATTGAAACAATTCTTGACAAACAAGCAGCGCTGGTCGGACGGGGATCATTCAAGATACATGTCATGATCATCAGGGTCACCAGTATATTGCCAGATAAGTTTCTCTTTTTAGAAAGACGGTTCTTGTCAAAACTACTTTCGCTCCAATTTCTTATGTCCCTTTTATTTTATTCCACTTCACCATTATTTCCTTTCCCTTTCGGCACTAACCTAACATGAGCAACAAAAGAAATTCGCAGAACTCTGTCTTTACAGGATTAGCAATTTACTTTCAGCAATCGGGGCACACCCCTCACAACGGGACATTTAATTTCATCAATTGGAGCACTCTCTCACAGTGGAGCAGTTTACTTTCAGCAATCGGAGTACACCCCTCACAACGGGACATTTTATTTTCAGCGATTGGAGCACTCTCTCACAATGGAGCAGTTTACTTTCAGAAATTGGGAGCAATTGGAGCATTTCCTCACAATGGAACGGATTACTTTTAGCAATTGGGGCACACCCCTCACAACGGGACAATTTATTTTCAATAATTGGAGCACTCCCTCACAACGAAGCAGTCTACTTTCAGCAACCGGGGTTCATTCCCGAAAATGAAGCAATTTATCTTCAGCGGATCAATCCCAGAAGAACAAGCCTGCAATCAAGCTCAAGCAAGCCGCCCTTCGAAAATAGCATAATTTTATACTGTAATTTTGTTTCTCTTGTAAAAGTTGTAGTAAAGCAAGTAGTACCCAGCAACGACTAGCAGCCAGCAACCAGCAGTGACAGTCCCAATTTTTGTCTAGCAGTGTCTCGTTTCAGTCCTAGTATGGGTAGAAACGTCTAGTATCAGTCTTAGCAGGTAGAAGTGTCTAGTATTAAGTCTAGTTTTGGTCTAGAAGTGCCTAGTTGTTCGTCTCAAAGCGGTAGTTCCAGCTACCGCTTGTGAGGAACTACACTGACCTGATTCCTTAGTCCGAGGATATGTAGGAGCCTTGTAGTCAGGGTACAGTCACCATTTTGCAAGTGCCATTCTCGGCAAGAACCAAAATGCCAAAATTAGCTTTTGATAAGGTCTTTGCCCGAAAATGCTTCGCATTCTCGATCAAAGAGGGGCAGCTGTAATCACCTAATTTTGGCACCAAATTGACAATTGCTCGAAGTTGTTGCGTTAAATTCCGTAGGATTTTTCCTAAACTTTTTTTCAATTTTTCCTAGCTTATTGATTAATTAATTAGGAGAAATACAGAAAAAAAAATATTTTGTTTGTGAACCACATGTAGTTTGAAATTTTGTGATTGTTAAAACATGTCTTCGTGCATTTTCTTGTTAATTAATTAGTGTAATAAAATGAGTTAATTGCTAAGTTATGTAGGCCTTGATAAATGGTTTTTTGTTGGATTAAAATAGCCATTGGGCTACTAAATTCAGTAATGAAGGAAGACAACCAACCCAATAAGTTTCAGCCCACCTCATTTGACCCGAAATCATCACAGCCATCTGATCAACTTGATCCAACGGTCCATCTTAAGCCATAAGTTTCACCCTTATATTCTTTTCCCAACCCCTCATTTGCCCAATTCACATCTAAGGTCATGTGACCTAATAGAACTATGCTCCAATTTCCCCTCACTTAAATCGCCACTGCCGGCGGCTGCGCTGGGTTCTGGCCACCTCCTCCATCAACCAAATACACCATCGTAACCGCCTTGACCCCCTCTATTCAGTTCCAACATTGATTTCCCAAAAGCACGAGGATTTAGTGTAGATCGAAGATTTAAAACACAGACAAAGCTTTTCCGGTGTCCCTTTCATTTTCCCCGGCGAACTCTTACATGTAGGTGCTGTCTCTTTCTCCTCTTTCCTTTCTTTTATTTTCCTAGTTGAAATCATTTCAGTTAGAGGAAGAGGGCGACGGATCTGAATGTTTGATGTATGAATGGGTTTGTTCAACGGGGTGTTAAACTGCGATGGCGAGGGCGTGGGGATGCTGTTGCAATGTGTGTGATAGGTAACGGGTCTGTGAGGTAGGTTTTGGCTTTCATGTTTGTGGTTAATGAGCCAGTGGTGGTGCGACACTGACTACGATGGCGAGGGCGTGGGGATGCTATTTCAGTGCGTGTTTTGTGTGTGTGATAGTGTGACAGGCTGTTTTGATTCAATTTTGGCTTCGATATTTTGGCGTCGATGAGGCAGCGATGGGGGGGATGCGTCGAGGT